>BSBM01001219.1:16270000-17470000 GCA_027924585.1 Larix kaempferi | reverse complement strand
CTCCTTGGTGCATTTTCAGTGATGACGTAATCCTTGGTCACTAGGCCCACAGGCTTGTCGAGGGGGGACGTTGAGGGTTTTTCAACATTGTTGGGGTTAGATGGGGTATGACGATCCCCCCTACTTACTCCACCTTTCAGAGTGAATCCCTTTGTTCAATTTTAGTCATTTTATCAGTTTTTAGGCACATAGGGGGAAAATACTCCAGCTAGCCATCTTTTAGCCATCTTTTAGACTATTTTATATTATTTCATGTTATATTTTTACATTGTCATTTTTGTGGCCCGTCGGCCTGGTTATTTTGTAAAAGTGAGTTGAAAACACTATAAATACAACTCCTCACTTCATTTGTAAATCATAACTCAAGGGATAAATTATATTATGTTGCTCTTTTACCCAAGATAGTATTTTGGAAAGTGATGCACACCTCTTGGAGTTTTCTCTTCTTTGCCTTATGGATGAAATTTGGATGCTTTCTATGGTTTTGCTCATGCATGGTGGATGCTAGGAATTGTTGGAACGACAAAAAGCTAAAGTAAGTTTAGTTTTATCCTTGCTTGGTGAAGGTAGGTGAATTTTTGCTTCTTGATGATTGAATGGTGGCCATTGAGTTGTATTTTTTCTGATTAGGGTCTTTTTGTCCGCCTTCTATCTTCTTTGCATAGTGGAAAACGATCCTTAAAGGAAGTTTTCCCTAGTTAGGCTCCTATCACGAACCCCAGAGGTTGTTGTAGGAAGCCTTAGTTTAGGATGCAAAGAGAAGATTACTCCAAGAGAGGGGCTGGTCACCTCTCCTCTAGGCCTAGGGTTTAGGGTTACATCCATGAAAACCCTTGTTTTATCAAAATTTATCAAATTTGCTTGCATTTTCAAGTGTAATTTTGCATTTTCATGGTAGAATTAGGTTTAGAATTAGGTCTGCAATTTTATGTCTGAAACCCTAGAAAATAATATTTGTTTTTTCAAATATTTGGCCCTCCATCCTACAAATTTGGCCTACCATTTTAGGCCCTAAAAACCCTAGGGCGAAATTGTGGCAGCCCTAAAAATATAAAAAAATTCTAAAAAACCCTAAAATCTACCATAATCCTAAAAATCTAAACCCTAACCTGCTCTAAACCTTAATCCTGCCCTTATTTCTTCCTAACAACCCTAATTCTCCTCTTTCTACCCTAGGTCTGTCTCGAAACTCCCTCGGCCTGCCCTAGCATCCCTCCTTCTTTCCCCTTCAAACATCAACCTCCTTTCTTTCTACCCTCAAGACCCTCACTCTACCCTTGCTAACCCTCATATTTCCTCTCCTTTGGTTTTGCAGCCCTTCAATCCCTCCTTTTTAGGCTGTCCTTACCTTACCTCAGGTCTGTAATATTTGCATCCTGCTCTTTCTTCCCTGCTTCCCTAAAAGCTACTGCATAAGACAACAAAGAGGGGTTAATAAATGTTAGACAAGACTTGTACAAAGAACACTTGAATTATTGTTTGGTGAAGACTTGTGAAAGGGACTATTTTTTTAATAAATGCATGCTACATGACTGTAATATCATATATAGTTAAATGATTCAAATCTAATAGTAGCATTTCTCTTTTGATTCATATTTGACGTGACAAGGTATTCTAAGATACTCTAACTATTGTTTGCATACATCCTTGCCTAAATGCCATTATTTACTTAGCTAGAAGTGATACTGTTGGTGTACTACAGAAGTGACAAATCAAACTTGATCTATAAACGTTCATTGCTCATTGATTTGGTAATTGTCTTTATTATTTGAAACTTCTATTTGTTTGATCACTGGATGAAATATCTACCTAAATACAATGTTGCTGATTATTTTACTGCATTGTTTATTATTGTTGAAACTACCTTGACTATATTGCTATAGTAGTACTTGTACAATTGGCTTCTTTACTTGATAAATGATTACATGTTTAAGATAATTATTTGGTGAGATAAGCTGTGCTAGAACTATAGCAAGTTTACTTTGATAACATCATCATCATTTATTTTTCCTTATATGTTTTCTTCATTCTTCACTTGACTCCATAAAGGGCACTGATCACTAACACAAATTGCATAGGAATATCTAGTTTTGGTTGCCTAAGTGTCTTGCAAAGTATCTAAAGGGCTCTCCCCTTGGAGGTCACGACACTCCTAAGAATTTGTGGAAGTGTGATTGAGGTGACATTGAGTCACACTCTTCTTGCTTTGTTTATTGGACACTAGCCTTGCTAGTTTGGTGTTGTTGCTGGGGATGTTTCAAAGATTGAAGTGGTTTATCCGGAGTGTATTATTTTGCAAGGACTAACCCTGCAGGTCTTATCTGGAAACTCCATTGGCAATCACTCCTGCCATCAATTAGGTGCGTTCTTGTTTAGTACTTTGGTGAGGTTTGTTTAAGTCTAACTTGGCAGGTCTCTCCTGGAAACTCCCACTGAAGAAAATAAAAGAAGTACCCTATAAGGACTAGGACAATTCAAGAAGAAAAATATGGCATCCTTTGATGAAGCATGAATGTGCCATCCTTGGTTTGATCCACTGGATTTCTCAAACATTCCAGGGCATCCAAATGTTGTGGATAGAGATGCCTTCTGGGCAGTTCCAAAGTTTAAGGCCCTTGAAGAATGGGGGGTAGAACATGTGCTTGCATTCATAGAATATCTTAAGGAATGGGATATTGTGGATGAGGATGTTAGAATGAAATTATTGGTAATATATCTTAACTTCCTGATTAATCATCACGAAGAGAAATGGTATAAAAATCTTCCTCCCAAGGGGATATCTTCATTTTATCAATTGGTTGAAGAAATCTGCAATGAAGTGGGTCCCTGTATATGTGAAGAAGTTACTGAATCCCTAGACTCTCTTCCAAGGAAAGAGGAGGTCCTTATTCTAGTTGATCCTGTCAAAGAGGTACTATAAGACTCGAGAATAGATCTCGCCAAAGAAATCTGAGAGGAAGATCAAGATGGTTTGCTCGAAGAAACTGTTGTTCAATACCTTGTGGATGACATCATAAGCCTTATGTCCGAAGATAAATTTCCTCGTGAAGACGAATATGATTGTGGTCTTAGAAATGAAGACCAAGAGGTCCTAGTTGAAGAAATTGAAGAACATAAGGAAATGGTGAGTTCTCCTTGCCATCATAAAATAGTTTCCTATGATATCTTGGATTTGTTGAATTAAAATGATAGGATTCGTGAGGATGATGATTATTGGAGGTTTGTGGGTCCACCACTTTTCGATCGTTCAAGACCTAGCAATGTTGCTTCTAGACCCTTCTATGATGAATAATTTGAAGAAGAAGTCAATGAATTTTCTTGCCATTCACAGAAGAACTAAAGGCCAGTATGGATCAGTTTGTGCCAGATTTTGACACTGTTTGGGATGAACAAGTCATGATCACCTCTACGAGGGACATTGAAGATATAATTAGTGAAATCCCTGTTCAACGAGATAAGATTATTCCATCTGATGATGCTAATGATGAAGATTATGTTAACCCTTTTTCTCTTACATTTGATAATGAAGTACCTCAAGATGTGGGCCCTCTTTCCATTATAGATGATCACCATATGTAGATATTCTGATATGATGAAGGGGTTGAAGAATTTGAAAGTCTTGTTCTTGATGAAACTTCTATGAGCCCAGATCATTCGTGCATTTCTAGTATAAAGAAGGGTGGAGTATGTCATACAAAGGGTTCCTTTACAGACGTTTTGCCCATGGTATGCCTTAACCAACAACATTCCTCAAGAAACATCATGGAAAATTTTCAGCCCTTTCTATCCAATATCGGTAAGTTTCCAATGATGTATTTCAACAAAACCAATACAGGTATGTGGATAGGTATGATATTCACTTTGCATTGCCCAAATATCTATTGTTTATCTTTTCGATTGAAAAGTGAAAGTATGAATTATGTGGCTGATAATTTCAAAATTTTCAAGATTATTAGGGATACTAACATAATCATTTCAAAGATGAACAATATACTTGTGTATCCAAAGAAATGTTTACGCAGGTGTAGGGATAGGTTGCAGCTAGCATATAAATATTTGCAAGGTCCACCTTTACAAATGGTCTCCCAAGTCCCAAATCAGACCATCGATCTCATGCAAATTTTTTTCTCAAAGCAAATGTATGATGGAGATGGCCCATACATAAGCCTAGTACAGACATGCATAAATTAAGCCTGTGAAAGCGATCCTTCTCCGTGGCAGTAATATCGAGGCTTCTAGGTTCCTATAGTTATTCAACTCTCATTCCCCATCTTGATGCAGATCCTGGTATGTACTCAGTTTATCATCGACGAGATCTTATCATGGATTGTCTCTAAAGACAAAGGGAAAAGATCAGGTATGAATTGCCTACTCAGTTGGCTACATTGGTGGTATGACTTCACTTAACCCACGTTGATTATCACGTTTAGCATAGGTAGGTTTAGTTTCATTTGAGTTTGGCATATACTATTACCCTTGCATTGCATTTGTTGTTCTTCATGTTTAGTTATTTGCATTTCATTATACTAAGCAAGGCAGGACATAAGTGTTTGCCTCATGGTGATTTTAATGCCCTTGGATATTTGATATGTGTGTAGGTCTACAGGTACCCAGAAGATTCACAGGTTCTCAAGCACTCTTGAGAAGAGCACTTGTCCCATAGTTGGAGCCAGTGTTACATGGTACTGATAATAGTAATTAGTGCAGGGTTGTGTCTACACTAGTTCAACTATTTTACTAAGAGGTGGTGAGGTTCTATGTCAAAAATGAAAAGATTATCACAGGCATCTTAAGATCTAGATTCATTCATCCTAAATTCATTAAGATCTAAAACCATTTAAAAGTCTAAATCACACATGATAAGCAAAATTCAAACTCTTAGATGGTAGAAACTTGAATCCATTCATATTAAAACAAGGAAGAAGTACATCCTTACCAAGGATCTTGGTGTGAATCCCTCCTCCATTTCCATGAGCTTCCCTTCCTTCACCCTTGCTTTTGAAGAATTTGAGCTCTTCTTCTTTCTTCAGAATCTCCTCAGCATGCCTTTGCTTTTTTGATCTCCCTCTACCATGCCTCCCATGCCTTTCTTATGTAGCATTGGGAAATGGGCCTTCAAACCTTTCTTCTCCATGTGGGATTGCTCATTTTCTTTATTTTAGATTATTTTCAACTGAAAACCCACTTTTCAATAGTTTTTAGGCTTTTTGCACCACTTAGAATGATTTTAAGCACAATTAATGCATTTTAATGCATTTCTTAGAGATGATTCGTCTTTGAATGAACTTGTGTCATGTCTTCCTGCTATAGGTGCATGGTAAACATATGCCTCTTCTATCACATGACTAGGAGTGTTAATTTGATTGTTAATAGATGCCCCCTAATGTGTGAGGTCTGAAGTAGAGCTAAGGGCCGAAATACATTACTGAAATTTGTACTCTATATACTGATACTATTTGTCGTTCAAAGCAAGGACGAGGGAAGGAAAACTCACAGGTGCAGGATTGAGGATCACACCTACAAAACATAGCAATTTCTCAAATATATAATATCTTCCTGAGGCGGGCATACCCATGCTTAGCAGTAAACAAGCATGGCCATGAACAATACACAGTGGATCCATGTCAAAAGCAATTTTTTTTTTCTGAAATGTAAACATGCACTTTGATGAGTGCGAGAACAAAGTCTTTATTGAACTTCTGACATGGTAGTCTAATCTTGCGCAGCTCGGGCGGTGCATCGATGAGTGATACAACTGTTTTTCCCAAGGTCTTCAATACAAACTGACGATAGTACGAGTTTATATCATGCGAATAAGTGATATGATGTCGAGCATAATAAAACACCATCTGATTACCGGTCATTGATGTATACCATTAACAGATGCGAAGAGACCCATCGATAATGATGATGGACTCTAAGGTACTGAGTACAAACTAATAAGTGTGAATAGATGTTCTAAAGTCGAACACTTGTAGAATCAAAAAATCAGGGGTCATTGATGTATACCCACAGTCATTTGCGAGGAAACCTGCCACTAATGATTGCAAGATCCAAGGTACTCTTGGGTTTCTAGATCCATGTCCTAGATGATGATTTGATGTCGATAGGAATAGATCCATCGGAAGGAGAGCATTAATGCATCCCACATCAACCGATACGAAACAAAGATCAATAGTTTGATATAATTTGGTAGAACTGCAAGATCCAACACTGTATACTGACACAAGGAAGGCCGACATGACTGGTCAGGAATATTTGAGGAATGGTCGACTCGGTTTGGACTTCCCTTGAACACATAACACGACGTAGAATGGACACTTGGCAACATAGGACTTTGAGTAACCGACCTTAATGAAATTTGCTAATTCCAAATGCATTAACGAAAGCTCCATTGATGACGAGAATGATAACCCATCGGTGGAGATCTGTTCAAAATACTGGTACAGTTTCCTAAGGAAAATGTAGATGGTGTACTGACAGCAGATACAAAATTATGTGCCGTGTTCAAGGGCGACAAGGACTGACTATTGCCGTTTTCTTCAGAGTTTATAATATGAAGTGATTCAAGTCTCTCTCTTTTTGGATTTTTGTGTTTTCCAATTTTTTTTTTTAACCTTTTTCATTTATTAGCTTGAAAAAAGAATAAAGCATGCTATGATACATTAGAGGAAACGAGTGTCTCAAGGGCATGTGCCTAAATGTCAAGGGCATGGGTCAGGCCAAGGCAAAGATCTAGATTGCAAACAAGGGATGAGCTAGTTATGTACACTCTTATGGGTATTTCCTTCATGGGTATGGGTCAAATATACAAAAGCTATGGTTTATAGGCATCTTGTAACAGAAAGTGACTACAAAGGCAAATACGCAACATAAACAATAAGCAATGAAGTAGTTTGCACGGATGTTCAAGTGGATATTTTAACACAAGCTTATGTAAAATGACAATAAATTGGGAGCCCATCAAGATATGGTCATAAATGTATGAAAGAGAAATATGTGGTCTCAAACTCCAAGTCATGATGGGGCTAATAGGGCTCCCAGGCCTATGAGAATAATTCAGCATGGGCACCAAAATGGCAATGGGGTGCTGACTAGGGTGTCCCATGTTTGGTAGGCTCTGCTGTTGGAATGGTGGAAAATACAACTATGAAGTGCGGACCCACCAATTTCCAACAAGTTCAACCCTATGGCAAGTTTGGGTTGCAAAAGGTTCAAATGCATCTTCACAAAGGGATGGCATAAACCTATATGCAAGTTTCCAAATATACCAAATAAGATCAAGGAACATGCAGATCATACTCCTATACTTGGGTAGATTCATATCAAGTATGCTCCCAGTGGCCCCACGAAAGATGTCCTTAGGTGGGTGCAACCAAATGTTTACAACTTCAGGGATATCTTCATTTGATGATAAAATGTAATCCAAGAAGTCATGTGAGCTGGGAGATCTCACAGCCCAAATGGGCCAGGTAACCGAATCATATTCCTCCATCAAGGGAAGATTTTGATCTGAATCTGCCGAAGTTATTTGAGTAGCTTGGTTTGAAACTTCTACGGCAGATAGGGGTGATCCAAATGCATGCCAACATGTAACTGACATTACACAAGCTGAGGTCCCTTCATCCACTATGGTTAGACAGATGTTCTTACCATCAGGCGTTACTTTAATCTGAAAAGCAACTTCGGGAAGGATCCTACATATTGAATGGTCTATGTATGATGTGATCAAAGTCTCATCGGATGGATCAACAACACCAATTGTAGACAATAGTTCCTTTCTTTGCGCAGAATGATATTGCAATACCTCCAAGGCTGACATGGCACATGGTACTTGAGCTAGGTCCTCAAGAACATTACCGTTCTGAGCAGCTCGCGTGTTAGGATTATGCATTGTTCTACGTAGAACACCTATGGGGGGGTCTGGTACTAAGTCTATCGCTGGTTTCTCAATGTAGAGATAACCACTTGGCTGTGATTCCCGTTGATCTGATGTACTAGGAGAGACATCATAAGAATCGAGTCTTGCTTGAATGTTCATCTCATGATCACACATGAAGACATTGGCATAATGATCATTGCCCCCTTGCGGGGGGGTTGGCTGGCTGCCCCCTGGTGGGGGGTACCAGTGTCAAAATAGTGGGTTTTTTTTGCCCACTGCATTGAATCATAGTTGGTGCATCTTTGTTCCCAGAGTTAGCATTTTGCTTACTCTTGTATTTCTTCTTCTTTTCCCTAAGGTCTTTGGACTCGACTATAAGGATGTCAGAATTCTGGGAAGGATTAGCACTTTGCTTACCCTTATATTTCTTCTTCTTTCCTCTTAGGTCTATGGATGAGACTATGAGGATGTCATAAGTGTTGGAAGGATTAGCAGGTTCTTGCATTGCCTGGCCAGCTGTGGGATGTGAATTCTGAATAGAAACTTGTCCCGGATGTGGGTTAATATGTTCAAGATGGTTGACGGAATCCGTCATACCATTGACATGAGGTTCATGTGGCAGCCTAGCTGGATTAAATGCAGGTCTTGCAGGTTGGTTCCCAAGAGATTGGTTACTTTCTAGAACCTGACCACTCCATGGCGGAATGGGGTTAGTGGTTGGATTTCCGCCTTGCGGGGTTAGGCCCAAAAAGGATTGGTTACTTTCTAGAACTTGGTCACTCCACTGATGTGGTCCTTGGGTGTGATAAGAATTCCAAGGTGGGTTTCTCCTTTGTGTAGGTTGACCCCAAGAAGTTTGGCTACTTCCTAAAACATGACCATTGGGTGGATTGCCTCCTTGCCGAGGTGGGGTCCAAGAAGATTGGTTATTTCCTAGATCCCAACCATACCATGGTGGTTGAACTTGGTATTGAAAATCATTCCAAGGTTGACTTCCTCCTTATGGAGGTGGCATCCAAAAAGATTGGTTACTTCCTGAATGTTGCCCAGTCCATTGTGAACTAGGTTGCATGTATGGATTGCCCCCTTGCGGAGGTATGTTCCATTGAGATTGGTTACTTGGTGGAACATTACCACTCCATTGCTGGTTAGGATTCATGGGTGGATTTCTCCCTTGCGGGGGTATGTTCCAATGAGATTGGTTACTTGGTGGAACATTACCACTCCATTGATTGTTTCCTTGGTTTAGATAAGCATTCCAAGATTGATTTCCTCCTTGTGAAGGTGGGCCCCAAGAAGATTGGATACTTCCTGAAACCTCCCCACTCCATGGCAGGATGGGGTTGATAGGTGGATTTCCACTAGGAATTGTGCTAGGATAAGTCGGAGGATAACCCCCCGGGGCATTTCCACTAATCTGAGGAGCATAGTCCCAATTGGCATAAATGTTCCATGGTTCATTGCTTCTGCCAGGAATATTACCATTCCATGATGAAGGTTGCCCCCAGAAGTAGAATTTGGACAAGTGTTAGGAATACCAAGAGGATTTTGGTTTACTCCTTGTGTGTGTTGACCTTGATTAGCTGAACCATATGGAAACCAATGTTTAGTAAGGCACATCCTTCAGTAGGGATTCCTGTAGATGAAGTGGATGTACTTCTGGGACTGGAACCCGAAATTGTACCAACTGGCACTGAAGTGTTGGTTGAACTTCTGCTACTAACAGGTATACTAACTGTTGGGATTGATGTGGAGGCCAAATTGGAAGTATTGCTACTTCCAGCAACTGTTTGATGTTGCCATGATGTAGTCCCTTGTGCTCCTGACGAAGCCATAGGGTCACTTGTTAGATTGTGCATGTTATTCAAATTTTCAGAAAGAGGTTTGATATCACCCAGTGACTCACGGATAGTAAGTACAATTGGTTTTGAAAGACTTATCAAAGGAGGATTTACATGAGCATGTGTGTGATGTTTCAATTTCAACTAGAGTAAGATCATCAACTATATCTGTATTCAGTTCGTGATGTGATAATGAATGTTCAGTGTTTGTTTGACGTTGTTCTTCTCGAGTGATATTAATTGAGTTTAAAATCAACTCTGTTTCCAAGTCATTAGGATGTGGTTTTTGTATCTGTCTCTGCAATGTAGCAGGGCCTTCAATTTCTGGTGACTCACCTCGCTGCCGCCGTGACTGGCGGATCGGGAGAGTAGCCACTTCTAAGAAGTTGATAAAAGGATGTGTTTAAAATGATAGTTTGAATCAAACAATCCTAAGGCAATCTAGACTCAAAAAATGAAAAGTGTCCACAGAGTAAAAATTCCGTAGAGATTTCAAGCAAGCAAACTTACTCTTCCAAAGAATCGAAGCTCAGTGAAAAGTTGGATTAGAGGGCCTTCCGAAACTAGTAGCTGCTGAGGGATTTCATGTCCTCATACAATTGCTAGAAGCAAAGGTGTGAGAAACAGTTACAATAAAATTTAATCGCCAGGGGTGCAAGTGTTGGTTCTTGACCAATCACCCTCCCATGGAGTAAAAGTTCCAAAGTTTGTCTCAGGTATTGCAAGTGTGTCCCACTCACAATAGCCTATGTGATATCCTAAGAATAGCCACTAAAGTTACCACTCCACAATCGACGACCGGGTGGAACAGTTGTAAGTCGAGGACAACTCTCATAACCAGGAACTCTAGAAACAGTGATGTCACCCCGAGGACTTGTCACTGAACATAGAATCTCCTCGATAAGCTCATGTCCCACTAAACAAGCAAGAGGGGGGAACCACCCTTACTTATCCAGATTGACCTCGTGCTTGACACATGTTTGAGAAGCGCTTTCCCGACAAGCGTTTTTTGCTACTAATGGATTTGCTTTCAGTAATCAATGCTAGTTTCAAAAGTTTTGTAGCCCAGGAGTGTTAACTCTCTAAATCTAATCCAGGGCACTAACCTAAACTTGTTGGTGATATGAAAATCAAAAGTTTGTCAATTTTAGATTAAGCGCTGATTTTTAGTGGAAGTTTGCTTAGTTTCAGGAGTGAAAGTGAAACATATGGTGTTTTGACTGGAAAACAAAATGAACCACACAATGCAAGATGCTCACTATGCTATCTTTCAGTTCGATGAATATCCTAACTGAAAGAAGGGTTAGAGGTTCATGACCTTCTTTCAGACATGCAAAGTTTATGGTAGATTTCTTATGTTCATACACAGTTTTTTCAGAAATATGGATAATAATTGATGTTTAATGATCAATGTAGCCCAAACATATATCTCAAGTAAAAGTGAATCTAATTCTATTACACGGGGATCTCTGTTTCTCATTCACAAGATCGCCCGAAATACCAAGTGAAGAGGATACGCAGAGCCCTTTGGAATGCTTCTGAATTAAATTCTAAACTGTTACACGTGAGATCGACTTTCTCATTCACAAGATCGCCATAAGGTGCGAGTGAAGAGGATACGGTGGCTCGATATAAGATGCTTTGAAAAAATCAACTCTTAAACTCTTACAAGTGAGATACACTTTCTCATTCACAAGATCGCCAAAGGCCCAAGTGAAGAGGATACGGTGGCTTGATATAAGATGCTTTGAAAAAATGAACTCCTAAACTATTACAAGCGAGATACACTTTCTCATTCACAAGATCATCATAAGATGCGAGTGAAGAGGATACGGTGCCTTATACACAATATATCTCAAGAAAACTGAACTCTAAATGTGCAATTCTCTCTAATTATGCATGAAAATCATGAAAGCATTCAAACTCCTAAAACAAAATGTAACTAATTAAAGTTTGTTTCTGTTTTGTGGAAAGAAATTGCTCTCAAATTATCTCAACATGTGATGTTTAAAGTGTGTTTTTCAAGTGCAAATGTGTGTGGAAGGGTCGTCAAAGGCATACAACTCCAAACATATCTCAATTTACTCCAAAATTTTCAAGCTTTGTAAAAAAAAATTTGCAAATTTTTTTCTTTTAAATCCAAAATTTAAAGACTTGAAAAACTTTAAAAATTTTGCAAATTTTTTTCTTTTTAATCCAAAACTAAAGAATTGAATGCAAGTATAAACAAAGCTTTTTAAAGCTTTTTTTTTCAAAAGCATATAACTCCAAACCTACCCCAAGCTAATCAAAATTTTTGAGAGTTTGTTTAAAAGCACATAACTCATTTTTTAAACCAAATGAAAAGATTTCAACCCCTATCATGCAAAGTTTTTTGCAAAATGTTTGAATTTTTAAACCAAATTTTTTTGCATAAACTTTGGAATTCTTTTTTTAACCTAAAGAATTTTTTTTTTAACCCTAACTATGCATTTGGCAAAAGTTTGAAAATGAGTGTTTTTTAACCAATTTGAACAGGTAGGTTCATAAGCAGTTTTTTAAACCATTCTTTTGCACAGCTTTTCAAAACTTTTTGAAAAGTATTAATGCATTGTTCTAACTTATATTCCTTTAAAAAAGTTTTTAATTCAAATTAAGCAAACTAAAGCAAACTTATGCATACTATGCAAAGTTATGCACACTAATGCGTACTATGAATTCTTTTGAAATCCAAATTATGCAAACGTAATCCACCTAATGCAAACCTAGTAATCTTATAACAATGAATAAGAGTACCAATACGCTTCATCAATTGATACGCTTCACCAAAACCAAAACTAATACGTTTCACCAATACCAAAACGACTATGCTTCACAATTTAGGAATACCGGCAGAGTTCAAAATGCCAAGAAACAAACACGAAGACTGTTTGCAGCATCTACGCAGAGGTTTCAAGACAAAACGCAGAGCTTCACTGGCGAGTTTTAGCTCTCACGCAGGGGACAAGGATTTCGATGATGCATTCAAGCTGATCTTTTAAAAATGCATAGATTTTGAAGATTAAGGTTGCTTTTAACGCAGAGTTGTAAAGATCATTAAACGCAGAAGCAAATTGTGGCAGAGTCTCATTTTAAAACATCAAGGCAGAACTAGAATTATGCATTAAAGATTTGAGAGTCTCATTTTAAAACTTCAACGCAGAACTAGAATTATGGGAACTAGAGTCTCGTTTTAAAAACTTCAACGCAGAGTCATAAAATTGTGGCAGAGTCTCGTTTTAAAAACTTCAACGCAGAACTAGAATTATGCATTAAAGATTTAAGAGTCTTGTTTTAAAAACTTCAACGCAGAACTAGAATTGTGGCAGAGCCTCTCAGACTTTTACGTTTCAAAATCTTTCACTACCCTTCAACGCAGAGTGTGACACAACACGTAGGGGTTAAAGTTTCAAAGTTGGGATTCGACTTCATATGCAGGGTTTTAAGATACCGAGTTTTTAAAGAAATTTTTGATAGCGGAGTTATAAAAACTAGATCTCAAATAAACCGGGAAACTCAAAAATTCAGACACACTCTAAATAAAAATCAAGAAACTCAGATCTGACAGGAAATTGAGATAGCTTGATGAATGAAAGGTGTATTTAGGTGGATTTTGAGCTTCTTAAGTTGGATCTTAAGTTCTTTTAATGATATTTAAGCTAAAAATGAGTAGATCCAAAGGATGGGGATCACCAAAAATGAAGAAAAATCATGAGATATCAAGAAATTTCAAGCCATATGGTCGCCAATCTGATAACAATAATTAGTGCAGGGTTGTGTCTACACTAGTTAACTATTTTACTAAGAGGTGGTGAGGCTCTACGTCAGAAATGAAAAGATTATCACAAGCATCTTAAGATCTAGATTCATTCATCTTAAATTCATTAAGATCTAAAACCATTTAAAAGTCTAAATCACACATGATAAGCAAAATTCAAACTCTTAGATGGTAGAAACTTGAATCCATTCATATTAAAACAAAGAAGAAGTACATCCTTACCAAGGATCTTGGTGTGAATCCCTCCTCCATTGCCATGAGCTTCCCTTCCTTCACCTTTGCTTTTGAAGAATTTGAGCTTTTCTCCTTCCTTCAGAATCTCCTCAGCATGCCTTTGCTTTTTTGATCTCCCTCTACCATGCCTCCCATGCCTTTCTTATGTAGCATTGAGAAATGGGTCTTAAAACCTTTCTTCTCCATGTGGGAGTGCTCATTTTCTTTATTTTAGATTATTTTCAACTGAAAACCCATTTTTCAATAGTTTTTAGGCTTTTTGCACCACTTAGAATGATTTTAAGCACAATTAATGCATTTCTCAGAGAGGATTCGTCTATGAATGAACTTGTGTCATGTCTTCCTGTTGTAGGTGTATGGTAAACATATGCCTCTTCTATCACATGACTAGGAGTGTTAATTTGATTGTTAACAGGTACCATCACCAGCGCACATTCAGATGTTTGCCCAAGGAGAGGGGTCGTATTTTTTTTTTGGGCCACGACAAGGGTATTATTAGTCATTTCTGAGAAGTTGTTATGGTTGGACCCTTTGATCCTTCTTTTAAGAGTACTATGGCTTAGTGGCATTGCTGACAGCCTCATTCTGGGGCTTGTATCCCTAAGGTTGGTGTCCGGGCTCCTAGGGGCAGGTCATTGGGTCACATGACCCCCTACTTGTTTTCTACATCGATGATAGCTTTTTAGCTTTGAGGCACTTGCCTTCTCTTTCGGTCACCCTTTGCACCCATCCTGGCCCCTTTCCAGCAGAGTGCCTTTTATCCCTGGTGCATTTTTAGTGATGACATCATCCTTGGTTACCAGGCCCACAGGCTTGTAGAGGGGGGGCATTGAAGGTTTTTCAGTATTGTTGGGGTTATATGGGGCATGGCGATCCCTGCTTGCTTACTCCACCTTTTAGGGTGAAGCCTTTTGTTCAGTTTTAGTCATTTTGATCAGTTTTTAGGCACCTAGGGGGAAAATACCCCAGGTACCCATCTTTTATACTACTTTATATTATTTCATGTTATATTTTTACATTGACATTTATTTGTCCTGTCGGCATGGTTATTTTGTAAAAGTGAGTTAAGAACACTATAAATACAACTCCTCACTTCATTTGTAAATCATAACTCAAGGGATAAATTACATTATGTTGCTCTTTTACCCAAGATAGTCTTTTGGAAAGTGATGCGTGCCTCTTGGAGTTTTCTCTTCTTTTCCTTGTGGATGAAATTTGGATGCTTTCTCTTCTTTGTCTTGTGGGTTTTTCTCATGCATGGTGGATGCTAGGAATTGTTGGAACAACACAAAGCTCAAGTAAGTCTAGTTTTAGCCTTGTTTGGTGAAGGTAGGTGAAATCTTGCTTCTTGATGATTGAATGGTTGCCGTTGAGCTGCATTTTTTTTTATTAGGGCCTTTTTTTCTGCCTTCTATCTTCTTTGCATGGTGGAAAACGTTCCCTAGAGGAGGTTTTCCCTAGTTTGGCCTTGGATCTCTAATATTTACCTAGATTAGACTCCTATCATGAACCCTAGAGGTTGTTGTAGGAAGCCCTAGTTTAGGAGGCAAAGAGAAGATTACTCCAAGAGGGAGGTTGGTGACCTCTCTTCTAGGCCTAGGGTTTAGGGTTACATCCATGAAAACCCTTGTTTTAAAAAAAAAAAACAAATTTGCTTGCATTTTCATGTGTAATTTTGGATTTTCACGGTAGAATTAGGGTTAGAATTGGGTTTGCAATTTTATGTTTGAAACCCTAGAAATCAAAAATTAAAATTTTTAAATTTTTGGCCTACCTAAAATTTTGGCTCTCCCTCCCTCAAATTCGGCCTACCATTTTAGGCCCTAAAAACCCTAGGGTGAAATTGTGGCAGCCCTAAAAATATAAAAAATTCTAAAAAACCCTTAAATTTGCCCTAATCCTAAAAATATAAACCCTAACCTTCTCTAAACCCTAATTCTACCCTTATTCCTCCCTAACAGCCCTAGTTCTCCCAGCCCTAGCCTCTCTCCTTGGCCCTCGTTCCTACTCCTGAAGGCCTCAACCTCTTCCCTTTTCCCCTTCTACACCTCCTAAGGCCTCCCTTTGTCCCTCGGCCTCATTGCTGCACCTTCGGCTTGCCCTAATGAGACCTTGGTCTGCACCCTCAAAAACCTCGGTTTCCCTCTCTTCTACCCCTGGAAACCTCGACCCTACCTCTCCTTGCTTCCCTTCTCCCTCGTCCATTCATCCAAGGCCTCGACCTTCCCAATACGACTTCCTTCCTATCTTTTTACAACCCTCTTAACCTCTTTTTTGAGGTCTGCAAGAACTGCAGACTGTCCACACTTTTCTGCCCTAAACCTATCATATAAATACACAAAAAAATCGTATTAAATAGTTAGTAAAAATGACTTCTAATTATTGTTTAAGAAGGACACAAAGGATTTAACTTGACTACTGTATGAATGCTACAGGATTGTAATATCAGACCTGATATACTTTGTTAAAGTATTCAATTTGATGTGGTCTAGTTGTTATCTCAGCTTGTTATGTATTGTTTGATTATTATTGTTATTGGAAGTTCATTAGATGATTGTTTTCACCTACAATATTGGTGGATCATTAGTGCTTGAGCATCTTAATTGTTTTCTAATCATTGGATATACCTTTGTCAAAGTATTGCTCA
Organism: Larix kaempferi; assembly: GCA_027924585.1. Classification (NCBI taxonomy): domain Eukaryota; kingdom Viridiplantae; phylum Streptophyta; class Pinopsida; order Pinales; family Pinaceae; genus Larix; species Larix kaempferi. Next base: position 17,453,600 of record BSBM01001219.1, on the reverse strand, counting down.
AGGTCACTTACAGAACTGTTAGTATAGGATTGATCTTACTTATTGGTTTTGTACACATATCTTATGATGAATGATATTTTATGCCTAATATATGCAATTTATAAATCACATATAATCTCTTTTAAATGCACATTGGTGAATGCTGAAGTATCTATCTCTTTATCTTTCTATTAAAGGCACTAGTCACTAACACTAATTGCATAGGAAGATATAGAGTTTGGGTGGCTAAGTGTTTATAGGTGTTTGATAAGGGATATCCCCTTGGAGGTCACGACACTCAGAAGAAGTCAAAGGATTGTGATTGAGGTAACATCGGGTCACATCCTTCATATGTGCTTACTGGGCTACCCCGCTAGTTTTCCCGGGTAACACCCCCAAAACAAATATGTCAAAAAAGGGGAGTAATATCCAAAGTTATTTCTCACCTCAAAACACCTTTGACAATTCTGTTGCTTCTCGGCCAATTCAACCCACCATAGATGCCCATTGGAAAAAGAAATACAAAGAAATTACTCATCAGTACATAGCTAGATGGTGGTATGATGCATATATCCCCTTCAATGTTGCTCGCTCATCTTATTTCCAGCCTATGTGGGATTTTGTTATTGCTGCTGGTAAGGGTTTCAAAGGCCCTAGTATGTATGACTTGAGTGGATCTCTTTTGCAAAAAGAGATCAAATCCTTGGATGAATACTTCAAGGAGTTAAAAGAATCATGGGTCATAACAAGTTGTACTATCATGTCAGATGGATGGATTGATGCAAAGAATCGAACCATCATAAACTTTCGTGTCGCTTTCCCACAGGGAACGATGTCTTTGAAATCATATGATGCATCCAATAAGGCGAAAGATGCAAATATGTTATTTCAGCTTTTGTTGAGGTTGTTGAGCTGGTGGGGGTAGCTAATGTTGTGCAGATCATCACAGATAATGCCTCTAACTATGTTCTTGATGGTAAAATGTTAGAGGAAAAATGCACAACAATATTTTGGACCCCATGTGTGACACATTGCATGGACCTCATGCTTGAGGAAATATGCAAACAAGATTGGATTACACACACTGTAGAGCATGCCAAAAGCATCACAAAATACATCTACAACCACTCATGGGTATTGAGCTTGATGATAAAACATACACAGGGCATGGAACTTGTTAGGCCTGCCATTACTAGATTTGCAACTCACTTCCTCACGTTTCAATCTCTCATTGCTCAAAGACAGAACTTGGAACAAATGGTTTCAAGTGATGAATGGAATTCAAGTAAATGGGATCGCAGAATAGATGGAAAAGACACCAAGAAGAAAATCTTGGAAATCTCATTTTGGAAAAAAAGTAGCAGAGGTTTTGAAAATTACTGAGCCACTTGTTAAAGTGTTGCGGTCTGTGGATGGGGAAAGATTGGCTGTGGGCTATATTTATGAGGCCAGGGATCAGGAAAAGGAGCAAATAAGGGCATCATACAAGGATAGAGTGGCCAAGTATGGGCCTATCTGGGATATCATCGATAGGAGATGGAACAATCAACTCCATCACCCTATACATGCAGCTGGGTATTTCTTGAATCCAAGGTATCATTATAGATCTTAGTTTGGAGAAGATCAGACCGAGGAGGTCAAAGATGGATTGTATGAGTGCCTTGGGCGCATGGTCCCAAATGAGAAGGTGCAGTTGGAGATACACCAGCATATTACCGATTTCACTAGAGCCACAAGTACCTTTGGCAAACTTGTGGCTAAGGTTGCAAGAGATGTGGACCAACCAGGTAAACAATTCCATTGTTTTATTAAATTCAGTTGTTTAATTTTTAAAATCTAAAGACTTCAATATTTAGTCAAATTTACAATCTAATTCGTTGATTTAACTATCTTTGCACTTGCAACAATATGGTGGGAGTAATTTGGTGGCCAAGGCATTCAATTGCAAAAGTTTGCAATTCAAACCCTTAGTCAACCATGTAGTTCTTCTGGGTGTGAGTGCAATTGGTTTGTCTTTGAGCGGATTCACACGAAGAAGAGAAATCGTTTAGAGCAAAATCGGTAAAATGATCTAGTCTTCGTGCAGTACAACCTCCGTTTAAGGCGCAACCACTTGATGAAAAAAAGACCTGATACAAATCCCATTGTGTTGAATGATATTGATCCAACCTTAGATTGGGTAGTGGAGACTCAAGAGCTTGAGTTTGATCCTAATTTTGATATTGAGGTGGATGCCGTCGGTAATGTTATTTTGGAAGCAGATCCACTATTAACAGTACCATCATCAATTCATGTAGGTGTAGAATCTAGATCCATAATATTTTTATCTATCATTGAATAATATATGGGTGTTTCAATATTACTGTAATAATAATTTGATATTACTATTGATATAACATTATTTCATTCTAGACATGGCATGCACTAGTCGAGAGGGACAAATGCGTGCACATGTACAGCTTGATCCACATCCACGTCGTGCTTTTACATATTCCATAGCTTTAGCTAGTACTCCAGCTAGTGTTGCTCCTACTGGAATGGTTGTAGATGACCTTGAGGGGTTTGATCTCGAGCCAGATTCCATTGCCTATGTCATTGCTAGTACGAATTATAGTTCTAGCAGTGGTCATGAGTTTGTGTTGAAATATTGTAACTTCTCAGAATATTATATTTGTACTTTATTATTCTGGAGATGTTTCATTCCTCCGTGAAGACCTTATTGTATATCCGAAGATGTTTTATTCCTCCGTGGATGATGTGGTAACTTGGGTTATTAGACTTTCCTAGTGGGGGTCGGCCTTGTATGATTCATGTGGGTTAAAGTGTTATTAGACCACCCTAGTGGGGTCGGACCTGTCACATTATGTTAAGTAGTTAAGTTGGGGCTGACCTAATTTGTGTAAAAGTCAAGTCGGAGTTGTGTATAAATAGAGGAGGTGTGTTCCTCATTGAACACACATTCACTCACTTGTGATTAGTGCATAAGTGAGAGAGAGATATGTTGTGGAGGAGAAGGAGCTCATGGTTGTGGATTACATCTTTGTATTTGCTGGTCATCTATATTGAGGAAGCTTTGCTGGGTTTTCTTCCCCATGAGGGTTTCCCAGGATAAATATGTGTCTCTTGTGTTTATGTTGTGCTTGTTGTTCTTTCAGTGATCCTGTATATGCTATTATTGTGAAATGGAATGTAATGATGATATTTTCTGTCTTAGCATATTAAATCTTAACATGGTATCAGATCTAGCCTGAAGGAAGGCAATGTATGACACTTACTACACTTGCTTCACTTGCGACAATTTGAAGGTTAGGGTTTTATATAGAAAAAACCAGTCATCGTGGAACTTTCGCTATAAATCCATTTTGGTGAAGGTCCAGGATCTGAAACCTTTACAGCTCGTAGATAACATCCCCTGTACCTTTTGACCAAAGGAAAACCTCTAATTCATTGTACTTTGTGATTTATGATAAGTACAAGTAAGGGTTTCTCCCTCTTCCAGATCTCAGTCATAAACAGGTGACCTGGTAAAAAAGGTCACAAATTGGGCTAGGAAGCTCCAAATGAAATTTTGTAAAAAGTAACAGGTAGAGCACAGACTGTAGTTTCTTAGGTAAGTTTTTTAGAGGCCGAAGTTGAACCAATGACATGTGGCACGTCGTACAATTTCTCTCTCCTATTTTATCCCATAAACAGGTCACGTTGCGACACTTGGCATAAATATCTCTCAGAGAATCCAATTGAGGTAAGACCTATGGGGTTGGAAAGATGATAGGTCAGGATACCACAGGTATCATTTTCAAATACTGTGGATTTGTAATTTCAGAGATGCATAAGAAAAAAATCAGGTGCATAATTTTGTCAAAACAGAATTGGATTTTGAGCACCTTCATTCTTGGCTTATGATTGCTGCGGGAATTAAGGGCTTCGGAGAAAGTTGGAATTTTTGGAATCCAAGTCCACGACTGAATTCTCCTCATCAAAATCGAAATTTAGAGACCAAGATCGAATTTTTTGGTTGGGCAGAAGGTCGGGCTTGATCAAACCCTAGTTCGGGATTTTGATCGGAAAGGTGGAAAATTAGGGCTTCTGCAAAAGTTGGAATTTTTGAAATCTGTGACCTCGGCTGGAAGCTCCTCAGAAAAATCAAAGTTTAGAGATTTGGATTGAACCTTTTGATTGGGAAGAAGGGTGGGCTTTATCAAACTCTAGTTCGGGGTCCTGTTAAGTGAATCCAGAAGTTTCAAAGGCAATTTTGAGGGGTCAAATTTTGCAGTTTTCAAAATTGAAGTATACCAGCTTGATCGGCTCAGAAAGACACATCTTTCCATCCATTTAGAAATTTGAAATTCAAAGTTTGAATTTTTAGGGTTTCTCTAAAAAACCCTAATCTAGCTCCAAATCCAGTTTCAGCAAATCAAAGTGGATTGGGGTTAAAAGCAATCTCGACAGGTATGTGTTGAAATCTGTTCATGATTAAGTTTATGATATTATTGTCTTCATGTTATTGAGGTTAGTACAATTATGATTGTTTGATAATGAATGCATGTGAATGATAGAAGGCATTCATTGATTAAGGTTATGACACTTATGATTGTACTAATGCACTTGTGGTGTTGTATGAGATGATGTTGTATGCTAACAATATATAGGTACATCAAGAATGACAAATCAAGTTCTATGACCATGATGACATAAGGACAAAGACTCATCCATAGTCTTTGACCACATAGAAGATCTAGTTACGAGGTATGTTTTACCTTGTTCTACTATGCTTAACCCATGAGATATGCAGGTTCTAGCACAAGGTCTCTAAATCATTGAAGAGAAAAAAGAAGATATTGTTTGGGTATGTTAAGACATAACTAAGCTTGATAATCCAGGTATGTTTTCCTATATCAAGTTAGAATCCTACTTTGTTAGGATCTTAGGTAAGTATACCTATGTATGAAATGATCATGACCATACATACTTAAGATTATTTAGAATCATAATGTTTTGATAGTATTAAGACTATACTAATGAATGTATGATTATGTATGAGATCATGATGATGACACTAGTGCACACTTAAGCATGCATAGTGGTCCAGGATGGATAGAAGTTCAAAATAGAGATCAAGCGGGAGGCAACCACACAAACATAAAAGATAAGTGTTTAAGTTGTCATTTGAATTACTTCTTGATTCTCTGAATAGTAAATGATATTGCTTGTAGTAGTTGTATGCATTCCTAGAATATATCATGCTGAGTGTAAGCATTCATATGGCATTGAACAATATACTACTAATATGCATATGATGGGTAAGTTGGACAAACTTTCCATTGTTGTTTATATAGAATGAAACCTCTTTGCTGACATGCTGAGAGTTGTGCACACTCTTGATAGTATGTTTTGGTAGAGATGGAAGGCATCTAGATAGCCACTATATGCATACAGGATATGGAAAAGTGTTGTGCCAAAGTATTGTTCAAGATAGTTGCATAACTATGTGAAGCATATCTGTATGCATAATAGGTTATCATGTCAACATGATTTGATGATTATGAAGTATTACTAATCATGTAAGTAACTTTGATTTGTAGGAAATATCATGAAGAATGATGAACACCGAACAAGTGATGGATGTTCAACAAGAAGACTTACAAATCAAACATACTATAGAAGGCTCGTGGCTAGAAGATTCTCTTAGAAAGAGGAAGAGGATCATGCTGAGATGTTTGCTCCAAGTGGCTAGATAAGACCATTCTCTTAATGGTGTAATTGAAGAAGAAGTGTGAATCAGGCTCTATACGGGTACCTGGGATCGATAGTCATTTGATGAGCTTAATCATCACCATGGGTGATGCGGATTTCAACCTTTGCTACAAGGTTGAAGATGGTGTCTATATACAGATGACATTATTCTCTTAGATGGATGCAAGAAGGAACTCACCACAGATTTCGAATGATCTTGAGGATCATATCAGTAGACCAATCTGACGGGAGATGGCACGTATAGATATGCAGAAGATCACTCAATGCAAAGTGTGAATGATGTTCAGTCATAGAGAGAGAATTGATAGCTTCTTGACAAGCTTGGGATTTACCAGAAGTAAAGCTGATCCTAACCTTTACCTTAAGGTTATGGATGATATTATTATTGTATGTGGATGATCTCTTTCTGACAGGGAATGAGAAACAGATCATGGAAAGCAAGAAGAAGATAGCTACAGAATTTGAGATGAAAGATCTCGAATTGATGCATTACTTCCTAGGACTAGAAGTATGGAAAGGCTCAGAAGGAATCTTTCTTAACCAAGGAAAGTATGTTGTGGAAATCTTGAGAAGATTTGATATGTTGGAATGTACAACCATGGCCACTCTCATGGGTTCCAACTTGAAGCTGTTAGATGATGACTCATCAGAGTTAGTGGATGTAACTCTGTACAGACATATTATTGGGTCATTGATTTATATGATGAATACCAGGCCAGATATATGCTTTGTGGTGAACACCTTGAGTCAGTATCTAGTGGAACCTAGACGAGTTCAACTGATAGCTGCAAAGCATGTGATGAGGTACCTAAAGGGTACAATAGATTTTGGTCTATGTTATCTTGGAGATCATGACTTCTGATGGTATGGCTACATAGATGCTCATTGGGCAGGAAGTGTATCAGACAGGAAGATCACATCGAGCGGATGTTATTGTCTGGGATCTACCATGATCTCGTGGTTTAGCAGGAAGTATTCTAGTGTGGATCTCAACACAGTTGAATCAAAATATATAACTACTTGCTCTACTAGTTGTGAAGCGATATGGATTCGGAAGTTGTTATCAGGATTGTTTGGCTTAAAGATGGACCCCACTGTGATCCTGTGTGACAACCAGAGTTGTATAATAAGTCAAAGCACATAGAGATCTGATATTTCTATATACGGGATATGGTGCAGAAAGGAGCTATCAAACTCGAGTATGTGAGCACTGACGAACAAGTTGCTGATGTATTAAACAAACCTCTATCTCGAGTAAAGTTTGAGTATTTCCGAGACAAGCTTGGTGTAGTTCAGAAGGCCCTCCTCGAAAGGGGGGGTGATATGGTTGCTAATGATGAAATTGCCTGCATCGACAGTGAGGTCGATGATGTGGATACCTATATTGGTAATGCCGACAGTGAGGTCAATGAGTGGTCCCTAGTGGACAAGAGGGGATTGTATAATCCCTGGACTTCGGTCCCATAATTGATCCGTAAAAAGATGTCTCCGAGACTGTGGTCCCTAGTGGATGAGAGGGGATTGTATCATCCCCGGACTTCGGTCCCAGAATTGATCCGTAGAAAGATGTCTCCGAGAATGTGGTCCCTAGTGGACGAGAGGGGATTGTATCATCCCCGAACTTAGGTCCCAGAATTGATCCGTAGACAGATGTATTCGAGAAAGTGGTCCCTAGTGGATGAGAGGGGATTGTATTGTACCTAGACCTCGGTCCCATAATTGATCTGTAGACATCTGTCTTCGAGAATTGATGATAGGACTACATCATCCCCGAACATTTAGTTCAAAATGTATGTGTCTGGATTGCATAGTCTATAGACATGAGACTTGTCTAAAATTGATAAGGATTTATCATCTTGGAAGTAGATCTGGATTGCATCGTCCATAGACATGAGACTTGTCTAAAATTGATAAGGATTGATCATCTTGGAAGTAGATCTGGATTGCATCATCCATAGACATGAGACTTGTCTAAAATTGATAAGGATTGATCATATTGGAAGTAGATCTGGATTGTATTGTCCATAGACATGAGACTTGTCTAAAATTGATAAGGATTGATCATCTTGGAAGTAGATCTGGATTGCATCGTCCATAGACATGAGACTTGTCTAAAATTGATAAGGATTGATCATCTTGGAAGTAGATCTGGATTGCATCGTCCATAGACATGAGACTTGTCTAAAATTGATAAGGATTGATCATCCTGTAATTGGATCATGTGTATTGCAGATTATGCTGTTATGATGATACTGTTCATCGAGATGATCCAGATGCTGTTGATAGAGATGATCTAGATGCCGTTGATCGAGAGGATCCAGTTGATGATGTGATGTTGTTGATCGAGATGATCCAGATGCTGTTGATCGAGATGATCCAGATGCTGTTGATCGAGATGATCCAGATGCTATTGATTGATAGGATCCAGTTGATGATGTGATGTTGTTGATCGAGATGCTGTTGATCGAGAGGATCCAGTTGATGATGTGATGTTGTTGATCGAGATGATCCAGATGTTGTTAATCGAGATGATCCATATGCTGTCAATCGAGATGATCTAGATGCTGTTGATCGAGATGATCCAGATGCTGTCGATCGAGATGATCTAGATGTTGTCGATCGAGATGATACAGATGTTGTCGATCGAGATGATCCAAATATTGATGATGTTGCTGTAGTTTTTGAGTGCTGCAGAAGATGAAGACTCAGTACTGAAGATGTTGATGTTCCAGTATTGAAGATATTTAAGATGTTCCAGTAACTGTTTGAGTTACTGATGATGTATGAAGAAAGCTTCCAATGATTTATAGATGTATCATGTAGTTGATGACTCCTTGCTCCTGCAGATGTTATAATATCCTTCTCGTTAAGGGGGAGTGTTGAAATATTGTAACTTCTAAGAATATTATATTTGTACTTTATTATTTCGGAGATGTTTCATTCCTCTGTGAAGACCTTATTGTATATCCGGAGATGTTTTATTCCTCCGTGGATAATGTGGTAACTTGGTTTATTAGACTTCCCTAGTGGGGGTCGGCCTTGTATGAGTCATGTGGGTTAAAGGGTTATTAGACCAACCTAGTGGGGTTGTTCCTGTCACATTATCTTAAGTAGTTAAGTTGGGGCCGACCTAGTTTGTGTAAAAGTCAAGTCGGAGTTGTGTATAAATAGAGGAGGCGTGTTCCTTATTTAACACACATTCACTCACTTGTGATTAGCGCATAAATGAGAGAGATATCTGCTGTGGAGGAGAAGGAGCTCATGGTTGTGTATTACATCTTTGTATTTGCTGGTCATCTATATTGAGGAAGCTTTGCTGGGTTTTCTACCCCATGAGGGTTTCCCAGGATAAATTTGTGTCTCTTGTGTTTATGTTGTGCTTGTTGTTCTTTCAGTGATCCTGTATATGCTATTATTGTGAAATGGAATGTAATGCCGATATTTTCTATCTTAGCATATTAAATCTTAACAGTTTGATGATTGATCACATTGATCAATGATATAGTGGCATACTCCCATCATAGCATTTTGTTTTTTTGGACTCTGTCACTCTACATGCCATTTAGGCCTCTTTGATTATGTATTTTCATTTTGTTCCAGTCTTCTAGATATGTATTATGTATTGCACACTGGAAGTCTGGCACAAACTCACAGTAAAATTCGTGCCATTTTGATATGTTCGCCCTTATATGGTATATACATGAGCAGACTTCAGATATTTTGTCTCTAATGCTTTGGAATGATGGATTATAATCTTTAAAATATATATTTTCTTTAAAATTTAAATATTTTGTGTTTTTTAGTAAACTGAGTCATTAAAATCAAATCGGCCTAGTCATTACCGATTCCAAGTCCGCCAAGTCAGAGTTTGAGTTGACCCTTGACTGATTTCGAGTCCGAGTTTTAAAACATTGGGTGTGAATGGAAAACTCAAAAATTATACATTGCTGAAAAGAAACATATAATTAACAAGGAAAAAACACTCTAGAGTAATGCATTGATGTCTAAGTCCTAGGAAAGCCAAGTCTGTTACAAATGACATCATGCTACGTCAACTTATTACAATTTCCCCGCTGTGTATGAACATGCAAAAAAATAAAAAAAGGGGGCCAAAATTGGCTTGATGAAATTTTGAACACTGATGTTGAACACATGGCTTGTTCAAATATTCGATGGCTCATTGGAAATCCAACTAAGTGCAGCTTAGCGGATAACATTGGCTACATGGAGAGTTCATTTGCTTGGAGAATTCCCTTCTTAAGAGGAGTGTTGCACATTCTGGAGGAGGGAATTAGGTCCTAGATAGCATGGGATAGCTTGGATCCTTGTTTGGAGGCTTAGAGTTAGCTTGGGGATGCGTAGGTTGCAAACTTGCAACAATGTTCTTGCAAGGGTAGTTGACCCAATGGTGTACATTGCTTAGGAGGATGGATGAAGTCCATTGAGGTTTGTTAGGGAGACATGTGGACTTGTTTAGCTACATCATCTTGGAGTCCTTATTGTGTGTATGGCATCACCACCTTGGAGCATGACACCTGTACTTTGGAGTAGTGTTTCACTTGGTTTGTCTACATGAGCTTATTTTAGGTTGTTTGCAAGGGTTTGGGTCCACAATATTGTTGGCCTCCCTTACCTCTCATATAAATAGAGGAAGGAGGGAGTGCTAATTCTTTATTCATTTGCTCACTTGTATTCACTCTTGAGTCGAGATGTGACCTTGGAGAGGAGTGCACACTAGTCCTCTCTCTATCTCTTGGTCTTCTCTTGTACTTGAGCTCTCTCTCTCTCTCTCTCTCTTGAGTCACTAGGGATTTTTGGCCTTCTTGGAGTAACTTGGAGCATCTTGGAAGTCTGAGGTTAGGGTTTATCCCTTGGAGATTGGAAATTGGGGTTTTGTGATAAAACTCTAGGGTACCTTTGTTGAAGAAGAAGAGAAGAGGACATCTTGCCTTGGATGTGTTTGAGTGATTCTTAATATTGGGGCTCCTTGGTTGAGCTAGGATTTTGTTAAATTGCCTTAGCTAGGGTTTTGGGAGCAAGTGGATCTGTACTAGCCTTGAGATGAGGCTATGTTATGTACATGTACTTCATCTTGAGTATATAAAAGAAGTTTTCAACTGTCCAAAACTTGTGCATTTTCCAGGTTTGATTTTCAGTCATATATGTTCTTCATGTATTGCTATTTATAGCTATATATATCTTGATGATTTGGCATAAGTAAAAGGACAATTGTTAAGTGATTTAATATCTTCATCGAGGGATCTAAAGGGATGTTTTGCTTCTGCTATACCTGTTGTTTTACTGCTGTTATAAATGATGTAAAAGATAAATTTCAGATCTATTTTATGTGGGATAAGCTTCCCTAGAGGGCTGAAAATTATTGAAGTTGTTTGGTATCTTTTCTGCTTAGATTGCCTAGAAGTTTGGACTGTTTGGAAGTGAAATATTGTACTCTTTTTGCTGTTGTTTTATACATTATATCACAACAGCCCTAAGGCTAAAAATTCACAGGCTTAGGATCTCGTAAACCTCTAAGGTTGGAGCAAGTTTCTGTTTTACATTAAAAGTTAAAGACCTTGACTAGATCTGATAATTTTACAGTTTTCCATGCCTTAGATGAAAGTCAACATGGAGTGCCGCACTGTTAATGAAGATACCTGGCAAAGTTGTTTAGTCCATCCCATTTTAGTTACTTATAGTTTTCTAGCCTGCTTTTTATAATCTTTATATATCTAGAAAGCAAAGTTAACCTCTACAATGAGTAACAGAAAGCTTGGATAGATAGCTAAAAAGACAATGGGATGAAAACAATAAAGCTGAAGTAAGGCAACTAGCTGAAGGGCAAGGCATAAGTTGACTTTAGTTTTTGGGGTGATATATTTCAATTAAAGAAGATATCACATGCTAGTAACATTCAAATTACAATGCAAGAGCCTTAACCAATGCGACTGACCCATGTGAGACGAAGCTCAATTTACACTGGGAGCTTTAGTTTGTTTCCATATAGTAGATGAAAGTTAACATGGGATATCACTCGGTTAATGAAGACTGACTTGTGAATAAATTGAGTTTTGATGGCTTCAAATTGATATTAATTATCAAGAACACTCAAACATTATAACGAACACAATGGATTCATATAAAAGATACGCGTTTATTATAATGACGTTAATTGGTACATTGGTAATGATCTCCTTTTATCTCATTTGGTAGGTAGTTGTACTACCGTTACAATATAACTTCTTTATTAAGTACTACCTAACTATTATTTTGTTAGTCATTTATGTAAACTTGACTTTATTACATTATTGAAGTCTTATACAGGGCTTGGTAGGAGGAGATTGGACTGTAGACAGACTAACCTTTAGGGTGCTATGCATACATGAAAATGGCAGGAGACCTGCATGTTTGCAAGTGAATGCCGAAGGCATGAAAAGGCCTATCTATACATGCAAGTGAATGCTGAAGGCATGAAAAGGCCCATCTATACTTTGGATTGGGTTAATTTTGCAAGGTCATAATCACCAGCTTTTATATCCAGTACTCCATCTATTTGTGCACTTCTCAGTCAAACATACTAGGAAGATATGAGTTAAGCTTTGTATTTAGAAGTTCTTGACCATAGATGTTGTTGGCGTGCCCAATTAGCTATGGTATGAAGGTTCCTTTAATATTACAAGAAGCTACTTAAGGTTGTGCGCACATTTGTTGATTTACCTTTGACTTGTTAAACTTAATAAATGGCTATATGACACTTGCTTTGCAATGATGCACAATTTATTATTATTATTTATTCCGAGACAGAGAAACTAATGTTTATCAGTTTATGTTATTGGCAGGGTCACCAAAGGCCATTTCTTGAGAGAATATATAAGTTTCTAGCATTAAATCAAAATACCCTTTCCTTGGTTTGCCTATTCATGTAGAGAAAGTGCATGTATCTTGACATCTGTGTAACTCATCCTGTCTTTTCTTATAAAAATAATCTAACCAAACATTGCAGTGCTATTGAGCACAAAATTTGGAAATTTCCAGTTTATTTCTCTTTTCTTTAGGTACATCTTCAAAGAACCTGACCATAGTAACTGGACTCGTGGGTCAAAACTGGGACCTGTGGGTTTGACATAACTTGTCGGTAAAACAGGTCATTACATCTTGCTGAGAAGCCAAACTCACGCTTGGTTGGTGTCACTTGCTGACTTGTCAATGACCCATGAGCACTTGCTGGTAATTGTCTGGTTCAATGAGTCAGACCCACCGAGTTTGACTCACCAGGGTTAACTATTGAAGCCCAAAGATGATACAATTTACCTCATTTTCATAATTTTCTCTTGGAGATTTTCATCCTTGACCCATGAATACTTGTGGGTCATTGACTGGGTCCAAAAGTTGGATCCGTTAAGCCTGAGTTTGACTAGCCGTGTTTATCTGTTTAAGCCCATAAATGATCAAAATTGCCTCATTTTCACCATTTTCTCTTGCAGATTTTTACCCATAGCTCATCAAGACATGGAAGTGATTGAAATGTTTTTTTTTTATTTCTATTTTTATTCCGAGGGCCCAAGTGAAGGGTGAGTCTAGTGACTATGGTTCTAACATTTTTTTTCAACAAAGAAAGCGAAGAGTGTCCATCCCAATTACTTGTCAGACACTAGATAAATTTTTTGACAACATCAAGGATCTTAAAGTATCCCACCCATAGAGCTTTGATGAAACATGCATGCAAAAATGTTCAGTATCAAATCCACACAATCTCTAGCTGATGGATAAAGAGTGTCCCAACAGGGATGACAGAGGGTGAACAACTAGAGTGGTGTAACCAGCAATAACCATGTCCTCCGTTCAACGAACGGAAGTCACACCGGACAAGGCTACTGTCACTTTAGACAAGGCACATAGCCAAGTCACGGGGGAGACCCTGCTCAACCAGTGATGGTTGAGAGACAAAACTCACACCCAAATCCAAAGATAGAAAGAAGTACAAACAGGAAAAGAGTGTGGATTAAATCCTACGTCTAATTTTGGCCAAGAGATGGGCACAAATAGTAAAAATCTGGATGATGTAAAAGTGATCGGCAATCAAATATAGTGAAATAACTGATTGAATTAGTGATTGTATGGCTGAAGTAGACTAGGATCATGCAGTAAGCTAGAAGTGGAGAAATAGAATGAATCTGCCCAAGGAAGAGAATTGAGCAGTGTAAAAATGGACCTAGGGCAGCAAATAAATCGTGATTTAAAAACTTCTAGCAATTGGTAGTTAGATTTCTTAAGTTTAAATGGCGATTTGAAACCGGTTCTAAGCTACCTAGAACCCCAAACTAACCCAAAACAAGCAGAGAAGAAAAACGCCCTAGGGGGGTGTTTTTACCAGGTAGACCAGTGCTAAATCTATGGGTAAAAGGAGTCAAAAGAAAATGAAACTTTGGATTTAGGATTTTAAGTGTGTTTCATTAGCGGGTTTTGAAATAAAACTAATTCTAATGGTGAAATCTTAAGTTTTTTTTATTTTTAGGGTTTATTAAGTGATTTTCCAGCTTAGCAAGACAGTGAAAATGACAAAGAAGAGACAAGGAGATGAAGAATACTTGAAGAAATGGTGAAATGGATAGCTTTGAGCGAGGACTAGACCAGAAGATCAAATGTGGAGAGGCCTGTGTGTTTCCTTGACCGTGGGAAGCAACTGGACACCAAGTGTGCCCTGAGTACCTGCCACAAGCAAGAGATAATCAGTAAATGCAACAAATAACCAAGTATAACATCAAATGAATGGCTGAAAGATAAAGGAATTGACTAGCTGAAAGCAAATGACAACTCCCTTGTGAATAATTTCGACGAAAATTGCTAGAGTGGAGCTCCCGCTCCAAGTGTAGCGCCCTCCTTCAAATGGCCACCAACACTACAAATTTAAACCAGCAAACAAGTGTAGAAACACAACACAAACTATCTCCACAATGTATCCATAATACTAGCTAACAATCACCACAAATTTACTCCACAACACCAAGTATCAAGCCACAAATGGAATGTCTTTCTCTATCAAGTGCAAGTCGAAAATGCCAAGCAGAAGTGTACAATGGGTGAGTGCCTTCTCTTACAGAGAAAGGCCACTCTCAAAACTCTATTCCCCCCCAAAATGGAGGGTTGGTATCTGATCCCCAATAACCCAATCGAATGGTGGAGATCATCTCAAAGAAGGGGTGTGAATTGCCCAACTATAGCGCACATGTGGAGAGGGGGTTCCCCTTGTGGGGTCCATACAACAAATACAACAAGGTTGGGGGGTGTCTATAGGGTGTTTTGTCCCCCTAACCAATACACAAAGGTCCCACATACAATATAACATGCAAATCGAATTTGCCAAGGTGGAGAAAAACGCCCCCATGGGTAAATTCGACCTCTATAATGAGCTGTCCAATGGAGGGATCCACAATACATAATATGATGTCCAAACATACCAACATTACCTTAGAGATCACCCTTGTATTATCCAACCTTTGATTTTTCCATTTGCCATAGTTGCCTTTGTCAATTTTTTTTTTTCCATGTATTTTATTGTTGGTTTATATTGCTGAAGGAGTAAATTGGGCTTTTGACCCACTTATAGTGCGTGGATTATCGAACCGTCTATTGCAATGCGATCGTGGACCCCAAAAATAGTAGATATGGTCACTTGAATGACCACGATCCATCACTTAGGAATTGTTTGCCCAAAATCCATGATTGTTAATTAAAACAGGTCATTAATGACCAATAATAATTAAAAATTTCATTGCTGCCTCAACATTTTCAAATTCTGATGCTTGGAGGTTCATATGGGACCCCAAATAGAATACAAGTGACCAAAATCGAAATCTCGATCGCAATATTTTTTTGGGCCCATTTTTGGCCTAGTCAACCTAGTTTGACCAAGTCAAATCTGGTCAACATGGTGCTGGCTAAATACCTGTATGCAATATGAAGCGATAGGATTCCTTATAAATTTCAGTACATTACTAAACAATAAAATGTCAATATGGTGATAAAAAATACATAATATCTCAAAAGCACGAGGCCCATGGTGAGGTGGGCCCACCACATCCAAAAGACTCAAACTGGTATGCACAACCTATAGACTTGACCACCTAGCTGACTTTGGGTGATGTGGAAAACAAGGTGAAGGATAAGGGATGAAAAGGACAAAGATCACACGACCCTTTAGATAACTCGGGAAAGCGGGGTCCACTGAGATAAGCATGCCATGACAAAACACGGGGAAGGGCGGTGCCTCACAAATGGGTATAGTGCAGGGAAACCGCCACTGGTCATCTAACAAGTACCTCACAACTCACATCCGTGCCTTAATAAGATTTCGTGAGGATCTTTTCTAGAGCCACCAAACTGGGTGTCCGACAAACCGTAACTTGAGACTCTAGGGGACAATCTTGAGCTTGTCCCTTGCTCCCTCTCACCTCCTTGTCTCGCAGGACTAGGTGAGGAAATAACCACTACAAAGCTGATATGTATGGATGACCTGTGTCCATGTTTGTTTACAAACACATTGCATGGATTTTACAATTACATTTCATACTTAGCCTTTTTGGCTAGATTTTACATTTACAATAGCCTTTTTGGCTTGCTTTACATTTCTTTATTTCTTCATTTTACATCAAGGCCCTTTTGGGCTACATACATATATCAATAGATATAATCAAGGTTCTCATACTACAGAGTAATGGGGGTGAGCATAAATGCTTCGATGACCAATGGGGGACATCCGGTGAGGCTACACACTCCTATACTGCATTGCAACATCGGGGGAAACCGACAGGAGCAAATCCCAGGTTTGAGAGTGCAAATCATAGGGAGTCATGACATACTCAGAGATCAGTCTGGAAGGGATCCTCAAGGTCACAAATCAGAATCCAAGTCGGGAAAGATCAATCATGAATGGGTCGGATGGGTGGAGAGAGTGAAGGTGGATCCAAAGTCAGCTGCCTAGAGGGACTAAGTGACCAAGTCTATACCAATAGTGGGGATGCGATCCGGTGTGCATAGACATGAGCCTATAGAAGGGGGTGGACTAACATCACCAAGGTCCCAACAATACATCATAATGACAACTAGATCACCATATCAAACATCTCATGTAGAGTTAGTGTACTATCATGTATAAACAAGTCTAATCAACAACATCAACAATAAAACATCAAATGCTATACCTGCCACACCATATACCTGCTGCTGAAGCTGACTCTGAAGCTGGATCTATACTGAATCTAGGCAATAAGTGGCCAACCAACAATACTCTGTACTCTCAATAAAAAATATGGCTAGGCAACTATCTCAACGGGCTTGTGCAAAGCCTGACAAAGAAGGGTGCCTCTGTAGGCAATAATGTATACATGTCTATACAATACAATAAAACCATTTGTCCCCACTAATACATCTGTTCGGCGCAATATGAACAAAATTGTGTGCCTCCTCTGAAGGCACCTGATCTCTGACTTGGAAAAAAAAGTATAGTATGGTCCTCGACCACACAATCTGCAGCATGGTAGCTCCAGCTAACATGGATGTGATAACATTTGTCTCCAGCTAGGACAAGTGCTCTAAGGGAGAGAGTGCTTGAGAACCACAGAATCTTTGATCCGTAGCACCCCTCTCATCATCATCAAAGCGTATGCACATGCATGCTATCTACACCATCATCATATGTGTACCTATCCTTGTAAAATGCAGACGCTATACCAATCTTTGCAGACCGCTTGTAAGGACATACAATATATATATATATAATCTAGCAGAAATAAACAAAATGACAACGCTGAAAGGAAAATATATCAATAATGAAATGTATCCTACATCATTTTTTAAAATTATTATTATTATTATTATTATTTTTTTTATTATACTTTGCCGACAAAAAGGTGTAAAAAGATGAAAAACAAAGCAAAAAGAAAAGAAAAACTAGGGCACGAAGGCAAACTAGAAAAAGGGAAGATGGTGTAAAAAATGAGAAAAGAAAGAAAAACCAAAACTAAAAGGACAACTAACTACTGCTCACGAGAGCTTATTCAATTTACGTACCCTACTCTAACCGATTTAGACAAAGACTAAGTAAAATCATAGATCCAGTGCAACCACTCATCCAATAGATCAGTAGTTCTTCTTTGATGTTGTTTAGCAAAACAAGCCAAGACTGGATTAAAAATTAATGAGCTTAAGATCAAAATTCTCTTGACTTGTTCACAGATAGGAAAAGGGTTAGAGAGGTGCAAAATGAAATCATGCCGAGGTTGAGACTGAGTTTCGCAAGACACATCCATCAATAGGCAAAAAAGATCATGAAAATGGTGTGAGTTATCTTTTAAATTAGATGTAAGAAAATGATATAACACTTGACTCAACCCTCCCTGAGACACATTGTTTTCCTCGTCTATCAAGTTGGCATTCTCGATGTCGTTCATCCTAGGATTGATGAAAGGTCCAAGTGGGGAAAAATTGGAGTTTACTAAACCCGAGATCAGAATTACTCCCACTTGTTGCTCAAAAATTGCGAAAAGATGGAATTGATCTTTGAAAAGCTTCTCGGTCAACCAATCAATAGGACTACCAGTTTGGAAAATAGGGTTAATCCAAAATGACTGAAAAATGAACTAAGAAGTTTTACCATCGACCCCTAGGCATTCTAAAGTCTCCTTACCAAACTCTTTGCGTAACAAAATTAGGTTAGAAAGAGGCATCGACTTCATGGGTTGGGATGGGAGGGAGGATTGAAACATATAGGCTTGTTTAGTATTTCCTAAAATTGTCATCCCCAATTCTACGTGAGATAAGGGACACTTGTCAAGGAAATGATCATGGTAAACACCAACCTTCCGAAGACAAGGCTCATTTTGATTCATATTTCCAATCAATTCATTTTGACCCAGGAGAAGGCAAGGAATATTATTAATGTTAAGCATGACACTTTTATAAGGTTCTTTGTGACATTGATTCCATCTTGCAGGTTGCAACAAAGAACACTCAAGGTTGAGTTGATACATAACTGGATCATCATCATCTTGATAGGGAGGTATATCGATATAATCATTTTTAAAACCCCCATCATCTTCACACATTTGACTTTCAAGCACATGATGATCGTTTGATCCACTCTCAACAGAAGTCCGGATTATTTTCAATATTTTCTTTTTCTTCTTCTTCAAAAGTATGATTGGAAAGTGAAACAAGGTCAGGATCACTTGAGCATTGACTTGAACAATCGCCAACGAAGCAATGAATATGGGGTTGCCCCTCAAGAGGACCTCTAGTGGATTCACTGATCAAAAGCTCAGCCACATAATTTTGTCTCTGATGATCAATGAGACCCCCTTCTTCATTTGTGCCTTCTCCGGGTAAAGATGACAAAGTGCTTTGTATGATTTTAGTAAGTTCCCCTTCTAAGTCAATATCAAGATCAAAATCTTGAGGGGTTGAGATTTGCTCACTATCATACATAACTTCATCATGAGATTTATTGCTTATATTCTTCAAATGCTAAACTACATTCTTATAGACTGAAGGCTCATTCAGAAGCTGAATCAAAGGCACATTCACCATAGGCTCGGGAGAGGAGAAATCAAAATGATAAGGACAATCACTGCTCATTTCAAAATTCCTATCCTGATTGTCTTCATGACATTGATCCTCCACCACGTAATCCTGATTTGATTGTTCTTCCATGGATTCATCAATGCTTTCACCCCATTCATCTTCACAAAGTTGGTTTTCAATTACATGATGATCACTAGATTGTTTCTCATATGAAATATGACAATCCTCACCTTTCTCATCCTCTTCAGAGAGATGATTAAGATCTGAGTCAAAATTTGGATTGTTTGAACATTGAACAGGACAATTGTCAACCATGTGATGATTGTGAAGTTGCTCTTCTGGTGATCCTTTACTAGAGTCACCAATGGAAAGGTGAATTAGATCTAGAATCCAGCCTGCAACTGCCTCCGACAATGATAACAAAGTATCTCATATGATTCGATTGATGCCTCTTTTAATTTGCACATGAGGTTTTGAAGTATTATTCTCAAGATACTCTATAAAATTCCTATGGATTGCAGGCACACTCATAATTTGGAACATCTTAGGAGAGGAATGATCCAATCGAGAAAGCAAGTTATCAATATAATCATCATCCATGACACAATCAGTGCTAGGTTGACATTCCAAAGACTCATCAATGTTCTCACCCCATCTATTAGCAACCTCGTCAACATGTCATATCTAGTGATGGATCTCGGTGCTAAATTATCAAACCCTAACCCAGCTTCCCCGCCTAAGGATTCACCTAGGGATCGCATATAAACGTCCTCATTATTAGCCCCTCTAACTTCCATATGATCCCAAAGTACTTGTAGATGTGTTTCAATAGATATATAATTGTTTCCACAAAACCGAGGCAATCTTTTAGTGTATTCATCCGGCATAGGATGAGGTGCCTCACATATCTCCAAGAAGTCAAATGGAGAAGGTTTTGTTTGCCCCACAAATATTCTGTCCATTCTACTTGGGGCTCGAGTAGGATGTCTAATTTGGTTAACATGATGATTCGACCGACCATTTTGGCTATAAATCCTTGGTTGGGATTGACATCTAGATTCAGGTTGACTTACCAATCTATTAGGGGTGGATAGGACAAAGATTCCATTAGAGTGATGAGGAGCATCGCGGGTATCGCAAAAATATTGATATTCAGGTTCATACCCATGATCATATTCATATTATTCCCCATACTGAGATTGCGTATCCCATTCATTTATTTCCACTTGTCTCCTTCTAGACCTAGTCACACATTCATTTAATTCTTTAATGGCTTGTGCGAGGCCAAGGAGAACATCTGGGTCCATTTTGATTTATCAATTTAAGAGTTCCCAGTGGAGTCTCATGTGAAGTGTTATAATGATTTAAGCTTCTAAAATTGCAAGGATGGGTTTGGTCTCCAGTGGAGCCACGGGGTGGAGTTGCCAGGTGAATGTAGAACCTTGTTCACCAAAGGTAAAGATGTCGTAGGGGAGTGAATGAAGCAAAAATGTTGGCTGAAATAAATTAAGCAAACAAAAATCAGCCAGCAGAGAATTAAGTTTGAATGCGGTATGATGAAAAATAAAGCAAAAGACTCAAACTCAAAAGACCGTGGGGTAAGCCTCTACCTCCCCGTCAATGGTGCCAAAAATGTTATCATACAATCTCTAGCTGATGGAATAAGAGTGCCCCAATAGGGATGGTAGAGGGTGAACAACTAGAGTGGTGTAACCAACAATAACCAGGTCCTCTGTTCAACGAAGGGAAGTCACATTGGACAAGGCTACTGTCACTTTAGATAAGGCACATAGCCAAGTCAAGGGGGAGACCCCGCTCAACCAGTGATGGTTGAGAGACAAAAATCACACCCAAATCCAAAGATAGAAAGAAGTACAAACATGAAAAGAGTGTGGATTAAATCCTACGTCTAATGCCGGCCAATAGATGGGAACAAACAATAAAAGTGTGGATGATGTGAAAGTGACCAGCAATCAAATATAGTGAAATAACTGATTCAATTAGTGATTGTATGGCTGAAGTAGACTAGGATCATGCAGTAAGCTAGAAGTGGAGAAATAGAATGAATCTGCCCAAGGAAGAGAATTAAGCAGTGCAAAAATGGACCTAGGGAAGCAAATAAATCGTGATTTAAAACACTTCTAGCAATTGGTAGTTAGATTTCTTAAGTTTAAATGGCGATTTGAAACCGGTTCTAAGCTACCTAGAACCCCAAACTAACCCAAAACAAGCAGAGAAGAAAAATGCCCTAGGGGGGTGTTTTTGCCAGGTAGACCAGTGCTAAATCTATGGGTAAAAGGAGTCAAAAGCAAATAAAACTTTCGATTTAGGCTTTTAAGTGTGTTTCGTTAGCGGGTTTTGAAATAAAACTAATTCTAACAGTGAAATCTTAAGTTTTTGTATTTTTAGGGTTTATTAAGTGATTTTCTAGCTTAGCAAGACAGTGAAAATGACAAATAAGAGACAAGAAGATGAAGAATACCTGAAGAAATGGTGAAATGGAGAGCTTTGAGCGAGGACTAGCCCGGAAGATCAAATGTGGAGAGGCCTCCGTGTTTCCTTGAGCATGGGAAGCAACTGGACACCAAGTACGCCTTGGGTACCTGCCACAAGCAAGAGATAATCGGTAAATGCAGAAAGTAACCAAGTATAACATCAAATGAATGGCTGAAAGATAAAGGAATTGACTAGTTGAAAGCAAATGACAACTCCCTTGTGAATAATTTTGACGAAATATGCTAGAGTGGAGCTCCCGCTCCAAGTATAGCGCCCTCCTTCAAATGGCCACCAACACTGCAAATTTAAACCAGCAAACAAGTGTGGAAACAAAACACAAAGTATCTCCGCAATGCATCCATAATACTAGCTAACAATCACCACAAATTTACTCCACAACACCAAATATCAAGCCACAAATGGAATGTCTTTCTCTATCAAGTGCAAGTCGAAAATGCCAAGCAGAAGTGTACAATGGGTGAGTGCCTTCTCTTATAGAGAAAGGCCACTCTCAAAACCCTATTCCCCCAAAAATGGAGGGCTTGGATCTAATCCCCAACAACCCAATCGAATGGTGGAGATCATCTCAAAGAGGGGGTGCGAATTGCCCAACTATAGCGCACATGTGGAGAGGGGGTTCCCCTTGTGGGGTCCATACAACAAATACAACAAGGTTGGGGGGTGTCTATAGGGTGTTTTGTCCCCCCAACCAATACACAAAGGTCCCACATACAATATAACATGCAAATCGAATTTGCCAAGGTGGAGAAAAACGCCCCCATGGGCAAATTCGACCTCTATAATGAGATGTCCAATGGAGGGACCCACAATACATAATATGATGTCCAAACATACCAACATTACCTTAGAGATCACCCTTGTATTAGACAACCTTTGATTTTTCCATTTGCCATAGTTTCCTTTGTCAATTTTTGATTTTCCATGTATTTTATGGTTGGTTTATATTGCTGAAGGAGTAAATTGGGCTTTTGACCCACTTATAGTGCCCAGATTGTCGAACCGTCTGTTGCAATGCGATCGTGGACCCCATTAATAGTAGATATGGTCACTTGAATGACCACGATCCATCACTTAGGAATTGTTTGCCTAAAATCCATGATTTTTAATTAAAACCGGTCATTAATGACCAATAATAATAAAAAATTTCATCGCTACCTCAACATTTTCAAATTCTGATGCTTGGAGGTTCATATGGGACCCCAATAGAATATAAGTGAGCAAAATCGAAATCTCGATCACAATATTTTTTCGGGCCCATTTTTGGCCTAGTCAACCTAGTTTGACCAAGTCAAATCTGGTCAACATGGTGCTGGCTGAATACCTGTATGCAATATGAAGCGATAGGATTCCTTATACATGTTAGTACATTACTAAACAATAAAATGTCAATATGGTGATAAAAAATACATAATGTCTCAAAAGCACGAGGCCCATGGTGAGGTGGTCCCACCACATCCAAAAGACTCAAATTGGTATGCACAACCTATAGACTTGACCACCTAGCTGACTTTGGGTGATGTGGAAAACAAGGTGAAGGATAAGGGATGACAAGGACAAAGATCACACGTCCCTTTGGAGAACTCAGGAAAGCGGGGTCCACTGAGATAAGCATGCCATGACAAAACACGGGGAAGGGCGGTGCCTCACAAATGGGTATAGTGCAGGGAAACCACCACTGGTCATCTAACAAGTACCTCACAACTCACATCCGTGCCTTAATAAGACTCCGTGAGGATCTTTTCTAGAGCCACCAAACTGGGTGTCCGACAAACCGTAACTTGAGACTCTAGGGGACAATCTTGAGCTTGTCCCTTGCTCCCTCTCACCTCCTTGCCCCGCAAGACTAGGTGAGGAAATAACCACTACAAAGCTGATATGTATGGCTGACCTGTGTCCATGTGTGTTTACAAAGACATTGCATGGATTTTACATTTACATTTCATACTTAGCCTTTTTGGCTAGATTTTACATTTACAATAGCCTTTTTAGCTTGCTTTACATTTCTTCATTTCTTCATTTTACATCAAGGCCCTTTTGGGATACGTACATATCTTAATAGATATAATCAAGGTGCTCATACTGCAGAGTAATGGGGGTGAGCATAAATTCTTCAATGACCAATGGGGAACACCCAGTGAGGCTACACACTCCTATACTGCATTGCAACATTGGGGGCAACCGACAGGAGAAAATCCCAGGTTTGAGAGTGCATCTCACACACTAAAGAGCCGAGGCACAAAAGATAGGGAGTCATGGCATACTCAGAGATCAGTGGGGAAGGGGATCCTCAAGGTCACAAATCAGAATCCAAGTCGAGAAAGATCAATAATGAATGGGTCGGATGGGTGGAGAGAGTGAAGGTGGATCCAAAGTCAGCTGCCTAGGGGGGACTAAGTGACCAAGTCTATACCAATAGTGGGGATGTGATATGGTGTGCATAGACAGGAGCCTACAGAAGGGGGTGGACTAACATCACCAAGGGCCCAACAATACATCATAATGACAACTAGATCACCATATCAAACATCTCATGCAGATTTAGTGTACTATCATGTATAAACAAGTATAATCAACAACATCAACAATAAAACATCAAATGCTATACCTGCCGCACCATATACCTACTGCTGAAGCTGGATCTCTACTGAATTCGAGCAATAAGTGGCCAACCAACAATACTCTGTACTCTCAATCAAAAATATGGCTAGGCAACTGTCTCAATGGGCTTGTGCAAAGCTTGGCAAAGAAGGGTGCCTCTGTAGGCAATAATGTATACATGTCTGGACAATACAATAAAACCATCTGTCCCCAGTGATACCTCTGCTCGGGACAATCTGAACAAAACTGTGTGTCTCCTCTGAAGGCATCCGATCTTTGATCTGGAAAAAAAAAGTATAGTATGGTCCTCGACCACACAATCTGTAGCATGGTAGCTCCAGCTAACATGGATGTGATAACAGGCACTTTCAGTAAATATGTGTGACATCTTTTGGTTTCCCACAATAGTTACAATTCCCATCGTGAAACTTGATTTATTATGAAACCTTCCTTTCGTTGGGAAGCACCATGTACAAATCAAACTAGGAAAGGAATTTCATTTACGAGAAATCTCGTATCCCAAACACTGTCACTACCAATGGAAAGGCCCCTTCTAAGATCCTCAAAGCCTCTTTCTAAGTTTCCAGAATTCTCTTACTTTTCCAAATTCTTTTCAGCATAAGATTGCTGTCCACGTTCAAATCTCTCACATAGGTGATGGTGTTATCTAGCTTGAAAGATATTTTAATCCCCTTTTTATCCCCAGCTTGTTCTATCATGTGTCTAACAAGAATATTCCAAGATTTGTAGCCAAAGATACATTTGCTTATCCATTTTATGAACAAAACTAAGCATGGGACTTCGATATCCACTGATTCCAGGCCACCTTTATGTTTAGGAAAAATACAGCCTGCCAGAGCAACAAATCCAAGGCTCCTAGGGTCAACATCTTTGCTTCAAAGGAACCTTCGCAAAAACTTTTCCCAACAGAGAACAATTTAAGTCAAATAGCAAACTAGCAGGAACATGACACACTTGCCCAACCTCCAACATGCTATATTCCACTGATTTTAAAAACAAAAGGGAAGTTGTGGTTATGCCATGGAAGGATATTTCCTTGAATTTTTAAATCCCAATTCCACATCTTAGTAAATGAGACATCCATACCAAAATGAATGCTCAAGTATATGGTGATTTTTCATGTTCTTAAATAGCTAAATTATGATAGAGAAAATCAAAGACTTGTTGAGTACCTATAAACACTACATGATGTCTTGATTCTTGGATTTGTTAATAGCACCCATGGCTTTGGAAAATGTATCAAGACAATTTGTGATATTGTCAAAATGTCTCCTATGAAGAAGCACAATTAGAATGGACTCATCAACATAATGAAAATTTGTTATATAAACATTTCCTTTGATATATATACCTTTTAGCTGACCATCTTTTAGAACTACCTCAATAAGATCATCAACGCTAGCTACTGACAGGACATAAATCAATAAGATAAGAGAAGCCATCCACGGATAGTACTTAAAGTGGCAGAGCTAAAGGACATCCAAGGTGGATGGATCTTTGAAGAACAATTTTATCCCATTGGGAAGCTTCCTATAAAGTAATCAAATTGTTAATATTAAATATCCCTTTTAACAGATTCTGTCTGATTTGCTCCAATTAGTTGAGCTACTAAATCCTTCTATTATTAGCTAAAATCTTTACCACAATCTTATGAAGAAAAGTTAAGCATACTGCATAGTTAGTGGTTTCCAACCCTTGGTACTGACTCTATTATACTCCCCTTTGGGATAAGTTTAAAATTGACTGCATTTACCTTATGTCCTAAGGACCCTTGATGGAATCTTGAAGCAATATAAATATGTTGCAAACTACACAATTCTACATATATTTGTAAAACTTCACCCTAGAGGCATCTTCACTTGAAGATTTCTCTTTTCCATCCTTCGTACAACTTCACTAAGTTCTTCCATAGTTATTTCTGTCTAAAGCAATTTTTTCGAAGATAAAAACATTGATAAGAACAATGCTATGGCGCATTAGCTTAACAAAAATCTTCTTACTGGAAAGATCTCTCTTTGATTTAGTTTTGAAAGTGTTGGTGGAACACCTCACTAATTTCTCGAGAAAACCTATTATGATCAACGATTCTGGTTATTCCTTTTCATGTTTGCTTAGATAATCAAAGTAAAATTGTGAGCTCTCCTCCCCTTCATCAGCTCGTTGGATTATGGACCTGATCATCAACTCTTTTATCTGATACTCATTGAAGCATCTGAGACTCTGATAAAGAGAAGTGGACTTCTATTGCAGATATCATGATTCATAATGATTTCTAATCACTAGATTATATACATATGCATAAATCTCACACAACCTCTTGGAGAGTGACAAGTTTTAGAAATAATCACTCCCAATTGTAAAATCCATCGCTCGTTAGATGTCGGCTTGGCTTCTAGGTTCCAAACTCTTAGAATCCCCTTACTACATCTTTTTGGAAGCAAGTAACAAACATTTAGTTTATCAACACGAGATTCCATACACTATTAAAGTGCCCACTTCAGCCATAACAACAAAATATGATCGGTATCTGTTGTCTCGATTAATGTCTCAACCACCCTCAGAGAATTACTGGAAGTAACAAAAGGATATGGTATCACCGAAGAATCCATCTATCCTAGCCTAAATATTGTCATCCCCTTTTCTCCTGTTTGACCAAGCATGCCATCGTAATAACACTCAAGATTTTAATTATTTATTTATAAGTTTATAATTTTTAAAAATAATTATTTGAAATTCAAGTAATCTATTGTAGGAAGCTTTTGCAGCTTTTGTACCTTCTTTTCTTCACTTATTTCACACTAATAGATCTGCCCTCTATTTCCACCCCATTCAATCTAATTAAAATCCCCTTGCATTATGAAGTTTGCTAAGTCGAGAAAATACTCTCTCACAAGAGGTACTCTCCTTTGAGTCATTAGGGCTCAGGAGCATAAACTGGACAAAGACCAACCTCTTAACAACTAATCAAGTTGGTAACCCACAAGTACCTGTTATTGGGGTCATCTCATAAGTTGATGATTAGAAGGGCTATCAATGTGGAAACTAAGCTTTGACTTTGTTATCCACTAAATTGCACTTAGTGGATTTTGAGTGAACCGTCGAAGACTGGAACAATCTAATTGTTCATCATCAGAGTTCAGAAGTCCATCAGGCCTTCTAGGTCCTTTATTTTTATACCACATGTTCATACCCCCTCGGGGAATTTGTAATAAAATGTGCTAGCATGGTAGCTGTATGTAAAAGACTCGGCTTCCTAGGACTCAAACATTAATCCGACTAGACCATAGTGTTTTTTTCCTTGTAAATTATTTGTTGTTGAACAAATGACTAATAATTTTCGAGTTTTTCACTCAATCCTCCAAAGTTGGGGTGGTCGACATGGTGTTTTGGCCTTAATAGGTTATTAGAGCCTAAGTGTCAATGTATTAAACCATGCTAGGCATTGATTTTGAGTCGTATGGACATGTGCTAGCTCCCCCTAGGTTTTCTTTAAGTTCTGAGAAAAAATATTTTTGTTTTCCGTAAAAACAAGCCATTTTTTAATGGTTTGATTAAAATTTTTTAAAATGTGATAAAAGTGTGGTCTAGGGGTCTTTTCTGCCATGGGGGTGCTCATTTTCAAGCTAAGAGCATCAACTATACCCCAAAACCCACTTTCCTAAGTGGTTGAGTGCTTTATTTTTCACTTATTGTAAAAAAGTCGAAAAAGTTAAAAAAGTGAGAAAAATGCAAAAAAGTGAAAAATATGAAAAAATCAAATTCCTAGTTTGGGGGGATTTGTAAGAGTTTTGGATCAGCTATGATTAAGAGGATGCAATAGGTGACTTATGACATGTTTTGGGGCAACACTAAACAAGGAATCATCTCCCCATGAGAAGGGCACATTTCCCCATGAAGGGGGGCGCATTTCCCAAGAGAGAGGACCCATAATTTATGGAGTTTGCAGCTATGTTTGAGGCAGCCTTTGGGTTGAATTTTGACAGCCCAAAAGGTGGTGGCAGCCTCATGAATCAAGCCACAAGTTATGGCATGATCCCCTCTTTCACCAAGTGCGCTCTCTCTCTTCTTTTTTCTATTTAAGCATGGCAACCCCCTCATTCCAAACTAGTTAGAGTTGGATTGAGAGGAGGCTTGCAAAGTTGTAATTGTGTTCCATTTTTTTCATTTGATAATAAATAAGGTTTGGAGGCTAAACTGTGTGGTGTTTTTATGTGTGGATCAACAATGTCATGAGTTTATGAGGTAATCTGTTTCTCATTTCAATTTTTTGCATTGTGCTTTGTGTATCTGGCTTAAAGGATTGCTACCAATCTTTAGAAGTAGAGTAATGTAAGTAAGTTTACTTGCCTTTTCTGCTTTGAATACATATTTTTAGAGATGTAGATTTGATATGTTTAATAAGATTATATGCATGTTCTTTTAATCTCAATTTATATGCTATCACCAGTTCTCACGGGTTTTACAAGTTTCTTAATTGGTTTTCAGGTTTCCAATCTTGGAGGAGTTGTGGATCTAGCTTAACTCCACTACATTTCCAACAATATCACAAGACATTGTCCCTCGGCACTCCACGAAAAAATTCTTCCTTGGTTGATCTTTCCGGCAACAAGCTTCTTTCACCTTATTCTTTCTCCCTTCTAAAATTGAATTCTTCTTGGTTACTGGTTCTTAAATTTTCAGATATGATTTATTTATCAAGCTTATTAAAATAATAGATTTGATTATATGCATAGATCTAAATTTGTTTACAAAAAAAGGTTATCATTTTTTCTTTGGATCTAGCTTTGAAAAAGTCTCTTTGAGCAAGTTATTTAAGTCAAATTCAAAGCTTGTTTAAAGTTGTCTTTTCTTCGAAATATTTAAAGTAAATCAAGCAATCTGAGTGCTTTATTGGTTTCCTTTTCAAGGTTGTCCAAGACCCTAAGAGGGTTGGATTTTTAGCCAAACCATCTTAGTTCTTTTGCTTTAGTTAACTAGTTTCTTAACTAAGAATTTTTTTAGCTTTTTTCTTACCTTCCCAAGTCACTTCTAAAGTGATTTTGGGCACTTTTTGCTACTAATTTGTTTGCTGGTTTTTGTTGCATGACAAAAGAAAAAAAGTCTTTGGAGCACTCATTTTGACAAGATTGGATGATCCAAGACCTTCTTGAACCTTACCTTTCCTTCCAAAATTTTGCCACAGTATTTGTAACCTCTTTTATCCAAGATCTATAAGGAGAAAGATGAGTTCTTTCACTTCAAGATTGGCATTGTAATCTCGTAATAAAATTATTTTTGGAAGCAATCTGACAAAGCTTGCTTCTCATCCCCCCAGAGGGGGATTGGTGTCGGTTCATTTTTTGTGTATGTTGTCAATTTTTTCAGCTTAAAAACCTTTAATTTAGCTTAGTTTAACTAAAATCAACCAAGAATAATTAAAATTTAATGTTGTGGCTAATCCAAATATTGGGCCATTGACTCACTCAGGACTTAGGAACTTTTTATCTTGTTTTTTGCAGACCGTATACTCTTCAATACAAATTTGATTTATCTTTTGCAAAAGTAATCGGATACTAACCCACTAACTCGGTAGTGTAGTAATTAGATAACATTTTACTTTTCAGTCTTTTACTTTTAATTAATCTCCCTTACTTTCCGTAAGTACGGAGACTCTTGGGGTTTTTAATAAACAAGAAAACATTGTTCATTTTAAAAAAAAATTAACAAGGCTTTGTCCCGAGTATGCTCTAGATCACTACAGCCTCAACTGAACAGATCGATCATGGGCCAGAAAGGGACTTAGTAACTAGTAATTAGTCTCACCTTTTCAATTAACCTCCCATATATGAAAATACAACATATTGATTCTTGGCATTGTGTGGGGAAATTCCTCAAAGGAAGTGGAAACCATTGGGTAGCGACTTCGAGATACCATTAGACTACACCCTCGTTTGGTGTAGTGTTGAACACCTCCCAGAGACTCCGATACGACCCACATTTCTGAGTGAGGAGCCACCATTGTCATAATCCAGACATATCTCCAGTACCTCACGGTATATTGGAAATCCCCCTCCCCCCATTAATCCACTCATCTCCATATTAATTTAAAATTGACCAAGAGCATTCGCACAACTTTTCATTTCAAGCATTACAACAACACGTTTTTTGACTCTATTATCAACATTGGTATTTTTGCTTTATCATTATAATTTGTATTCAATTTCTATCATGTGTTGAATAGATTGATGAACATGTTTAATCTTTATGCTGTTATGCTTTAATTTTATTGCAAATCTCTTGTATCAATTTTATTGTTAAAAAACTCATAAAAAACTTACTCATCCACCGGAACTAATTAGCTTTATCAGCTTTAGTAACCTTTAGGGTCCACCCCGCTTGGCTTCATTAGGATTTTTCCTAAATGGAGGAGTCAAGTTTCAAGTGACCGTACTTAACACGAGGCTTTCTCTCAAGGACACACTTAGTGGCTTGAAGATTTCTGCCACGTTAACCCTGGGTTTGTTTCCGGTGGCAACACAATTCTTGTAGCATAATCATATATACTTTTATATCCTTGTTAGTCTTTCCTACTGCATATTTCTTCCTACTGTGCGAGGTACCTCGACATTCCAAAAAAATATTTTAATCTTCATGATTGATAGTTAATCAGTTTGTTGAGTCTGCAAATGCACTATGCAAAGGAACTACCGCCTTGACACTTGGGGCCTTGAACTTACTTTATATTTAACCAACAACTGATTGATCATATAGCTAGTGTAATAGCTTGAATAGTCTTGGAATCATCACTCTGAAGCTCTTGCTTACTCTTCATTAGAGTCACAGAGCTTGCTTCTAAGAAAGCTATAATCCTTTTCATGTACATAGTTTTCTTGTAGGGAATCATTAAGAGTTAATGGAGTTGTTTTTTATTTGGCTTGAATACAACTTCTGTTGTGTTGTTTTGCATGTTCCTTTTGCTATTCATCTACTGTTCATTACTCCTTTTAGACCAGTAAGCCTTTTTATTTTCATTTACTGTCCTCTTTTTGCACGATGGGATTTTGATCCTTCGCAGAGTTTGTGTTTGGTAAGGAGGTATTTTAAGTTGATGTTTCCTTGACCAACATTTGAATCTCTTGCTTATTACTCTCCTCATTAGAGTCACATAACTTGCTTTTAAGAGAGCTATTCTCCTTTTCCTGTATAGAGTTTTCTTGTGGGGTGTTACCAATCGAACTAGCAGTCTTGGCCAATGCTAATGATTGGAAATCGCAAAAGAGGAAAACTAGATCCAATGTCACCTCAATATATTCCTCAGACTGCTTTAGGAGGTATTCACCTATGGGAGATCCCTCATGATACACCTTCCAATGATGTAAACACAACAAAAACTCCTTTCTACAAACTTGAGATCAGAACCAGTGCTTAGGAATGGAGTCAAATAGTGAGGAGTAAACTCTATAGCAGACCTTTTAGTGTGTAGTATGTATATCACTGTAGCTTACTTGAGTATATCAATTATTAATCAGGTGTACATAAGCAAGCCTAAATTACCAACATTTCATGAGGTAATCACAAAAAAAAATACTAGTCAACACACAAACTTTAGCTTTCAATAATCAACAGTGTAGATATTAAGCGTTAGCATTTTTTGTAGCTTGGTGGGTTAGCTCAAGTGGTTGAGTGCTGTAATTGCAAGCAAAAGGTCTTATGATCAATTCCCCAGGTGTCTATTCAAGGGCCTCACTTGATGTCCCCACCGGGTTAGGCCCCGTAATCAGGTCCGGTGGTTTACCTTGGGTACCATCCTCGAAATGAGGGGAAGTACCTGAGGGTTTTCCCATGACATGTTCCAATGAAAAAAAACGTCAACATTTTTTGTATTGATCACTTTCAACAGTAAAATGTATATACTAACACTATATCTTGACTTATAAATCAGAACTGTAAACCACCATGGACAACAGAGATAGAGGCAGCAGTGCACAATTACCAAAGTGACATATTAGTGTACATAATAATCAATATTTATGCATATCTTCAACATTGGTTAACAATAGTAATTTCAACATTCAGATAACAATAATGTTGCAATCAATCTTTAGCACTGTTAATAGCAGTAGATAACAACACAACATCAACCTTCAAACATTATGAGACATCACAAGTTTGCACACAATAAACAAACAACATATATTAACGCTTGAAATGTGTACTATACAAGCTCTGTTATCATTAATTGTACTAGCTGTTATTATCACTGTAAATCAACACATAAACTCAGAAAAATACCAACAGTAGCAGACCAATCAATTCAGCCTTGAAACACTTCAAATTAGCCTATCTTATGGGGAAGATTACCAGCTGCTTGAGGCCGAATTAGGCACTAAGTTTGATTTTCTTGCTGACTTTATGCAGGCTGAAATTGATAGTCAAAGATAGTCAACAAATCAAGTTTGACCACAGGTAGGGTACTTCAGTCACCAAATCAAGTTCGTTTAGCATGATAGATCATCAAACCAGGTAGGCCGAAATTTTAGGAGGGTTCATATTTGAAGATTTTTAAATATTTTTGGATTTTTTTGAATTTTCTTAGTTTTTAGGATTTTAAAGAAGTTTTTTTTTCAGATTTAGGGTTTTTGGGCATAAAATATTAAAATTAGGTCTCCCTTCAGGGTTTGTGGATAAATCCACTAGGGAAAAATTGATTGTGGGCTTAATTTTCCGAAATTCCAAATATTTTTAGGTTTTTGATTTTTATGAATTTTTAGGAGTTTTTGGTATATCTGATTTTTTTTTTTTTTTTTTTTTAAATTAATAAATTCAAGGAATTTGTAAAAGAGTGGCTTGGACAAGGGATTGATTATTCTCTCATCCTTAGGGCATGAGGAATCGATGATCAACTAAACTTGCAAACTAGGGCATCCACAACAACCTCTAGGGTTCATTGTAGGAGCCTAATTAGGGAAAAAGAAGAGATCCAAGGCCCAAAACAACAAAAAAATCCTTCAAGGGGATGTTTTTCACCATACAAGTCGACAAAATATTGATAAGAAATCCTAGCTAGACAAGAAGAATGCACTAGCATAGCACCATTCAACCAAAGATAGAGACAAACTTACCAACATTTAACAAAGAATGAACAAACATGAAGCATAGATCGTCCCTTGTGCATGAGTTCTTTCAACCATCCTAGCATCAACATGTATGTGCAAGGGACCCTAGAAAAATCAGCTCCTTTTCACCATTCAAGACCAAGAAGACATCTTCCAAGAGGTGCGCATCACATCATAGCCCCATAGAGTAAGAGAAAAAGAAGAATAATCATTTGATCCCAAGTCTTGTGCTTTACAACTGAATTTGGAATGGATATTTATATCCATCCTAGCACAAGATTTGATTTTTTTATCAAACCTTCATGTATTAATTTGTCAATTTAAAATCAAAACAATAAAATACTAAAATAATCTAAATTAAGACTAAATTAGGGAATGTCACCCACATGTTGGGGACTAGACCCTAAAACTAACATAAAATGATTAAAAATGCTAAAATAAGCAAGCTAAAGTCTCATTGTGACGACAAGAGTGAGCCTAAGGAGGACGTCATGCCCCTACTAACCCCAGAGTAATGAGACATGAAAAAATGAAAATTACAATAAAAAACATTTTTTTAATATTAAAATACATTTTTTTATTGAAATTTTCATTTTTTCATGTCATGGGCACCTCAAAACTATGCAGTGTGGGTATGGTTTGGATTCAAAATTAAATCCGCATCCAACGAGTGCCCAAACTTGAAATTTGGGTAAACCTTTAAGGAGATATGTCAAAAATACGATAATAAAAAGTAATTTTTTGTTTTTCCCTCCAATTTGTTTTACAAATTTTACCCTTATGGTTGACATCATCATACTGAATCCTATTGGTTCTTATAAAGTGAATTTTTATGGTACATTTTTTGTTTTGAGGCCCATTTTTTACCTAAAAGCTTGGTACCTGAAGCTGCCCCAGTTTCCAAAATTCCATACAGAATGAGTACACCTGAGTTGAAGGAATTATATATGCAACTAGAAGAGATGTTGATCAAAGGTTACACACACCCAAGTGGGCTAGTACTCATTGTAAAGAAGAAGGATGGAACATTAAGGCAGTGTATTGACTTTAGACAATTAAATAAATTCACTGTGAAGAACAAATATACTCTGCTAAGAATTGATTACTTGTTTGATCAGCTGAAAGGAGCAAGGATTTACTAATATATATTTGAGATCATGTTCCTATTAGGTGAGAATAAATGATGAAGATATCAAAAACAACTTTTAGAACCATATATGGTCATTATAAGTTTGTAGTACTACCATTTGGAGTGACAACTGCACAAACTATATTTATGTGCTTAATGAATGGCATATTTAGACAATATTTGGATAAGTTTTTCATTGTGTTCTTAGATGAAATTATTATAATTTATTCAAAATTAGTGGAGGAGCATGAGAAGCATTTGAAATTAGTACTATAGGTGCTGAGAAAGAAACAAGTTTATGCTAAATTGAGTAAATATTCATTTGATTAGAAGTGGATTTAGTATTTGGAACACATCATATCCGAGGAAGGGATATTAGTACATTCAACGAATATTGAAGCTATCATGGGATTGCATACACCCATAAATGCATTAGACGTAAGATAATTTATGGGATTGGTTGTATACTACAGAAGGTTCATAGAAGGATTCTCAAAAGTGGCACATCCAATTACCTCATTACAGAAGAAAGGTGTCAAATTTGAATGGACACCACAACGTGAAGAAATTTTCCAGCAACTAAAGAGATTGCTCATGAGTACAACAATCCTCAAAATTACTGATCCAAATAAAGATTTTGTGGTATGCACAAATGCTTACAAAGAAGGATTTGGCAGAGTACGCATGAAAAATAGACATGTGGTCTATTATGAGTCTAGGAAGATGAAGGAACATGACAAAAATTATGTCAAACATGATTTACAGTTGGATTCTATAGTGCATGCCTTAAAAATGTGGAGACAGTATCTCGTGGGAAGGAAGTTTGAATTAAGGACATATCACAATGGGTTGAAATACTTGTTTGAAAAACATACTTTGAATGCCAGACAAAAAAATGGCTGGAATATACTTGTGAATTTGATTTTGATATCAAACATATAAAAGGGAAAGTGAACAAGGTTGAAGATGCACTCAGCCGGAGATTACATGAAATGCATGCTATATCCATTAGCATGTGTAAATCAATTTTAAGAACTAGAATTCTTGAGGCTGTTATCTCATATGAACATTATCTTCAAGTAAAATATGGATTGCAACAGGAAAATGTACAACAAAAATATGAAGGTTACGAGATGGAAGGTGATGAACTTCTTATGCATAAAAATAGAATTTATGTTCCTAATTCTATTTAACTAAGGAAAATGATAATGAATGAGATGCCTAAGGTTCCATATCCAGGACACCTTAGATACTGAAAGACAATTGCAATATTTAGAAGTCAATACTTTTGGTTAGGAATGAAGAAAGATGTTGCTGAGTATATATCTAGGTGCATGGAATGTTAGAGAGTAAAAGTGGAGCATATACATCAAATATGTTTTCTACAACCACTACAAATATCAGAATGGAAATGAGATGTGGTGACCATTGATTTCTTCACTAAATTGCCTAGGATAGTGAAGCAACATGATTCCATCATGGTATTGGTGGATAAGTTAACAAAGGTTTCCCAATTCATTCCAATCAAGTCAATGCACAAGGAAACTACCATAGTAGAAATTTATATGAAGGAAATTGCTAGGTTACATGGGATGCCAAAGTCCATTGTATCAAACAAAGACCCAAAGTTTACTTGAAACCTTTGGAAAGGTTTATTCAAAGTATTTGGAACAAATATGAATTTGAATATAGCATATCATCTCCATATTGACGGGAAGACTAAGAGAGTTAATCAAGTTATCGAATATATGTTGATGATGTATGTGATCGATCAACCATCCAAATTGGAAGATTACTTGTGCTTGGTGGAGTTTGCATACAACAATGGGTATAATTCTCCTTTGAAGATGAGTCAGTTTAAATCCCTATATGGAAGAAAGTTCAATACTCCAATCAGTTGGGACAATCCAATACACATAATAGTAATTGGGACATAATTGCTTAAGGAAACGGAAGGGCATATTGTGAAAATCAAGCAAAATTTAAAGATGACTCAAGATAGATAGAAAAGTTATGCAAACAAAGGTAGAGTAGCAAGAGAATTCAGTGTTGGTGATCATGTGTACCTGAAAGTCAAGCCAAAAATGAGTTCATTGAAACTCGGAATTTGTCCTAAGCTAGCACCTGGATATTGTGGGTTGCTTGAAATATTATCTAGGATATGACCTGTTGCATATGAGCTTTCTTTGCTTGCTTGCATAAAGTGCATATTGGATTTCATGTGTTGTTATTGGACAAGTATATACTTGATACTAAACACATTATTGATTGGGTTGCGATTCAGGTGGAATCGGAAGGAGATATTCCGATGCATCCAATGCACATCCGTGACAGGAAGATTACGTTGCTCGGCAATAGAGCCATATGGCAGGTAAAGGTCCAATGGATGCAATATGACCCTAAAGAAGAAATGTGGGAATTAGAGGATGCAATGCAGGAGGCATATCCATAATTGTTTTGAATTTTTTGTGATGTTTTTGTACATGTACATAGTGCTGATATACATCGATGGTGGCGCATAAATTAAGTGGGAGGGGAAGGAAACAATTTGCTTTTGACCCCAAGATGTAAACATGATGTAATTATGTAAAGGCTAGAAGCTAAATATGAATGTTCCATGATGATTGAATATATTGTAAATATGTACATTTTCTTTTTAATATAAAAATCCTTGGAAATTGCAAGTGAAGAAGTATGAAGAAGGGATGGAGGCATATGAATCCACAAGTGGGGAAAGTGAGAGGGGCTAGGTAGTGATGACCTTGGTGGACTGTAACTAAGCCTTAGCCTTCATTAACCATTTTAACCCAAAGTCCCTTAACCATGGTTATAAGGGTCACTTTAATTAATTAAGGGTTAATTATCTTAATTGCGGATTAAGAGGGGAAAAGTGGCGTCTTTTGGGGAAGCCATGTGTCAAGAATTTGAAATTTGTTCCTTCTGAAATAGTATCCCTAACTTAG
The DNA here is from genome assembly GCA_027924585.1 of Larix kaempferi. Lineage (NCBI taxonomy): Eukaryota > Viridiplantae > Streptophyta > Pinopsida > Pinales > Pinaceae > Larix > Larix kaempferi. Next base: position 17,415,966 of record BSBM01001219.1, on the reverse strand, counting down.
GAGTGGCATTTGTCAAAGAAAGAGACATCTAGATAGAGTGTAACGAACATAGATTATATAAATAATAATAATAATAACTAATATAATAAATAGATTTAAATCATTTAATTAAGAAACATACCTCTTCAAATGAAGAGGTATTAAAGGGATTATATAATGGTCACACATTATATTGTAATGGCATGACTTATTATCATATATATATAGACACTCGAATGAGAGAAATTCATTAAAAAATTAAAAGAAGAATTTAAAAACGTGGAAGAAAAATTGAAAGAGGACATAGAGAAAGTATTAATAAAGGCAACTAATGAGATAATAAAAAATATCTCTTAGAATTTAAGTGCCACACTTGTTCCGAAAAAGGAAACTGCCAAGGTAGAGAATCCTACTTCTATGAGCGAAGACAAATCTGAGCATAAAACGGTAGAAAATGAATAAAAATGTAAAGAAGTTGCCTACCAACTGTTGAAAATGAATACAAATCTCATGAACACCAACATGCTGAGGAAGAGTTGCCTCGAAGGCACCCACTGTGTTGTGCTGAATGTTTTTGAAGTGCCATCGCTCAAGGATGTGGTTGATAAGAGGATCATTGTAGCTGTTGATCCATGGGATCAGTTATGACGATATCCATTTGGCCATTATGTGCAGACGATAGGATAATTAGGTGATCATAACACAAAAACTAAGGTTCTGTTAACGAGAATGAAATCAATACAAGACCATTTTCTGAACAAGTTTTGGCATGCTTACCACCCTTTCCCTGGACATTACAACCAAAATACTTGAGTAATCCTCAGGGAGAGGATATACGTCACTTGAGAGTGTTCAATGTGATATATATATGTTTTTTTGGAGCCCTTACCTCTAACCCATTTGCATTCAAACAAAGAAATTGGGAACTAAAGGACACATAGAACGTTGATGCTACTGATGCAGTTGGATCCAATGTTAGAATTGACAGTCGAGGTGTTGAAGTGATGCATATTCTTACTCGCCTAAATGAGGACATAGATGAAGGGTGGATATCAGACAAGACACAGTTTTGTTATGATGGTCTCCAATAGAAAAGGTTAAATGATACAGTGATACGCCGACCCAATGGTTTCCTTCAACCTGTGACTTGGCATGATTCTCTTGAGGTTATTGCAAAGATCACCCATCAAATGAAGCTAGAGGAAATGGTTGCAATTGTTGGGAATCTCTCTGATGTTGAATCCATGATGGATTTGAAATATTACATTAACAAAATGGGGTCGGAGAACATCTGGTGTGAAGGAGACGAGATGGATCCCCATGGCGAGCACGAGCAAAACATAGAGGAAGCTTCACCATCCCAACATAATGACTTTGATTTTTCAGATGCTCGTGAATCTCTGAATCAAAGATGGTGCATGCTTAAAACATACCTACCGAGTAGTGTATATGGTTGTGAACCCTATGATGTCTATGAAAAATAGTGGACATGCTTGACTCCTTTTATGAAGTACCAAGTGGAGAGAAACAAACTTGTTCATTGGATGCTTCCACTCTACCACCTAGCAGCATGTATTCTATGGGGTTTCACACTCCAGTAAAAAGAAACCAGACACCTTTTCCACTAGTGTGTCCAAGTGTAAATCCAAAGAAACTTGAAGTGCTTAACCATGAATGTGAAGAGAGTTTGGACAGATTGCACTAGTGGATTAATAGAAAGAATGATGAGAATAAGAGATTACATGAGTACTAGGGATTACATGAAACTAAATAGAAGCAAGATGTTTGTATAAAACCTCATGATATACAAGAAAAAATACTAGGGATTACATGAAACTAAATAGAAGCAAGATGTTTGTATAAAACCTCATGATATACAAGAAAAAAGCATTTGTGATCCTTATAAGTCATTTCGGTACTCAGTTTTGATAGCTCAAAAAGAAGCTTTGTTATACAAACTTACTAGAATGACAACACTCTTCCAGAAAAAGAGAGAAAATATAAAAGAACTTCTTATGGAACCATCAACTGGTATAACTTGTTAAATAACTGAGCTCAATAAGTGGTTGAACAATTCAACGACGTTTCAAGGACGAAACCTTTTTTTAAGGGAGCGACAATGTAACGAACATAGATTATATAAATAATAACAATAATAATAAAAATTAATATAATAAAAACATTTAAATCATTTAATTAAGAGATGTACCTCTTCAAATGAAGAGGTGCTAAATGGCCTATGTAATGGTCACCCATTATATTGTAATGGCATGACTTATTATCACACACACACATATATCTTTGGATATATTTAATTATTAAGCATCATGGCTATACGTTATCTGTTGCACAGAGTGCCTACCACTAGGAGGAACATCCTTAGCTTGCAGCTGGTTGTTGGACATTGAAAAGATAAGTTTCAAACGTGTTTGTAATGCCATGGAGTTTATTTATGTTATGTGTTTGTTCTGGATATTGTTTTAGTATTGTTCTATGTATAATCCTTGAGCATGGTTGAATGCATTTGTGGTAGTAATAATTCCATAAAGAAGGATGAATATTTTAGTTAACTGACAATTATATAAGTGTATTATATTCCACTGTTAAAAATTAGAGATATAGCCAGACAATGGAAGCCAATTCGAATTTGGAATCAAGGATAGGTTTGGTATGTGGGGTTGAGTACGTCGTGGTCTCAACGATGTAAAGAGGCTACTGGGTACATGACACCATTGGTGCTAAAATGTAGTTGATGACCATAAACATGTAACATAATTTATGATTACATGATTTTACAGGGTTGCATAAGAATTGGGGGATTTTCCGTGTGAGTTTAATCAAGCACTAGTTCCGATAGTCATGTGACTAGAGTGAAAGTCAACTGCAAGTTTGTCCTTCCTTTCCATGTGCAGATTAGTGATGAAATGAAGCCTTATGAATTTCATGATGTATCATGATGATGCCTTTTAGTAATGGGTTCCAAAATGTCACAAGTGTGCAAAATGCAGATGATAAAAAATGCCCCCTAACGTGCAAGGTTAGGAGTAGGACATATAGCCAAAATACGTCATAGTTTCTTTCCCACATGTTGATATTTATTGACTGGGAGAGTGAGAGAGAAAATTGGAGGGTAAAATATAACCCATTGAAGAGTGATGGTGACCACTTGTAAACCAAGAAGTGGAGAGGTGATACATGAAATATAACATATTTTTCTACAAACGAAGTAGACATTTCTATGCTCATTCAAATTTTTCAAATTGAATTACAATAGGAGGAGACCATGGAGTCCACTTTGCAAACCAAGGAGGTAAATATGGTGTTGGATTTAATTCGAAACCTAAGAGGGAGTGCTTAGTTATCTTTATTATGATGATTGTTGGTGGTGCTTTCGCACTCCAATGGGTAGAAAGGGTGGTGCTACCGGCTTGTGGAAGCCGAGATAGGGAGCATGCACGAGAATTGTTCCCGTGGCTCTGTGTGTGAGAGGTGTGGTAAACAATAGTAAAAATTGGTGAAACTACTACTTAATCATACAAATGAAAACATATCCTAAGGTACTGTGGCTCATGGCCCGTAAATGTAAATGTAAAGACTAAGCCGTAAAAACAAACAAGAAACAGTAAATATTTTATTTAACTAAAATATACCATGGCAATAATCAAAATACACATATAAAACTTGCTCCATTCACATTACAGAACAATTTTTATAAAAGACTAATTTTCATTATTTGTGAGAAACGGATTTATAGGTGTAGGATTACCTCTTTGGGCTTATGGGCCCTTGCGACCGAGAAGCTTGCGATCCTCTGTTGGGTTCCGTCCTCTGGGTGGCCACCACACTCTACCAGTTTCAATGTATCAACCTTTAATGGCAGCCAGGAGCAAAGGATGCTCAACCAGCTGAAGGGATATGCAGAATGGAATGTTGGTGAAGGAGGCTTGTGCAAATGGAGCAAATGGTGGAAGGAAAAATGGTGCCGAAGCGGGAGGGATTCAAACGAAAAATCAGTGAATGAATAATGTAAATGGTAGGAAAAAATGTATGATATATAATGTAGTTTGGGGTTTAGGAACCCTAAAACCACTTATGGTTTTTGTTTTTAAATTTTACCGTCGGTAAGTCTTGGGTTGAGGCGGGAATTTTTGTTTGTCGGGACAACCCTCTTTTTTGGTGGACACCTCCTTTTTAGTGGAGGTTGTCCAAAGAGGAATTTTTGACTTAGGCTAAATGGGTTTTTGTTTTTTTTTATGAAAACATAGGCTTGTGCTTTAGGAATGAGGGTCCACACCATGTCGCTTGGTATGTGGTCAATTTTTTGTCTTACAGATTGCCCCCTGATGTGTGAGGTTAGGAGCTAATCGTATGACTGATAGACATCATAGGACCTTCTTTAATTGTGGGATAGTGTGGCATTCTAGTGGAGGACAAAACTTTGTTGTGGAGGAGGAATGCACTTGCTTCACGGAACACCAAGGGCCATAATCTGCAGATACAATACTCATAATGGATGAGGTACATATAAGCTCAAATATACATGGACGAGGTGGGAATTCCCATGCTCGTGTAAGTGACTCAATATATATACAAGTGGTGGGGTCCAGAGGGGACCGAAAAAATACATAGAGAATTGTTGTGTACATCCTAATGGTCCAGAGGAGACACAAGTCTGGGACATATTCATGGTCCAACCATGACTGATCTGAAGAGTTGAAACTGGAAACAATGGCATCCATCCTGAATGCAGTACCATAACAACTAATGCACTGTTGGATATGAAGGGGTCTAGAAACCATATGGACTCAACGACTACGAGTCGGAATCTCAAAGGTACACTGACTGCATCTGAACTGGATACTCTAGGAAGCATATCACTGGAGGGATTTTGAACTCTTTCGCCAATGTAACCCGGATATCTGCAGGAACATACCACTAGAGGTTCCAAATATACTCACCAATGTGCTAGAGTCAAGGGACATCCAGGGTCTTCGACCAATAACTGAAGGGACCAATACCCTGTATGAATCTCAACAGTGCGATGAGGGAGTTGGAGTTGAGCACGTGAGAAACAATCAACTGGCGAGGAACTAAGTGCTCCTCATGGATGATCTGTAGGAACTCACCACCAATGGGGGTGTGGCCAAGATACAGGGACCTCTAGGTCTATCCTATGGAATAGATGTGCTAGCATCGAAAGAGGGAGACCTACAACTACGAAGGCAATGAGGCTTCCTTGATCGAAGCATGAAGTATATGACCAAGATGTGATAGAATTGGACTTGAGACTGAGACACTATGGAAGGAAATGAGGTCCTTGGAGTGATGGGACTCAAACTTCCTTTTTTCAGAGTATGACGGCAGGGCTGACCTGACAACATATGAAACCAATCTGGGGGGGAGGGGACCATAGCTTAGGGGATCAGGAGCTGTAAATGCAACGAGGGAGACTCTGGTGGGTAAGGGGGAACCGATTAATGATATCATGAGACTCCATGGATGACTCATCACAAAATAATCTAAAAAAAGGAAACCATACTTAGAAGTGTTTCCATAACATTGGGTTGTACGTGATCTGTTGTGGCGTCGAGAGGCACCGTTTGGGCCTTATTCATGGTTTATTGACCTTGAAGAAGGGATAAAGTGCGCTCGATATGGTACCGTCGTGTGAATTTTGTTGAGCCCAAGATAGTAAGTGCTCGTAGGTGATTTCAATTTTAAGGAGTCTGAAAGCGATAAGAAGACTCTGAAGTGGTGAGAAGATACCATTGTGTGGATTTATATGAGCCCAGGATAGTGAATGCTCATGGTCGCTTTCAATTTTAGAGAGTCTGAAAGCAATAAGAAGTCTCTAAGGGGGTTCTTTTTCATATATTAGTCCCCAAAGCCCGAAAAAGCATAAAACTATGCAGTGGAGAACTCTTCTAGTCGAAGAGACTAGAGCATTCCTTTTTCGTTATTAGTCCATTCGGTGTGGAAAATGGGTAAACTTATACCGAATAGACGCCCTTTCAAATACTTTAGCGAGCATGAAAGGAAGCAAGATTTATCGACGATATTTTCATTCTTTAAGGGGTTAGAAAAGGGATTAACCGAAACTCCATGATGGGAGCTCGAGGAATGGCCAATGCGCGATGATATGAGGAACTGTATGGGGCTTCAACTCAATATTTCAGACTACAGGGGCTCCCAATCCTAAGAGGGGATTGAACGACATGGGTTCCAAATGCAAGGGATTTTAAGAATGGACACCCATGTGGGGGGAGGCTCTATTGCTAAGGAGGGGAAAATGCAAGGGAGGTTGGGTGGGGACACCTACTTGAGTAGGGAGGGGGGGTCCTATAGGTGCAAGGGAGGAGACCAAGGAAATGCATCAACTTTTCAAAGGGAAAGGATGTCATATATTCCAAACAAGGAATCATACCTGTGGATATTAGTTGTCTATTGAAACAAGTGGAGCTCAATGCGACTTGGACCTATACACAAAAAAGGATACCCAAGCATAAATGTGCGTCTGGAATATAAAATTGTATACAAATACATATAAACATGACTTGTTGTGATGGCATGCAAATCGAGGCAGACCTAAAAAATGGTACATAGGTGAACTCTCGAGAAAAACAAACGGATGCCATGGTTGGGAAGTGTGCAGAATGTTGATTCCAGTGGTGAAAACGACACATCAAATGGACGTCGTATGACTTTGGGACATACAGAAGAAGATTAGGGCATGGGCCTATAAAAGGGGGAGGGGACCACGTGAGACATGTTATTTTTACTCTTTGAGTTGTGGAGTGTGTGTGGAGAGCCTCATAGATATTTATTGATATATTTTGACTGGAGCGACCATTTACAATTTCGCAACTTGCAGGTAAGAGGTGGTCAAATTTGTCATTGATTGATGGTAACTTTTCTGAGATTTGGGGAAGGTAGGGCACACCTTTCGAGGGAGGAGGAGCATCCCAGGGAACCCTTAAGTGGATCATAGGAGTATCCTGGGGCTCACTAAACCTCCTCCCATGAGAGATCTGGGGCACTCTTTTCAGCCTCCTAGGAGCGCTTTAGGGTGCCCTCTTTCCCCAAATAGGAGCGCTCTAGGCCTTGAAGGAGGGTTGCACACTAGGTGCTGATGGATTATTTCTTTTGCATGTGTAGGATGCCTTGGGTGGATTGGTGAGAGAGGGACGTGAGTGACCTTTGTCATGAAGTGGAGGAGGATCCATTGGTGAAGGGTACTTTAGCACGACATAGTCTACTGAAGTTCTTCCAGAACCCATTGATGAGGAGTGCCAAATTCCAACTGAAAAAAATAGTGGACTTTTGGGATCACGACTCAGAGTATTTCATCATCCAGGGGGAACGGATTGAGATCATGTTGCAGGATATATACTTCATGAAGGGGTTACCTATGTATGGTTTGATAGGTGACACTCAGCCGAAACGCCAAAAAAGCATTTCGGTGGAGGATCTAGTGGAGCGCCACTATTATGCCACTACGACGGTGGACAAGACCTAGATATTGATATGTGATATTGAGAGTTTGGAGACTTGTGCGATATAGGCTGTAATGGTGAGGGTACTGGGTACTCACAGACCTCACAAGGTCTCTAGAGGGAATATGTTGATAGTGGAGAAGGTGTAGAGGGGTACCTACTTTGGGTGGGCGTAGATGTACCTGTCAGTAGTTTGACATTTGTTGAATGAGTGAGTCAGATCGGTGGTGATTTCTACTTCCCATCATTCCTATGTGCGTTCTTCTTTAAGCGTGTGCCGACTCTGAGACGACATCATCGGGTGGATGACATTGGGTCGAGCGATCCCAACATGAGGAGATGATGCAAGCTGATGATTCGCGAGGGGGGCGGTCTAGTGGGACACTTCTTTATGCAAGAGCTCTTTGCATAGTGGCGCCAGCTCCTGATACTAATTGAGCAGCTGAAGCATGGTCTTCAGGATCTTATTGATAGCCTCAACTTGTGCATTAACTCGGGGGTAGTAGGAGGAGGCATACTGATGTTAAAATTTTAAAAAGGTGGACAACTCTCTCCAGATGGCATCTTTGAAATGTTTTCCGTGGTCCGACACGAGCTGCTTGGGGACCCCGAAACATGTAATGACATGATTAAATAAAAAATGCGCCATCTCCTCGGCTTTGCAATTAAATGTGGGCATGGCCTTGACCCAATTGGTAAAATAATTGACGGCCATCATTATGTATTTATGACAATTGGTCGAGGTTGGATTTCACTCCATGAAATCAATGGCCCATTTACAAAATGGACCGATGGTGATGATAGGATGGAGTGGTGTGGGAGGTTTCCTTGCTTTGGGGGAAAAGAGTTGGCAGTTACGATAGTGCTTGACTATCGTGATGCAGTCGCTAAAAAGGGTTGACCAAAAATAGCCTGTGCGGATGACCTTTTGAGTAGTGGCCATTCCTGAAAAATGGCCACTGCAGGCTCCACTATGACAATCATTTATCACATGTTCATATTCGTCATGTGTAAGGCATCGACGTCAAATGGTGTTAACGCCTCATCGATAAAGGACATCACCAATAAGGAGGTACCGGGAAGCTTGGTGGCATATGCGGTGTCGGTCATCGCGAGTGAGTTGTGATCTGAACTTTTGGGTGCGTAGGTACACTAGATTGTCTCCGTACCATGGGTCATCTAAAAAAATAGTGAACAGATGTTTGTCTGGCAAGTTGATTGTGATTGGGGGTGATCTCGTCGGGGAGGGTAGATTGGTCATGAGTTGTGCCAAGATGGGGGCCTTGGTGCTCTTGGGTGTGATGAATTCGAGATCATACTCTTGAATTATTACGATCCATTTGGCCCCTCGTCCTTGGATGAGGCGACGACTCAAGAGGTAGACCATAGGGTTAGAGTCTGCAACTATCGTGGTCCTACTCATGAGGATGTAATGGCGTAATTTTTGAACTGAGAAGGTGATGGTGAGGGCCATTTTCTCTTCATGGGGGTAGCGCAGCGGTGGGCCGGACAATGTTTGACTTATGTAGTATATAACGTGCTCTTGACGGGCCTATACTCCTAGACAAAGACTCCCAAAATGGAGTGCTTGGATGCCAAGACATATAGTATAAAATCATTCAAGAATTATGGGGGTGAGACCAAGGGAGTGGATGTCAGATCTTGTTTTAATGCGTCAAAAGCATCTTACGCCTGATCATCCCAAACAAAAGGGACATTCGACCGAAGAAATTGCCAAAACCATGATCTTTTGCAGCGTAGTATGGGATGAATCGCCTAAGAAAATTAGCCTTTCCTTGGATGCTTTGCAATTGTTGTATGGTGCAAGGGGTTGGAAGGTAAAGAATGGATTGTACCTTCAATGGATAAACAATGATCCCTTTCTAGGAAATGATGAAACCCTGTAATCGACCATCCGAAATGCAAAATATGCACTTAAGAGTATTCAAGTGGATATTGTATTTTTGACATCGGAGGAAGACTTGTTGTAGGTCTTCCAAGTGGTTTGATCATTTTTTGGATTAGGGCAGTGATATCGTCCAAATAGACAAGGATAATATGAGCCAAGTCATGGAATAAAAAGGTCATGGCCCACTGGAAAGTGGCTCCCGCATTTTTAAGACCGAAAGGCATGATGCGATAAGAGAAGGTGCCCCGTGGGGTGGTGAATGTCGTCTTGTATTGGTCCTCCTTACAGATTTGAATCTAGTTATTATTGGAGAAACCATCCATGAAGGATAGGACCTCATGGAATACACATGCATCGATGAGCTGATCAATGAAGGGGGTAGGTAAGTTATCTTTGGGACGTGCTAGATTCAAATATCGAAAAGTGGTGCAGATGCGAATGGTGCCTTGTTTTTTATTTACTGACACTGGATTGGATACCCATGTGGTATAGGAAATAGGGTAAATGAAACCGGCTTGGCGTAGTTTCTGAATTTCCACCTTTACCGCTGGCATTTTGGATGGATGTATTAGTTGTTGATTTTGGCATATGGGTGTAACGTCAGGCCAAGTGTCGATGTGATGCTCAATAATAGCGGGGTTGAGGCCTAGCCTATCGGTATACGACCAAGCGAAGACATCACGAAACTATTGGAAATTTTTTTTGTATGTGTTTGCTTCATCAGGGGTACATGATACACCTAAGGTGATGTTCTCGACCACACCGTGTTTGACGGATATATCAACTTGGAGGGTGGGTGATATATTGGCCATGTTACCTTCTTCAAAGGCGTCTAGAGCAAGGATGGATTTTTAAACCAATCCACATTTCCATGAATAAAATATTTTGTCTCAACTGTCAATTTGTCGGCTGACACTGTGGTAGGATCCTTAGGAATGAAGTAGGATCGATGGTGCATATCGTCCCATGGGAAGTCTGGTTCGTTTAGTTCGTTGAGGATTTCCTCGTCGTTCCAAAAGTACCGAGCATAGAGGTCTGAGGGTTCATTGGTGGACAACATGTATATGGTATTTATCTCCCCTTATGAGGATTTCGGGGGGTGGATTTCCTCAATAATAGTGATCAACGACTCTAAGAATGGTTGGTGTAGCACATTGAGCACCAACTGGTACTCTGGTAATTCAAGGAAGTGATGGGAATAATGACCATAGATGCCACAAACTACGTAGGATTGATTGGCGCGCAATGATTTGTTACATACTCTAGGGGGATGATAATTGAACAACAAGAATGTATTTGTTAGCGTCCAATGAATCCATATGGGCGCGGAGGTCAGGAAAGTGTGGACATTTATGAGTAGCGTGACACAAGGTATCGCATAAAAAAAAAAATCGTGGGTGCACGGGCTTTAGGAGAGGGGTTCACATCTTTGTTCGCAGTTGACAGGGTGTTAGTTTTGTGGCTCTTCCCCCAACCCTTTTGGGAGGCTGGGGAGCAGGGTTGTGGGAGGTTGTTTCCGACACGCTAGGAGGAGGGTGATTGGCGGTGTTAATTGGTTGAACCGGTTGAAGAAATAACTGGGGGGTTGGTGCCAGATCGGGTGTAGGTAGGTACCAGACGGGGAGCCCTAATGTTAATATCGGAAGGTTCAGCGTTTCCATGATCGACACACTTACGACTCCTGATGGGGGAAATAAGAAAGGGATTGTGTGGATTGGGGTTTCTCCCATGTGACTAGATATTGACGACGGTTGACATTGCGGTTGTAGTGAAGGTACCGATTGAGCTACATGTTGCGTTGCAGGAGCTAGTTGGCCTGATGAAATAGTGCGAAAATCCGATATATTGACAGCTGGTGGGGGTGGAGGTAAGGTGCCAAAGGTGGAAGTCATCGGGGCCTCAAAGTAGAGACCCGCCCCTATGGTGGAAATTAAAGAAGTAGGAGCACCAAGTATAGGTTTGTCGACCATGGGGAGGACATTTCCTGGCGTCGTGGGGACATTAGGGTCATAATAAGTGAGTTGGTTGAGTTTGACAACTCATACCTCATGGGGGAACTGTAGCTAGGGTTTTACCCCTAGCTTGTGCCAATGAGCACCTACTAAGGAGAATGGACTCCTTAGTAGCAGTTCAATAATGATTAAATGATTAAGCTAAAACAACAATTAACAAACTACTTTAAACATTGCATGAGACATAAATGAAAGATGTAAAAAATGGTTTTATATTAATGTTACCTTGAGTGTCAAGGTTGATGAAGCCCTTTGCAGTGTCCAAGAGGATGCTCCAAGCTTCAGAATGCTCCTTTCTCCTTCTCCAATGTTGGGGATGGGCCAAAGGTGGCTCTCAAGGTGAAAATAGTTCAAAGGTGAACTAGGGTTTCGAGAGAGATTTTGGCAGAGTAAGGGTGCTTGTGATTGTGGATATGGAATAAGGGATCTCCATCACCTATTTATAGTTTTTTGGTGGTGGAGTGCTGACCCATGGTTTTAGGAAACACATGGTTTTGTGCAGCTGTATAGGGTTTTTTTCTCCTTTTCCTCATTATTTTATATTTTTTATTCCCTGTTTAGGGGATTTTTGCTATTTTTGGAGGAAAAGGGGGTTTTTTAGCCTTTTTTAGGCTATTTTGATGGTTTTGTGGCCTTTTGGAGGCATTTTAGGCCTTTTGGAGGCTTTTTAATGGGATTTTTTGGGATTTTAATGGAAATATGGTAGGAAAATGGACAAATGAGCCATATAATGTGGTAATGAGGTAGTGAACACTTTTTGGGTGTTAACAGATTGCCCCCTGATGTGCGAGGTCAGGAGCTAATCGTATGGCCGATGGACATCATAAGTCATGAATGGTTTTCCTGGGATGTGGAGAGAACAAAAGAAACAAACTGAAGCCCGGAACAACGATCCCGAACAACTGCAAGAACTAAAAGTACATAACCTCAATAATGGATGAGGAATCATCTGATCATATGGACGAGGCGGGCATTCCCATGCTCGTATCAGGATACAACATAACAGTAACAATGGGGTCCAAAAAATGGGGACCTGAAATATACATGACCTCAAATACTGACTGAGGTATAATCTCAATATATGGACGAGGCGGGTATACCCATGCTCGTATCAAGATACATAAACATAACTGTGAGGCCCGAAAAAAGGGACCTGTAAGATACATGATCACTGTGTACATCATAAGGGTCCAGAGGGGACACAAAATCTGGGACATACTGCTGAGCTGACCATGTCTGTGCTGAAAAACTGATACACTGGAATAATCAACAGTGCTACTGAATGTGGTACCACAGGAACTGATGAGCTGCTAGATCATAGTGACTGGGATCATACTCTCCATAGTACACTGAACTGGAACTGAAATGGGTACTCAAGGAAGCATGGAACTGGATGGCTTCCGAATACCATTGCCAACGCAGCCCGGACATCCATGGGAACATATAACTGGGTGTTCCGAGGTGACTCACCAATGTGCTAGAGTCGGGGGAAATCCGGGGTCTTCGACTAAAAACTGATGGAATATAATCCTACGCGATCCTCAACGATGCGATCAAGGTGCTGAAGTCGAGCATGTGAGGAACAACCACTCAGAGAGGCAGTGATGTCTCCTCTCAGAATGATCCGTAGGCACTTACCACAGATGGTGATAAGTCCAAGGCGTAGGGACCTCTGGGCCTATCCTCTGGAATAGAGGAGCTGTCGTCGACAGAGGGAGACCTGCTCCTATCAAGGCAATGATGTTTCCTTGACAGGAGCGCGAGGTAGAGAACCGAAATGTGGTAGTACTGATGGCAGGACTGATCAAACTGTGGGTGGATAACTGGGCAAGTAGAGTGGGTGGACTCAAACTTCCTTTGTTCAGAGTATGATAATGGGAATGATCTGGCAGCATATGAAACTGACTGAGGGGAAAGGGATCATAGCTGTAATGGATCTGGGAGGATAACTGGCTGAGGGAGACTCAAGCTGGTGTAAAAGGGCAGAAGACTGCTGAATACTCTGAACAAAGGCGACCTGATTGGGGGTGCTGCCGAGATGATCGATCGTAGTGCCATGAGGCACGGGAGGATACTTCTTCATGGGTTAAGGAACTAGAAGAAGTGTGTGGATAAAATGATACTGTCGTGTGGATTTTACGAGCCCAGGACAGTTCATGCTCGTGGTTGCTTTCAATTTTAAGGAGTCTGAAAGCGATAAGAAGACTCTGAAGTAAAGGAATGGTACTGTCGTGTGGATTTAACGAGCCCAGGACAGCGCATGCTCGTGGTTGCTTTCAATTTTAGAGAGTCTGAAAGCAAGTAAGAAGACTCCAGGGGGTTGCTTTTTCGTAGATTTAGTCTCCAAGGCCCAAAGAAGCATAAAAGGATGCAATGAAGAACTCTTCTAGCCGGTGTGACTAGAGTATTCCTTTTTCGTAATTAGTCTACCAGGTCCGGAAAAGGGTTAAACTTATACCAGATAGACGCCCTTTCAGGTACTTTAACGAGCATGAAAGGAAGCAAGATTGCTCGGCGATCTTTTCATTCTTTTAGGAGTCAGAAAAGAGCTTAACGGAAACTCCCTAAGTGCCTTTTTCGTAAAGGAGTTGTCCGGCCCGAAAAAGGGATAAAATTATACCGAACAAAAGGAATGGCCAGGCGAGGAGGAAGTGTTCAATCAAGGTTGAGTAATGATGACCAAGAACGAGGGTAGGTGGGAACACTGATGGACCTCCTTGCGGGGTAGATGAGATGGTGGCAAAATAACGAGACATTTGCAGTATGACAGGAGTGAATGGCTCATGTAAAACATGTGGAACAATCCGATAGCGACCGATGTGGCACGCGAACCGAGGCAGCAAGGTGTTGGGACACAATGTTGAAATTGTACCAAGTGAGAGCGAGAAATGATCTCAAGCATCATCACGAGCTCGGAAAAATGAATCCGGCGATATAAAGGATGTCAAAAACGGGTAACAGCCGATGTGGCACGCAAACCGAGGTGACGGGGGCACTTTGAAAAATGCCCAGAAAATCTGGAGGTGAGAGCGAGAAATGATCTCAAGCATCATCACCAGCTCGGAAAAATGAATCCGATGATATAAAACATGTGAAAATCGGAGAACGGCCGATGTGGCATGCAAACCGAGGCGACCAGTGGCGTCTGAAAAAGGGGTAAAAAATGACAAGGTAAAAATAACGCAACGAGGTGACCGTTATGACGGTCATGTCGCGCTGATTCCAGTGGTGGAAACGGTTCGGAAAAACAAAAACAAAAGAGAAAATACTGTACAACGCAGACCAATGAGGCCGCGGGTTTCGTTTTATGGGTAAAAACGCTTAAGATACAACCCATTACGAGGGTTGCGCAAAGGACGGCCTTCGGAGTCAGCTAAGATGTATGCCCCCTTGCCGAGGCAGGTCTGCACGACGTAAGGGCCTTGCCACATGGATTCGAACTTCCCTTTACCGGTTTTGTCATGGGCTTGGTCGTAGGCGAGGACTAGGTCCCCTTCGCGGAAAGTTCGAGGGTGAACATGTTTATCATAGTCGGCTTTGGAGCGGTTTTTGGCAGCTTCGATGTTCTGGAGAGTGGCCCGACGGTCTTCATCGGCTTGTTCGAGGTGCAGCAGACGCTGCTCGAGGGGGGTAGTGTCAGGGAGAAGCTCAACGGCGATCTGTAAGGCAGGGATCTGACACTCGATGGGGAGAACAGACTCTATACCGTGAACTAAATGAAATGGTGTAAAACCAGTGGCGGTCTTAGTGGAGGTGCGATAAGCCCACAAAGCAGGGAACAACATGTGGTGCCAATTGGACTTATGCTTGTCAACTGTTCGTTGGAGGATGGTCTTAAGGATTTTATTGATGGCCTCTACTTGGCCGTTCCCTTGGGGGTAGTAAGCAGAGGAAAATTGGTGCTCATACTTAAGGAGGGTGGATAACTCACGCCAGACGGCATCTTCGAAGTGTGAACCATGGTCAGAGACTAACTGCTTAGGAACCCCGAACCGGGCGATGACATGGTTGAAAAAGAAGCGGGCAGCAGTGTCAGCGGTACAATTGAAGGTAGGCATGGCTTCCGCCCATTTGGTGAAGTAATCAACAGCGACAACAATATATTTGTGGCCGTTGGCAGACTGGGGTCTACATTCCATGAAGTCTATGGCCCACTTACAAAAGGGACCAACGGTGACGACGGGGTGTAACGGAGCAGGAGGTGTCCGGGCCTTGGGGGAAAAAAGTTGGCAGTTATGGCAGTGTTTGACCGCAGTGATGCAGTCGGTGAAAAGTGTGGGCCAGAAGTATCCGGCGCGGACGACCTTTTGGGCGGTGGCCATCCCTGAGAAATGGCCTCCGTAGGCGCCGCTATGACAGTCATTAAGGACATGTTCAGCTTCCTCGTGGGTAAGGCAACGACGAAGAATTGTGTCAACCCCTCGCCGGTAGAGGACATCACCTAAGAGGAGATATCGAGAGGCCTGGTGGCGGATGCGACGGCGTCCATTTCGTGTAACTTTGGGTCTGAACTTCTGCGTGCGTAGGTATAACAAGATATCACCGTACCATGGGTCATCGGACGAGATAGTGAACAAGTGATTGTCGGGTAACTCATCGGAGATTGGTTTGGCCGGGAGAAGCGAAGGAAGATCAGTAATGAGTTGGGCAAGCGCAAGGGCTTTAGTGCTCTTAGGTGTTTTGAAGGTAAGGTCATATTCTTGGAGGATAATGACCCATTTGGCAACACGTCCTTGTAGTAGCCGCCGGTTTAGAAGATATACCATGGGGTTAGAGTCGGCGACGACTGTGGTATGACTCATTAAAATGTAGTGTCGCAATTTTTGAACAGAAAAGACCACTGCTAGGGCAAGTTTCTCCTCATATGGGTAACGTAATGGTGGACCAGACAAAGTTTGGCTAACGTAGTAAATGACGTGCTCCTGGTGAGAAGCGTCTTCTTGAACTAAGACTCCAGATACGGCATGCTCGGAGGCCGACACGTAAAGGATGAAGTCTCGAGTGAAATCCGGAGGGGAAATCAGAGGGGCTTGTGTGAGGGCCTTCTTGAGGGCCTCGAATGCAGCTTCTGCTTGCGCATCCCAGACGAAGGGTACGTGGGTGCGGAGCAAGCACAAGAAACCGTGAACCGTGGTGGCATAATCAGGAACGAAGCGTCGAAGGAAGTTAGATCGCCCCTGCAGACTTTGGAGCTGCCGGAGCGTGCGAGGAGGGGGGAGGTCTAAAATAGCTTGGACCTTTAGAGGGTCAACAGTAATGCCTTTCTGGGAAACAATGAAACCCAACAATCGGCCTGCCGGTACGCAAAAGACACATTTGTGTGGGTTCAAGCGAATTTGGTATTTGCGACAACGCAGAAAAACTTGCCGAAGGTCGTTAAGGTGGTCAGATCGTTTCCGGGAACGAGCTGTAAGGTCATCAAGGTAGACTAACAGGATATGGACCAGGTCGTGGAAGCAATAGGTCATGGCCCGCTGGAAAGTGGCACCAGCATTTTTGAGGCCGAAAGGCATGACGCGATAGGCAAAGGTGCCCCATGGGGTAGTAAAGGCAGTTTTGTACTGGTCTTCCTTACGGATCTGAATCTGATTATATCCGGAAAAACCGTCCATGAAGGAGAGGACCTCATGTCCCGCACACGCATCTATGAGTTGATCGATGAACGGCGTGGGGAAGTTGTCCTTGGGACAAGCATGGTTTAAGTCACGGAAGTCAGTGCATACGCGGATGGTGCCTTGCTTTTTGTTAACTGGAACGGGGTTTGAAACCCAAGTGGTATAGGCAATAGGATAAATGAACCCTGCCTTGCGCAGCTTCTCAATCTCGGCTTTGACAGCGGGGAGCTTTGAGGGATGAATGGGGCGCTGTTTTTGACGAACGGGGGGTACATCAGGCCATGTGTCAATGTGGTGCTCTATAATTGCGGGGTCAAGACCAGGCATTTCGGTATACGACCAGGCAAAGACATCACGGAATTCTTTGAAAAGGTGGATGTAGTCCTCAATCTCTTGTTTACTGCAGAATGCTCCTAAAGTAATGAGTTCAGGGGCACGACTTGGAGCAGCAATATCAACTTGGAGGACAGGTGAGATGTTAGCCATATTACCCTCCTCGAAGGCATCAGGAGCAGGAATAGGGTCCTTGAACCAGTCAACCTTAGGGGGGAGGAAGTCTTTGGATTCAACCGCGTATTGGGTAGCGGTGCTAGAGGAGGATTCTTCTGGGATGAAATAGGAACGGTGGTGCATATCATCCCAAGGATAATCCGGGGCAGTTAGGGCCTCAAGAATATCCTCATCAGTACAGAAAGTCTGCGTCGTCAAATCGGTTGACGAGGGGGAAGTGGTTGAAGTAGTGGTGGAAGAGATCATATAGATGATATTAACTTCTTCGGAAGGGGGAGAGACCGGGGGGTAAATCTCCTCAATGGTAGGTGGTGCCGTCTCAAGATCCAGATTGTTCATCTCATAGAGAGCCGTTCTGTAATCCGGGAGATCGGGACAATGATGTGAATAGTGCCCGTAAATACCGCATATGGCACAGGAGTGGTTGGTACGTAGGGACTTATCTTTAGGCTTGGGAGTGGAGTTTAGTTCGACTGTTGGGATGTTGGGGTCATCATCGAGCATTTGCATGTGCTTCTGCAATGCGGGTAACTGTGGGCACTGATGGGTCGCATGGCCCAACTCGTCACACAGCGAGCATTTGGGAGGAGCACGAAACACTGGAGGGTTTTTGACTGTCTTGGGAGGTGGTACAGCAGTGTAAGGTTGTGGACCTCTGCCCCCAGTGGGTTTGGGAGTAGGAGGAGGTGTCGTAGAGGACGAAGGGGTAGAGACACCGGGAGGTGGGTGGGTGGTAGTAGCCATGGGTTGCACCGGCTGGAGGACGACATCTGGTGTCGGCGGGCGAACGGGAGGCGAAAGATACCATACGGGTAAGCCCAAGGTTAACCCAGGGAGGCTAAGGGTAGCCATGACCGGGGCGCTTACTACTCCGGCGGGAGGAACTAGGAAGGGGATCGTATGGATCGGTGTAACACCAATGTGACTAGGTACCAATGGTGGTTTAGGCAACAAGGATGGTTGATTGTTAGTGTTGGGTATGTTATATCTCTTCACATGGTCGCTGCGTGTACAACACGATCCCTACGGCACTAATCTAATCTAATTCGCTTAAAAGGAATTAGGGTTGTAACCTAATTCGGGTAAACGAATTAGGGTTTTAGATGCTGCAGAATACCATTTATTGTATTGTACATGTAAAATAAACATATAATGAAAAAGGAGCTATGCGGCTCTAAGTTTGGCTGGTTTTTTCCCGGTTAAGGGTTTCCAGGTGAAAATCTCTGTGTAATGTGTGTGCCATTGTGTATTTTCTGTTAATGCTTAAGAATCATATGAGTTTGTACTTCACTGTTAAGGTTTAAAACTTACATTTGGTATCAGAGCATTTTTGGGTTCAGAGGGACGCCTTTGTTTCCAAGGGTTTGGCTCGATCTTGGATTTGTGATAAACCTGGTTTCAGTGGGAGCTTTGCAGCGGTGATTTATTCTTCTTTAAAGAATGGCGAGCAGTTCTAGATTTGAGATTGAGAAATTTAATGGTCAGAGCTTTGAGCTATGGAAGCTCAAGATGGAAGATCTTCTGGTAGATAGAGAACAATGGATCGCAGTAGATCCAGGTACCATGCCCTCTGGAGCGGTAAAAGAAGAATGGGAAAAGCTGGAAAGAAAAGCAAGGAGCACCATTCGTCTTTGCCTCGCAGATTCGGTATTGGTGAACGTAGCTGGAGAAGACAGTGCAAAGAAGCTATGGGACAAACTGGGAAATCTGTATCAGTCAAAGTCCCTGGTAAATAAGTTATTTCTGCGAAAGAAATTGTACCTTCTGAGGATGACTGATGGAGACTCTGTATCAGAGCATCTAAACGCCTTCAATACTCTGGTAAGTCAGTTGACATCTGTTGGTATTACACTTGATGATGATGAAAAGTGTATTAGTCTGTTGTGCTCTTTACCAGATTCATGGGATAATCTGGTCATAGCTATTGGGAGTAATGCAACCACGCTAAACTTCGATGATGTGGTTTCATCCCTACTATCGGAGGAAATGAGGCGGAAATCCATAGATAGTTCAGCCAAGGATGCCTTATTTGTCAGAGGTCGCCCTGGAGACAGATCTAAAAATAAGTCTTCAGGTGGTAGATCTAAATCTAGAGGGAGATCTAAATCTCCAGGACCTTCTGTAAGAAAATGCTGGAAGTGCGGAAAAGCTGGGCATTACAAGAAGGATTGTAAATCGAAAATTACTGATAAAAGTAGAGGACCTAATGACGCTCCATCCGCAGATGGGAAAGAATCTACAGAGGAAGGAGGAGATGTGTATCTGGCATCTTCAAGTACACATGCAGAGCATGATTCGTGGTTGATTGACTCAGGTGCGTCTTATCATATGACTCCTCACAGGGAGTGGTTTTCTGAATACGAAAAGTATGATGGAGGAGATGTATTTCTGGGAGACAACTCGGTAGCGAAAATCATAGGTCGAGGAAAGGTCAAGCTACTGCTCAAAGATGGAAGGGTTAAAACTCTTCCCGGGGTTCTGCACATTCCAAAGTTGGCTAGAAACCTTATATCTGTAAGTAAAATGGATGATGCAGGTGTGAAAACTCTATTTGAAAAGAACACATGCAAGATGGTTCGAGAGTCATTGGTGCTGATGAGGGGAGTTCGGATTGGAACTCTATACAAGTTGTTGGGAAGCACCTTCAAAAATGGATGTAACAGCACTATTGTTTCTGAGGGTAAAAATGAAGGAGACAGAGTCCTTACTGTCTCTAGTGAGAAGACATCGCTATGGCATCGAAGGCTGGGACATATTGGAGAAAAGGGTCTTCGACTATTACAAGGTAAAAGTATGGTTGAAGGCATGTCTGATTTCACATTAGATTTTGATTTCTGTGAACATTGCTTATATGGTAAACAGAATCGAGTAAGATTCTCATCTGGTGTTGTAAGAGCTAAAGGAATCTTAGAGTTAATACACAGTGATGTTTTTGGACCTGTGCCTGTTCCATCACTTGGTAAATCTGTGTATTATGTTTCATTTATAGATGATTTCTCAAGGAAAACTTGGATTTATTTCCTGCGTAAGAAATCTGAGGTTTTTAATAGATTCAAAGAATTTAAGGCTCTTGTAGAGAATCAAACTGAGAAGAAAATAAAAGTACTAAGAACAGATAACGGTGGAGAATTCTGTGAAAGTGAATTTGAGGAGTTCTGTAAAACGTGTGGAATAGCAAGGCAAAAGACTACTCCATACACACCTCAACAGAATGGGGTTGCAGAAAGGATGAACAGGACATTGATGGAAAAGGCAAGGAGTATGCTCAGTGGTGCAGGGCTAGCACAACAATTCTGGGCAGAAGCTGTTGACACTGCGTGTTACCTAGTGAATAGGACACCCACATCAGCGTTGGTTGACAAGACACCTCATGAGGTTTGGACTGGTAAGAAACCCTCTCTCTCTCATCTCAGAGTGTTTGGGTGTGATGCTTTTGTACATGTTCCAAAGGAGAAAAGGAGCAAGTTGGATAATAAAGCAGAAAAATGTATCTTCATTGGTTACAAGGATGGAGTGAAAGGTTACAAGCTGTGGAACCCAGTAAAAAGGCAAACAGTTTACAGTCGAGATGTGATCTTCAGAGAATTTGAAAGCACTTCCAAGATTGAGGATGTACCAAAGGAAAAGGATTCAGAGAAGCTACACTTTGATATCAAGGATGAAAGAGGTGACTCTTTTGAGGAACCAGATTCGTCTGAATCAGATGAGGAGGCAGAATCGTCTGAATCAGATGAAGAGGCGGATCCACAGACTCCGGTATTGAGGAGATCTGACCGAGAAAGAAGGCAAGTTGAAAGGTACAGTCCCCCTGATTTTCATTCTAATTTTGTGTTATCTATTACTGATGATGATCCTAGAACTGCTAAAGAGGCAATGGATTCAGAAGATAGTAAACTATGGAAGAAGGCCATGATAGAAGAAATGGATGCCTTGGACAAAAATGAGGCATGGGATCTGGTTGAGTTGCCAGAAGGAAGAAAGCCTATTGGAAGCAAATGGGTATTCAAGAAGAAGTTAAATGCAGCAGGTAAAGTGGAGAAGTACAAGGCTCGACTAGTTGCGAAAGGTTACTCCCAAATTGAGGGCATCGATTTTGGTGAGATTTTTTCACCTGTTGCAAAATTGACTTCTATTAGATTTCTTTTATCTATTTCTGCTGCTTTTGATCTTGAAGTAGAACAAATGGATGTAAAGACGGCTTTCCTACATGGAAATCTTAATGAAGAGATCTATATGAAGCAACCAGAACGGTTTGTGGTGAAAGGAAGAAAGGAGCTTGTCTGTAAGCTGAAAAAGTCTCTCTACGGTTTGAAACAATCTCCCAGAATGTGGTATCAAAAATTTGATACTTATATACTGGGACTTGGTTTCTCAAGAAGCAAAGCTGATCACTGTGTTTATTTTAAGCTAATTGGTGATCATTTTATTTATGTAATATTGTATGTTGATGATATGTTGCTAATTGGAAACAACAAAGAAATCATCAAGGATGTCAAGAATCAGCTGTCATCTGAATTTGACATGAAAGATCTTGGTGCTGCAAATTTCATTTTGGGCATGGAAATAAAAAGAGATCGTGAAAACAGGAAACTCTGGTTAAATCAGAGAAAATATGTTGAAACGATACTGAAGAGATTTAATATGCAGGAAAGCAAACCAGTGAAGGTGCCCATTCCTGTAGGTGTAAGGTTATCTGCAGAACAGTGTCCCACTACACAAGAAGAGGTAGAGGACATGTCTCATGTTCCCTATGCTAGTGCAGTTGGCAGTCTGATGTATGCCATGGTCTGTACTAGACCAGATATAGCCCATGCAGTGGGAGTTTTGAGTAGATACATGTCAAAACCAGGAAAGGAACATTGGACTGCAGTAAAAAGGGTCTTCAGGTATTTGCGTGGCACTACAGATTTTGCAATCTGCTACCAAGGAAGACCCGGTGTAAACAGAGAGATAGATATACAAGGATTTGCTGATGCTGATTGGGCTGGAGATCTTGATCACAGAAGATCTACAAGTGGCTACGTTTTTAATCTATTTGGAGGAGCAATCAGTTGGATGAGTAGAAGACAAGCTGTAGTTGCACTCTCAACTACAGAAGCTGAATACATGGCAGCTACCCATGCAAGTAAGGAAGCTGTATGGTTGCAAATATTGTGTTCAGGTATTGGTTTTGTTCAGAATGCAGTAAAGATTGGCTGTGATAGCTCAAGTGCAATATTTCTAGCAAAGAACCCTGCTTATCACTCAAGGACAAAGCACATTGATGTGCAGTACCATTTCGTCAGAGACATGGTTGAACAAAACAAAGTGTTGCTGGAGAAGGTTGACACTTTGGTAAATGTTGCAGACTCTTTGACAAAGTCTGTGAGTACTCAGAAGTTCTCTTGGTGTAAAGAGAACATGGGCATTGTTGCCCTGAATTGTTGAAGTCATAAATTTCTCCTGTATGTGAAGAGAACAACAAGTGGGAGAATGTTGGGTATGTTATATCTCTTCACATGGTCGCTGGGGGGGGGGTTTAGAGGGGGGGGTAGCCCGACAGGGCCCACCCCCTTCGTTTCGGACCGTTAGGTTCCGAAACGACACGGAGGGGGCCGTTAGGCCCCCGGAGTCCGCGCGGAGCGCAAATTTTTTTTTTGGGTTGCTTTTTGCTTTTTCGCGATTTTCGACCCATTGTACTCTAATCTAATTCCGGTAAAAGGAATTAGGGTTGTAACCTAATTCGGGTAAACGAATTAGGGTTTTAGATGCTGCAGAATACCATTTATTGTATTGTACATGTAAAATAAACATATAATGAAAAAGGAGCTATGCGGCTCTAAGTTTGGCTGGTTTTTTCCCGGTTAAGGGTTTCCAGGTGAAAATCTCTGTGTAATGTGTGTGCCATTGTGTATTTTCTGTTAATGCTTAAGAATCATATGAGTTTGTACTTCACTGTTAAGGTTTAAAACTTACAGTTAGGTGGTAGGATGTCATGGGACAAGGTACATAAGTCAGACATTTCGGGCGTAGATGACGGCGGAGGAATGGAGTGAAAGGTGGAAGTCATCGGCGCGTCTGAGTAGACTCCAGGACCCGTAGAGGAAACAAACGAGGTGGAGGCAGGAGAAACAGGTTGTTCAACCATGGGGAGAACATTTTCTGGTGCCGCTGGAGCATTTGGATCATAGTAGGTGAGCTGGTCAAGCTTAACCACGCGTCCTTCATGGGGGAACATCATGGTGCGAAAGACAGAAGAGGCAACCGCCCGCATGGCATACATGTAGCTGCGGCCAAGTAGAAGCTTGTAATCCAATTGGGCATTGATTACCTCTATGTCAATAAGGACTGTTTTACCACCTAACTGGACTGGAACGTTGGGTAGAAGGCCTTGGGGCTGGGCCGAACGACCGTCGTAGGCACGTAACGCAGTGGTGGACTGCTGGAGAGGAGGGGATCCTAGCTTCTGCCATACAAATGTAGACATAACGCATGTGGAGGCACCCTCATCGATGATGCACCGATGGATAACAAGATTCCTAACGGAGACTGTAACTTGGAATGCTAAGCTGGAAGGTAGGCGTGGTTCAGACTGGTCTAAATCAAACGCCATCAAATGTGAATCGGTTGGGTCAATCCCCCCAATGGCGGAAAGTAAAGTCTTGCGCTGGGAAGGGCAGTTCTTCAAGACTTCTAACGCAGACATGGCTGCGGGAGATTGGGCTAGGTCGTCTACGATGTTGTAGTTTGACGCAGCGCGCGCATTAGGGTTATTGTTGATTCGGCGAAGTGGGAAACGAGGTGCTTTTGCAGCGCCGTCTATGGGAGGCGGAGGTATACGTAACGCCTGATCGGTGGGGTGAGCATTAGTAGTTTTATCCGTGGGAGTGGCTTCAGAAGTGGAGCCATATTGGTTCCGACGGGTCTGGAGGTTGACGTCAGCGGATGACATCATCAGTAAGTGGTGGGTCCCTGAGTCAAACATGGGTTGATCAGGAGCAGCGTAAGTGATCTGTTGTTGTTGGGGTGCATTGGCTTGCTGGGGAGCCAACGGCTGAGTGTTCACTACGCCTTGGGTCGGTAAGGGGTTTTGTAGCACCAAAGGGGGTTGTTGAGGTTGGGGGGGGTTGGGCGGTGCTTGGGGAGCCGCATGCCCTTGACGATGGGCCTCGTCAACCCAAAGTTGCCGAGCTCGCTCTAAGTGTGGGCAAGCGTGTGTGTAATGGCCATAGACCCCGCAAATAGAACAAGGGTGGTTCGTTCGCAAATTGGGGTTTTTAGCCTGCTTGGGCGGGCGATCAGGGTTTTGATTAGCGGGGGCCGCATTATTGTTGTCAGGGGGATTAGCCGGTTGACCAGCTTGGTCTGCAGGTTGGTTGTTTCCCCGATTACGGCCCTTGCCGCGGTTCTGTTGGCCCTGGTTACGTTGGTTGTTCTGGTTTTGCTGAGGATTCTGTTGGGCGTAAACTTGCCCTTGGGCAGCAGGTGGATTCTGAGGTTGCGCAGGTGCAGGAGCAGGCTGCGGGGGATGATATGCAGGTTGAGGCTGAGCAGGTGCAGCAACTTGAGGGGGTTGCTGATAGGACTGCGGAGCAGGTTGTGGATGTGCCGCAGGGGCTACCTGGGGCGGATAATAAGCTGGTGGGGCTTGTGAAGGCGCAGGAGCTGGGGCAGTCTGCTGATGGTAGTAAGGCTGAGGGGCGACTGGAGGAGCATAAGCAGGAGTCGCATACCCGAAGCACTGAGGTGGACATGAAGGTCCATGGGAATGGTGATGTGTCATGGGAGCATATGAGTTGGTTGCTCCAGACTGGGAGGTAGCCCTCGACAGGTTGGGGCCAGGGGTAGGACGTGCTATAGAAAATGGTTGGGGATGCGAAGAAACACGGCCAATGATACCATCTGCAGCGTGGGATGCCCCCGGCGCATCATGATGGGACGACTCGCCGCGAGGGGCGTCAGGTATAATGGTATAAAGGTAACCCGATTGGGCGTAAATGAGGTCGAACTGTTGTGCCTTAAGGATGGCTTCTTCTTCAGACTGGGGTCTTTCTGAGGCCACATCCTTAGCAATAACAGGGAGAAGGGATTTGAGGAACCAATCTAGGAAGATACGGTCGTCAAGTTTGATCTTGCATAAGCTACGGCGTCGACGCCACTCATGGATGTGGTCCGTGATATGGGTAGCCGTGTTTTGTCTACAAGATAGAAGGATCTCAACGCCCGCGTCATAGCGGACTGGCAACTGGAAGAACTGCAGGAAGGTCGAGGCCAGGGAAGAAAAGGTGGCGTGGGTCCCATGAGGCTGCTCAATATACCACTTGGCTGCAGAGCCAGTGAAGGTGCGCTGTAAGAGACGGAGGCGAACAGAGTCATCCACTATGGAGTTAGAGGAACACCATAGGTGGAAAGACATGATGTGGTTTTGTGGGTCCTCACCGGCCTTGCCCTCGAACTTAGGGATGTCCGAGGGGAGCTTGGTAGGCATATGAGGCCATGTAGGATCGTGTCGAATAGGATCGTTGGTCAATCTGGCCAGGTCAGGTAGGTTGAGGCTAGCCATGAATGGCAAACTGGAAGAGGGCTGTGACACAGTAGTGCTATGGACCAAGTTGGGGCCAGTGCCCCCAAGTGGAGGGACAAAATTAAGGGTGGTGCCCCCAAGTGGGGGAACTGAGGTAGTGGAGGATGGTCCAGCACCACCATGGGTAGTGTGAGCGACTGATGTAGTGGTCATGGGTATTCCCGCTGTGGGTATAGGTACCGTGAGGGGAACAGTAGATGGTTGCCCCATGGAGGGCATACCAAAAACAGGTGTAGTAACTGGTGTAGTGGTGGATGTGCCACCAATGGTCCCTATGACAAATGGAGTGGAAGTCGTGCCAGCCATGGGGCTAGTAGGGGCAGTATAAATAGTGTTCTCAGACTCTTCGTTAGAATCAGAGGTAAAGTAAGGTGCGTCACTATCTGGTGACGGAGACCTACGTCGCTGACGAGTGGAGTCAAGTGACAAGGCTCTAGATCTGTGATGAGTGGTATCAACGGACAATGATCGGAATCTATGACGAGTGGTGTCAAGAGAACCGTGCTGTGGGGGCTCGCCCCTGAGGCGCCGAGAATGTCTCGGGGACTCAATGGTGACGGATGGTGTCAAATCTCTGTGGGTTGAGGTGAGTATAAAAACAGCTCAAAAATCCTAATGCAACCGAGTGTGCAGAAGGAGAGCTAAAAAACAAGGCACTCAGGCCAACAACCAACTCAAAACACCCACTGCAAGAGCTGTGCTACAATGGGTGGAGTAACAACAAAGATGGTCAGAATACCAACAAGCAGCAGGTTTCCTAAAAAAGAAAAATGGTGGACTCACTAGACCAAAGGGAGGTAAAGGAGCATGCAAACACCTAACTAAAAGTATTCTGACTTAACTAAACATATCCTCTGCAAGGTGATGAAATCCAAGTCAGACAATATGAGTAGGAAAGCCAAGTGGCTATGATATCCCCCTACCGGGAGGGACACCGGGTAGTCAATCCTAGAAGAATGGCAACTAAGATACCCCGTTCATGACACGTCCAGAAAGGTGAATCTGCCGTTTAGTTCGTTGACCGCAATACCCCTATACAGGGATATCCCGCGAACCGCGAAAGGTAGCCCTTCGGTTACTGAATGGAGTGCGGTATTCCACTCAGGCCTCCGGAACCAGTCTCCCGACTTCAACCCTCCTAAGGGAGAGGCCCTCTGATAAACTGGTCGTGACCGTGCCAAAAAGTACTAGGGGATTTTGGTTCCCTAGTTGGACAACAACTATGTCTCAAGTGAAATAACCAAGGGGTGTTATTGGAAGCCTATCCCCCTGATCCTACCTAACTACAATGATTCTTTTGTGTTCCCCAAGTGGGGTTAGAATGTTGGTTTAATTAGGTACTTTTTAAGGCTCACTTGATTTTATGTGACAGAGTGTGTGCTCGTGAGGTAATGATCCCAAAAATAGAAGTGCCACAAGGGAGGGCAACTTCCAATCTATCAATAATGCTGAAATTGATTCTTTGAACTTGCAAAATTTTCTGAAATAAAAATACTGAAATTTAAAAAGATTCTGTAAAAGGAACAGAAATTATGTTGCAGAAAGGCTGTAAGGAAGTGGGCTGCAGGTGGGACAGAGGGCTGTTCAAATGCAGAAAATATTGCAGCAAGAGGGGCTGGGCTCAAAACAGGAAAAGAGCAGAAATCAGACCGCGGGTCTGTGGCGGATCAGAACAGGCCGACCGCGGGTTTGAGGGAAACAGCGGCGGTCAGGTCGCAGCTATCGGGCCAACAGATGCAGTCGGGACGCAGGAAACAGGGGAAAAGACACAGTCGGGTCGCGGCTATCGGGCCAACAGTGGCAGTCGGGACGCAGGAAAAATGGAAAAAGACACAGTCGAGTCGCGGCAAAAAGGCTAACAGGCGCAGTCGGGACGCCCGAAAGAGGCAGAAAGCCACAGTCGGGACGCGTGAAAAAGGTCGACAGGCGCAGTCAGATCGCGGCAAACAGGCTGATTAGCCACGGTCGGATCGCAGGTAACAGACTTGAATCCACCGGTGGAGCGTCGGAAGCAGTCTGAGAGCCACGGTCGGATCGCGGGTAAAGGTCTGAAAGGTGCGGTCGGGACGCGACTGCAGAGGGAAAAAACGCGGTATGCGGCGGCCGAAAGGGACAGCCGAAAGGAAAAAATTTAAAAAACGGAAACCAGAAATTCGAAAATTAGGGGAGTCGCCAAAACTGTAGCTAGGGTTTTACCCCTAGCTTGTGCCAATGAGCACCTACTAAGGAGAATGGACTCCTTAGTAGCAGTTCAATAATGATTAAATGATTAAGCTAAAACAACAATTAACAAACTACTTTAAACATTGCATGAGACATAAATGAAAGATGTAAAAAATGGTTTTATATTAATGTTACCTTGAGTGTCAAGGTTGATGAAGCCCTTTGCAGTGTCCAAGAGGATGCTCCAAGCTTCAGAATGCTCCTTTCTCCTTCTCCAATGTTGGGGATGGGCCAAAGGTGGCTCTCAAGGTGAAAATAGTTCAAAGGTGAACTAGGGTTTCGAGAGAGATTTTGGCAGAGTAAGGGTGCTTGTGATTGTGGATATGGAATAAGGGATCTCCATCACCTATTTATAGTTTTTTGGTGGTGGAGTGCTGACCCATGGTTTTAGGAAACACATGGTTTTGTGCAGCTGTATAGGGTTTTTTTCTCCTTTTTCTCATTATTTTATATTTTTTATTCCCTTTTTAGGGGATTTTTGCTATTTTTGGAGGAAAAGGGGGTTTTTTAGCCTTTTTTAGGCTATTTTGATGGTTTTGTGGCCTTTTGGAGGCATTTTAGGCCTTTTGGAGGCTTTTTAATGGGATTTTTTGGGATTTTAATGGAAATATGGTAGGAAAATGGACAAATGAGCCATATAATGTGGTAATGAGGTAGTGAACACTTTTTGGGTGTTAACAGGAACATCATGAGCCGGAACACAGATGAGGCGACGACCTTCATCGCGTACATGTAGCTGCGTCATAAGAAGAGGTTATAGTTAAGTTGAGCATTTATGACTTCTATGTCAATCAAGATGGTTTTTTCGGCTAGTTGGATGGGGACGTTGGCAAGAAATCCTTGCGGTTGGGCTGTGCGACCATAATAAGCTCGAAGAGTCATCGTTTATGTTTTCAAAGGAGGGGATCTTATTTTTTTCCATATGAATGTGGACATGACGCATGTGGAGGCGCCGTCATCGACGATGCATTGGTGTATAACCAAGTTTTGGATCATCACTGAGATCTGAAATGTAAGAGATGAAGGTATGCGGGGTTCTGATTGGTCTAAGTCGAATGCCATCAATCTTGGGTTCGAAGGGTCAATCGCACCTAACGCAGATAGTAATGCTTTTCGTTATCTGGGGCAGTTCTTTAGAACTTCCAAGGCTAACATGGCAGTAGGGGACTGGGCCAAGTCATCCACAATGTTATAATTGGGGGTGGCGCGAGCGTTGGGGTTATTAGTAATGCGACGCAGAGGGAATTTTGGGGATTTGAGAGCTCCTTCATTCGGCGGTGGTGGAAGGCGTAATGATTGGTCAATAGGGGTTGACGTGGTCTCCTTATTGGTTGGTATGGGATCCGTAGCCGAACCATATTGGTTACATTGAGTCTGGATATTAGCATCAGCCGTTGACAACATTAGAAGGTGGTGTTCTCCTGACTTAGAGGCATGTCTTGTGGATACGCCATAGGTGGTGGGTGGTTGTGTGGCGAGGACCCCTTGCGTAGGTGAGGGGTTTTGTAATGTCATAGGTTTTTCCATAATGATCCCTTGTGTGGGTAAGGGTCTTTGTAACACCATAGGAGGTTTTTTCGTATGCGGTCATTGATATTGTTCCCGAGGAGTAGTGGTAGTGTTACGGTGGTTAGCCTTGTTCCAAAGCTGGCGAGTTGCCACTAAGTGGGGGAAATGGTGAGTGTAGTGTGCATAAACGTTACAAAAGGAACATGGATGATTGGTTCATAACTGTAGGTTCTTACCTTGTTGGGGAAATTTATTGGGGTCTTGATTCGTGGTATTGTGGACATTATTAATCGGGAGGTTAGGGGGAAGTCTGCCCCTTCCTTGGTGTTGATTGTTTCTGCAATTCCATCCGTTTCTTCTGTTTTGTTGGCCTTGCTGGTTATTGGGGGAGGGTTGTTTTTTTTGTTGGTTTTATTGAGCATAAACCTGTCATTGAGGCGCAGGGGAAGCCTGCAGTTGAGCGGGAGTAGGTGGTTCCCGCGGTGGATAATAGGTTGGGGAGCCTGAGGTTGAGCAGGAGCAGGAGGTACCTGCGGTAGATAATAGGTCAAGGGAGCCTAAGTTTGAGCAGGAGTAGGAGTAGACGACGGATGGTAGTAAGATGGTGGGGCCGCAAGAGGGGTATATGCCTATTGGTTATGACCATAGCTGGGTGCTGCTTATGTGGGCCCATATGTTTAGGCACTGTGGGCCGGTGGAGCATATGAATATGTTTCTCCGGAATGGGTTGTTGTACGTGAAAATTTGAGACCGCAGCTCATAGTGGGTTGTGCGGACACCAGAGGAATATGTGTCGAGGGTTGGTCGGTGGACACGATATGGTCGATGATGCCATCTGTAGCGTGGGATTCCCCCGGCGTATCCTTTCGGGAAGTATCACCGCGCGGGGCGTCGGGTAATATAGTGTATATGATACATGCAGGAATGATGAAAGACAATCCAACCCGCTTCCCAAGAAATATTGTGATTCTTCGAATTACGAACCACTTAACTCAGCTAGAAAACCAGCTGGGTTCTTCTTGATTGTAGTCCTTACCTTCAAAATGGGCTTTCCGCAACATTATGACAGTCAAAACTGACTTTCCACAAAAATCTTGTGGAAACACCTTCTTTTTGCACTTTCGGTGTCCTTCCGCAATGTTCTATCTGCAGCCACCTTTCCACAACTCCTCCTTCTACAACACTCCTTTCTGCAACTGTGGATTGTGGATTGCGGGTGCGCTTTTTGGGATTCCTTGAAAAGGCTTCCGCAATGCGGCTTCTGCAACTCTTGTCATTAACTCCCAAGCTCCTTCCCTCTGCGGGACGCGATATCAACCGTCGATCTTTTGCGGGTTTGATCTCGTCCGTTGACCTTTGATCAATGAGGAGTAATTCAATCAGATTGCGGAAATGTCAACTTCTGTGCACGTTCCCCTTCTGAATCCTTCCCCCATCGTCGATCTTTCTTTTGGCGATGATATGAACCATCCAACCTCTGTCAATCACATCGACTGCATTGTATGATTCCCTCCTTGATTGATCAGAGCATCGATCAATCCAGCCTCACCCTCGTATGGACCAAATGAAAACTAGATGCACAAGGTATTCAGTTTGCTACTTAATAGTGATCAGTTTTGCAACTGACTTGGGTGTTCTCAATTGTACATACAAACACGAAGACAATGATTCATTCACATAGACATCAGGTTAACATTCACACACAACTCTACCTGATAGAATCTAGGCTTATCTCTTATTCAAATGCACAGCAACACCATTAACACACAAAACTTGCTAATTTCCTTAAGTGATAGCAAAAAAAACATCTATATAGTCGTATTTTCCTTTGGTATGCAGGTAAATATCCCACTGACTCTTCCTTACGCAGATCTCCCCCCTGCGCTGACTTCTCTCCCCCTATTTCATCAATTCCCCCAAAAATCCCAAAATTGAATGCCTAAACAAACTAACTAACAAATTCCCCTCCATCAATGAAGGAGTCGCTATCATTATTCAACAAAATTCCTATTTGGATTGATCTCCACGCAAGGAGTATCAAATCGCCACTAAGTCCTATTTTCTCCAAAACTGACAACGCACTATTCAGTTACATACTTGCAAATATTTAAATTACTTAACAAAAACGAATTTCCTTCATGACAGCTCGTCCTCCTGCTAGCCACAAGATGTGAGCATGCAATCACATTGCCGACTTAGCATTGATGCTCCTGCATTAGACTCCCAAGGTTAAAATTATGAACCCTTGTTCAGTAAATCAGCTATTGATAAACCCTTGGCCTCCATTTCCTTAGCATCCATCCATGTAGAATCTTTTGTTGGATGTCCTTTCCATTTGACCAAGTATTCCAAGTAGTCCCTCTGTCTGGTACTCTTTGCCATTCTAGTATCCAAGATAGACTCAGCTTTTGATGGTTGGGCGATAAGCATCTGCTTCAGCCACTGAAGATCTTCCATAGGACCTTTGTCTTCTGTCATTTTCCTTGTATCATCGACCACATAAGTATACAGGTCTGCCACATTAAAGATAGGTGAGATTCCAATCCCTGTTGGCATCTCCATCTCATAGGAATTTGTTGAAAACTTTATGAGTATTCTCCAAGGCCCAATATTTTTCATTTTTAGCTTGTTATACTTTCCTTTTGGAAATCTCTCTTTCCTCAAATGTGCTAAAACCAAATCTCCTACCTCATAGTTTTTCTCTCTTCTTCTGGAATCTACTCTCGCTTTGTAACTATTGTTACTCTGTTGCAACCTTGCTTTGATGCATTCACACACTCGTCTTGGATGCATTCCATACAGAATTTGGAATGGACTCATTCTTGTACTTCGGTTTGGTGAGTCATTATATGCAAATTCAGTTTGAGCTAGCACCTTGTCCCATTGTTGGCAGGCGGTTTGGTAAAGTGCTATCGCAGCATCTCTGATGCCGTGACAAGGCAAAAGATGGTGCGAAAGGTGACGAGCGGAAGATTATTTTATGCATTTATAGGTCAATTGTACCGCAGATTGCGGGTTTTGGGTCATTTAGACCACATAATATGTACTGTTGAGTTAGTTATACCGTGGAATACGGGTTTTTGGTCGTTTTTGACTAGGTCAGTTAGATATTGAATCATTTGTTCATAGTGTCGGTTAAAAAGTTGTTAGAAAGTGGACAAGATTTGTAAGGCGGAAGCCTATATATAGATAAGAATTGCAAGTGTTGAGAGGATCATCAAATGCTGGAGATATTATGCGAAGCTCTGATGTTGGTTGTATGTTTTTCGGGTATGTTTTGATGTTAAGAGCCATTGCAGAGATCTAGTTTTTGCAGAGACATTGTATCTGGGTCGACAATGATAATATGATGAAGCTATTTTGGTACAATCTCTGTGTTCAATCTATTCAGTTATGGTAACGCGATGTTGCACTATACAAATAATGTCATGCTTCTTTGATGCGATACTTGCTTTACAATTACTGTTGTTGCAATGATGAATGTCTTGGTTGAATATTGATTTAATACTATGTTCCATGCTTAAAGATCTCTATCCTAGTGTTGCAACAAGTTTAAGTATCATAGCCGCAACCATCCTCCTTCATTCGGCGGAAACATGGTTCCGTCTGCTCTTCCTGGACACCTCGGGTGAGACCTCATCTTCTCTACAGGTGTTGCTGGGCGGGATAAACCCTGTCCGGGCCGGTGCCGAGGAAGACTGCGGTATGTGTCGACAGTAAGAGGAACCCCTATCGACTGAAGTCGCACTAACAAATGCTTCTGTTGCTGTACCTGCGATAAAATTTTTGCGGGTTGTCATTGTTGCATTCAAAGACTTCATTCAGAAATTTTTATAAGTATACATGGACGATTGGACAGTCTATGGTTTGGTCCGTGATCATCTGGTGAATCTGTGGTTGATGCTCGAGCGATGCCGACAGCACCAAATATCGCTGAATTTGAAGAAATGCATATTTTGTGCATCGTTTGGGATATTTCTAGGCCATATTGTGTGTAAGCAAGGGTTGTTGGTCGATCCAGCCAAGATTGCGCTCAATTTGAGCTTGCAACCACCAACCACTGTTAAGAAGTTGCGGGTGACTCTGGGGCATACTGGGTATTATTGTAAATTCATCAGGGGCTATGCAACGATTACTGCCCGTATGGAGAAATTGCTGAAGAAGGATGCGCTATTTCAGTGGACACCAGAATGTCATGATAGCTTTGAAACACTGAAGGTGAAGATGGCATCGGCACCGATATTGGTATTTCTGGACTGGAGTAAGGAATTCCATGTCCATGTTGATGCCTCATCGATTGCGTTGGGTGTCATATTGGCTCAACCAGGAGAAGGCAACCTTGATCATCCTATTGCTTTTGCAAGTTGAAAGTTGTCATCTGCAGAAAGAAACTACACTACTACGGAGAGGGAAGGACTGGCCATGGTTTACGCGTTACAGAAGTTTCGCCACTACTTATTGGGAGGCCATTTCAAAATGTTCATGGATCATTCTGCATTAAAATACCTGGTCAATAAGCCTGTGTTGGGGGGGAAGATCTGTCGATGGCTACTTCTTTTTCAAGAGTTTGATTTTGAATTCCTTGTGAAGCCAGGCTGGTTGAATGTCGGTCCTGATCATCTCTCGCGGATCGATACAGGAGAGGAGCCGACCAACATTGAAGATGGTTTACCGGATGCTCAACTGTTTCAGGTTGAGGTTGCAGATGGCTACTTTGTAGAAATCATTTAGTTTCTAACAACGAGTACTGCACCAGACGAGTTCACCACCAGTAAGAAGAAGTAGTTGGTAGTCAAGGCTGCAGACTTCCAGCTAATTGCAAGAGAATTATACAAAATGGGTGCTGATGAAGTATTGCGCAAATGTGTCTTGCCGCATGAGCAATCATAGATATTAGCAGAAGCGCATGGAGGAGTAGCTGGAGGACACTACAGCGGTAGGGTGACTGCTAGGAAAGTGCTGCATGATGGGCTGTGGTGGCCCACACTGCATAATGATGTGACAAACTATGCGCGGTCCTATGATGTCTGTCAGCGAACCAACAAACCATCTCGACGCGATGAGATGTCGTTGATGCCCCAGTTGACATTGCAGCCGTTCGACAAATGGGCAGTGGATTTTATAGGACCGATCAATCCACCAGGGAAGTGCATGGGTGTGCGATACATTATCACAGTGACAGAGTATTTAACTCGATGGGCAGAGGCGACACCAGTAGTTGATCGTTCCATAGCAACGGCGACGCGATTCTTGTTTGATAACATCATCACTCGTTTCGGCTGCCCCAAGATACTGCTGAGTGACCAGGGCAGCCACTTTCTTAATCACACCATCAGCGCATTGACGGAGGAGTTGCAGATACAGCATAAGAAGAGTACACCCTATCATCCGCAGGAGAATGGCACGGTGGAGGCTTTCAACAAGATATTGGAGCATGCGCCGACAAAGGTGTGTAACGTGAACCGCGATGATTGGGATCTCAAAATTCCAGCAGTATTGTGGGCCTATCGCACCACATGTAAAGGGATGACAGGGCAGACACCATTTAAGCTGGTGTATGGAAAAGAAGCAATTATGCCCATGAAGTATATTGTCCCGAGTCTACACATCGCGGCCGCAACAGGCCTGGATGATGTAGCGGCACTAGCTGAACATCTAGAGCAGTTGGTGAAGTTGGAGGAAGATCGTTTCATCACTGGGTTCCACCAGGGGGTAGAGAAGGATCGCTAGAAGGCATGGCATGATCGACACATAAAAAATAAACAGTTTCGGCATGGCGACTTGGTGCTGTTGTACGACAACAAGTTTATGAAACATCCAGGGAAGTTGCAGATGCAGTTGCTTGGTCCGTATCGCATCAATAGTATTACTTCAGGGGGCGTGGTTCAGCTGCAGCAGCTGGATGGGGCGATGCTCTAAAAATTGGTGAATGGTCATAGGTTGAAGCCCTATCAATCAGGTTTGGAACACCACGATGCCTAAGTCGCATCGAAAAAAAAAGCAGTAGATTGATTGGTGGCAGGATGGCGCACCAACAAGGATGGAATGCGGAAGCTGGGAGGCTTCTGCCGCAAGTTTGGAGCGGTCTACGACAAGTAGCAGTATTGCGACCGGGTCAAATCAACAATAAATAACAAAAGTTAAAACAATTAATTAACGGCGCTTGTTCGAATGATGGGCATTAATGGCAGATCCAGCCGATCGGTTGACAAGATCAATGGCGGATTTACGTCATTAATACAAGATTTTGGTTGAATTAATGCATGATTTCATGATGATTACAGAGGATTCAGCTGGAAGCTATAAAACTAGATAGAAGTTGGTCAGAAGACACCGAGAAATCAGTTGTGCAGTGTTGTTGTAGAGTGCAGTTGTGAGTTGAGCAAGGTGCTGGTAAGCATATAACGAAGTGCTGTGAGGTATGCCAGGAAAACTAGAGACAGTCAAGATTAGCAGTGAAGTGGAGTCTCCCTTCATCCCGGTGGTTGTCAAGCAAGAAGTTGTGTCATCCAGAGTCATTGATCTTGGAGTAGAAGTTGAAAATATGCCAGTGGGAGCATCCGTCATCGCTAAGAAGTGACGGGGAGGTCAGCACTCTGAGTCCCCGCAAAGTAAGAGGATACTTTGGTCATCTGCCACGATGGCAGGCGAAGCTCAGGAACAGGTGGGGCAGTGTAGTTGCCGCGTTCATGAGTCTGCTCCATGTACGGGACTATC
Source organism: Larix kaempferi (assembly GCA_027924585.1). NCBI lineage: Eukaryota > Viridiplantae > Streptophyta > Pinopsida > Pinales > Pinaceae > Larix > Larix kaempferi. The sequence continues at coordinate 17,379,436 of BSBM01001219.1, read as the reverse complement.
ATCCGGTGACATCCTTGGGTATGTCCCTCCCATTCGGCCAGATGCCACCCCACACAAGATAAACCCAAAACAGAAGTATGGTGTGAAGATGTCGGTGTTCCCGACTGGAATGGAGTGCTCTGTGGATATTGGGCCAGCGTTGATGTGCCTGCATTATGACAACCATGATATGGTGGCCTACCCTGACATTGCATTCGTCCCATATGTGCCTGAGACACGTCTTTCCTTGACACCGACTGTACAAGACTGGGCACAAGGATTGAAGCAGGCCGGCTTGTTAGGGCTTATTAACATGCCACATTTCGGGAGGCTGGCGGAAGTAAATGTGTGTGTGAAGAAGCTCCTTGCGTGCTTCCATGGTGGTTCGCTGTGGCTGGATAGAGAAATCCCGATCACCATCGATTTAATTTCGCATATAACTGGCTTGCCTAAAAATGGAGTCGATTCGTCTCAATTCATCCAAGGAAAGGCAAACGACAAAAAGCGGGTGTTGCAGTCGACACATAAATATGGCTTAGAAATGGATGGGTGTGGGTATCGCACCAGCAGCTGCAATGATCAGGTGGTACTCACGAGCATTAAGATCCTATCTTGCAAGATGATTAGGGGTGGTCAACCTAACCAGTGCAACTCGGGGATTGTTGCATGCGCAGAGAAATGCGCGGAAGGGGTCCAAATGAACTGGTCTCTGTTTCTCTTGAACCAATTAATGGAGGATGCTGTGGCAGTCCAATCGGGAAAGGGTTCCTTCACATATAGTTGGTTGTTGATGTTGATCGCCTTCGTCGCATGGAAGGAGCCCGGAATGTACCAGGGCATGGACATTCTGGCTGCAGCAGAAAGGTGGGGTGTGTGATATCAGAATCTATGGTATGTACGGGAGCCAGAGAGACTCCGGGATTTCCAATTGCAGTTTTGGCTATTTTGGGAGATGCTTTGTGCTGCGGCAACACAAGTCCCATGAATATCTGAAGAAATTGCAGCGCGGTTCAGACCAGTCATGGCGTTTGCAATTCGGCCGCATACCATACATCTACAAGCCCGCCTTGATCCTGATCAACAATGGATGAAGACCTCGTATAAGGTGAAATCCAACGATTTGGCGGCTATTGTGAATGAGTGGCCGAAGGCATGGCGATAACCCATGAGTTTAGTGGAGATAGATGCCGGTGGCCTATTGTTGGGCCCAAATGATCGGGTATTGGCATAGGACCAGCAGAGTCACCATGACTCAGGGAATGAATCGACCAAAACAATATCGGATGATAGTGACCGGGCCCTTGAAGAAAACATATCGAAAAGGAACCAGGAGCATGCAACGATCAGTGGGTTGTCCTTGCCAGCCGAGGCACAGTTGGGCCACCTACTCACAGTGCTCAATAATGCATCCTCTGTGGCAACAGACAAAATGTCAAGGAAAGCGGATGAAGGGTTTCATGCGATCACCGCTCGGTTGGAGTCTCTGTATGATATGGTTTCCGGAAAGGCACCAGAGGAAGTAGCGGTACCAAAATTTGGCACAATCAGCACTAAGCCACAGGTCCGGAATGTGGAAATTCCCCTGACTGTGATTGTGACCAAAGATGCAGTAGTAAACACATTGCTGTAGCAGTTGGCGACGGTGACCCTCAATATTAACGCATTTCCATTAGAAGGGTTGACCAGTATGCAGACGGCGACCAACCAGGAGATGACAGACAAACTCAGGGAAATTAGTGATATGTGCTTGCAACTGCAGGAAAGCGAGGCTGAGGAAAAACGCGATGTTGGGGACTTGACAGACAGGGCGGCTTCGGCGCGACAGGCTGTTGATGACTTGGAAGATAAAATTAGGAAGGAGTGGGCTGAGAAGGCTCGTGAGATCGAAGGACTCAAGAAGGAACAGGACGTCCTTACTGTAGAGAAGGCCCGTATGTGGGACCAAAGTGTGCGGGTCGAGACAGCTATTGTTGAGGCCTGTCAGCATGTGCAGGAGTTCCCCATTGAGTTCGATGTGCTCCAACAGGTGCAACAACTAAGGGTTGTAATTGTCCAGTTGAAGCACGAGAATCAGGCTTTGAAGGCCCAAACGAATTCGGGTATGCCTTAGGCTGAAGTTGATGAACGAAGACGGGTAATTGAGGAAGTTGCCGCTCAGATGGAGGAGTTGGATATGCAGGAAACCAGGCTCACGGCTGACACTGTACAATTCTGGGGCCGTATTGTTCATGATGAGCAGGTTGAACAACTGACTAAGTATCGACAGGAAGCTGAGGGACAGTTGGTCACATTGAAAGCGGCAATGTGCACAATTCCACCACCGGAGCAAGTTGCTAAGTCTCAGGAGCTAAAAGATTTGCAACAACGTGTCGCCAAGGTGGACGAGCGACAGAAGACATGCGTGGTGGACGAGCGACAGAAGACATGCGTGGCACAGTTAGAGGAGTTCCAGGACATCGGTGACAAATTCATGATGCAAGCTAGTGAAGCTCTGCAGGCAATGCAGAAATGTCGACAGCGGGTAGTGGCAAAGCTCACAGATCACCCATCCATCGAAGATGTGGTTGACAGTTAGTCAGCGGCTACGGAAGCCAAGGAGGTGGTACAGATAGTTGAACATCCGTATGAGGACTTCAAAATTTAAACAACAGAGTACACCTTCTCCAGTTGACGTGGCTCGAGGGCGAGCCACAAGATTGTGTTGGGGGCCTGTTGGCAGGCGGTTTGGTAAAGTGCTATCGCAACATTTCTGAAGATGCTGCGACAAGGTAGAAGATGGCATGAAAGGCGACAAGAAGAAGATTATTTTATGCATTTATGGGTCAATTGTACCGCGGATTGTGGGTTTTGGGTCATTTGGACCACATATTATGTACTGTTGAGTCAGTTATACCACGGAATGCGGGTTTTTGGTCGTTTTTGACTAGGTCAGTTAGATATTGAGTCATTTGTCCATAGTGTCGGTTAACAAGTTGTTAGAAAGTGGACAAGAGTTGTAAGGTGGAAGCCTATATATAGATAGGAATTGTAAGTGTTGAGAGGATCATCGAATGCTGGAGATATTATGCGAAGCTTTGATGTTGGTTGTATGTTTTCCGGGTATGTTTTGATGTTAGGAGCCATTGCGGAGATCTAGTTTTTGCAGAGACATTGTATCTGGGTCGACAATGATAATATGATGAAGCTATTTTGGTACAATCTATGTGTTCAATCTGTTCAGTTATGGTAATGCGATGTTGCACTATACAAATAATGTCATGCTTCTTTGATGCAATACTTGCTTTACAATTACTGTTGTTGCAATGATGAATGTCTTGGTTGAATATTGCTTTAATACTATGTTCCATGCTTAAAGATCTCTGTCTAGTGTTGCAACAAGTTTAAGTATCATAGACGCAACCATCCTCCTTCATTCAGCGAAAACATGGTTCCATTTGCTCTTCCTGGACGCCTCGGGTGAGACCTCATCTGGTTTGCAGGTGTTGCTGGGAGGGATAAACCCTGTCTGAGTCGGTTCTCAGGAAGACTGCGGTATGTATAGACAGCAAGAGGAACTCCTGTCGACTGACGTCACGCTAACACCCATTGTTTTGGATTTTCTCCAATCAGACTCCTCAACATGTTACCCAGAATTCTATTTACCACCTCCGTCTGGCCGTTAGACTGTGGATGATAAGCTGAACTGATGTTCAACTTAGTAGCCAAATTCTTCCACAAGGTTCTCCAGAAATGACCGGTGAAATTTATATCTCGGTCAGATACAATGCTATTAGGTAAACCATGTAGCTTCACAACTTCATTAAAAAACAAGTTAGCAATGTATGTGGAATCACTGGTCTTATAACATGGAACGAAATGTTCCATCTTAGTGAATCTATCCACAACTACAAAAATAGAACCATTTCCCTTCTGAGTTTTTGGTAAACCCAAAACAAAATCCATACTCACAGAATCCCAAGGTCTAGTTGGAATAGGCAATGGTGTGTACAAGCCTGTGTTTTGGCTTCTTCCCTTGGCATCCTGGCATACCCTACACCTGCTCACAAACTTATCCACCTCAGACCTCATCTTTGGCCAAAAGTAGAAATGGCTCAACTGTCCAAAGGTTTTATCACTTCCAAAGTGACTTGCCATCCCTCCATTATGTTTCTCCTGTATCAAGTTCTCTCTCATGGAACATTTGAGAATACAAAGCTTGTTATTCTTAAATAGTAAACCATCTTGCAACATATACTCCATCCATGGATCTCTTTCCACCTCTACAGGATTTCTACAAACTCTATATGCATGCTGAAAATCAATGTTAGTCTCATACAAACCTCTTAAGTGTTCAAATCCTAAGACTTGGATATGATTTTCTTGTACAATCAACTGTCTCCTGCTTAAAGAATCATCTACTCGATTTGATTTCCCACTTATGTGCTTCAACACAAAGGTAAATGTTTGCAAGAACTCAACCCATTTGACATGCTTCCGATTCAATTTAGGTTGTTGCATGATGTACTGCAATGCATGGTTATCAGTAAACAAAAAAAATTCCCTGGGCATCAGATAATGTCTCCAATGCTTTAGTGTGCCTGGACCATAGCATAAAATTCCTCGTCATAAGATGAATATTTATGTTTTGAATCATTCAACTTCTTGCTGAAATATGCTACAGGTATGTCTTCCTGATTGAGTACAACTCCAATTTCTACTCCACTGGCATCACATTTCACTTGGAAAGGGTTTTTGAAATCTAGTAACTTCAATACTGGTTGTTTAGTGATCTTCTTCTTCAGAAATTGAAAGCTAATTTCAGCCTTTGTTGTCCACTTAAATGGTTGTTTGTCCTTTCTAATTGTTTCAATGATTGATGAACAAATACCACTGAAATTCTTTATGAAATTTCTATAAAAACTTGCCAATCCATGGAAACTTCTTACTTCAAAAATGCTCCGAGGTGAAGGCCAATCAATAATTGCTTGCACTTTTTCTTGATCCATCTTCAAACCATCTCTTGACATAACAAAACCCAAATACACTAGTTCTGATTTTAGAAATGTACACTTCTTCACATTCACCAACAAATTTTCCTTTTGGAGTTTCTCCAAGACACATCTTAGATGCTCCAAGTGTTCTTTTTCTATTTAACTAAAAATCATAATATCATCAAGGAAAAATATTACAAACTTACCTATGAAATCTCTCAAGACTTCATTCCTTAATCTCATGAAAGTGCTTGGTGCATTGGACAGTCCGAATGGCATAACCAGCCACTCATACAACCCATCATTTGTCTTAAAGGTTGTCTTCCACTCATCTCCTTCTCGAATTCTGATCTGATGGTATACACTCTTCAGATCTAACTTTGAAAAGCATGTTTCCCCACTCAGGCAATCCATCATGTCATCCATCCTGGGTAATGGAAACCTGTATTTGATGTTAATCTTGTATATGGCCCTGGAGTCAGTGCACATCCTCCATTCACCATCTTTCTTTGGGGTGAGTATTGTCGGTACTGCACATGGACTCAGAATTTTCTGAATCAGCCCCTTGTCTAACAATCCTTGCACTTTCCTTTTAACTTCTTCATTCTCTTGAGGTGTCAATCTGTATGCTGCCTAGTTTGGTAAGCTCGCTCCAGGAATAAAATCTATATGGTGGCTTATATCCCTCTTTTTTGGTAACTCATTGGGTAAATCATCTACCAAAATGTCACTAAAATCCCCTAGCGTCTCCTGAATCTCCTAAAGCAGATCTGTGATATTGGTTTTCATTGCTACCACTCTAGGCTTACATACGACAGCATCATTAAGTTCCTCCTCATCCTTTTGTTGTAAATACTCTTTCCCTGTCAACATTAGGACCTTATATGCTTGTTGTTTTGTTGCACTTCCTTCTTGTAAAGGAAGAATAACATGTCTTATCCCATCCTTCTCAAAGCTATGACAAATTCTCCTACCATCATGTATCACCTTTTTGTCAAATTTCTTTGGTCTTCCTAGAAGGATATGGCAAACATCCATGGGCATACTATCACATATAATTTTATCTTTATATGTGCCCACTTTCAATTCAACTTCACATTGTTCACTTACCAAGATTTGATGTCCTTTATGCATCCAGGATACCTTGTATGGAACAGGATGTTTGGTCCTCTTCAAACTCATCTTCTCCACCATCTCTGTGGAAACAAGATTGTCAGTGCTCCCATTGTCAATCACCATCTTGCAGCACTTCCCCTTGACCTTACACATGGTTCTGAATAAAGCCTTCCTTTGAGTGGGTTCCGCCTTTTCCTTCTCAAGTTTTAACAAGACTTTGTTCATCATCAAAGCCTCTCCCATCTCTGGCATATTTTCAGCCACTGGAATATGCTCTTGCTGTTGCTCACTTTGAGCTACACAGGCTCCTCTCTATCCTATGTCTTCCTTTTTAGGACACTCAAAGGACCTGTGCCCCAATTTGTTAAATTTGTAACACCTATAGACAGCTTCTCTGCCTCTTCCTCTACCTCCTTGGTAAGGCCTTCTCCGTCTTGGGTCATCTCCTCTATCTTGCTGCCTCTGTTGGTTTAAGTTGTTGGATTCTCCTTTTGGGGTTGCAAACCTCCCTCTTCTAGCTGTTTTCCCCCTTCCTCTGGCTGAACCTCTTCCCTTATTGAAGCTATGCTTTCTCAATAACTTCTATTCTACTGTCAAGGCACATTGGTATGCCTCTTCCATTGTTCTTGGTGATATCATGTTGATTTCATCTTGAATATCTATCCTCAAACCGTTGACATATCTAGCATCCTTCTTTGCTAATTCTTCCACATAACCTTCCCTTAGGTTCACTTTGTAGAATTCTTCAGTATACTCTTTTACAGTCAATAATATTTGCCTAAGGTTCTGCATTTGTCTATACAAAGTTAGTTGGTAATCCTTGGGTAAGAATTTGGCTCTCATCTTATCCACCATCCTATCCCAGCTTTTTATCAATGGCTTGTTCTTCCGTCTCCTCTCATCCTGCGCACTATCCCACGATAGGGATTCATGCCCTTTCAACCTCGTTACTGCCAATATGACCTTCTTGTTTTCTTCAATTTCATCATACTCAAAGTATTTATCTAACTCGTTGATCCAGTCAATGAGATGTTCAACAATGAGGCTTCCCTTATTGGTAGGAAACTCAGGTTTTAGCCTCGAAGTTGCTCCAAGAATTGACTAAAAGTATCTTAACTCTGGTTTCTATTTCATGAGTGCTGCTTCTTCTCCTTGTTCCTCTTCTTCGGGCTCACTCACATCCCCTGCTTCTGGATCTCTTTGTCTTCCCATCTCCATAGCTTCCATACATGCTTGTAGGTGTCTCATTTCCTCCATGACCTCTGCATTCATTGCCGGTCTTCCTCTATCACGACCTCTTGCTCTGCCTACACGTACCACCATGTCTTTCTTCCGCTGTGCTAAGAAAATCCTGCTCTGATACCACAAATGATATAGGCGGGAATGACGAAATCCAATCCAACCCGCTTCCAAGGAAATATTGTGATTCTCCAAATCACGAACCACTTAACTCAGCTATAAAACCAACTGGGTTCTTCTTGACTGCATTCCTTACCTTCAAAATGGGCTTTTCGCTATGTTCTGACAGTCAAAACTGACTTTTTGCAACAATCTTGTGGAAACACCTTCTTTCCTCACTTTCGGTGTCCTTCCGCAATTTTCTATCCGTAGCCACCTTTCGGCAACTCTTCCTTCTACAACACTCCTTTTCGAAACTTGCGGATTGTGGGTGCGCTTTTCGAGATTCCTTGAAAAGGATTCTGAAAAACTCTTCCGCAACTCGGCTTCTGCAACTCTCGTCGTTAACTCATAAGCTCCTTCCCTCTGTGGGACGCGATATAAAGTTTTGATCTTTTGCGGGTTTGATCTCTTCCGTTGACCTTTGATCAATGCGGAATACTTCAATTGGCTTGTGGAAATGTTAACTTCCGCGCACGCTCTCCTTGTGAATCCTTCCCCCGTCGTCGATCTTCCTTTTGGCGATGATCTGAACCGTCCAACCTCTGTCAATCACATCGACCGATCAATCCAGCCAGACCCTCCTCCAGACCGAATGAAAGCTAGATGCACAAGCTATTGAGTCTGCTACTTAATGCTGATCAGTTTTGCGACTGAATTGGGTGTTCTCAACTGTACATACAAACATGACGACAACGATTCATTCACACAGACATCAGGTTAACATTCGCACATAGCTCTACCTGATAGAATCTAGGATTATCTCTTATTCAAATGCACAACAACACCATTAACACACAGAACTTGCTACTTTTCTTAAGTGATAGCAAAAGAAACATCTATACAGTCGTATTTTCCTCCGGTATGCAGGAAAATATCCCACCGACTATTCCTTACGCAGAGCTCCCCCCTACGCCGACTTCTCTCCCCCTATTTCATCCATTCCCCCAAAAATCCCAAAACAGAATGGTTGAACAAACTAACTAACAGATTCCCCTCCATCACTGAAGGAGTCGCTATCATTATTCAACAAACTGCCTATCTGGCTTGATCTCCACGTAGGGAGTATCAACTCGCCACTAAGTCCTATTTTATCCAAAACTTGACAACGCACTATTCGGTTACATACTTGCAAATATTTAAATTACTTAACAAGAATGAATTTCCTTCATGACAGCTCATCCTCTTGCTAGCCACAACATGTGAGCATGCAATCACATTGTTGACTTAGCATTGATGCTCCTGCATCAGTATAGGTAGCTTGATTGGGCGTAGATGAGGTCAAACTGTTGGGCTTTAAGGATATCCTCTTCTTCAGATTGTGGTCATTCGGATGCAACATCCTTAGCGATGGATGGTATGAAGGACTTTAGGAACCAATCTAAGAAGATTCAGTTGTCTAATTTAATCTTACACAAACTTCGGCATTTGCGCCATTCATGGATATGTTCCATGACATGGGTGGCCATGTTTTGTTTGCAAGATAGAAGGATCTCAACACCAGCATTGTAACAAACTGGTAACTGGAAGAACTGCAAGAAATTCGAAGCGAGAGACGTGAATGTGAAATGGGTCCCATGTGGCTGTTCGATGTACCACTTGGATGCAATGCCAATGAGGGTTTGTTGTAATAGATGTAAGCGAATAGAGTCGCCCACTATAGAGTTAGAGGAACACCATAGGTGGAAGAACATGATATGGTTATGGGGGTCTTCACCTACCTTTCCCTCGAACTTGGGTATGTCCGAAGGGAGCTTGGTGGGCATGGGAGGCCATGTAGGATCATGTCGGATGGGGTCGTTGGTCAATCTAGCCATGTCAGGGAGGTTGATACTGGTCATGAATGGAAAACTTGCAAGAGGATGTGACATGGATGGGTCAATCTGTGTGCTAGCCATGGTGGCTATCGTGGGGCCATCTCTGCAGAAGGCGGGTATATGGGTGTTAGTCACAATGGGAATTGAGGATCTACCTATGTGGAGGGGATGGATCTGAAAAGAAGAGGTAGTACCAGTAACCAAAGGGGTTGTGGTTATCGAGATGGGACTGCTACTTGTGGGTATGGATGTAGTGGTTGGGTGTATGGTAGTGATAGGGGTAGGTCCCGTTGATCCCACTGATGGGATAGATGATTTAGTGGTGGCAGGGCGGCTAACGTGTCCACCTAAATGACTCCTCCGTAGAACGGGTTGGGGTTCATGTCGGCCATGGGGATAGACGAAGTTGTGTGTATGGGTGACTTTGCCTCCGAGTCAGATGTGAAATAAGGTGCATTGGGATGGAGATCCGACAAAGAAAATGTGCGTCTCAATGGAGCGTGACGAGTGGGGTCTAATGGACCATGTTGAGGGGACTTCCCCCGTAGCCTATGGGAGTAACTCAGGGGATCAATGAGGATTGATGTTGTGCGTGAAGGTGAGGTTAAGTAAAAACGCTAAAAAATACAACTACCTTCGTGTGTGCAGAAAGAGATCTCTCAACAAAGTGGCACTCAGGCCAACAACAAATTCTAAAAATCTATTGCGATCGCATGTCACAACAGGTGAGTAGCAAGGAGAGGCTAGAATGCCAAAATGAAACACTACCTAAAATTAAAATGACTCACTAACCTGAGGGGTATCAGAGCATGCAAACACCTAACTAGAAGATCTGGAAGCTCACGTAAATCGTATCCCCTGCAGGGTGATGAAATCCGTAGTTAGAGAATACGAAATGGAGAACCGAATAGATAAGGGATATCCCTCTACCGAGAGGGATCCCAGGTAAAAGAACCCTAGGAGAATGGAAACTAGTCTACCCCGTTCATGGCACGTCTAGAAAGGAAATTCGTCGTTTCAGTCCTTTGGTTGCTACACCCTAGTATGGAGTCCTAGTAGTGCAACGATGATTACAAGTAGGTGTCCTTCGAAACTAAGTGGAGAGTGGTAGTCCACGTAGTCTTTCGAAACCAGTGTCATGAATTTACCTCCTAAGGGAGAGTCCTTTCCGACAAAACGGTTTTTAACTGTGCCAAAAAGTACCAGGGGATTTTGGTTCCCTAATAGACAACTTCTAGGTTTCAGATGTAAAGTGGCAAAGGGGGGTTATTTGGATGCCTACCCCTAGTGCCCTACCTAGCTAGAACATTGTTTTGGTCCCCAAGCAGGGTTAGCTGTGTGTTTAGTTAATAAATTTTAGTCTCAATTGATGTTTTAAGGTGTGAGTGGGTGCACAAGTGGCGTGTATGACTACGCTAGATGAGCAAGAAATAAATAAATTTGATAACATAAATGAAACTAAACTAACATTGTTGTTTTGAAACTGAAATAAATTGCTAGGAATTAACAATAGAGACCGATCATGTTAAAAATAATCAAGCAGGTAGAAAATAGTATGCTGCAATCAGTCAATCATGCAACTCAAACAGTCAATGCTAGGGAACCAACAGGGGGTTGGGATTTGTTGAAATTCAATCTCAGGGCGCTTTTGTCTAAGGGACAGAGGCATTCTGGAGTAGGTCCTATGGCAGTGGGGATAGAAGGTCCCATGGATCCCACAGATGGGATAGATTTCGTAGTGGCGGCAGGGTTGCTAGCGTGTCCACTGCCAATGAATCCTCTGTAGAACGGGTTGCGGTTCATGCCGACCATGGGGATAGATGGAGTTGTGTGTATGGGTGACTCTAACTCTGAGTCAGATGTGAAATAAGGTGCGTCGAGATGGAGATCCAACGATGAAAATGTGCGTCTCAATAGAGCGTGACGAGTGGGGTCGAATGGACCGTGTTGAGGGGACTTCCCCCACAACCTACGAGAGTACCTCAGGGGATCAATGATGACTGATGTCATGCGTGTAGGAGAGGTTAAGTAAAAACACTCAAAAATCCAACTGCCTTCATGTGTGTAGAAAGAGAGCTCTCAACAAAGTGGCACTCAGGACAGTGACAAATTCTAAAACTCTACTGCGATCGCGTGTCACAGCAGGCGAGTAGCAAGGAGCAACAAGAATGTCAACAAGCAACACTACCTAAAAGTAAAATGACTCACTAAACTGAGGGGTATCAGAGCATGCAAACACCTAACTGGAATATATGGAAGCTCACACAAATTGTATCCCCTGCAAGGTGATGAAATCCATAGTCAGAGAATATGAAATGGAGAACCGAATAGATAAGGGATATCCCTCTACTGAGAGGGATCTCGGGTAAAAGATCCCTAGGAGAATGGAAACTAGGATACCCCGTTCATGGCATGTCCAGAAAGGAAATTCGTCGTTTCAGTCCTTTGGTCACTACACCCCTAGTATGGAGTCCTGGTAGTGCAGCGAGGACTACGAGTAGGTGTCCTTCAGAACTAAGTGGAGAGCGGCAGTCCACGTAGTCTTTCGGAACCAATGTCATGAATTTCCCTCCTAAGGGAGAGTCCTTTCCAACAAATCAGTTTTTAACCGTGCCAAAAAGTACTAGGGGATTTTGGTTCCCTAATAGACAACTTCTAAGTTTTAGATGTAAAGTGGCAAAGGGGGGTTATTTGGATGCCTACCCCTAGTGCCCTACCTAGCTAGAAGATTGTTTTTGGTCCCCAAGCGAGATTAGCTGTGTTTTTAGTTAATAAATTTTAGTCTCACTTGATGTTTTAGGGTATGAGTAGGTGCACAAGTGGCGTGTATGACTAGGCCATATGCGCAAGAAATAAATAAAGCTGATAACATAAACAAAACTAAACTAACATTCTTGTTCTGAAACTGAAATAAACTGCTAGGAATTAACAATAGATACTGATCATGTTAAAAATAATCAAGCAGGTAGCAAACAGTATGCTGCAATCAGTCAATCATGCAACTCAAACAGTCAATTCTAGGGAACCAATAGGGGGTTTGGACGGTTGAAAGTCAGTATCAGGGTGCTTCTGTTTGAGGGACAAAGGCGATCTGGGGTGCACTCTGTGTAGAAATAGGAGCGCACCCGGAACAGAGTGTTCCAGGTCTGAAGCGCTCCTTTCGAGGGAAAAGGGGCTCTATGTGGTGCTCTTAACAGGGAAAACATGGTGCTCTGGGGCGCTCTTAACAGGGAAAAAGGGGCACCCTAGGGTTCTCTTAACAGGAAGACAACTGTCACTCCAGAACTGGAAAAGACAAAATGGAATACAGGCTCAAAGGAATGCTGAGGAAGGGTTCTAAGGGTTGGTTTAGGCCGGTTTGGCCAGCCACAGGTTAACTAAAGGGTCAAAAACACTCAAAACCACCTATATGAAGAGATATAACAAATTCAATATCCACAGTGAAACACACTAAAAAACTTAAAAAGAAACTATCGGGGATCTATAGGTCTCTCCCTAGTATGGTTGCAAGTTTTGATGGTGGTGCTTTCACACTCCAACAGGCAGAAAGGGTGGTGCTACCAACTTGTGAAAGCCGAGATAGGGAGCATGCATGAGAATGTTTCTCTTGGATCTATGTGTGAGAGGTGTGGTAAACAACAGTAAAAACCAATGAAACTACTACTTAATCATGCAAATGAAAACATATCCTAAGGTACTAGGGTTCATGGGCCATAAATGCAAATGTAAAGACTAAGCCGTAAAAACAAACAAGAAAAAGTAAATATTTTATTTAACTAAAATCTACCACGGTAATAATCAAAACACACATATAAAACTTGCTCCATTCACATTACAGAACCATTTTTACAAAATACTAATTTTCATTATTTGTGAGAAACGGATTTATAGGTGTAGGATTACCTCTTTGGGCTTATGGGCCCTTGCGGCCAAGAATCTTGTGATCCTCTGTTGGGTTCCGTTCTTCGGGTGGCCACCACACACTACCTGTTGCAATGTATCAACCTTTAATGGTGTCTGGGAGAGAAGGATCCTCAACCAGCTGAAGGGATATGCAGAATGGGATGTTGGTGAAGGAGGCCTGTGCAAATGGAGCAAATGGTGGAAGGAAAAATGGTGCCAAAGTGGGAGGGCTTCGAACGAAAAATGAGTGAATGAATAATGTAAATGGTAGGAAAAAAATGTATGATATATAATGTGGTTTAGGGTTTAGCAACCCTAAAACCACTTATGCTTTTTGTTTTTAAATTTTACCGGCGGTAAGTCTTGGGTTGAGGCGGGAATTTTTGTTTGTCGGGACAACCCCCTTTTTTAGTGGACACCTCCTTTTTAGGGGAGACGCCCTATTTTAGTGGAGGCTGTCCAAAGGGGATTTAGGACTTAGGCTAAATGGGTTTTTGGGTTTTTTTTAATGAATAAATAGGCTTGTTCTTTAGGAATGAGGGTCCACACCATGTCGCTTGGTATGTGGACAATTTTTTTGTTAACAATGACGATGGCAGTAGAGGAAACAAACAACTGATGATGAAAACAACCCACTGGGGTGGGGGACCAGAATTGAATGGAAATCTCCTGAAGGGAGACTCTTTCTTTGAAGTGGTATCAAATGATACATAAGGGGCATCATCCATATTTGGAAGAATTCAATTATAACTATGAACACTGCAACCACTGTAATGTATGATTATCTCTGATGTAATGAATGATTTGAGGCTAAGCATACGAGAGACTCCGAAGCGAAGAGCGATGCTGAATACCTCCACATAGTCCAAGGTAAACCATTTACTAAGAGAATGGAAACCAATGTATAAACATGAACGTCCTAACTCTTACAATATGAGGTCCATAAGGGTTGGGGTGGATGAAGGGATGCAGACCCCCTTGAGAAGATCCAAGGTCATATTGTAACTAGTTGACACTATGAAAAAACAAGAAAACACTGGAAAATGAGAAAGGGGCTCAAGACCTCCCTTTACCTAGATGAAATGGATAGTTGACACGAGAACCGGTATTTAACATTCTAACCTATCATGTTCAAATAGTGAGTGGGCCTAAGGTGTGGATATAATGTGGTTTGAGTATCATCTGGATGGTGTTGATCTAGTATTATGAAGTGGCACATGTATCATAAAGACAACAACAAGTATAAATGAGATTTGTTGCCATAAAGGATGACATAATGTAATTTATTTGACCAAAGGTAGCAAGGAATGCCACTAAAAAAAGTAAACCAGATGTTGAAAGTTCTCTTGTTTTGGGTTTTTTTGAGAATATTTGATGTTTTGGTATTTTGCATTGTATAAATGAATAAAAAGAATAGGGGTGTGCTACAAACAAGAAGATGGGTTCCCAATGAGTGGAAACCATGAAGATCGATCCTGTGGGGATGGAATGATAGTGATGGTGTTTAAAGAGAAAGGGTGGGAATCAACTGGGTCTTCTGAGGGGTTGATGAAATGGTGGAGTTTTGAATGAAAATGGTATACAGATCATGGTGGAGATGAGAGGCAAAATGGGAATTCCTAACTGAAACATCAAACTTCTTAGGAGTCTGGAGTGGATGGCTAGCATATGTATCAATGGAGAATCATGCAACTTACTTGATAAGATGTTGGACTAATGTACTCCCAAACCTAAGGGATAATATGAAATGGATGCCAATATTAAATGGGTTATAAAGTCAAGGAAACCCGTGGAGGTAAATTATGACTCATGATAGAGGCATCATGAAGGAAAAATGATGAGTCATGGTGTAGGCATGATGCATTGAGAGGGTTTAATGCAATATTCCAGGGTAATAGAACCTTGGGGGCATATTAGGAATAAATGGCTATGTGGAAGGCATGCAAAGGGAATATAAAGCATATTTGCCAAGGTGAGTTGATATACCTTTAATTGTAGTGGCGAGCCTTTGGGTGATATGATGAAAATGATGATCTATGATTAAACTCTCGCGTCACATGAAATAAATACCATAGCATAAGAGTGATCATAACAAGAAATCTAGTGGTGTAAATTGTATTGAAAACATGAGTCATGGGTGCCCATAGATAAGGAAATGGTCAAAAAAATGTGTTTAGATGAGGTTGTTGTTTGAAAAAAATAGAAGATACCATGCTGAAGAGCTCGTGAAACCAATCACAATGGTGTGAATGACGTGCCAAACAAAGCTATAGATCTCCCAAAGGAGCGAAGATCAAATGAAGGTAATCTTATAAATACAGTGGGGACCACAAATTCAAAATTCATTGTTACTATTTGATCTTTTAAACCCTAAATCCACTTGAGCTCGCCAAGGGAGATTGGGTCGATAATTTTTTGATCCGCAAGTTGCAAGTGAGTCCCTGTGATTTTTTCTTCAATTTTATCCATTCAAAATTTAGTGTAGGGGCTTGGTTGACCTACAGGGAATTTCGTTAGGGTTACATCATGGACATTGAAGGGACAATGACACAATGTTGTGTAACCATTCCTTTGGAAACTACAACAGGCGTGGGGCATTAATTGTTTGGTTGCGTAATACAATCGAATTTCTATTCATTCAACCAATCACGCATGGCGCAATTGATTGTGATGGATTTGGAGGTATCCTGAGATAAACATTATGAATGATGATGCATATCATTGCAAGGGGATTTAGTAGAAGTCATGGGTTCCATGATGTCCTCATAAGAGTGGAAGAGGTGATCAAGGAAGTGATTTAGACACGGGGCTCCAAGATGTTTGGGAGTAGGGTGAGTGGCACCTTTGTATCCTACATCATAGGTGTGATATGAATTAAGTGAGCTAGAGGAGCCCACAAATAATGAGAAAACACCTACGAAGTGTGTCTAGATCCACAGGGGTGAGGAGGATGTGGTAATAGATGGTGGACTGATGTCAATGCTAGAGGTCAATTTTGAATTGTCATACATCATATACTCAACTAATGATGAGACATAATAAAAATTGACAAAGTTGGTAGCACCATTTGGTGGGGGGGAAATATCATGCTCAAGGGGATCGGGTATGGAAGTATGGTGAATGAAAATGAGGGTGTTCTGACACCATGGGAGAGTCAGAGAGTGATGGTTGTAATGAATAAAATTAGAAGATAAACCACATGCATGATTGGTGCGTAGTGTTTTATTCTTCATCGTTGTGGGATCTATTTGAGGAACAAAGACATTTTCCCCAACTTTAGTGTTTTGGGAGGGAGGTGTAATCTTCGATGGGTGAAGAAGTTTCCTTAGGTTAAGGATGCCTAGGAAGAGCTTAGTATGGTGAATTTTCACATCGTATAGGGGGGATGGAGGATGAAATTGAACATTAGTGGGAGGGGGGTATAGGAAGTTGTAGTCTTCACCATTTTCATCTCGTTTCACCCAACCTTTTGTGGCTAATATGGACCACTAGGGTTGATGATCTTGAGATGGATAATGAAGAAGGGCATGAAACTTTAGAAGGTGAGGATTTAATGGGAGTGATTGGGGTGAAGTTGACTTGAGAATATGGTGGCTTCTACTTATGGGTATGGGGTTGTTAAGTACCATAATGATATCCTAACCATGAGCCCTGGTAGGGTGAGTGTGGCCATGACCAATCTACCCTTGATACTAGGAAAGGGGAAAATAAAAGGTACTTCTAAGACAAGAGCACTTGAAGGAGGGTGGAGTGATAAATTATTCAAGAGGAATTTATGTGATTGGTGACGATGACATAGAAGTTGAAGCATGTGAGGGTATTTGATATGCCAAGAACCATACTGGTATCCCAATCATGAGCCCCGGTAAGGTGAGTGTGGGTATGATCAATGTACACTTGATACTAGGAAAGGGGAAAATAAAAGGTACTTCTAAGACAAGAGCACTTGAAGGAGGGTGGAATGATCAATTATTTAAGAGGAATTTATGTGATTGGTGATGATGACATAGAAGTTGAAGCATGTGAGGGTATTTGATATGACAAGAAATTTGTACACACCAGGGTGCCATTTTTTGTTGTTATGAAAAGTGGTGGTCCTATGTATGCCCTTAGCAAAGATGAATCATTGTAGACTCCTTGGTCTATCTCATTGTAGGAAGGGAGATTTTGGTCAATGATAATTTTTGATAAGATATTGTTAGGGTTGTTAGTGGGGTGAGGCTTGTAGTATGTAAGATGGTTAAGAGTGATGACCTTTCCATTATGTGGGAACATCATGGTGTGGAATATTGAAGAGTCGACCTCCTTCATGGGATGCATATAAAACAACCAAGGAGGATGTTATAGTTGACTTTGGCATCGACTATTTCCACATTGATGAGAACCATCTTTCTCCCTAACTCAATAGGGACATTTTGGCAGAGGCCTTGTGGTTTTGATGGGTTACCATCATAAGATCGAAGGGTGATTGCAGATGTAATGAGATCAAGGGATCCTAGCCTCTTCCAAACTATGGTGAAAAATACACAAAAGGAAGCACCCTCGTTAAATATGGAATGATGAATGATGATGGTTTTTTATCATGATGTGGATTTGGATTGTGACAGATAGAGGTAAATTGGGATCACTTTGGTCTAAATCAAAGGTCATTAGGCATGAATTTGATGGGTTAATAGAACCTAATGCTAGCAGTAGTGTCTTATTTTGGGAAAGAAAAAATGTGGGAAAATTTTGTGGACTCAAGATTAGACATGGCAGTATGGGACTAGGATGGGTCATCAAGGATTCGCTAACTATGGGTTGCTCTTGCATGTGGATTGTGACTTGTATGTTGTAGAGGTGGCTTGGGTACAAATAGGGTAGGGTTACTACTATGATGTGGAATCTAAATATAACCACTAGTGGAGGCCATGGTGTCCTCTCACAATGTGGGTGTGGATTTTGGCATCTCATAGGTTCAACTCAATCGTGTGTTTGGATGTGAATCTCTACTATGTTCATGTAAATGTTATGGTAGAAAAAAACTCTTTTTGTGGCGGGTTAGGTTTTTTCCATATATGTGTCAAGAGAAAGGTGTTAAGAACTTCTTATTGGTGAGATATGACACCTTGTTGACATAAAGGGTTTTCTAACACTGCTTGCTGTGGTTGGTCAACATTATTCCCATGGGGTGGGTTTATGCCGAATTAAACTTGTGTTTCCATCAAGAATTTACAATTAGTGATTTTGGGGCAATGGTAGGTGTAATGTCTATAACCACCATAAGGTGCATAATAAAAATTGGTTCTAAGGTTGTTTTTTTTCCCTTGCTTGGTTTGTTTTTTATTACTAGTGTTTTGGTTCTGGTTACAACCATTATGATTGGGCTGGTTGGGAGAATTACCCCCATTCCCTTAAGGTTGGTTTTGTAGTTTTTTATTCCCTTTATTCTTGTCCTGATTCTATGGATTAAGAGGGTTTGTTACATTCAATATTTCAAATTCTTAGAACTATTCAGCCAACAATGGTTGAACAAAATCAACCCTTGTGTGTGGTGGGGGGTTGGGATTAGTTGATGTACTTGGAGGAGGCATAAGGAAATCATAATATGGGTTGATTGATGGGGTTTCTCCATAGGGGTTTGGGACCCCATATGATGTGGTGGTACTGCTTGGGAAATTGCGAGGATTACATGAGGCACCATGGGTATGGGGAAGAGGGTGCGAGGTGATAGCCTGCACACTCATGTTGGAGAAGGGAGTGTTTTACGACCCATAAGTGGGATAGTTGTATAGTGGGTTAGGGATGCTCTAACAAAATATAGTACTAGGGGATGAGGAGGAGATCCACCATGTGGATGAGTCGAGGGGTAGGACCCATAAGGATTTTGATGGGTCCCTTAATGAGTCATGGACTCGATGATACCATCAAAGTAGTGAGAAGTACTTGGTGTACATGTTAGTAATCTATTGTTATATTTTAATGCATATTTATCAATTCTAATGTGATATAAGAATTGGTTACTAATCTCTACCTCCTTTAGTAATTTTTTGTTAAATTTGTTTTTCAAGCATCAAATCTCTTCGATATTTTTTTAATTGGGCCCTTCTTCTCTTGTAGATTTTCCATCAGATCTGGAAAACCCTTGAGGTTTTACACTAGATCTGGGCATTTTTTCTACTTCTATGAATTTTTTTCCTAAAAACTCTAACCTCAACATTATTTTACATACTTTTTGGAGAAATTGTTAGGTTTTACTTGATATTTCTTTAGATTTGAAGTAGAAATACATAGTATCCTAACTTGTTATCAATGATCTCCCTCTATTGAAACATATCTGGCCTTTTGTCTTTGTCTAGCTGTGTTTTTTGGAGGTTTCCGTTCATATGACTTTGACATCTACGAATTTATAGTTGCACATGCATTTTTCCTTCTCCGTAGGTGCGTACACATGCATTTTTCCTTCTCTGCGGGCATGCATACATGCAAATTCACCTACATAAAAGTGTGTGTACTCCTTCCAAAGCGAAAAACTTGTTGTAAGTGATTTTTTTTACTGTTTCTTTGCTGAGGGTTTACAGATTTTTCGGTATGTGCTTGAGGGCTTCTTCATTAGTGAGTGTTTATCTGAAATTATTGTCATTAGCTTCTTGTCTTTATTGCATTAGTTTTTATTTTTTTAGTTTTAATCATCATGTTTGTAGAGGTTGTTTATGTTCCTGAGTTACTTACCATTAACTTTTTTGTTTGGAAGATTATTGACATTTTTAGGAGCACAAATATCTAGAATTTTGTCATGGTGATAGCAAGAAACAACCAATGCCAAAGACTTATCTGTTTGATGGCATTCTTTTTCATCTATATGCGATATCAATTTCTTTTCATCCATAGTTTTTCTCACTATTTATATGTTCTTGCAAACTAACTTTTTGTGTAAAAGGAAGTTCATGTTTCTCTA
Organism: Larix kaempferi; assembly: GCA_027924585.1. NCBI lineage: Eukaryota > Viridiplantae > Streptophyta > Pinopsida > Pinales > Pinaceae > Larix > Larix kaempferi. The sequence goes on along the minus strand of BSBM01001219.1, from coordinate 17,359,316 downwards.
ACTTTCATGTTTCATGTCTTGATTTTTCTTTTTCATTGTGAGCTTATCAAGTTGATTTATGATTTACTCTTGGAATTTCTTTTGTGCAGATTAGCTCTTTGTTTGCTTCACTTTATCCACATGAGTCTTTGTGAAGAGTTGTGGGACAACATGGTTCTGCAGATTATTCCTATTTTGAGTTTCTAAGCATATTGATGGTCATTCAACATTGATTCTTAACAGTAGCAAGTGTCTTCTTCTTGCACTTTATTGAGGATATGATTGCAGTTTGTAATGGGTTCCTACATTGTTCCTCTCTACAACTTAGCTATGACAACAACAAAGTTTGAAACTATTTTCCACTTTATCTAAGATGTTTGAAGTTGTCCTTAAGGAGGAATGTAATGTAGTGTAATAAAATACCATATAATTCCACCTTCTTACAATGTATTGTAATGTAAGGCCATATTCTTCCTATAAGTCATGATGACTGTCTAGTGGACACATTTTCCTATGTATAGGAAATTTGAGGTTTTTGTACACACGATGAGGTCTACTGTAGGGTGCATCTTTTAGCTTGTTTGTGATGACTATCTATATAATACCCCTAGTTTTGACTTGGAATGTATTTATCCAATTTATGTAAATGATGTAAATATGCTAGTATGGATTCCTAGTGTGGAGCTCAAGGGCAAAGCCCAGCTAGTGAATGACTAGGCATGTATGATGTAAATATTGTTATTTGGACTATATGGTTGGCTTGTCATGCTAACTCAAAATATATGTAAATATTATGTGCATAAATAATAAAATGGTCCAAGAATGGTTGTGTAAAGAGCACCAAAGGGGCTATGATTCCACTAGAGGGGAAGAGGAAAGGGGGTATATGGGAGATTAAATCCTTGCAGCCAAGTGTCAACCTTAGAACTCATCCAAATTCTATCATGTACTTTGAATAAGTCAATTATCTCATTTTTTACTATTTTCCAATCATTGAATGCATGTGTGAGGTTGGTGGGAAAAGTCACCTGATGCAGTTATTGAAGCATGGGGCTGACTGCACTTTTATGTTAGTTATGTCATGCCAGAATTCAGTCTGTAGCTTCCAGGAGTCCTTTTCTTTTATGGTTAGAAGCTATGTTAGTTGTATTTTCACCATTTTCTCCTATCCCTTGGAGTCAAACTTCATTCTCTCACTCTCTCACATAAATCTACACTATGCAGAGGTTTGTATTGTTTTTCATGACCTTAATAGACCGTGTTTAACCCATAAATTCTAATTTGGAGAGGGAGTTGCGGATTTGAAAGGGAAAATAGATGGTTGTAGGTGAGCAGAGAGGTTGGGAAAGTTAGGAACCCTTACTAATTGAGTTTTATTGCTCATAGATGCTTGAGAAGCCATGAATTGAAGCTACAGGTGGTTCTCCAACAACACATATCAAATTGGACTTCTTCTATGCACACACTGGAAACACTTGGCAAGATGGATCGCTGAAGAGAACCATGGAATGGTGGAGGGGATGCCTGAGATCATAAGGGTGTTGTGTGGGGAAGGTATTGTGCAAGCCAATGCTGTGATGGCTAAGTGAGATCCCCATAGAGCTCTGTATGAGCATTTTCTTAAGCGTAGAGAGCAGAATGGGTTGTGAGTCGAGAGAGAGAATCCTGCAAGTGTTTCCTTCTCCTTGATGGCCTCATAGCCTAGCTTGGTGGTGGCCTCTTAGCAGAAAGAGTATATGCTGGACAAAGAGCCTATGGTTGGGTGGAAAATTGCTCTTACACTACCAATTGCTTGGATCTGCATTGGATAAAAATAAGTATTCTCATGTATTTGATTTTGAAACGTTTTTATTTAATGCTAGTTATGATTATGTTTGCATATGGATGTTGAGTGTGTCGAGTTGATTTCCACTGCGTGTTTTTATTTTTCATCTGCACATGTATTTTACACATTATGAAACTGTAATTGGTTATGGGGAAAAATTTGAGAGCCCAAAATCAATTAATGTCCCCTCCCATTGGTCTGATTGGGTGAAGGGGAAGTTACAATCTCTTGAACACATTTCCTGTTGTATAGCCTATCTAAGGCATTTATACAATCCATTAGGTGTATTGTAGAGTTCTTTCATCATTCATCTTGGTTCAGGTGCAATTTCATGACCAATAAGAAGTGACTACTATCTTCATCAAATCCATGAGGAAAAGTTTGCTCATCTTTGCAACTTATGGGAATGAGCGAAGTTGTCATCAAGGGGGGAATGTTAATGTAATGCCATATTCCTCCATTTTTGTTCTATCTCCCTCGTCATCATTAAGGGGGGATGTTGGAATGTATAATGATGTCTAGTGAGATGTTATCTAGTGGTATCATTTATTGTTGTACAAGCCTAGCTAAGGAATTTTGTAAACACTATGAGTCCCACCTAGAAAATAAGGTATAATATACTTCGTAACTCTCTAAACTTATGAAAAAAAAGCTATCACACATGCATCATGGAGTAAAATTCTCTTAAATTACCATTCTTTATATAAGAGTGGTGGAAAAATATTTATCCCACATGTATTATGGGATGTGATCTTCCATACCTCTAGCATATATAATAGAGGTGAAGGAGATCCATTGGACGTATGACAACATTGGAAACTCATTGTGACATGAAGTCAAGATGGAATGTGATGTGATGCTTATGTGGGGATGCTAAGCATTGTAACTTTGTAAGAGTGAATGTTTCTTGAATAATAAGAATTTCATCTTTCTGTGTATGTTTCCCCATTTGGGGTTTTACCACATAAAATCACTCCTCTCTCTTCTCTCTTTTCTCTCTTGCATATTCTATTAATTATTTGATGCTTGTGTTGATAGGAGATTAAACTAGTAAGATTCCAGTTATTGATTTACATGTTAGTAATCTATTGGTATATGTTAATGCATATTTATCAATTCTAACGACAATCCTACCAACCATTTATTTTGCATCCACTTCCATTGCCTAGATATCCTTCCAACAATACTGAGCTAATATGGTTAACATTTTACCTATGCATTTTGTTTCTTGTAGCATGATGTTTGTGGGATTTTTAGAGGAGATATTATTACTCAAAATCCTTTGTTTTATTTTCCCAATTGGTCCTATTATATTCCAAGTGACGACCTTCATATTTAATTAGGAGGGATGGAGAGGAAATTTTATGTCATAGGGGCATATCGGCCTGAGTCAATATATTGTTCTCCTAGGTCCTTCACTAGTTGCTTGTTAGTTTTGTGGCCTCTTTTCCTTTCTTCCCTTGGAGGTTTTGACTAATCCTTAAGAGTGATTTTTTTTTACTCCCAAAGATGTCGAAACATGGCCTTTCCTTGGGGATGGTGAGAGTTGTCTGGTTCGACTTCTATGAAGAGCATCTTTGAGAGGATGAAGTTTTCTCTCAGGGATAGACTGAGCATCTTGATGATCACAAGCATCAGTTGTGCCTTGGAGGTCCATTTCTCTCAAATCCATATCTTCCCCATCCTCTAATTCAATTGATTCATCCTCCTCCATAAGTGTTTCCTCTTCCTTTTTAGTGGTTGCTCGGGAAGGGGTTTTGTCCATCCCGAGCCTTTGACTATTTCAGAGGATTCATCCTCTATTCCGTTGTTGATATTCTTTTGCATCTCAATGGAGTTTGAGGCTTCCCTGTTATTTTCCTCATAATTGATTTCTTTTATTATGACTTAACAACTATTAGTTGTTTTGAGGCCTTGCGATTGCTCTAGGGGGGTGGGATTTTTTCCTTGTCTTCGCCTATTTTCTATCTTGATGAAATCCTCTTGGTTTGGATTTTCATCTGGTTTAGGAGGAGGGGGTCCTATGTTTAGGGGACAATCTAAAAACAAGTGGCCATACTGATGGCATTTTTGACATCTGAATGAGATATGTTCATAGTTGAGGGTTTGTATCCATTCATTGTCTTGGAAACTGTGACAAATAGATTATGAAAGAGATTTTAAAATATCCATATAAACACAAATTCTTGTGTACGAGATAAATTGACCTAGATTGGTTATCTCTAAACTTTTAACAAAGGTTCATATAGTATTTCCAATACTTTCAAGGGTTTCCTCACCCCAATACTTCTGAGGTAGAGAGTACATTCAAATCCAAACGAGGGGTGCTGAAAATTCTTCTTTATTGGGGTTAAATTTCTCCATCCAAAATTAGAGGGAGAGTCTAGCTGAGTTGAAGAAGTAAGGACCATTCTTGAAGACCCTTTCTCTATCCTCGAGAATTGTGAATATCATTGTAAAAAACCCTTTTAACCCTAGTTTGATATCAACATGCCCTTTTGATTTCCAATGGGTGTTGATCCACCAAATGAGGGCTTTTTTTGTTGGCAGTATTCCCATGAATTTTCCTCTCACTGCATGATCTTGCATATATTGGATATATTTATTTATTTTTTATGAAGTAACCTCATACCTGGGCATCTTATCTATCTTAGGTATGCAGCTATTGAAGTTTTTGGTTGTGAATTTTGGTTGTGAGTTTTGAAGATAGCTGGTCCATTGGGGGTTCATTTACCTCTTGTGAGATGGCTAAGTTTCTTGCAAGAGTGTGGTTTCATTACCTCAAGGTTCACCAATCAAAATAATGAAGCAATAATCAAAGTGAAACCTTAGGAACCCATGCAAAACATACTAAGCAACCAATCCACCACATAAATGCATAATAATTAACCAACAATATCTAAGGAAACCCTTAGTTGATGGACATCCCTCTCTATAAATGTGCTAAGGTTCAATTGGATGTGTGAACAATGATATGCAAGACACTCAACATCCTTGAAACACCACATGTGCTAGATGAAAGCTTCCAAACAAGAGACGATGACGGCAATGAGGAAGACAATGGATATCATCTAACCATAGTATAACAATAATAAATCATAAAAAATATTCCCATGGTGATGCACTCTAAAAGGCAAAAACCATGAACAAATAAGTGTGCAAATGAAAACTCTCCTAAGGCACCTCAAACACACCAAAGGTAGTCAACAATGTCATAAGAGAAGGGTTGAGGAGAGTGTGAGTACAAACCATAATGTCTCTCAATAAACCATAAAGCTCCACTAAATCACAACACTCCATGCGCAATTTTCTTAAGAGGGTCATTAATTGGATCAACTACCTCATGCTATATGAGAGGGTAACACGACCCACAAACATCAAGTATATCATATGGACAATTGGCCTAAAAACTTGATCCTAAAACCTTCTATTTATAATTCACAACATTCAAACACTCAAACCATTCCACAAACTAGATGTATAAAATAATTATAATAACTTATTTTATATTTTAAACTTTGATAATATTTATAACAATTACACATAATAACTTTTATATTTTGTCAAATAGTACAAAGATATTCACCTTTTTTTGCAAAAAAAGGTACATTCTATATAATCACGACAGTGATCTCATAGATCTCCTCCGAATTTACAAAAAATTTAATTCCAGACTATACATATCAGAAAAAGACAGACATAATAACTTATATATATATATATATATATTTTTTTTCATTCTTTCTTTTTCTTTTCATAATAATCTGAAATATAGACTTTTGAACCAATTGCATGAAATCTTTCTTCTTTGAGCATTATCACTTTAAGTTTATATATAATCTGTGAAATGAAAGACATGCTCACAGGGACAACTTTTAGAGGGGAGAATAAATCCTCCGTGCGTACAAAATAAGTCCAAACATGCACCTTGCATCGTAATCATATGATATGACATCTTTGAAAATATAATTGATGAGCAGCTCAAGTAGAAAACTGAGAAGGATTGATTGGATTAGGATGTCCAATCCAATTATTCATATGTTGACTGTTGGGTACACGCAGTCCCCATAGCCTGCAAGTAACAGTCGAGTCCACTGTATTAGATATATGCGAATAAAAAAGCAGTACAGTATGAGAGAAATAAGATTGGAGCACCATTTAAAATAAAAATAAAAATAAAATTGTCTGGGTACTTCAGAAATAAGTTTCCCAAATCCAAAAAGTTATTTATATAATTTTTTATTATATTTAGATCAATTAAGTTTTAAAAATATATTCTAATTTTACTAAAAAGTTTAAAATATATATTTTTATTTAATAAATAAAAATACAAATAATTATATATTAGAATTCTTATAACATTCAGTGGAGTCTAAAAGTTCGATTATTTTAAACAGAAAATTTTGATTTTTTAAGTACCATTTTGAAAAAATCCAGCATAAATTTGTAAAATTTTTGGTTACAACTGTTAAACTCTGAAATTTTGGGTGCTCCAGGGGTTTTTAATGGTGTTGAATCCGTTTCTACCATCAAAACCATCATTAAAACATAGTTAAATTCAGATTTTGCAAAATAAAAATACCTGATTATAGTGAAAAACCAGTAAATCATGAAATATTTAGACAACTTCATAACCTTTGAAATATAAAGATATTTAAATTTTAATTAGTTTTTATTATCTCTAATTCTTAATACATCGAAAATTAAAATAAATTTATTATCTTAATTTTAAATTAATTTTTTACATAATTTTTATTTTTATATTTAATATTTAAAATCAAAATATATTTATATTAATAAAAAATGAATATTATTTAAATAAAAAATTAAAAAAGACATGATTAAAATACAAAATATTTAATGTTATTTCTAAACATGAAATTAGGTTTAAGAAATAAAACTTTCTTACAAAAACTAAAAATATATTTAAGCCACAAACTTCCAATCATGAATTGGAAATAGGTCATTCCTCGTATCCTTCCTTGAAGGACTAGGAAGATGGTCTTTCCAAATACTCCTTCCCTTCTCTGGCTCAAGTAAAGGTCCTTTCCTTCCGAGTGGTATAGGGTCCTTTCTTTATAGAAAAGTGCTCTCCGTCTCTAGGATAACATAAAGGTCCTTTCTGTATATAGAAAAGTGCTATTCATCTCTTGGATAACATGATCCAATTATGAAGTGTAACTGAGCAAGAATGCACATCTCTTGGATAACATAATCCAATTATGAGTTGTAACTAAGAAAGAATGAAATTAGCAAGAATGCAAATTTGAGAGAAAATAACATCGAAAGGTTATTGCAGAATGCTGGAACATAATCCATTTGAAAGAAGATGTTAAGCAGCATTGTAATGGATATAATCTTTATAGCAGAGTTGGGTTGAGAGATGCCTTTCACACAACAAGATTTCATCAAGGTTACTCGATTTCATATTACACTGTGTTGAATCTCACTGAAATTCAAGATGAAGTATTTTTAGTGAGATAACTTTGTAAGGTATTAACCAGAGTCACAAATCTATAGTATTAAGTGCTTTAGTGTATACACAGTGATTGTATCCAAGAGAGTATATTGCACACGGTGATTGTATCCAAGAGAGTATATTGCACCAAGAGAAGAGAGAAGAAGGGAGGGGTAATCCATCAACTTTTGCAATGAGAGCTTCAATTTAGATGGCACATTTTCCACCAAGGGAATAGAGAAGGAAGGGATGAGGTAATCCATCAACTTTGAGGTATTAAACTTAGATGGTGCATTGGATGTGTTGAATATAGAGACCAGGACAGGCCCATTCCACCCTGATTTTGATATGAAGATCAATGTCATACAGCTCCAGAATGCATCTCTAAAATTCACACAAATATCTAACACATCAATGATTAACACAAATGTCAAACACATCAATTATTAAACTTAAAGCTTAGTAAAGGTGCATGTCAAACTAGATTTAGATAGGTTTAGTATTCAATAAGGAAATTTTCAAAAGATTTAATTCATGTTTATTTTTATTTTGGCTTGGTCAAGCTCAGATTCAGATGTATCTTAGGCACCTAAGTTTTTAGCTATGAGTTGACAAGTATACATCAATCACTAATGAAGCAATTCACAAAGATGATTTCTAATGGCCTTAGCTATGAGTTGACAAGTATACATCAATCAATAAAGAAAGTGTTAGAAGCAATTCACAAAGATGATTTCTAATGACCTATTCAGGATTATCAAAAGCTATGATGGAAAGGGATTAAAATAAATAACGAATGATTTAAGAAAATTCTCTGATTTTTTTCTTCTTGTTTTCACAAAAAAAAAATTGTATTAATTAGAAATCCCCTATTTGATATCAAAGTGTCCTATGCAGAGAACTGGTAGACTGAGTAGTCATGTCTAATGGAGTTTCCAAACAAAGAATTAACAGCCTTAGAAAAGAGGATTTGACATGCATACTTGGATCTGTGGAAGTAAGAGCTCCAGTCTGAGCAAAATCACAGTTCCAACTGTTCCGACCCGCAGCCTGATAGTATGCATTCATGGCATAAGCAGCATGGGATGCCACTGTATTTGGTGAATAGCAAGGACCTCCTGGTTGAATAGGGCTACAGTCAATACCCTGTCCACAAGCATAGTTCAAATTTGCCTCCAAAGTTTTCTCATCAGCGCTCGGCTTGGTAATGCACCAAACTTTCCCTGTAGGAGGGGCTGAAACAGGCCCACCAGTGCGTGGAGCAGAAGGAGATGGACTTGCACTCTGCCTCATTTACAGATTCAATTAGAAATAACAACTAAAGTCTCAATTCATCTAATAATTATGTAAAACTGCTTAGCCTTCAAAACAAACTACAATCAGGACCGGCCGACCCAATATGGCCTTTCAGGACCTACGCAGGCCTTTCTGGACCAACTCTGGGAAGGGTTGAACTTTCAGTCAAGACGAACTGCACTTATCTGAAAACAAACTAAAAACAATTTCCTTACCGGAGATTGCAGCAAGCCCACATCGTAAGCCATTGTCATATCAGCTTTAAACAGCCCATAATTGCGCTCGGAGGTTGATCCTGGCTTGAGGTCCTCATTGAAGAGAGCAAAAACATAGGTCTCAATGGACCGATTTGGCCTCAATGGTGTCCCTGCCATGGACGTCACATGCTTGATCAGATTACCATTGTAAGCAATTGCATTCTGCAAGCTCACCCCTGTCTCTGTAGGATCCCCCACAGATGGCCATCCCGTTTCTGCCACCACTATATCAACATCAGTGTAACCCAGATATTTCATGGCCGAGTACACTGCATCAAGTTGAGCATCAAACATGTTGGTATAAGTGAGCCCAGTGTTTGTGTCATGAAACCCTGGGTTGGGTTCGAAGAGTGCATAGGCCAGGGTTTGATCAGTGGGATTACTCTTGTAAGCAAAGTAGGGGTATGGGTTGATCATTAAAGGGGCCCCTATCTTCTGCAGGAAGTCAAGCAGGGATTTCATGTCAAAATTCTCATTGAAACGGCCAGCAGATGGGGGGACAGATGTCGAAAGTATGGTCATAGAATGAGGTGTAGAGACCTTAATTTGCCGGTCAAGTGAAACCCCGACAAGGGCAGTGTGCAGGTTCTGCAATGCAGGGAGGAGCTGGGAAATCAGAGCCCCATCCCCAGTGAACAGAACCTCGTTCCCCACCGAGATACCAATGATATCAGTGGCAGGAACAAAAGGAACGATGTTGTTCTTAATCCAATTCTGTGCTACAGACAGCTGGTTCAGAGATGGGATTTGGTCATTACCAATGCCTACAACTAACCCAATTCCCGTGTTAGCAAAGGCCTGAAGAATTGCAGGATCTGCTCCATATAGTCTCAACTTTGAAATAGTTGTACTCTGAACCAGCTTTGCTACTGCGGATGGTGAAGGAAGATTGTCTGCACTTTGTCCATAGTCAACGCCTAAGGCTGGTGAACGCTGCACCAAACTCCTGACTCTGCTTCCACTTTCTGCGACAATTCACATTAACAAACACAAAATGAAGTGAAAACAGACATGCAAATAACAGAACCATATAAATACCCATATTGAAAATCATATAGGAAGTGGATGTTTTGGATATCAACCTCATGACAGTTCCAATAACGAAATTCACATCAACAGCGTAACCAAAGCAGGAAATCCCAAAAATCTACAATCATAATGACAACAAATATTGGATATCCTGTCAACAATACAACGGTATGAATACCTATACAATTTCACAACCCACATCAGACCCAATTTCGCAAATCTTGTGAACAGCAGAACCATGTGAATACCACCATTCATAATCACGTCAACACATATCATTACCATATCAGTAACCAGTAACCAATATTGAAAATCCTGTCAACAACACAACTGAATACCTATTCCTACAAGTTCACAAACCCACATCAAACCCAATGTTGCAAATTTTGCCAACAGCAGACTCAACCATGTGAATACCAGCATTCATAATCACATGAATACCGATCATAACCATATCAGCAACCAGCAACCAGTAATCAATATTGAAAATCCTATCAACAAGACAACAGTATGAATACCTACTCATACAATTTCACAAACCCACAGCAGACCCAATGTTGCAAATCTTGACAACAGCAAAATCATGTGAATACCAACATTCATAATCACATGAATACCCTTCATAAGCATCAGTAACCGATATTGAAAATCCTGTCAGCAACACAAAAGTATGAATATCTACTTATACAATTTCACAAACCCACATCAAACCCAATGTTGCAAATCTTGTCAACAGCAGAACCATGTGAATACCAGCATTCATAATCAAATTCATAACCTTCAGAACCATATCAATACTAGCATAACTACATCCAATATCAACAAAGATATTTCACCAGACAATGACTGATGAAGGGTTAGAATAACTGCAATTACATACATACAATTATAAAGGCCCTTCAAGTATCAACTGGCACTCAAATTTTATGTAGCCTATACCATTCTATAACTATTAATAGAAAAGATGATTACCTCCACACGGGATGCAATATAGGATGACTGGTAGCAAGATCGAAATTGTCGCTGCTTTTACTCTCATCTCCATTATATGAAAAAGTGAGTAAGCTAGATCCTCTTTACAATCCAACTGTGCTACACTCCTTCAATACTTGGGACAATATACAGAATATACACTGCAAAGATGAAAACAAGTTACAGTGTTGAAGTTGCTAACAAGTGAAGAACTCTCTAGATAGAAGACGATTCTGATCTCACATATTGGGTCCCCCAAGCAGGTTGGTTCTACCATAACCCGGCCTCGTGAATTTGTGTTTAGATAAAGTCCAGCCAGACATAACGTCACAAGCAGACCGGTAAAGGAGAAAACATGTACACTGAAAACCATAAATTAAATGACTAAGAGCCTCTTTTAGCCCATATTTCATGGCTATCATAATCGATAATGGCAGAACTTAGAAATAATGATGCTGGGTACGTTACCGACGACTGGCCTTCCTCTGTTTTGTCTTTTGCTTAAGAATGCAAATCTATGTGTCTCGTTAACTGAGTCGTCGATGGTTGGAAAACAATGGGAAATAAGAAGTTTCCTGGCGAACTTCAGAAAATAGTACCTCGAAAGACAAATTCAAAGACAAAATCCATTCCAGTTGGAAAACAATGGGAAATAAGAAGTTTCCTGGTGAACTTCAAAACTAGAAATTCAATAACAAATTCCATTCCAATAATGAAAGGTGGGTGGAAAGAATGAACGGCACGTTGCATCATGCTACCAAACACACTAAATATGCAATATTCAGTTATTTGAAGCATCATTATAAAGGCAACACATAAGGTGAGTTGGGTTACACTAATTTAGTGTATTCAGCTTCTATCTTGTTTATTACATCTGTTTCATTAGGACTCAATTTGTATTGATTTTCTAATAATCAATCAAATTTAAAACAATGTTCTACTGTTAATTATAAAATGAAAAATAACCATGTTTATAGATATATTTTATTGGTTAAAAATGTGACATGATTGTGATGTGACTATTTTTATGTTATTTCATATCAAAGACAAATAAAAAATTTATATTAATTGCCACATGAATTGGGAGCACTATAAGGTATAGGATAAAAGCTAACTAAAACGCCCCGCTTTTCTAGTGAAATTTGGATGGAAAACGGTCAAATTTCACCTTGGAAATTGTTATTTCTGCAATACTATAATTTCAGCAATCGTAATTGCTTCTCCTAGACTAAATGCCCTATTTTAAAACTACCCAGATCACCGAAATTGTGATTTGAGCAGTCGAAATTGCCATTTCAGCAATTATCGCATTACCGGATTTCGACGAATCGGGGGCGTTTTAGTTAGGCCTTATACTGCTCCCACTATAAGGGTTAACTAAAATGCCTCCGACTCGCCGGAATCTGGCAGAGCAATAATAGCTGAAATGGCAATTTGGAGTGCTCAAATCGTAATTTCAGCCATTAGTTAGTTTTAAAATAGGACATTTAGTCTAAAAAAAGCAATTAGGATTGCTGAAATTGTAGAACTGTGAAAATAACAATTTCCAACAACAAATTTGATGTGATAACAATTGCAGAACTGTGAAAATAACAACAATTCATATAATGATGTGATATATATTAGAGATTGTTGATTTAATAATATTGGTACACGTAATATAGTTCTTGGGTTATACACCGCTCACCTGTGTTACCAAAAACGTGACGAGGGCTTGCGTTTTTTGTGAAAACGGCGCAGAAACGGCAACGGAATGAAAACCGTTGTTCCCGTTTCTAGAACGAAGAAACCATTTCTAACAAAACGAATCATTTCTCACAGCGATTTCAGAAGAAACGACTTTCCGTTTCTCGGGGAACTCAGTCCATTGTTAGCCGTTTCTGATGAATGGTGGCCTGGTGGGTGACTTTGGTGGGTGGCAAGTCAGTGATAAGGTAAATGCTGAATTTATTGAGGATTGAGTGTTGAAGAAGGAACCGTGTTGTCCGCCTGCATTGAGGATTGAGCATATCTAGAGGTCTGCTTTCTCCGCTTTGGCTGGATTATCTGGATATGCGGTGGTTGCAGTATATTTTAAAGTTTGCTTGTGAAGAGGCATGCTATTAGCCATTATCGCAGGCCGCAGGAGTGACCATTGAAAATCCGTTGGAAATGTGCTTTCAAACCAATGCTCGGTCTCCAACATCAATAAAGCTTCACAGTTACTGCTTCCGCGCCAGGTCCTAGATCTGTCAATTTGTGCCAGTTTATGTTTTTAATTTCTGGCTTTTATTTTTTCTCGAAAATGTTGTTTCGAATCTCGATTATGGGGAAAATTTGCATCTATAAAATTAGAATCAGGCCCTCTGAATCTCCATGTTGGGGTTGCACTTCAAACTTTGCAAAAAGAGCAAAAAGGGGGAAACCTCATATCCAAAATACGAAAGCACCTATCCATGGGATCAATGAACCAGAACAAAATTGACCCCACTATAAACCATATACAAACAAAAGATTACCAGAACTGGAATTGAAATCCAACGTTCGCATGTCCATAGTTATAAAACCAAATTAATCCCTTCAAGGGCAACATGCTATATCGCACATAAAAATTTATTAATCATATGGGTGTACAGGATTTTTCACATTGTGTGGATCAATGCCCCACTTTGTTACCACCTCTCTGCTTTACATCCCATCTTGGCTGATCTCCAAGATTTCCTTCCTAGTGGTAAGGTTGCCCAGCCGTAAGAAGTTAGATGCCTCAACAATCTATTTACATATGGACTCGATCAATTAACGTAATCATGTGCCCTATATTTATAGTGGATTATAGTAATTTTAAAGTTATTTTGGATAAAACGTAATGTACAGAGTTAATGTATTTTGGATAAATTGTTTTGTACATATGTAATGTGCCATGTATTGACATATGGTGCTATTTTATTCTAATTTGAACTGTTAAGATGTTACTAGTGTCTATTACAAATGAACTCAATTCAACAATCTTTTAGTACAGTACAAACACATGGATAGAAATCAACATAAATATGCACTTGGTATGTAAGGGCAATAGATATATCCATGATTGGTTCTTGGCATTTGTTCTTACTGGTAATTGAATTGATAAGAAAAATATCCTCAGTGAATGATTTTACATGATTTTACAGAGGTTTTGTCTTTGGCAAATGCAATAATTCTTCCTATCACTGTGAAGGACAAATACCCTTCACATAATCCACTTTTAATTCTGAAACTATGAAGAAAACAAGGTATATGGCAAAATCATTGTTCTAAACTCAATCTGAAAACAGGGTATATTGCAAAATAGATTTGTTCATTATTATGATTGAATTTGTTCATCACTATTCTGAGAACTTTAATTTTTATTGTTTTTCTTTCTCCTTGTTTCTTTTATGCAAAACCTAAAAACTCAGTTTCGTACCATTCTCGTTTCTCGTTCCGTTTCCCGTTTCTGGTAACACAGCTGCTCACGATGTGAGCACTGATAATGGAATAGATTTCGCTATTTTTCCTTTCAATCTAGAGTCTTCTAGATAGGTTTCAAATATTTAGGATACATATACTCAAGTCTAATAAATATTTAAAAGAAGGTTGGGTTTGGCTATTACGAAAGGTGGAGAAAATGATCACCAATTGGTTCTATAGGTGGCTTTCTATTGGTGGCAGACTAACACTCGTTAAGTCAATGTTGGAAAGCATTCCAGTGTACTGGCTTTCCTTAGCAAAAATTCCTTTATCAATTTTGCATCATCTTAGAAGGAGGATGATGCATTTTCCGTGGTTTGGTAGAGGTATCAAGCAAAGGATGCATTTAGTTAAGAGGGAAAAAATATCATTGCCTAAGTTTATGGGTGGCTGGGGCATTAAGAATCTCATTTTGTTCAGTCATGCTTTAAGTTTAAAATGTCTATGGAGGGGCCTTTTTGGTCTTGGATTGTGGAGTGAGATATTAAAGGATGGTACTTGAAGAAATTATTTGTTGTGTGCTAGTTCAAGAAGCCAAACAAATTTGCCTCTAATACATCGGATTTCTAGAAAGGTTTTATAAATTCTTATCCATGGTTGGGCTCTTGGTTGGCATGGAGAATCGACAATGATAAACATGTTATAATTGGGATTGACTCCTTCTTGGGTAGAGATTATTTTTTTAATATATCATATGCTTTGAGATCTCATCTTTCATAAAATGGCTTTTGATATCTTGCATATGTGAAAAGAACTAGTGAATTTGTAGATAATTTTATTCTTATTGGATGCTTGCTAATGACCTTGGGCTCATGGGGGATCTTGCAGTGGAATGGAATACATATATTGTTGGTTTACAAAGTATTGGTATTAGGTTATATGAGGTTGAAGACGAGATCATTTGGTCTTGGAATCAATCTCCTGGTTATGTTAGTGCAAAATTAGCATATGAAGCTATTTCCTCCTCTTTATATGATTTTACTTGAAAGTGGCGGTTTCAGAAAATATGGAAATGGAATATGCCTTTAAAATTAAAATGTTTTTCTTGGTTGAGTTTGGAGGATAAAATAATGACATTAGATAATTTATGTAAACGTGGAAGGATAGGTCCAAATTTTTGTTTCTTATGCTTTCAAGAAGCTAAGTCTATGGAACATATATTTTTCAAATGCATATTCACTAAGAAAATATGGATTGAGGTCACCTCTATTTTACATTTAGGTGGTCATTGGTGGGGGGGGGATTTTCATTTGAACAAAATTTGGTGGCCTGGCATAAAAAAAAATACATCTTTTTAAAGAGCTTCCAAATTTTATTAGTTGGTAGATTTGGAGATCCCAAAACGTTTTCATATTTGAGAATTATGCTTGTAATCATTCAATTCTTAGTACTAAGATATGTGGATATTTTAAAGAAGTTTTTAAGGAGCACAAATCAAAATCTCTCAGATTCATTTATGAGCCTTCTTTGTTAGATTAGGTACATTTTGGTTACTTTGATGGGGCAACACAACAAGGATTATGTGGGGAAGGGATGTTATTACATCTTAATATAAACCAGTGTTATCATTTGTGAATGGGATGTGGGTCTGGAACTAATACTAGGGCTAAACTATTAGCTTTGTGGGGTCTCTTACATTTTTGTATTATAAAAAATATTGCGTTTCTACAAGTTCTTGGAGACTCAAGAGTCATTATTGAATGGGATACTAGAACTACATCCTTACTTGAAGGGATATGGGATACCAGAGTGGTATCAAAGGGCTCTTTAGAGTTATATTAGTATATTTTACTGTATATGTCCTTAGTATCCTATTGAAGGCTCAAAAGACCTATTTTTGGAAGACTATAATTATTTTGTATATTTTGGTACTTCATTAGTGGACTAATATGGCGGTCAGGAATTGTTTCTATCTTGGAGGTGAAGACTAGTAGTATAAAGACATTTGGGATAAACTGTTATAGTTCTATTTATGTGAAGGTACTGATATGTAATTGATTTAGTTATTTTTTATCCAAATGAATAACAAGTAAATGTTTTTTTTCTTATGAAAAAAAGGTTATGTTGTAATCATTTCAATTTAAACGGTTTTGATTTTCATTTGTTTTCAAATTGAAAAAAAAATCAATAATTCTGAAAAAAAAATTATTAAATTAAATTTTTACATATTATTAAAAAAAAACTTTATAATTATCCTATACTATTTTATGATTTGTTAAATATATAGATTACAGTACATTTATGTGGTTTTATATTATTTTGCATGAATTGGCAATGAACTTTATACTACTTGGTATTTCACTAAATTTATTTTAAATCATTATTATTATTTTTATAAACCACATTAAATGCATTTGAATATCTAAATATCATGGAAATTGAGTGGTTTTGTTCTCCTCTTTATACTAAGAGATAAATGACTCCTTTTTTACATGCTTTATTTATTATTAATCTTTTTTGTACTATGGGAATGAGAAAGTAGAGTTGGGCTAGTACTCCCGTGACACAGGGTCCAAGGATCCAAACTTGCTACCACTATACCCCTAGATGTATCCAAAAGACCTAAACCATAGCACATATTTTATTTATTTATTATATACAATGTGAATATTTTATTAAATTTTTTTAATTAATTTATATATGACTTTAGTACAATAACTAATAACTTAATAAATTAATTAACTAAATTAAAATTTTATTTTTAAATACAATATATTGATGTAAATTTTATGATGAAGTTGTCTCGTCAACACTCTCAAAACAACTCATAATACACCATGGAGACCATGGAATTACCCAAATTACCATAACTAAGTGATTTTTAAATTTATTTCTTTTATGTATTGATTCTTCTTTCTCATGTCAACCATTGGTATGATATTGTCCCCTATATCTTTTATTTTAATTAAATATCCTAAACAAAAGTAAAACTTATAACAAAAGTTACATAAGTTGGATTTTATCTATAATAAGTATTATTATTATAGCACAAATTGCATTAAACATTTATATAATGCTATAGATAAATTTGACAATAATCTTCACATAACTCCAATAAAGTTGTTTTTTTATATCTAAAGTCCTCGAATCGTGTTATCTGTTTTTAATAATATTTTTATTATAAGTACTTTTTATTTCATGTTGCAATTTATTTGTAAGTTGGTCTTATTATTATTATTATTTTTTTCAAACATTTCTCAAGAGGAAAATGTTAAGTAGCTATCTTAAAACTTGTAATTACACAATGTACTATTAATCTATTTAGATTATTATAGGTAGTGCTCAATGTATAACCAACATGCTGAAAAGGTCATTTGATTTCTTTCCCCTTCGTTCTTCCAATCCTTCTTTCTCCTCCACCTCTCATCTTATTAGTATTAGTATTACTATTTTTTAATGTATCCGACTCCAAAACCAAGGTTACGGGAACATGTAAACCCAAGGCAAGGCTGAGTAAAGGTATAGCATAGCAGAATAAGGTTAACCAAAGGCTAGGATAACATACCATCAAGCCATTTAAAACAAACATACAGCCTCTAAAATAATTGTGATACTTTAAAAACGATTATAAAACTCTCCAAGAGCTCATGTAGATGTAACATTATGCAAGCATGATAATGCAACCAGATTTACAAACTTTAATAAACTTGAACCTTAGCATTATTAAAACATTAAATGTGACCATAATCAACCCAATAATGCTAACTAATCATATTTACGAATTCTTTGCAAACAATTACAAACTAGATCTTTCTGCCATAAAACTATGCAATTTATGGCACTCCCGTCAATCCAATGTAAGGCACTTTTATTAACAATTTTGCATTGCTCATCAGGTCGGATATGAAAATCACACCTACAGCCATTCAATAATGTAAAATGGAAAATACATAGCTATCATATACAACCATTAATTCATCACAAAGATCAAATCTATTATTGCTATAAAAATCACTACCGAATCATCAGGTAAGCATCCAAATCCCTACAAAACCAAATGTGAGTCCCAAATAAAAAGAATACCAACTATATGGGGCACTTCAAATACACCAAGGGTGGACTAGATAATTCACATACAACCATACATCATCAGATATTCAATTCTCTAGAGAAACCATCCATTCAATCTATTTTTCTAGTAGAAACACCCACTTTCTAGCAATCAAAACTTAGAATTTTCAGTTGTGGATTATATAACAGATATGATCAACCATGGAGGGAGCACTTGAAGAGCATGATACAAAAAATAAGGCATGCACAAACATATTTAAATCTTCCATTAATATCATATTTCAAAACAAGGAGAAAACTCCAATTTCCAAGCAAGATTCCTTAACTAGTGTTCTGAAAACCAAGCCATTTCAACTGTGAATTCATCTACAGATATGATCAGCCATAGAAGGAGCATTTGCAGAGTAATCTACATCAAACAAACACATAAATAACATATTTCAAGCTTCCATCAAGATCATATATCATAACCAAGGAAAATGTACAAGTTTCCAACAGTTAAACCATCAAATTTGCATCCAACCATAGAAACAAAACCATATACATTTAACTATGAATAGATCAGCCATCAAAGGATCTATAATAGAAATGTAAACATCATATAAGAATATAAATTAACATAAAATAAATCACTTATCTTAATAATGTGCAACTAGCATCATCCAGACCACATTCCACCCAACCATAGGCACTACCAAGCTAAATCCCACTTTGACAGGCCACTCCTGAGATGAGGCCACAGATCCACAACAGAGATGCACTCAAGGATAGCTCAAGCATTATTTTGAGAATCCACGACTCAATTCTCACCACCTACTTTCTCCTCCACCCCACTACCAGGTGCAATGGTAATCCCTTCACCCCCTAGGTTCCTTAGGACATCACCATTCACCATCATAGTTTATGTGCAGGTCCAGGACAGAGACAAGTAGTGGACACAGAGGAACTATACCAGAATTTTCCAAGCTTGCCACAAACACCATACAAGATCACAGTGCTTCAAGCACAAGGTTCATTCACATAACAAAGCATACATGGATTCCCAAACTTACAAGCTTACCAAGCTCTCAACATTAATGGCATGAACAACCAAGAAAAACCATAAATAATCCACAACAATAAAAAACCTTAACCAAGGGGATCAACCATGGATTTATAGACCAAATAAAGTAATTATAACCTAAGAGGGTAAAATCAAACCAAGGTAATCCAACTTGAGATAAACCAAGGCGGCTAACTCAACCACAAGAGGCTAACTCTAATCCAAACCAAACAATTCAAATTTCAAGGATAGTGGCTCCAAGTCACTCTACCCAACTCCTATTCATGTGTGGACACATCATCCATGAAGAGGAATCAAAATTAGTGAGGTTAGGAGTTACACAAGCCAAATCATATTCCCAAAATAACAAAAGAGGGGTTACACAAGGAGTTACACATACCAAGGCTAAAATAGCCAATGAGGGCACACTTGTGTAAGTGGGGGTTGCAAAACCAAGTGTAACCTCCAACAAGGAATTACAAAACCACCAAAGGGGCCCAATAAACAAGTGGAATCCACCCAAGCACCCACTAAATCATGAATTAGGCTCAATAGTACCAACATAGGCTAAAATAATCAAAAGTTGGGTCCATTGTACAATGTTTGGGTGATCATCAACTAATAAAGCCACCAAAGCATAAATATGAACCAAGCTCAACCGAACAAGTTCTAAAGTGCTAGGAATGTCCCCATTCCCCCTCACCTTGTGGATCTAGGCCTCCCATACTCTTATTTGGTCTCTGATGTGCCAGTTGTTTTAATTAATTAATTATTTACAAAATAATAATAATGTCTCTAGGTCCTTAAAGACCCTTGTTCTGGCACCATGTTCCACAATAATAAACAATTACAATTTGCATATGTCTGGGGCTTAACACACGAGGTATTACATTGTAGTTACATAATGTACTATCAATCCATTTATATTATTATGGGTAGTGCTCAATGGATAACCAATATGCTAAAAATTTCATTTGATTTATTTCCCCTGTGTTCCCCCAATCCTCCTTTCTCCTCCACCTCTCATCTTATTACTATTAATATTACTATTTTGTATCACAATTCCCCTCAGTTCTTGCAATCCTCTATCTTCCTCAACGTCTCATCTTATTACTATTACTATTACTATTTTTTATCACACATTTATTAGGAGGAGATACTAAGGAGCTTTGCTCATAGTTCCACTTGTTTATTAAAGATGTCATTTTCCACAAAACAATATGTATAGACATATCTTAACTTATACATTATTTATTACTCTACTAAGGAGTATATATCGATTGTCATCATAAATGTATAAAAACATAGTTCAAATTTCATTTAAAATTAGTTTTTAATATATATATATATATATATATATATAGTTTTGTGTACCATACAAGATACAAAATTGATTATAATGTTCACATATAAGTATGATATAGTGTTTGTCAATTACCCACACACAAATTATGCATGCTCAAACCTCAACCAAACCATGTTTCATTGATTTTTTTTAAACATAAAATGAATATAATTTGTATTAAAACGTTGTTTTGAGTCAACTATTGCAAGATTTCAAAGTATTTTCCAAAACAAAATTGCAGGGACAGATCCTAGAATATTATTGGCTTTGTTTTTCTCAAAATAGATTCTACATTTTTTTTCATCTATTACAATATCGTTGGCACTATATACCCGCACAAACTATCCACCAAGCATAATACAAAAAAAACACAACAATTCAAAAAAGGAATTGGGAGTCACAATTAACCAGAACTATCCATATTGATTGTTGCCATTCCCTCCATTAACTAGTTGAATAATGGATTCATCGGACATCGCTTTAGCTTCCATAGAAGGAGAAAACTAATAATGGCTACACTAATTCATTTTGACCAACTTGTCTAGGTCCTTTCTTATTTCTTCTAGGATGCCGCTCTACTCACGCATATTGCCTTCGATGTCATCAATTCTCAATTCTAGGTTAGAAGTGTAATAGGAGACATGTCTTGGTTCTTCCAATAGTCCTCCAATCTGGTTGTGGATGACCCTTAACATGTGTTTGATGTCCTCTAGTTCAATGCGAAATTTATTGAATAGGTTCCTCTAGATAGACATATTCTCAATTCCCTAATTTCCCAAGACTTGATAAGCTAGTTGTGGTCTGAGTGACTCTTCCTTCTCAAACATTCCATACCAATGGTTTAAATTATGTGCATTCCAAGAGCCCCCAATTGTGACCTCATCACTATGACCGTCCTCTATTTTCCCAATGCATTTTCTGGCCTCTACAAATTTAGCGTAGGCAGAATGGGAGCCCAAACTCGCATCAGCTACAGGAAGATTCACTTTGAAATCAAACAAGCTAGCCCTGAAACAATTCCCTCCAATTTGATTCCCCGATGAGACACTAGCAATAGAGAGTTGCTAACATAAAGCCTACATAAAGGGAGGAATTTCATGGACCTACACAAAATTCACAAAATCCTCCTCGTTCTTGACCATCGTTTCATTCACCAGAACAATTGAACTCATGCAAGAACCCTCCATATCGCTTACAAGAGTCAAGGTCTTTATTTCACTTGTGAAAGTCTGGTACACCTGGTGGGTGATTAATTCCTCACATGAGGCCCTCTTAACTTCCCTTACACCTCGGGGATGTCCGAACTGGAATACATGCCCCTTCCCAAGCGTCCATCTGCCACAGAGACTCCTGCTCCATAAAGTATATAATGCAGCCCTTTAAATTACCACCTAATGTGGGAATTTTCACTTTGTTCCATCGTTTTAAATACATGGTATCCACTTTCTTTGAGGTGGATGTTGGTCTAACACAATCAATCCTTGTTTTTGCCTAACTCCCTGGTTTTCCAAGTCATCTGCTTCTTCATTATTTTTTTGCTTGATATGAAACATGGAAATGGATTTGGGGAGGAATCTTATGATCCTCTTTTGTAATCTCCCACAATTTAGGTCCTTTCATTTCATGCAGTTGCACATTTTGTGGGTTACAATCATGGAGTCTCCATAGATGTGTGCTTTCAATACCTTGAGAGAAGTTAAAATAGCCACTCCTTGAAGATGAGCTAACCATGCTACTTGATTATTCAATTTGCGACCTAGGCCCCATGCATAAGATTTCACCACATTCCCATCGGGGTCCATTATAACCCCGCACCTTATCCTCCCCTGGTTTCATTGAAAATACAATTAGTATAGAAATAATTGATAAATATATAGGGGATAGAGTTATGTAAGTTATTTTATTATTATTAAATTTTTTTCAAAAATATTTAATGTGATGTGTTATTTTTTGTAAAAATACTTTTTAGATGTAATTATACTTAAATTTAATATTAAAATTAACTAGAAATTGCACTTGAAAGTGAAAAAGAGCGTGGTAATAAGGAGGTAAGACGAAAGTGATGTACTTGAGAGAGAACTTGATAAGTGAAAATCGTGAAGTTTAAGGAAGTACGGGAAAGAATAAATGTGGAAAGTGTACAAAATATGTAAGCAAATAGTGTATTATAGAATGTAAATGTACTTATACAAGAAAGACGTTTTTGGAAAGTAGATATAATTGAGTGTACATGTAGAAAAGGGAACGTTAAATGTGTCAAATGCAAGAAAATTGAACATCCATAAGCAAATAACAATAAATATGCATACTATGAGCGTATTTTTTTTCAATGCATGAGTGCTATTAAAGTGCATTGGTAGCATTTATAATTTAGAAAACATAGTACAAGCATGGAATTGCTAATAGAAGTGCATTGGTAGCATTTGTTCAAAGAGAAACCTCCATTAGCATATGATAGAAACATTGAACCAAAATAAAACTCAAATTTTACAAGAAATATGTTTATGTGAAGTAGATATGATTTATTGTACATGTAAATGCATTGATATGAGGTTGTTGTTCCAAGCAAGGGCTGATGTTTCCTTTTCATTGCACGAAAGGTGTAAACCTTTTGTACCTTGAACAAGAAGAGAAGATCTGTAGGAGAGGAAAGTAAAATAGATGAGGGAGATGAAAGAAGAAAATAGTAAAGTGAATTATCTTGTATTGAAAATGGAAATGCCAACTTGGTAGATTTGTATTTTATTTGTTGGAATGAAGGTAAATGAGTGAGAAGTATTTTGGAATGCAAATGCAATTAAATATGCAATAGCCCCTGCACATGGAAAAAGTAATTGGTAAGTAAGTATCAATAGTATGTAAAGTGGAAAAAAATAAGAGAGTGGAGAAAGTAATAGAGTTATGGTGAAACATTACAATTTAGATAGGAAGGTGAAATAGGAGTTGAAGCTGTGTAGGCACAAAATGGAATAACTTATGGAGAATTGTATATTTGAAAGCATTAATGAACACACATTTGTATTAATTTTCAAAGAGTAATAGCGGATAAAGAAATATGGGATGTGTGGTGGAAGTAATAAACAGTGCAAATGGTTCCCGAATGGGGTGGTGGGGAGGCTCAATGGTGGCGGGCATGCCAACCACCTAGCAACCTCACGTCCCCTGCATCATCACATCGAATTCAATGCATTTGATGTGTGCCATGATGAACATGGATGGAAGTTTGAGACAAAGGATATTATATGGGACGATGATATCGCAAACTATATGAGGGCGAGCAAGGTGGTTCGTGTTTGCCGCTCCAATCATGATGTCAAAGGGGTTTGTGCCTGCTACAACTATGATGTCGTTGAGTATGAACCTATAGGATCATTTGAGGTCGGAAGACATTGTTTTGCGGGTGCTCGATGAGAAATGGAGCTCTGTCCTGAGTAGATTTTTTTCCTTGGTTTTTGCTTTGGTGGAGGGTAATCCTGGTTTCACTGCTTTTCATTCGTTTGTTGTGTTGTTGCAGCAAGTTTGTGGGTTTATTGTTGCAGGAGGGTGGTTGATTGAAAACCTCTTGAGCGCTCCTCAGGCCTTCTGGTCTCTAGTGTTATCTCTTTGTTTATATTAGTTTCCTGAGGATTTCTCTATGGTGGGTGTCCATTAGTCTCATAAGGGGTACTTGTCACCTAGTGGGCTCATCTCTAGTTGTGGGTGATGGGTCTTGTGGTTTCTTGATTTTGTTCTTTGTCTAAGAGACTTACTTGAAGATTATTTTGTGTTGGATCTCCATTGGTTTAGCAAGGGGTTTACATAGGTTGGTAGGTTCAACTTTACTTGTGGGTGGTGGGTATTTTTGGATATACGCGCTCCCATGATCCTCTAGCATCTAAGGAAACCACATACTCAGTTAGAGTCTCCTAAGGTGGCTCTATTGAGCTCGCTTTTGTATTTGCAAGTATTTTTTGGAGATGGTATGTTAGCGCGATGCCAGTCGACAGGGGTCCCACTCACTGTCGACACATACCGCAGTCTTCCTGAGCACCGGCCAGGACAGGGTTTATCCCGCCCAGCAACACCTGCAGAGTAGATGAGGTCTCACCCGAGGCGTCTAGGAAGAGCAGACAGAACCATGTTTCCGCCGAATGAAGGAGGATGGTTGCAGATATAATACTTAAACTTATTGTAACACAACGACGGAGATCTTTAAGCATTAAACATAGTAGTAAAGCAATATTCAACCCAAACATTCATCATTGCAACAACAGTAAATATAAAGCAAGTATCGCATCAAAGAAGCATGACATTATCCATATAGTGCAATATCACATTATCATAACCGAACAAATTGAACACAGGGATTGCACCAAAATAGCTTCATCATATTATCATTGTCAACCCAAATACAATGCCTCTGCAAAAACTAGATCTTCGCAATGACTCTTGGCATCAAAACATACCCGAAAATCATACATCATCAAAGCTTCACATTCTTCTCCCGTGAATTATCTCTCTCCATATTCTCCTATATCTTGAAAACTTACAATTATTATCTACATATAGGCTTCCGCCTTACAACTCTTGTCCACTTACTACCGACTTCCTAACTGACACTGTGGAAAAATGACCCAATATCTAACTGACTCTTCCAAAAACGACCAAAAAACTGCATTCTGTGGTATAGCCAACTCAACATTACATAACATGTGGTCCAAATGACCCAAAACCCGCATTCTGTGGTACAATTGACCCAAAATCCACATATTGCGGTACATATGACTCAAAAAATACATAAAATACTCGAGCCTTCTTCCTTCCGCGACTTCGTCTGACGTGTCACATCATCGGCGATGTTGTGATTCTTCCTTATCAAACCACCTTCCAACAGGCCCCCAACACAATCTTGTGGCTCGCCCTTGAGCCACGTCATCAAGACATGGTGTACTCAGACTCTTCTATGGTTGAACTATGTTTATGCAACTGTTCTTACTGTCTGGATCGCGCAGTGTTGTCCTGCTCCTACTTCACTGATCGTCAACTCGCTGTCATGTAATTCTCACCCGAAAGTGGGCATCCCTCGACTTGCTGTCATGTACCTCTCAAACTCATCCTCCAGTCTTGAGGAATCTGGTGCAGACTGAGGAGAAGTTTACGAACAACGCCGAGGTGCGAACCAGGCCAACGGCTCTGGAACATCTGTTTCGCACTAGCAAGAACAAGTTTTAGGGACCTGGGGGCGACGACCCTCCCCTTTTGTGTGGTCGCAGGGACCACGAGAATTCAAACCATCACCAACTGCCTAGACATCTTGGACAAAACTTCATGCTTGTAACCCCGGAGTGTCCAAGGTGCAACTTGCTCCAACCGCTCATGTACACTCATTAGAGAAATTTTGAGGTCAAAAAAGGGCCTCAAAACAAAGAAAATGTACTATAAAATACAACCAATCACATTCTAGTAGATGACATCATCCCCCTTGGTGAGGTGGCATTGCATGAGTTAAGAATGCTTATTTGTCAAATTTTCTATGGTGGATGAAAACACATAGTTAACCAAGGTAGTGGTGTAAGTACTTTTAAGTCATAAAGTAAAGTACTCATAATGATAGTCTTTTCATAAAATAATATTATTGTCATTTTCAAGTAAAGTACTCATAATGAATGTCTTTTTACACTTTCACATAAAATAATATTATTGTCATTTTCAAGTGAAGTACTCTTAATTCATAAAGAAAGTCCTTTCACATTTTTTTATAAAATAATATATTATCATTTTTATGTTTTTAATTTTAAATTATATATTCACTCCATTTTATTTAATAACATAATGTCAAACTAATAAAGAATAATAATAGATTTAATAAATAATAATAATAATAATGCAATGTAGATTATAATAATATTATTGACATTTTACATGTAAATAAATTCTCAATTAAATTACATTATTAAATTCATGAGAAAAGTACTAAATATAAAAAGTCAACATAAAATTTAAAAAAAAGCTCTTAAAAATGGTTTTTATTATTTAATTTCATTTGCAAGTTCAAGACAAATAAATGTTAAAGGACAATACATTTTTGGGAATTTACAATGAATCTTAGTCACATCAATGTAGACTTATTTTATTAATTTTATTTCTAGTGAATTTTGAAAAGTAACTCAACCATGGTTATTTATATTGTGCATAGAAAATAGTGTGGGAGGTGACTTGTCATATATACCTACTCCATAAAACTCCCAATTCATAATATGTTAATATATCTCATATTTTTGTAGTACATCTCTTAGGAGGCCCTTTTTTGACCTCAAAATCTCTCTAATGCGTGGTTCGGGCCCTCAGCACATCTGGTGTGCTACCACATGAAATAAAGTGGAGCATTTCCACAACCTCCTTGGAATTCCTAACTTAACAAAATACCAGATCCTTTCGTAGCATAACCCTTCTTAACTAAAACAATCTCTATGTGCTTACTCCCCTCAGGTTCTCTATTTATACAGCGCACTCTGTCATCCATCTGCCTTAGCAAGCCGTTGCAACACCTACTCGCACCCTAGGATAATTGTACCTTTGCCTAGTTTCCTTCATGCAAAAACGTGCAAAGCATTTCTTTAGCCATGTCGGCATGATGTATGCTTCATTCCAACCATGCGGACCATCCTGGAAAGTACCATCGGCCATATTGCCTCAGTGTATCCCTAATCCCAAACATGCATTCTTCTGACACGATCGAACTCGACTAACGATCATATCCGTCAAAAAGGGAAAAGTCCCATCTGCGTCATGATTTCGGATGTGACCCAAGCGCAACACTCCTAGGTGTCACAAACCGCTCCAACCTTGCGGCAGAAGCCTCCCTACTTCCGCATTTCATCCATGGTGATGTGATAGCCTGCAACCAATCAATCTACTTCTCCCTTTTTTTAATTTTTTTTTAATCCTGATGCGACTCAGGCATCGCGGTGTTCCAAGCCCAACTGATAGGGCTTCAACCTATGACCATTCACCATTTTTGGGAGCATCGCCCCGTCCAGCTGCTGCATATGAACTGCACCCCCTGAAGTAATACTATTGATGTGATATGGACCAAGCCAATGCATCTGCAACTTTCCTGGATGTTTCATAAACTTGTTGTCGTACAACAACACCAAGTCACCCTGCTGAAACTATTTGTTTTTTATGTGTCGATCATGCCATGCTTTCTGGTGATCCTTCTCTACCCCCTGGTGGAACCCATCAATGAAACGATCTTCCTCCAACTGCACCAACTGCTCTAGACGTTCACCTAGTGCCGTTGCATCATCCAGGCCTGTTGCGACTGCAATGCACAGAATCGGGACAATATACTCCATGGGCATAATTGCTTCTTGTCCATACACCAGCTTAAATTGTGTCTGCCCTGTCAGTCGTTTACATGTGGTGTGATAGGCCCACAATACTGCTGGGATTTTGAGATCCCAGTCATCGCAGTTCACGTTACACACCTTTGTTAGTGCATGTTCCAATACCTTATTGAAAGCCTCCACCGTGCCATTCGCTTGCGGATGATAGGGTGTACTCTTCTTATGTTGTATCTGCAACTTCTCCATCAATGCGTTGATGGTGTGATTAAGAAAGTGGATACCTTGATCGCTCAATAATATCTTGGGGCAGACAAAGCGAGTGACAATGTGGTCAAAGAGAAACCGCGCGGCTGTGGTCGCGGAGCAATCAATGACTGGTGCAGCTTCTGCTCATCGATTTAAATACTCTGTTGCGATAATAATATAGCGTGCACCCATGCGCTTCCCTGGTGGATTGATTGGTCCTACAAAATCCACCGCCCATTTGTCGAACGACTGTAATGTCAACTGGGGCATCAACGGCATCTCATCGCGTCGGGATGGTTTTCCAGTTCGTTGACAGTGCATAGTTTGTCGCATCATTATGTAGTGTGGGCCACCATAGCCCAACACACAGCACTTTCCTAGCAGTCGCCCTACTGCCATAGTGTCCTCCAGCTACTCCTCCATGCGCTTCTGCTAATATCTGCGATTGCTCATGCGGCAAGACACATCTGCACAATACCTCATCGACACCCATTTTGTATAACTCTCTTGCAATGAGCTGGAAGTATGCAGCTTTGACTACCAACTGCTTCTTCTGATTGGTGGTGAACTCGTTTGGTGCAGTACCCGTGGTTAGAAACTATATGATTTCCGCAAAGTAGCCATCTGCAACCTCAATCCGAAACAGTTGAGCATCTGGTAAACCATCTTCAATGTTGGTCAGCTCCTCTACTGTATCGATCCACGAGAGATGATCAGGACCGACATTCAACCGGCCTAGCTTTACAATGACTTCAAAATCAAACTGCTGAAAAAGAAGTAGCCAGCGGCATATATTCCCCCCCAACACAGGCTTATTGATTAGGTATTTCAACCCGGAATGGTCAGTGAACATTTTAAAGTGCCAACCCAAAAAATAGTGCCTGAAATTCTGCAGCGCATAGACCATTGCCAGACCTTCCCGCTCAGTGATAGTGTAATTTCTTTCTGCAGATGACAACTTCCGACTTGCAAAAGCAATAGGATGATCAAGGTTGCCTTCTCCTGGTTGAGCCAATGCGACACCCAACACAATCGATGAGGCATCAACATGGACATGGAATTCCTTAC
Source organism: Larix kaempferi (assembly GCA_027924585.1). Lineage (NCBI taxonomy): Eukaryota > Viridiplantae > Streptophyta > Pinopsida > Pinales > Pinaceae > Larix > Larix kaempferi. The sequence continues at coordinate 17,329,992 of BSBM01001219.1, read as the reverse complement.
TCCAATCCGAAAATACCAATATCGGTGCCGACGCCATCTTCACCTTCAATGTTTCAAATCTAGCCTGACACTCTGGGCTCCACTAGAATGCCTCATCCTTCTTCAACAACTTCTCCATAGGGGCATTAATTGCAGCATAACCCCTGATGAACTTGCGATAATACCTCATGTGTCCCAGATTCGCCCACAACTGCTTAATAGTGGTCGGTGGTTGCAAACTCAAAATGAGCACAATCTTAGCCGGATCAACCAACAACCCTTGCTTACATAATATGGCCGAGCAATATCCCAAACGGTGCACAAAAGATGCATTTCTTCAGATTCAGCGATATCTGGTGCTGTTGGCGTCGCTCGAGCATCAACCGCAGATTCGCCAAATGATCACGGACCAAACCATAGACCATCCAATCGTCCATGTATACTTGTAAAAATTTCTGAATGAAGTCTTTAAATGCAGCAATGACAACCCATGAACATATCGCAGGTGCGTTCTTCAAACCAAACGACATTATAGTGTATCAAAATCAGCCCCATTTAGTAACGAAAGTTGTCTTATGGCGATCTTCTTTGGCAATGCGGATCTGATGGTAGCCAGAGAATCCGTCTGTGAAGGAGTACATCTCCTGGCTACCCACTCCTTCAAGCAATTCATCGGTAAATGGAGTGGGGAACGGATCATGCAAACATGCATCATTTAGCTTCCTGAGGTCAACGCAAATGCGTACTTCACCAGTCTTCTTATCCTGCACCACCATAGGACTAATCCATTTCGACTCCTCAACTGGTTCAATAATACCGGTGTCCAACATGCGATCCAGCTCAGCCTTGACCCGCTCCTTATGTCGCGGATTCAATCGATAGGGTCACTGCCGGATTGGCTTAGCATCTAGTTTTAATGGAATCTTCATTTCTCCTAAGTCACCCAGAATGCCCTTCATGTCGGGAAACTTAGTAGTAAATATGTCTTGAAACTCATGGAGCAAATCAATGACCTTTCTTATCAACTCATCATCCCAGTAATCCCCGACATTTGCGAACTTCGGAGTGTCCTCTGTCCCAATGTTAATCTTGCAGATCCTCGGCGGCTGACTGATCGGGTCGCTTGGCGCATCAGGTGGTACCACAACACGACTTCCTTATGACTCTGAGATATTCACATTCCACGAATCATCACCATCTTCTGGCCCACCACTGATATTGAAACACTCCATGAGAGACTGCATCTGGAAGTGCATGTGCGGATCCGTAGGATATGCTACTAGGACAACTTGCAGAATTACATCACGGATGAGCTGTAATGCACCTCTGCATTGGCATCAGCAAAACTGAATGTATGGGTAAAACACATTGTGAGCTCCAGCTAAGTAGAAATTTCCCCTCACGACTCAATTGCAGTATACCATGAACATGGCATCTCATCCAAAGTATGGATAAAAGCATGGACCCACTCATCTTTTGGTCGCGATACCCATAGTCGTTGACATTCCATCAAGTGACCACCAGGATCGGTCTGCCCATCATACTTACCAGTGTGGTAAACCTCAGTATCACAAAAATGTACCATCATCAATATTTGGCATTTTGACCATCCATCAATCGATGCCTTGCGTGTCGCCCACCAGCGTGCTGGAATAGCCTTCAATGCTTCATTCAATGCCAGCAAATGCTGTGGTTTGGAAACTCTTTCTTCGAACTCCATCAGAAAGTCAGATAAGCCAGGTAGTCCTTCATATATTGGTAGTGTAACCATTTCAATCGCAACACGGCATAATGACTGTGTGACCAACTCGCACTTACAAAGTGACACTTCGTGCAAGCGGTTCTGCCAAAATTCCAGCGCATCATCAGAGTCGGAAGATGCAGAGCTGTCATTGCGCCATCCCAGCTCACCATTGGCAGTCGGATGTATATAATCTTTATAAATATTGAATGCATGGTCCCATCAGCTGGGATCATCATCCTTCACTGGCTCTATGTAGCGGCATCCTTCAGCCGGATCCAATGGGGCGATAACTATGAGATCGCGATTTTCAAAATTCATCATCCATCGCTTGAAGTTGATTACAACTCCACTATCATTATCCCATCCAATCCTCAATAGCGCGGGATAAGATCTTCCGCCTTCGACAACTTCTATGACATCAAAGTCGTCATAGGTTTTCATACCCTTGATATCTACCACTAGCTGCAGAACTCGCCCAATGGGTGTTACTTTCGCATGGTTAGCCAATCAGAGCTGTACAGGAGACTAGTGCAATGGGGGGCTCCCCATATTGTGCCAAGCCTGCTTGGTCAAGATGTTGACATCCGAACCAAGACCCAGAATAACTGAATCAACATCATAGTCACCAATTTGAATATTCATCCGCATCTCCTTACCCGTCTTCCATCATTGCAAGGAATTAACCGCGAGCTCTTGTTGATCCTGGGTCGGTCGTCACAACAAGGCTTCAATCGTAGCAAGAGCGTCGGGATCTTTTTCCAGGGACAAACAATGTTCCAAAAATGCTCAAAGTGTGCAGGATTGCCGCGACGGTCTAACCTCCGAATTAGCATCAAAAGTAGAGGGCATGTCATACATGACGACTTTACCTCGGTCTTTCCCTAAGGACTGTCATGCCTGAAGAAAAGTCTCCCGTTTCGCATCAATATCAAATGATACCTTCTTTTTTCCAGCTAACCGGATCATTGAGCTGTCTTCTCCAGTTGTCTTTCCTCCTCGAGTGACCACAGCAACGGAAGCATCTTGTGGTCTTGGTTCTGCAGAAATTGTCACGATGTTTGCACCCTACTGCTGATTCGGTGGTATGTTCCCCGATTGATTTATATTTTTATTTATGTTCTGATTCGACCGTGGATTCTGGTTCTGCACTAGTTGCTGTACTTGGTTCTGAGCGGGCTACTATGCTTGGGGCTGTGTTTGCAACTAGGGAGTGTTCCCTGCCTGCCATCGTGCAATCAACTGTGGACAATTCTCAACTGTATGATCATTAACAAAACACAACGTACACTGGTTCTGTAGAAGTGGACAGTCTCGCTGATAGTGTGCCCATACCACACAGTGATAACATTGAATAGGTCCGCGACCACCTCGTCCTCCTCCGCAACCAAATCCTCCGCCACGTCCTCCCCGGTATCCTCCCCAGAATCCTCCCTACTGCTGGTACTGTGGTTGGTTAAATTGTTGTTGCATTAGTGCTGGTTGCATCCCTTGCCCTTGTGGTGCATGTTGCGGTTGCTGTACATATTGTGGCTGTTGTGGAGCATATTGCGGCATAGACTTTGTTGCGGTACAAATTGCATCTGCGGTTGAGGTAGCGGTTGGGCTACCTGCGGCTATGGTTGCGATTGTTGTATGGCACGCCCTTGATGTAGAATGCATCATACATTCTTTCTTGTAGCAACCCATATGCACGAAAATCTTTGTCATCGTGACCCACCGACTTGCAAAATGTGCAATAAAGATTTCTCGGGGTTGTGACCATTTTCTGCATATAAGGGAAATTGTCGTGACTGTGCCCATACACTTGGCAGACGCGACACCACGGCATGCTGCCACCATTCAACGGGTTTGGCCCACCTGACACCAAATAATTGCGGAAATATGGGCAATTGTGCTTCGTATGCCCTTCTCCTCGGCATTGTATACACCATACTTCATCGCGATGTTCCTTGCTTTTCTTCAAATCTTGTAGTTGTATAGTCAAGTTAGTGAGCTGTGTCTGTATCTGCGACATCTCGGCTGCATTATCTCCAATCGGTAACGCCTCCAATCGCATTGCAATCTCTAGAGCTTCACTGGGCATCGAGATGTTTTGTTGCATCAACGGAAGCCGAATGTGTGGTAGAAGTTCCGCGATGAACCACTCCTTATGTTGGACGGTGCTCATATTGAAACTAACCTTTTCCATCAGCGTCTTGAATTGCTGGTCGAAATCCCATACCGTCTCATTGGGATACTACTTAATTTCCTTCAATTTTGTAATATATTGAGCCTCAGACTTGGGCCTTCTAAATTTGGCGATCAGCCCATCTTGAATCTCATCCAACGACTTCTCTGGGGCTCCTGTAGGGACTAGAACGAACTTCTTAAACCAATCTAATTCACGACCTCACAGAGTTGTCACTAACTGTCCTTTCTTAGCAGCAGCATCAATGATATGTTTTATGGTCTAGACCGCTTCACACAAAAACCAATATTGTTCTGGGTTGTCTGTCGCACTCCCGTGGAACAACGGTAACTTAGCATCATCGCCTGCCATTCTGGGCTTTCTTCCTCCTTTCGATGTACTACTACCAATTAGCTTCTGTGGAATTAACGAACTTGGCAGTGTCGAAGTGGTATTCCTTGCTATCTGAGAGATAGTGAGCGGAGGTGTGGGTACGTTGGTGCCGGGGTTTGGTCCTGCCTCTATCCTGGGCATAGCCTGGTTGTCCTTGTCAATACTATGAGGTTGCTTCGTCCCATGTGGCCTTCCTTCATGGTCTTGCGGTTCAACCGTAGCAGGACCTTCTCCCATCCTCTACCTCTTTTCCTGTCAGAACCTCGCTCCTCCCCTCGTAAGACCACTTTCTTCCTCGGCTTCACTCATAGTCTCATCATGACCTGCACCCATCTACCCCTTACCATTCCATGTACCTCTCCCCAACAGTCGTGGTACCCATAGCCTCCACCCACCAGGTTGTCTACTGATCAAGATGCATGTTACGAACCTATGTAAACCCTTCTCTTTACTATGTTAGTATATTGTTATTGGACGCATATGCTTTGTAAGTCGTCCCGTAGTATTTGTTGATCCGTAGTTTATATTAGCCCATAGTATTGACCCATAGTATTGGACGCATATGCTTTGTAAGTCGTCCCGTAGTATTATATGTCCCATGGTTTTGACTCATGGTATTGGGCATAGACTTAGTATATAAGTGTGTGTTGAGGTCATTGAAGGCACCGTGAAGTTAATTGTATTGAGCTTGCTCAAAGGAGGTTGCCCCCTCGAAGTGGCCCGTGATCAATATAAAAGTGATTCTGTTCTATTATTTCTGCTATTTCGCATATTCTCAGTAATTAATTGTTGCAGGTGCATCTCATCTGGTATCAGAGCACTTTCCTTGGCACAAGTGGGAAATTTTTTTTCTTTTTTTGGGCGGCGACTTTCAGATCAATTTCTGAAACTTTCTGCACAAAATCAGAAGAAACCGATTGCATATCTGAATTCCTCTTTCAAAAATACACAGTTTCAAAAAAAAAATCATCTCCTTTGGAGTTCTAAAAGTGGAGATATCGCGGATTTAAAATCAGCAATTTTTCAAAATTTCGGTGACGGCCGCGGAAATTGCGGCGAGAAAATCTTTTGACCGAGTGCCCAGATTTCTATTCCGCTCTCACGAGTAGAAGCAGAGTGGTTGTTCCAGTTCCGGAAACATGCTATAATAGCGATTCTGAGCAATATAGATCAGGTTTTTGAACATTGGGTGGAATTTCTACCCAAATTTTTTCTGTTGCAGGTTCGGATTTGGGAATTATCCCTATCCGCTTAACTGTGGGAAGTACTTGGGCATAAGCCCTAAAACTCATTGTGAGGAGTACCACAGGAACCCCGAAGTAACTAGCCCATTGAGAGGACCTGCCAGCGAAAAGGGCAACGACCCCTACCTGATTGACTAGTTCCCACCCGTGAGGTAAACCAAGAGATGTCGTTTGTGGCAAAGCGGTTATCAGTTTTACCTGAGCCGTGGAGTGAGGGGTACTGCCCCAATACGCAAGCCGTCAGACAGCATTGGTGGCCGAGTGAAACCCCTGAACTGTTAGGAAGCCGCACATACCTGGGGTCCATATCTACTTTCAGCTGAACTATTGTTGATCATTGTTGCGCCGTTTCAGATCCATTTGCAAGCCATTCCAGATTCAGCCGTTTTCAATCCATTCGGCGTTGTTCCAGATAACCTGGTTATGGTTGTCACCCGTGCAGGAGCAAACACCATGGAGGAAGCACTTGCAGCCATCCAAACCAAACTCCAAGATCTGGATGAAAAATTTCTCAGCCTCCATATTCAGCATTCAGCCATGAACAATAACCGACAGCCAGAATCTTTTGCAGCCACCGGGTTCTCTTCTTCCAACAATTTTCGTGGGCCGAAGCTTGATTTTCCTCGCTTCAATGGTACTGATCCGACTGGATGGATATACCGAGCAGAACAATATTTCAGTCTACATAATACTTTTGATGTCCAGAAAGTTCCACTTGCATCCTTTCATTTGGAACAGGAAGCCCTTCAATGGTACCGTTGGTACATCAAAGCTCATCTCGAGCCAAACTGGACAGATTTTTTCCAACTCATTTTGCCACGATTTGGCCCTAGTGATTTTGATGATTTCACAGGAGCACTCACTAAACTTCACCAAATTGGCACAGTAAGAGAGTATCAGACAAAATTTGAGAAATTGGCCAATCACACAGAAGGATTGTCTGCTGAATTCTACAGGAGTTGTTTTATAAGTGGTCTCAAGGATGAAATTCGCTCAGAGGTCAAAATGTTTTGTCTCAACACAATGATGGAAGTCATAGGGTTGGCTAAGCTGGCTGAGGACAATATTGCAGCTCAACAACGCTCCAAACCCACCCTTGTTCCCTTCATATATATGGGTTCCCAACGACCTCCCATCACGCCTTCTCCTCAACCAACTCCTATCAAGCATTTGTCTGAAATAGAAATGCAGGCACGCCGAGAAAAAGGGATTTGCTATAATTGTGATGAGAAATTCACTCGGGAACATAGATGTGTTCAACAAAAGCTCTATCTCTTGGATGTGGATTCTCCGCCTGCCTTAGAACTTGGTGAAGCAACTACAGATACAGTGGATGATCAGATCGACATTCAACACCCGCCTGTTGACACCCCATTTCAGGACGATCCACCTGAGATCTCTCTCCATACTGTAACCGGCGTCACCACCCCACAAACAATGTGGGTCAGGGGATACTTCAAGAAGCTCCCTCTTACCATACTCATTGATTCTGGTAGCACTCATAACTTCATTGACCCTCGGATTGCCAAACAGGCTGATTGTTTTGCCCATCCTTGCTCCAGCTTTGAAGTCATGGTTGCCAATGGGGGCACCTTACCTTGCAAGGGGAAGTGTCACAATGTGCGTATCTCTATGGAAGATTATAACCTACGCTTTGACATGTTTGCCTTGCCCTTAAGCGGATGTGATGTGGTTTTGGGCGTTCAATGGTTACGCACACTTGGCCCCATCTTATGGGATTTTGCTGAACTTTGGATGCAGTTTAAAGTTAATGGGGCACAACACAAATTTATGGGCTTACAACCAAGGTCTCTCTGCATCATCAGTTCACATCGCCTCTAAAAACTCCTTAAGAAGACTTCACATGGTTTCATCGCTCAGCTCAATTCCATTCAGATGCACCCATCAACAGTCTCCACTACTTCCTTGGATAGATATGCAGGTATCTTTGCTGAACCAATGCGCTTGCTACCTTCACGAGACGTTTCCGGTAAGAATTTAGCCACATCTACCTCTCAGCAGGAAATGATGGCTATTTTGCATGTAATACAGAAGTGGCAGCCATACCTATTAGGGAATTATTTCTGCATCAAGACTGATCTCCCGAGTCTGGAAAATTTTCTGGAACAATGGGTCTCCTCCCCAACACAGCTGAAATGGGTTATCAACCTCATGGGTTATCCCTATGTGATCACTTACAAGAAGGGTAAGGACAATATGGTAGAAGATGCTCCTTCTTGCACAATTGATGACCCAGTTTCTCTTACAACTCTTTCTCTGCTTGTTCCAAATTGGGTGCAATATGTTCAACAGGGCTCTCTCTTCTATGAACTCCATGCTTCTTCATCAACAGGGCACTCTGGGTTCTGCAACAGGTATGACCAAGAACAATGTAACTTATTTTGGAAGGGACTAAAAATGACAATTCAACAGATGGTGGCTGACGATGATACTTTCCAAGTCAACAAGGGTGAAACGACACTCCTTTCAGGATTACTCAAACCCTTGCCCATCCCTAAACAGCTTTGGCCAACTATTTCTATGGATTTCCTAGCAGCGCTCTGGTGGTACAATACCACATCTCACAGAACACCATATGAAGCGCTCTATGGACAAACCCCACCAGTTCTTCTTCCATACACCCTTAGCAGCTCCCCAGTTCAGGCAATTGACTCGGTTCTTCGAAACCGCAATCAGATTCTTCTCATTCTGCAGGACAATCTTCACATGGCTAGAATTCGCCTGAATCAACAAGCCAATCAGCACCGTTTTGAGCGCATTTTCCACGCAGCTGATAGGGTTCTTCTTCATCTACATCCTTCCAAGCAATCCTCCTTGACACTCCAGAGGCGTCAGTGGCCTGAAATGCAACCCGAGGATGCTACCGGGGAACCACTCCTTCAGCTTCTGCAGCAATTTCTCCAACCAAAGCTTTGAGGACAAAACTTTTTCTAAGGGAGAGGGGATGTTAGGAACCTATGTAAACCCTTCTCTTTACTATGTTAGTATATTGTTATTGGACGCATATGCTTTGTAAGTCGTCCCGTAGTATTTGTTGATCCGTAGTTTATATTAGCCCATAGTATTGACCCATAGTATTGGACGCATATGCTTTGTAAGTCGTCCCGTAGTATTATATGTCCCATGGTTTTGACTCATGGTATTGGGCATAGACTTAGTATATAAGTGTGTGTTGAGGTCATTGAAGGCACCGTGAAGTTAATTGTATTGAGCTTGCTCAAAGGAGGTTGCCCCCTCGAAGTGGCCCGTGATCAATATAAAAGTGATTTTGTTCTATTATTTCTGCTATTTCGCATATTCTCAGTAATTAATTGTTGCAGGTGCATCTCAATGCATCTTCAATATACCCTTTTCGCAAATAAGCATCTTGATCGATAGTTGAAGCAACAGTAAAAACCTGCCCCGAGGTTCGCGGAAAAAATATCTCTCAGCTTCACTATAGGAATTCTGAGTATCAACCGCAAACTCTGTGATATAGCCTTCTACGATGCTATCGAACCACACTTCGACAGCCCACAATGCTTTATTATCAACTTCCTGCAATTCCTGAATCAATTCAGGGGTCCAGGTCGTTGGTTCACCACCTTGGAAGTTCCTCTTTTGGAAGGTCAACTTTGCCAACCATTCGAACAATAGGATTGGAAATTTATAGAAGAACCATTCGTGTGGACCGTCGTGAATGTATCTACCCACCCATTGATCTACTGTCAATCGAATGTTCCTTCTTTCCTCTTCAGCGAATTCCTGCAACTTCTGATCAAACCACTCTTGGATCTTCGGTTTCATCGGGTGCCACAACATGTCCTCCTTTCACTCTATACACGGTCCCGGCAACGGAACCATTTGTTAGCGCGACGCTAGTCGACAAGGGTCCCACTCACTGTCGACACATACCGCAATCTTCCTGAGCACCGACTCGGACAGGGTTTATCCCGCCCAACAACACCTGCAAAGCAGATGAGGTCTCACCCGAGGCGTCTAGGAAGAGTAGACAAAACCATGTTTCCACCGAATGAAGGAGGATGGTTGTGGCTATGATACTTTAACTTATTGTAACACAGTGACATAGATCTTTAAGCATTAAACATAGTAGTAAAGCAATATTCAACCCAAACATTCATCATTGCAACAACAATAACTGTAAAGCAAGTATCGCATCAAAGAAGCATGACATTATCCGTATAGTGCAATATCACATTATCATAACTGAACAAATTGAACACAGGTATTGCACCAAAATAGCTTCATCATATTATCATTATCAACCCAAATACAATGCCTCTGCAAAAACTAGATCTTCGCAATGACTCTTGGCATCAAAACATACCCAAAAATCATACAACATCAAAGTTGCACATTCTTCTCCCATGAATTATCTCTCTCCGTATTCTCCTATATCTTCAACACTTACAATTCTTATCTATATATAGGCTTCCGCCTTACAACTCTTGTCCACTTACTATCGACTTCCTAACTGACACTATGGACAAATGACCCAATATCTAACTGACTTATCCAAAAACAACCAAAAACCCGCATTCTGCGGTATAGCCAACTCAACATTACATAATATGTGGTCCAAATGACCCAAAACCCGCATTTTGCGGTACAATTGACCCAAAATATGCCTATTGTGGTACAAATGACTCAAAAAATACATAAAATACTCGAGCCTTCTTCCTTCCGTGACTTCGTCTGATGATGTCGGGGATGCTGCGATTCTTCCTTATCAAACTGCCTGCCAACACGGTATTCTATACTCACCTCTTGAAATTCTAAGCCTGCATCGAAGGGTCGTGAGCAAAGGAATGATAGGAAGGAGATGTGGTTGTAGAATCCATGAGAGTAACGGTAGCATGCCATCTCAAACTCGTGCCCAATAGGATGTAGAGGATTCATGTCGGGTCTACCTATAGTAGGTCCCACTATAAAATTTGGTGCCATTTTTTGTTGGCACTTCATCGGTTGTGAGACAAATTTTTGTAGAACAATCAACAAACCTTAGGCACAAAAACCATCAGTAATCCAATGCTTTGGGTTTTCGTCTAAAAAATGACACTTAGCGTGACACATGTCAACCAAAATCCCCCAGTCAAAAACATGATAACTATTAAACTTTCGACATTTGTCCATCGTTATATCGAGGTCCATTCCATCAGTAGGATGAGACAAATATGTCATTCGTCCAAGGAAAATGTATCGGTAGACCAAGGTCAATATGTTAGTAGTTTGATGGTAGGTTCTAACTGTAGCGTAATAGGTAGATTTATCGTCGGTTGGACAAGGCCCAACTGTTAGTAGAACCTTGTCTTCCATGACTAGATCAAACATATTAATTTGAATTGTTATATCAATCTAAAATATTGCATAGTTTAAGACTGTAATGGGATAGAAAATATGCATGTACGTACCAACAAATGAAGTAGTGGATGTATGTCAGAGAGCTAGTTAGGGTTGAGGACACACCAATCAACCATCAAGTGCATTTCGACAGTGAAATCTATCTTCCCTAGTCACTTTTAGGGTTGGATCACACAGGTTCAACATTTATTCTATCATCATACAATATTCTTTAGCATTCATCAGGGTTATATCTACATCTAACTGAGGAGAATTTTCCCTCTCTTGCATGGGAAAATTAGGAAAAGAGGATAACTTCATATCTTGGTAGACAACCACTATTCAGTCTGCATGCAGTCTCCATCCTTCCGAGAGCAGCATGATTAGCCTAGTTACTGAATACATGCTTCCTATTTGGATTTAGGAGAGAGATCTTACCACTTCATCATTCAGAAGGGAACCTCCCTTTTGCATGGGCGAATTTACTTGAGAAGAAAATTCCCATTAGGCCTCAGATTCCTTACATGGCTTGCATGCTTACTCCATATTGATTAGAGGGGAAATATAACCCTAGTACCAGCTTCCTACAACAAACTAGCATCATTGGAGCAGTTATTATCCACTTTGTATTCTGAGGAAGGTGCATTTACTACAAGGGCGCATTATTGGAGTGAGACCTTCCCATATCTCGGCTGATCCTTGTCACAATTCTTGCATGCTAGTCTCATATTGACATACATCCACTACTTCATCTGTTGGTACGTACATGCATATTTTCTATCCCGATTTTATAACATTTCTGATTATTTGACTTATTTAGGGGTTGGAAAAACCATGCATGCTCATGCAAGCATAGTTCACTACATGAATTCATGTTTCCTTCAAGTATTGGGCCATAAATACTACTAGCAAGCAACACAAACTCCATAAACATACATAAATATCAGTTGGTATATTATAGTGGTATCAGAGCATGTTCCTCGCCAGTTGTGGGAGCATGTAGTTGTGAATAGTAAATGAATACAAAGGAACCACACAATATTACTTATAGGAGGCATAGGTTTAGGAATAGTGGAAGAAGAGAAGAAGAGGATTTAGAGGATATAGAACTGGGAGATACAAAAATTCAGTTTGGAAAAAGTAAAGGTAAAGAAACAATGGCAGATGGTGATAAAATGGCTTTCACTAGCCTCCTTTCCGCTTTAAAAGAACTGACTTCAAGACATAAATAAATGTTGAGTGCCATCAAAACATTGGTAGATAAATCAAGGCCCACCCCACACAGTTCTTTGTTCCCCAACAGTGACCGGGTATACACAAGTAGTAGTGGGGAACAATTACATACTAATATGTAGATCACCCTCATATCTACAATAGGTCCTCTAGACCTACCATGCTACAATTCTTGGATAGCCCGAAAACAGTGCCAATAATATAGGTAGAGCCAGAAGAACCAATGGGGGCATGCTTACGAGAGTGAAAAGCATTGGGAGATGAATTCTAGTCAGCCATGTCCTTTACATATTTTTTTCATTTTAAGAGTAAGAACAGACCGAGATCTTATAACAGGGATTTTAACCAGAACTATGAATTACAATGCACAGTAGGGGAACTGACTATTCCTACCTTTGATGGGACTCAGAATGGCCTAGCGCGAAATTGGATATAGAATTTGGACACTTATTTCCAGCTCAACCCCGTGATGGAGACAAATGCCATTAAGTTGGATATCTTTCATTTGGACGGGGAATCCCATGAGTGGTGGTACCATGGGCTAGTGACATCGGGTCACAATACCATCACCTCTTATACATATTTTACACAAAGGCTCATCGAGCGCTTTGACAGGAAAGACCCAAAGGTACATTTCAGAGAGCTAGGACATCTCAAGAAGTCATGTAGTCCATAATCATTCATATTTGAGTTTCAAAGGGTGGCAGTCATGGTGACAGATATTTCAGAGAGCATGTTAATTATGTTGTTCACCAAGGCTCTCACTGAACCCATACATGGATGGGTTAAGGCTTATAGACCCACCACCCTATATGATTCCATCAGTTGTACCGGATATTTACAGTATTCCGTTGCAAAAAATAAGTTTCCTCCCAGAACCAATTTTCCTATAAAAGATAAGGAGAGGAGACCCTTCCAAAAAGAATGGCCCAAGTAAAAGTGGATGGATAATGATGCCCTCCAGAACCTTAGAGAAGAAAGAAATTGTGTTTCAGCTGTCAGGAGCCATGGGTACCAAGTCACATGTGTTCAGGGAAGCGAAAGTCTCACTACATAGAGGTATACTAGTCCGACAGTGGAGAGGATGAGGATGATCAGGACCAGGAACAGGGCGAGGCACTGTACGCAGCAGAGGAGGAACAATCTCCTGAGGGTACACAAGGAGGTGTCATTGCTACACTATCTGGAGTTCCTATATTACAAAATATTCAGATAGGAGGTGTCATATAGGGCAATAGGGTTGGAGTGTTGATAGATGGTGGGGAATCCCACAACTTTATTGATGATGTCTGGATAAAAAGGAAAGGTATTCAGACTAAGAGATTTGATCGATTTACAGTATTCGAAGTAGGTAACCATACCATGGAGTGTAATCGGAGGATTCCAAAATTGAACGTGAATCTAGGGAACTATACAGTGATAGAGACATTTTATGGGGTTGATGTACAGAACATGAATGTGGTGTTGTTAGTTCAGTGGCTTTATTCCATTGGAAAGTATTCTAGGAACTACCAAACCATGGATATGGAATTTCAGGGAATAGAAGGACAAAGAGTGGTTTTGAGAGGTATGAACACCTACCCTCCTAAAATATGGAGGTCATACTCCGACAGGGAGACATAGAGTGGGAAGAAGAGTGCTTGGTTACCTTAAGAAAGCCACCAGGTAGAGCCACACAACATCCAGCAGACATACATACACTATTGCAGAAGCATGGAAAGGTATTCGGATATCTTCCATCAGGTAGGCCTCTAGATCGGGTATTTGAGCACATTATGGAGTTAGAGGAGGGGACTCAAGCAGTCATCACTACCGCTTACTGACACACCAAAAGATATAAATATGATCAAAGAGTTTCTCAAATTGGGTTACATAAAATCTATCTCCATTCCATTTGCATCTTCAGTGGTGTTAGTAAAAAAGAAGGATGGGATATTACACATGTGTATTGAGTACAGGGCGCTTAACAAGAAAACAATTAAAAATAGGTATCCAATCCCAAATATCGATTTATTAATGGATGAACTACAGGGGGGAAATACTTCTCCAAAATTGACCTCCGGTCAGGTTACCATCAGATACGGGTTAGGGAATAAGATGTTCCAAAGACCACTCTCCATTGTCACTACAGACACTATGAGTTTCTATTGATTCCATTTGGGCTCATTAATGCACCAGCTACTTTCCAGACATGTATGAGCAACACCTTCAAGGCTTATTTATGCAAGTATCTTCTGGTATTCTTCAATGATATATTGATTTACAGTCGGACTTGGGAAGATCATTTAAAGCACCTTGATGAATTACTTCGAATCTAAAACAATAGTCACCAAATGCAAAGATGTCCGAATGCAAGTTCGGTATGCAAGAGATGTTATATTTGGGACACGTGATAGGAGCAAATGGGGTACAGGTACACTTGGAAAATATTACATCCATACTGGATTGGCCTACACCTAAATGTGTGACATAATTGAAAGGATTTTTGGGCCTTTGTACCTACTACATGAGGTATGCCAACAGTTTCTCATAGATTCCAACACCACTCACATATCTTACTAAGAAAGGGGAATTCAGTTGGTCAGAGGAATCACAATGGACCATTTGAGAAAATGAAAAAGATAATGAGTTCATGCCCTATACTAGCACTACTAGATTTTACACAGCCATTTGTATTAGAATGTGATGCTTTAGGAGAGGGTATAGGAGCAGTATTGATGCATAATAATCACCCTATTGCATTCTGAGAGAAGTAAACTCAAAGACTACGAGCGCCACTATTCAATATATGACAAGGAAATGTTAGTCATTCTCCATGCGCTAACCAAGTTCAGGCAATACTTAGTGGGTGGCAGATTCAAGATTAAGACATATCACAACAGCTTAAAGTACTTCTTGGAACAAAAAGAATTGAATGAGAGGCAACAAAAATGGGTGAGTAAGATTCAAGATTATGACTTCAAGATTGAATACATAAATGGAAAAAACAATGTGGTAGCAGATGCACGTTTTAGACAACCAACCACCTTATCTCTTATGAGCATTTCCTCGGATTGGAGATCTCATATTTTGGTTGAATACTCAAAAGATAAGTTTGCTTGCAAAATATTGGATGGACAGATTCAAGATGATAGGTATAGAGTAATAGTTGACATTATATACTATAAGAGCATGCTATACTTAGTCTTCGAGTCGACACTGAAGAAGAAGATTCTACAAGCTTCTCATAACTCACCTTTAGCAGGACGCTAGGGGTTTCTTAAGACTTACAAGTAGATTAGAGAGAGGTTCTCATGGAAGGGCCTTAAGAATGATGTGATGCATCATGTGAGGGAATGCAGTTTGGGCCAATAGAATAAGATAGAGCATACTCATCCAACAGGTATACTACAACCATAACCCATTCCCGAGCAAAAATGGGAAATCATTTCAATGGAATTTATTACAAGGTTTCCCAAGGTACAAGGTAGAGACTGTTTGTACATAGTTGTGGACAGGTTGACTAAGTTCTCTCACTTCTTTTCCATTCCTTCCGAATATTCAGCCGTACAGGTAGAAGATTTATTTTTCTGAGAGGTATTCAGGTTACACGAGTTACCTAAGACCATTGTTAGTGATAGAGACAACAAGTTCACCAGAGCATTCTGGCAGGATCTTTTCAAGTTGGTTGGGACAAAATTCGATATGAGCACGAGTTATAATCCTCAGAGCTACGTGCAGACATAGATAGTTAATAAGTGGATTGAGGGATACTTGAGGAACTATGTAGCAGGTCAACAGAGGACATGGATTAAATGGCTACACCTAGGGGAACATTGCTACAACACTGCACACCATATGACCATCGGTATGAATCCTTTTAAAGCATTGTATGGTTGTAATGCCTTAGATTTTGCAGATTTGATATTTGGTGACAGCAGGGCTCCTAAATCCAAGGAGTGGATTCAATAAAGTCAAGATATTCTCAAGATACTCAAAGAAAACATACATGTTTCCCAAAATCAACAAAAGGTATATGTAGATAGAAACATGATCGAGCGTAGTTTTGAGGTAAGGGATTTGGTATACTTACATCTACATCCTTACAGACAATCATCCCTTAAAAATAAAGGAGCAGAGAAACTTAAGCCTCACTTTTATGGTGCTTACAAGATAATCCGTAAAGTGGGAGAGGTGGCATATGAAATCGAATTACCACAATAAAGAAAGATTCATAACGCGTTCCATGTGTCTAACCTCAAGAAAGCGGTAGGTCAACAGATTGTTACTTCATTAGAACCACCCCCCTTGATGATGAGGGGCAATTGATTTTGGTTCTAGAACGAATCTTGGAAGTTCGAGAAAGAAAAATAAGGAGCATGATCATTTGAGAGTACTTGGTTCAATGGAAAGAATTTCCTATAGAAGAGTCCACTTGGGAAGGAGAACAAGTATTACAACACCCAACATTACAGTTGCTTGAAGACAAGCAATTTCGGGAAGGGAGGACCGTAATTTCCTCTTCTTCTTAAGCACAAAGGACCATCCCGCTAACCTATCTAAGTCCCACAGGTTCGAGCGGGTACTGACATTTAGGGAATTGACTGAGGATTGATGCCATTATATACCATAAGAATATATTAATCATGGTTATTAGATCATCAGTAGGTAAAATAGGGACACATGAACTAGGGGCCACTTTCATGCATTACATGCAGGCCATATTTCATTTTGCATGCACTAAAACGCCTTTATTGAGCTTTCATACACACATACAGAAATGCATGCAAGTCAACTGGAAAATAGAACTCAAAAGCGACCTAGTCATGCAAAAGTTAGGTCATGCCATGTCAAAGTTATAAAATAAAGGTAAAGTGAATGAGTATGGGCTACTTATTGATTATTGATGTGAGGATTCGACTTGGAGAGCTCATAGAGACAACTAGGGTTGAGGGAACACCACTCAACCATCAAGTGCATTTCGGCAGCAAAATCTATCTCCGCTAGTCACTTTTAGGGTTGGATCACACAGGTTCAACATTGCTTCTATCATCATACAATATTCTTTAGCATTCATCAGGGTTCTAGCTACATCCAGCTGAGGAGGATTCTCCCTTTCTTACATGGGTGAATTGGGAAAAGAGGATAACTTCATATCTTGGCAGACAACCACTATTCAGTCTACATGCGATCTCCATCCTTCTGAGAGAAGCACGATTAGCCTAGTTACTGAATACATGCTTCCTGTTTGGATTTAGGACATAGATCTCACCATTTCATCATTCAGAAGAGCGCCTCCCTTTTGCACAGGAAAATTTCCTTGCGAAGACAATTTGCATTAGGCCTCAGACTCCATGCATGGCTTGCATGCTTACTCCATATTGATCAGAGGGGCAATATAACCCTAGTACCAACTTCCTACAGCAATCTAACATCATTGGAGTACTTATTATCCACTTCTTATTCTAAGGAAGGTGCATTTACTACAAGGGTGCATTATTGGAGTGAGACCTTCCCAAATCTTGTCCGATCCTTGGCACATTTCTTGCATGCTGGTATCATATTGAAATACATCCACTAATTCATCTAATGGTATGTACATGCATCTTTTCTATCCCTATTTTATAACATTTATGATTATTTGGGTTATTTAGGGGTTGGCAAACCCATGCATTTGCATGAATGTTCATGCAAGCGTAGTTCACTACATGCATTCATGTTTCTTTCAAGTATTGGGCCATAATGACTACCATAAAGAAAAAAACTCCATAAACAAACATAAATATCAGTTGGTATATTGCAAAGACCAAACTGCAGATATTTTCACTCAATCTCTTGGCCTAGATAAATCTGTAAATTTCAAAGACAAACTTGGTGTAGTTTCTAGAATGATCATTAAGGAAGGATGTTGCATTTATTTAGTTCATAGTGGCCACCTAGACTATAGACATAAGCATATTAATAAAGTCATTTAGACTTCATCTAATTCAAGCTTAGTGTTGTCTTAATTGATAGAATTCTTGATTCCATAAAATAGATTTTCAGTCATCAGATTCAATTTTGCATTCATATCATTGCATGTGACAATAATGATTGTGGATAAATGATATGAATGCAAAAGTGATCCTGATGACTAAAAATATATTTTTAAATCTATGTTTGGAATCGATAATTCTATCAATTTTTTGAACCCAATAGCAACAAAATATATTAGAATATTTCATCCCTTCATCCCTACCACAATTGGAAATATACACAATCATGATTTCCACGTGCCAATTATATGAACCCTGTGGCAAGATATAGTTCTAGCGTATACACACATGGATATATGGATGGCTAGAGGAACTGCATAAATACCCCAATGGCATGGTGTGTATAAAATTATAAAGCAATATTTTCAATTTCTATCCACATCTACAAGACTTACCTTCAAAACATTTTTTGCAGCCCCGAAAACCATTTCGAAAATACAAAGATCCAAAATATGCTCAAGGTATTTTCCATATTTTCCACTTGAATTACAACAATTACAAAAAATTAAGCACCTCTTTGGAATCATTCAAACAATGGAACATGTTATTATCAAACTAGCTCACCAATTCCATGCTAGAAAACTTACATCCAGAGGACTTACACGTCTTTCACTCACTTTCCCAATGTAGCGCTATGATGGTGTTTTTCATGAGGCCAATCGACCATTATGATGGTGTTTTTCATGAGGCCAATCCTCTAGAATCCTCTCCATATCCAACATAGCACAACACATCACTACATGTCTAGGCATCCCATGTGAAAACAGATCACAAGCTGACCATAAGGATTGAATAACACTCTCACAATAATTGCTAGTCTAGAATTGTCAAAAACACTGAAAATCAGACACATAAATTATGCACAATAATTAACTGTATAGCATAAATTTACATTATCGAACAATGTACCATAAAGTGGCTGCAAATATATAATATTACATCATAAATTAGAATTGCTTTTAAGGCATTCGAAAAAGTCATAAAGCAGGCTTACCAAATCTAGCTAAAACCCCCCAAG
Organism: Larix kaempferi; assembly: GCA_027924585.1. Lineage (NCBI taxonomy): Eukaryota > Viridiplantae > Streptophyta > Pinopsida > Pinales > Pinaceae > Larix > Larix kaempferi. Next base: position 17,310,839 of record BSBM01001219.1, on the reverse strand, counting down.
GTTGAAACATCTAACTCCAAATCATGCAAGAGGCTCACAAATTGTCCAAAATGGATTTGGAAGGTGATGCATGATGAATTTAGAAAAATATGATTCCTTTTGGAGATAAAAAGAGGAAGTATGTGTTAACCATGAAAGAAAAAAACACTAGAGCGCCTAGCTTTTTCCTTATCCATCCAAAAGCAGGAAAAAGCTGTAAAAGCAGTGAAAAATTAGGATACGTGCCCTTTCCACTCTGAATAGCCAGGAAAGTACGCAGGATGACCATGAGTGCTCTCAAGTGGATAAGGATGACAAAAAGTGGGCCTAGGAAATACGTGGCCAACAACCTAGTTTAGACACCTAGGAAAGTAATAAAATTAATTAAAATTTATATCCTAAGTATCAAGATGGGTTTTAATAATCTAAAACCATACCTTAAGCGTGAAAAATTAGGGCCCATTAACAAAGTCTTTTTCACCCTTTACAGACCGTTGTAAAAAATACAAGGAAACATGGAAAACCTCATGGGACAAAACCCTCCCTAAAAAAGGACAAGAACAAAACTTGAAACCTGATATTCAAGAAGCCTTCACCTCATGTTCATCCACTCCAAGCAAAAAATTAAGATGGTTGAAAGTATTCTCTGTGAATTATTTAGTGAAAATTTCAGCAGTTTGCTCAGTAGTGGGGCAATATTGCAAAACAATCAATCTCTCATGCATTATACTTCGGATGAAGTGCATGTGCACTTCAATGTGCTTGGTTCTTTGTTTGATTACTATATATAAGGATATCCCTATGGAACACTGATTATCAACGCAAAGAATAGTGGGAGTGCTAAAGTCAATCCGAAACTCACTAAAAATTCCATGCAACCAGATGCACTGAGTAGTTGCATTCACCGCTCCCTGGTACTCTGCCTCTGTTGAAGAGAGTGAAATTGCACTTTTAATTTTACTAGAATAGAATATAGGACCCCCTCCAAGCATGAATACAAACTCGGAAGTGTACTTCCAGTCTGTGTTATCTCCATCCCAATCCGAGTCAGAAAATGAAACTAGATCCAATGAGGAATTGGTAGCATAGTGGATCCCATGTGTCTTGGTGCCTTGCACAAAGTGAAAGATTCTTTTTGTAGATCTCTAATGGATCTCATGTGTCTACTCCATATACCTTGCAACATGACTTACTGCATATGCCAAATCTGGTCGGGTGTGAGTCAAGTACAATAGGATTCCAACGAGTTTCCTATAGAGAGTGTTGTTCACCAAGGGTGTATAATCCCCTTATTCTATCCTGACTCCTGAAAGGAAAGGAGTCTCTGCATACTTACATTATGTCACCTTGAACCTTTTTAACAGATAAGAATCATATTTAGACTGACATACAATGATTCCTGAGGGTGACTGAGTGATCTCAAGCCCCAAAAACTGCCTAAGAATCCCCAAGCCTGTCATGGAGAAAGCTTGATGCAAAGCTGTCTTTAGTGAAGAAATTTCATCAATGGAACTTCCTATCATTATTAATTCATCAACATACAAAATTGTAATTAGAATATTACCATTGGTGTGCTTTAGATACACATTCGGATCATATTTTCATTGGTGGAAATCTTGTGTCAGGAGGAAATGACCGATTTTTGCATACCAAGCTTTGGGAGCTTGCTTGAGTCCATACAATGATTTCCTTAGCCTACACACAAGTGATGGATATGTAAAATAGCCTTCAGTTTGTTGCATATATATCTCCCCCTCGATATCACCATGAAGAAAAGAAAACTTCACATCCATGTGATGAACTGCCCAACAATTTGCTGCTGCAACTGACAAGTCGAATATAATCCATTTTTTCCATGGGGGAAAAGGTCTCATTATAGTACATACCTTGGAATTGTGAAAATACCTTGGCCACCAAACTTTATTTATGCTTGACTACATCAGAATCAACAGCCATCTTATTCTTGTATATCCATTTGCATCTTACTAGCTTTCTGCCTGGTGGAAGCTTGACTAGCTCCCAAGTTCCATTCTTCTGCAAGGAGTGGAACTCCTCATCCATAGAATACCTCCATATTATATCTTATAAGGATTATTCATATGTTTGAGGATATTATTCAACCATGAGAAAACATTTCTCAGCAAGATTTGGGTCCCTCCCTGAAAGTGCATTCTCATATTGTGACCTTGTCTTTCTAGGTTCCCGAGGATTCCCGACAAGTTCACCAGCAACTTCTACGGTTTTTTCTGCCCAATTTTTCCTTGTTGGTGATATTGGATCTGCAATCATATCATGAAGATCATCATTTGAATATGAATAATAATATTCCTCATCAAAATCCTCATGCAAGTCTTCATTTTCTTCTTCCGGTGGTGGTTGAGAGGATTCTCCAATCTCAACTCCTTGTAGGGTCTCTTCCTCAAACTGAACACTTATTTGTATGAATGCATTTTGGGTGATCAAATAAAGAATTTTGTACCCCTTTGAGTCTTCTAATTATCCAAAAAAAAAACATAGCCTACTTTGTGGCTCTAATTCCCTTCTCTTCTCGGATGACACTCTAGCCCAAGCCTTGACACCAAAAATCCCAAAATGTGAAATATCAGGTTTATGACCACACCAAGATTCATGGGGGGTAAATCATTTCATTTATTTATGTGGGACTCTATTTTGTATGCATATTGCATAGTTTATTGCTTCAATCCAAAAATTTGGTGGAAAATTTCTTGCTTCAAGCATACAAGTTGACATCTCCTTAAGAGATTGATTCTTTCTCTCAGCAACTCCATTCTGCCAAGGAGTGTATGGTATAGTGTGTTGCATGTATATGCCAGACACTGCACAGAGCTGCCGAAAGTATGATTTGATGTACTCTCCCCCATTATCATATCTGATTTCCTTTATCTTCCTACCATACTGGTTCACAACAAAGGCTTTAAAAACCTTGAAATAGCCAAAAAATTTAGACTTAAACTGCAGGAAGTAGACCCAACAATACCTAGTATGATCATCAATGAAGGTTAATAGGTATCTGGATTTGTTCAGTGACAAGTGGGGAAAAGGACCAATAATATCACTATGGATCAGATGCAAAGGTTCATAGGTTCTCTCAGGCCTCGATCTCTCAAACTTTCTCTCTGGGTGTTTTCGTAGAATACAACCTTGGAAAACTCCCTTAGAGAAGGTGATGTTTGGAAACCCTACAACCATGTTTTTATCATGTAACTCATGAAGCATCTGTAATTTAGATGGCCAAACCTCTCATGCCAAAGTTTGCTTGCTTCATTATCATGAGAGAGGAGCGCTATTGGTGGAGAGACAGGAAAAAACGGCGAAAACTTGTAAACCATGGTGGAATGATTGGCAATGCCTAATGCAACAACTCTTCCTGTGGAGATCTCAAAGATCTCCACATCATTAGGGGTGAAGAAAAATATTTTGGATGGACCAGTATGGGTCATTTGGTAGACAGAGAATAAGTTTGTAGCTAGACCTGGGACATAAAGGACATTTAAAAATGAGCCATTGTCGAGATCTACTCCACCTTTACCCTTTGAAGTAGTTTCTGAGTCATCTCCCAGAATAATGATAGGAACTAGGCCATCGGAGGAATCAAGAGTAGCAAATGATTATCTGGTTACAACCATGTGCCTTGAAGCTCCAAAATCAATGATGTAAGAAGTGGATGAAGATGTGTTGGTCATTAGAGGATGGACTCGTTCCTTGTCATCTAAGTTAGAAACTCCTTCATTCTTCTTTGCACCTTCAAGAATGGGGATATGGTTCTTATCAAGGATTTGTGCCATTTGATCTATGGTCTTTCTCATATAGGAGATTTCAGGATGAAATCCCCTTCGGAAATATGATCACTTGGTTCGTTCCTTCTTCTTCTGATGATCCTTTCTGGAGATGGAGGGCTCCTCTTGTGGCTTAGGTTTCTCCTTCTTCTCCTCAGAAGGATTTTTGGGATTAGCCTTCTTCTTACCCTTTGAACTCTTTGAGTCACCAGCAACTAGAGCTTGATCTTTTAAAGGTTTCAATGTACCCATCAACATAAGCTTATTTTGCTTCTGAATCAATGACTCCATGAATTTAGAATATTGGGCATCTTCCAATTCTTTACAACGATTTTTGTATCATGGAAAGTCGAGACAAAGATTGAGTAGTCTTGCCCCAATTTCAAAAGGATTTCCAAAAATAATTGTTCGTACGTTTTGTCAATATCGCACTGCTTCAACTGCAAAACTAGTGACTTGAATTTGGAGAAGTAATATTGTAGATTATCAAAACTTATTGGACTTGGATAAATCAGCTCATTCTCTAGTTGATGTCCTCTCAACTCATAAAGTTTACCAAGCAAATATTTAAGTTTCTCCCAAACTTCATTTGGTGAAGTCAGACCATCCAAATGGAATAGAATATCTATTGATGTGTTGAGGCAGAGAAGGTCATAAGCCTCATCTCTTCGATTGTGCCACTTATATTTCTCTACAGCTGAAGTAGGCTTTGCTTCAGTTCCCATTTTTACTTTGTAGAGGCCTTTTGACCTCAACAAAATCTCCATCTACGCCTTCCATTGAAAATAATTAAATGGATTCAAAAGCACATTCTGAGATGGATCCATGAGAAAAATGAGGTGCGCACTGTGGAATGATATGTACCTACAAAAACACAACTAAACAAATCTCTAGATAATGATTCAAAATATAGATCTATGCAATATGACAATAGATATTTTCAGGAGTTTGTCACGCCTGGGTAGACCTCTTGAACTAAACTCAAGAGTATAAGGCAATGGTCCACGAGACTTCTGTGGAAAATCCTTGCTTCTGGTGGGATACTGGATGCAGCTATTATCTCCTAATGGATCTAATACCACATGAAATCATATTAGAGGATGATCATAAGTATTGAATAACACTCTCACAATAATTGCTAGTCTATAATTGTCAAGAACACTGAAAATCAGACACATAAATTATGCACAATAATAAACTATATATCATAAATGTTCATCAGCAAACCATGTACCATAAAGTGTCTGCAAATATATAATATTACATCAAAATTTGAATTACTTTGGAGGCATTCAAAAAATTCATAAAGCAGGCTTACCAAATCTAGCTAAACCCCCCCAAGGTAGAAATATCCAACTCCAAATCATGCAAGAGGCTCATGAATTGTCCAAAATGAATTTGGAAGGTGATGTATGATTAATTTAGAAAACGATGATGCATTTTCGAGAGAAAAAGAGGAAGGATGTGTTTTCCATTAAAGCAAGCAATTGCCAAAAGCACTAGAGCGCCTAGTTTTTGCTTTATCCATCCAAAAGCATGAAAAAGATGTAAAAGCAGTGCAAAAGCAAGATATGTTCCCTTTGCACTTAGGATAGCTAGAAAAGCAGGCAGGATGATCATGAGTGCGCTCAAGTGGACAAGGATGACAAAAGGTGGGCATAGGAAGGAAATAAGTGGCCAACAACCTAGTTTAGACACCTAGGAAAGTAATAAAATTAATTAAAATGTATATCCTAAGTATCAAGGTGGGTTTTAATGCTCTAACATACCAAGGCATTGAGAAGTAAGTATATTCTCACATTATCCTATAGTCAACAAAAACAAAAATAGTGTGGAAAGGAATTGCATAGCTAATGTACACAATGTAGCAATTTATATTGTTACCATGACATTATTTCATGAATTCTTGGTTCCATATTATCGAAAACCTCTTGTAAATGCATACTTTTATATATATTATAGATCACATAATCTTATTTGTGCATGAAATCTTGACCTCTACATGATTGTATACCTAAATATTGCATCAATAAGAGAGAAACCCGGTGTTATTCTAGTGCTAATGAGAATTTACCTCTGCTTAAGCCTCTAGAGACATAGAAGTTGTTTCCATATATTAAAGTATTTTTACAACATATGAAAAGTTGTATACTACTAACCATTGTACAAACATTATTTATGCACATTCCTCTTAGAGAACAAATCAATATGACTACTCTCACATCTATCTTGCTAGTGGTTTTTATATTAAGTATGGGATTGAGTATCAAGTTATAAAATGACAATGGTATTAGATCATGGTAGCATGAAAAGGAGGGAAGATAATTGTGCATGTATGTCACTACAATGAGGACACAAGCGTAATTCATTGATCTCTATCCTTTGACCATGTTTGGCCATGAATTTCCATGTTTGACTATGGTTAACCATAGTTGACTATGTTTGGCTATGGATCACTATGTTTGATCATGGTTGACCACGATTGAATATCGTAGACCATGGTGGACCAAGCTTGAACATGGTTGAATATGGTAGATCGCGGTGGACCATGGTTGACATTGTTTAATTATGGTTAACCATGGTTGATTTGGTTAACTATGATTGACCATTATTGACTTTGTTGAACTATGGTGTCTAGGTATACCTCTCACTGTCACCTAATTTCCTTCTTCATCCAGATAAGTATAAGTTTTGTTGTGACAATCAAGCATGGCATGATGTGCATCCAACCAATCCATGCCAATCAATACATCATATGAACCCAAAGGTATGATGTTGAAGTCTACAAAGGTCTTCAGAACATTCATTTCCAAAGGACACTTCCTTACTAATTCTTTGATATTCCTCTTGCTACCTGTAGCGAACTACACTAGACTTGTTGTCTCAATCTTGACTTTCTTCAAATATCATTTTTCAACCATAGGTGCAATGTAACTATGGATAGCTCCATAATCAATCAAAATATCTATAGGTTTATTAACAATCTTACCTGCTACCTCAATCATCTGGGACTAGTGATCATCTTTCCTACCATCCAGGGTTGCATAGATTCTTGGAATACTTCTTCCAACATCACCAACAGTTGAGTCTTCTTGAATGTTGTGAATGGTGCTTCCCTTATGTGGAAAATGATTGGCATAATGATTCTCCTTACATATCCAACATTGAACAAGTGGTCTTGGCCTTTTGTCTAAATGCTCTTCCCCTTTGGATTTGCTTTGCTCTGGATGTCTTTACTGACAATAATTATTATTGTTTCTGAATGATGGAGGATAGAATCCTTTCCTTATTTGTTATTTCGTGTATTTCTTCATATCTTTCCAGTTCTTCTAATGTGGAGCTTTGTTCTTATTCAGATCATATAGATGTTTTTCCTTCCAAATGACATCTTTAAGAGTCTTTGGTCTATCATACTGGATCTTGTCTTTATAGAATGCTGGTAGACCACTCAAGACCCTATGAATCTTCACTTTCTCACTCTTTATGAATTATGCATACTTCAATAGTTCTAGGAACCTTTTTTCATAAGATTCCATGGTCATTCTGCCCAACTTGAGTTCAAATAACTCCTCCATCTTCTTATCATAGTAGTGTTTTGAGAGACACTGTTTCTAGAAGTATTTTTTGAACTTTCTTCAAGAGATTCTATCTTCATCAATATCTTTCATCTTGACTAGATGATCCCACCAAATGGATGCTTTACCTTGCAAATGGTAGATGGATACCCTCGCTTTCATGTTTGACGTGTACTGATGCAAGTGGAAGAAATTTATAAGTCCCAAAAACCAAACTTCAACGTCTTCACATTGCTTTTCTTATCCATCAAAGGTTGGAGGCTTGATTCTGCTTAGTTCTCCCACCAGTTCATTTCGTGCAAATCTTCCCTTATCATATATTATTGGGGATATTTCAGGGGTACTTTATGAACTGCTTGGTGAATACCCCTTCTTCTTCACTTCAGATGGAATGTGATGAGTTTTTCTTGAGGATGATATAGATCTCTCATAATCTCTTCTTGGCATAGGCCATCTAGCATCTTGGTTGCTTCTTGGAGCCGTTCTTTGATCTCCTTGCAATTGTTTCAGACCTTGCATGATTTTTCCTTGAGTGTGAATGGTCATTTCATTATATTCTCTATTCCCTACAAATTCTTACTTCTAGCTTCAAACTTCTTACTGAGTCTTCTAGACTCAGGGGTTCAATGCTTCCTTTGAGTCCATTTATCCTTGCTTCTCCTTTTTCACGAATTTTCCCAATAAGCCTAATAAACTATTCTTCAGGGCTATATGGTATATGTCCTTCTTCTAAATCCATATCCGACCTCTTTATTGTACTTACTAAGTCTTTACTCTCCATTGCTTTGATTAGGATCCAAAATTTCTAACCACACTGCATGCTCATTCATAAACTGACATAACTTGAGATTGCAATGTTTTCATTGTCAAACACTGTTAGTAGTATACACACCCATATATGTTCATTCATCATTCATATTATTCTATTTGCATAATACATTCCAAAATATATACTATGAGTTACAAATCTATAGAAGTCCCAACAGTCTCAGAGTTGAAATCTAAGCTCTGATACCACTATGTGGTGTGCCCAGCCCCGAAACCAAGGCCAGAGACACCAGTAAACCCAAGGGAAAGGCTGATTCAAGGTAATACACAATGAAATAATGGTAACTAAGGCTAGGCTAGCATGCCGAAAAGCCAATAAAACAAAACATTCGGCCTCTTTAAATGAAATGCAAGAACTCCAAAGCATAATATTTTCCTGGTGCACATGCCATGAATTTAAATATGTTGTATTTGTAATATTGAATGTTTATGAGTAAATCACAATAGTTGGTATTTCCAGTATTCTTATAATGGTTAAGAACATATGTTTATCTCATGTATTTGATTGTAATTGTCGGATTGTAATGCTATTGAAAAGCATGATTATAGACAATTGTAAGTATTCAAGTAGTCGATTGTAAGTATTCAAGTAGTATGATTGTAAGTATTCAATTGTTATCGTTATCGTCCAATTGTATTTCAATTACCTTTCATATGAGGATATATTATTAATTATATTATGTGTATGTTGATTGTATGGTTATATAGTAAGTAATAACAACATTAATAACACATCTACAGGCTTCCATCTACAACCACATAAACCATAAACAAATTAGAGACATAAGCTTCCATCTACAACCATACAAAACATAAAAAAAAATCAAAGACACAGGATACCACCTACAACCATCAAAATCAGATCTCATGGTTGCTACCTACATCCATTATATACTAGTATAAAAATCAGATTTCATGGCTACCACCTACAACCATCTAAGCACATAATAAATCAAGTTTCAAGGTTGTCATCTACAGCCATTTAACCATGAGAGAAATCATAAATAAAGAATTCCATTTTATATCCATGTATCTATGAGAGAACATAGAAGATAGAGAAGGTTCATGACAAATCATATTTATAATGCATGAAGGCCATACATCTAGTATCCAATTCCTGACATGATAATAATAAACACAAATAGAGATAGAATCAACCTCCACAAGCACATAAACAACATAAAATAAAATAAATGAACACATAACAAGATACTTATCTCATGAAGTGCAATTGGCTGCAATAGGACAACATTCCACCCAGCCTTAAACATGCCATGCTCATGCATCTCTCAGCCTGACAGACACCCCTGATATGAGGCCATGGATCCACAAGAAGAGGTACTATCAATCCTATCTCTAAGAAATCAACCAAATAAGCCACAAATCATTCCCTCACCATCTACTTTCCCTCCATATACCCTCTACCCAGTGACAATGAGACTCCCTTCACTGCACAAGTCCCTCAAGACATCACCACCTCATCCAAGGATTTATGAGACGAGATCAGGGACAAGTAATGGACTATGAGGAATCAAAGGCAAACAAATAGAAACTCTCTAGCAACATCCCTCTCAAACACATAGTCTCTTTGCACAAGTGTCACAATGATCTCCATCCAACCAACTAGGACAACAAAGGAAATAACACATGTATAAGTATAACTCAATGAAGGAAATTTGAACCCAAGGAGACCAGCTTGAATTGGTTGAGGTGTGGTTAGGATTCATCATGGAGATTCCCTTCTCTCGATTAGCACCACAAGGAGGAGCTACCAAAAATCAAGGAGTGGAGGCTAAGAAGAGCACGAAGGTGCACTAGTCATGTGAGGTGAGAGAGAAGGGGGAAATAGGGTCATAACTAACCTATAAGCACAAACATAGGGAGCATATTTCATGAATATAGGAGTGGGGCGCACTTGTGGAGGTGGAGGCTAAATTCTAGCTTGTGGAAGCTAAAATCTAGCTTACAGTCCCTATAAAGTAGGAAGAGAGTGCTCTAGTGCAAGTGGGGCCTACCAACCAATGAAAGAAACATAATATCATCTCCAAAGGACAAAATGATCAAGAATAGTGCCCAAAGTATAAATTTTGGGTGAAAAGCAACTCTTAGTTCCCATCCCCCCTCACATGTGGAAATCATGTCCCCTCATTCTTGAGATAGTTAATTTAATAATAATAATAATGTCTTAAACCATTGTCCTAACACCTTGTGCCACAATAACAAAATAAATAATAATTACATATGTCTGGGGCTTAAAACATCAGGGTATTACAACCATGATCAATAATGGTCATTCATATTTAACTACAGTTAACCATTGTCAACTATAGTAAATTAGGTTCAATGACAATCAAACATAGTTAAACATAATCATCCTTGTTAAAAAGTACCTAACCATAGTCAAATGTTATCAATCACAATCTAGCATGTTCCACCTTAGTCAACCATGTTCAAATAGTGAAACATGATAAAATATGGTTAATACTGGTCAACGATAATCAACTACTGTCAACAATGATTGACCATGATCAACCATATTCAAATATCATAGATATTTTAATCTTGTTGATATTTATATTTGAATCGAAATTCTACTAATCCTCTGCATGGATGTCAATCATCAACTAGAAAAACACAATTAAAGTGGTTGACATACATCGATTGACACCTTTTTCCACCCTTTTTAATAATGGAGTTGATCGATGTATATCAACCACTTTAATTATGTGGTAGTGCTAGTTCAATATAATGAGAACATATTTGTTTGTTTACTTGATGTGAGATAAACAACAACAATTTAACATTTTATTTGGGAATGTCATGCATTACTCCATCTTCTACATTTCAAATGGTTGTGTGAGCTAGTTTACATCCTTGAAATCACCGCAACCGTGAATTTTGTATAACAACATGTAACTTTAGTAATCATTATCTAAATTGAAACCACCTATGATCTATATCGTCCCTCTACAACCTCATCGATGGCTCTGTTCAACAAAAACCTTCAATAACAACTTGATTCCATGTGCAATTGTTCTTATGTGATTCCTCAATTGGGAAATCCCTCAAATCCTTATCATAATAAACCATTGGTCGTGTCTCAGATATCTCGCCATGTGTGCCTCATGCATGAAGACTTCTCTTCCTTGCTCGGATTATTCCCAAACTTAAACTTTGACAAATTCAAATCACTTCAATATATAAAATTGGTATTCAAGTCCACGAAAAAGGAAAACTTAACTATAGTAACTCTGGTCACACTCCATGTAAAAGAAGTATTTGGAGAAAGATAGAATTCAACACAATTAACCACTAGTAAAAGTTGCAACACAATACACCTCCAAACAATGAAACCACAAGACAATATTACAATATCAATATAGTTGAAATTATCAATTGATCACTTTATGTATCATAGTAGGCACTCAAATTTTGAATTCTCCAAGATTATGTTTGATTTCAGTAGGAATCCATTAAGTGCATATTTTGACTTTACTTCTATGCTCTTCCACCTGTATGTTTTTTATAATATCCACCATTGAATGTCGAGTGTAGACAACAATGTTGTTGGTCACATTGATTGAATATTCCTTGTACTTACTATTTTTATTATTTTTACCACCAACTGCAATTTACTTTGATCAAATAGATCAACATCCAATGTTTTCAAAAAACAAAGAAAACATAATACCCAACTTCAAGAACTTTCTTACTTATTCTAAAAATTCAAAATTTTAATGGAATAATCAAGATAAATTTGTATATTTTGGCTTTACCAAATGGAATTTTTTATGCAACATGGGGAATAAAAGGTCTTTTCACTATGAGATGAAATAACAATTGAAGAAACTCGGTTGCAGTCTTGGTTAATGACAAGAAACGATGATATGCCAAACCAAAACTCAAAATTGGAACTTCTCTGGTCTCAAGTAATGCCTCTATCATTTGACCAACATATTTTCCTTTGTAGGTGATAACAATATATACTCAAGTGCAAACAACAACATTAAAGTGAGAGACATAAACAACTTCAAGTGATCTAAGACATTGGTACCGCTCTAATATTGTATTGTGCATCTTGACTATTTATAGTTGGTCATTCTTAAGTCTCTCTCTCTCTCTCTATTCAAATAGTGTAGAGACTAGAAGAGCTTCCTCATCGTTTTCATTGTCCTTTGCTCCAACTTCTACTTAATATTTAGGGCAATGTGCATCTCACACAAGAAGTAGAAAAACAACTAGTGCATTGTAGGTTATAATCATCTCGACCAAAGAATTCTATGTACATGAGACTTTTAAAAACATTATAGAACTTCACCTCTGCCATTGAAAAATCACATGCCAGTTACATTAAGGACAACGACCTACTTGCACTATTGTACCATTATACCAACCACACTCTCAATTGTTTGATAACAAGTACTAAACGTACAACTTGAATGGGAAAACGAGTAAAGAATATTTGCTTCCTACTAGGAGGTCACAAGTTCAAATCTAGAGGGGGGTAGGGTATGTACACCTCTTTAGATTTTAACAATGAAATCCCAACGTGTTTGAGCATGTGTTAAATCATGCTAGGTGGGTACAATCAATAATAACCGCCATATAATGATCAATGGTACCTAATCAAGGATATTAGTACCGGAACTCTAACACATAACTGAGTATATGACACATAGGATAAGAATGATATCCTAAGGTATAGATGAGGTGGCTAATGAATTATGATTAGATTGAGCCAAGAGGCTAACAATTTACACCTAGAATTTATAAGAATGATTTTCTTCCCTTGAATATAGGTCCCTCAAAAACTCCATTGCACTTCCCCTCATTCTAAGAATGGTACCTAGTGTAAAATGGGAAGCATAAATGTAGTGCTCTAACCTAACATGTACATTGAGTGAGACCCACAAACATCAAGCATATCATAGAGGAAACAATCCAAAGGACTTGAATTTAAAATATATCATTTGACGCATCCACCACTATAACAGGTCTTCCAACAACACTCTATTTAACCTTTATTCAAGATTCAATCCCACAAGTATCATATGATGTTTAGATACCAATTGAAAAAGGATAAAGAACAAGAAGATATTAATGGAACCAAGAAATTTGCAAAAAAGGCCCTAAGTCGAACCTAATGCATTCATATAACAATGTACACTAAATAGTACAACAAATAACACCCACCATATAACAAATAACACCCATCATATAATAGTGAATGGTACCTAATCACGAAGATTACTACCATGACCCTAGTGCATAAGTAAGTATATGATTCCTAGGATAAGAACTATATCCTAAGGTATACATGAGGTGGTTAAGGACTTATGTTTAGAGTGAGAATGAGCCAAAGGCTAACAATTTGCAAGTAAAATTTATAAGAATGTTTTTCCTTGAAATATAAATCATGGAGAAACTTTGAGGCACTTCCCCTTATTCTAATGATGATACCTAGAGTAAAGTGGGTGGCATAGATTTAGTGCACCTACCAAATAGAACATTAGAACATTGAGTAAGGTTCACAAATGAGTATATCACAAAAACATCTAGTGAAGTGATTTGATTACTAAAGTCTACATTCTATAGAGGTGTACATACTCTACTCCCTCAAAATTTAAACCTAGGATCTCTGAAGAAGAAATACATGTATCTCAATTTATTACTCAAATTAAAAAAGTTATAATCTTTATTTTATTTTCATAAAAATATAAAATTTTAACAGATATCCTCACCAAAATATAAAATTTTAAGAATATCCCACCAAAAACAATTAGCTAGTTTAAGAGATGACATACATTCTTTTTACTTTAAGTATTTTTTAAACCTTCACATTCACACTCTACTCTTTTATATATAAATAATAATAACCTTCACATTCACAGATTTTGTGAAACGAAATACGTCTTCACAGTGACAACGGGAGAATAAATTCTACCTGCATAGAAAATAAATCCAAAATCCAAATATACACCTTACATCATATGATATGACATCTTTGAAAATATATATTGATGAGCACGTTAAATAGATAACCACGGTCCACGAAGGATTGAATGGATTACGATGTCCAATCCAGTCATTCATATGTTAGACTGTTGGGAACACGCAGGCCCCATAACCTGCAAGCAACAGTCCAGTACACTGTATTAGATATATACGACGAAAAAAGCAACACAGTACGCAAGAAATAAGATATATATGATTTTTAGCACTAAGGTTAAAAAAAATTATTATTTTAAAGAATGGTGGTTTAGAGATAAGTGGCATGTGTGTTTTAAATTGATAAAAAGTTATTGAAATAATTTTTTATTGTATTATAGAGAAATTAGAAATTAAATGTGTTGGTATAGATTTATTAAAAATTAAAAGAGACTTAATTATTTAAATTGAAATATTTTTTTAAATTTTATTTCATAAATCAAAATTTGAGATAAATCTACACTCTAAAGCACCTTATTACTCTAAGTATAATATAATATAGTAATAATAAATTTAATATAAAATCATTTATAAAACAATTCTATTTGAAAACAATCTTAGTCATTTCAATCAATCCACATTATTAATTGTAAGCTGTATTATATATAATTATTATTTATTTATTAAATATATCAGTTGGTTGGTATTTTGAAAGGTACTAATCAGAGTAACAAAATCCATATGATTATGTGCTTACTGTATATATAGTGATTCTGCCCAGGGGAGTATAATTGCACCAAGGGAAGAGAAAAGCCAGGGGTGGAGTAATCCATCAACTTTTTGCAATGAGATATTAAATTAAGATAATCCATTTTGCACATAGGGAAGAGAGAAGCCAGAGATGGATAATCCATCAACTCTTTGTGATGAGGTATAAGAGATGAATAATCCATCAACTCTTTGTAATGAGGTATTAACTTCTCAAGAGTGGGGTCATTCGTCAACTTTTAATAATGCGATATTAAATTTAATGATGATTTGGATGTATCGAATGTAAACACCTGGACAGGCCCATTCCACCTTGAGTTTGATATGAAGCTCAATGCTATACAAACTCCAAGATGCATCTCTAAAATTGACACAAATGTCAAACACATCAATGATTAAAACTTAAAACATGCAACCTCAAGCTTATTCAAAAGATTCAATTCATGTTTATTTTTATTTTGGCTTGGTCAAGTTCAGATTGAGATGTACCTTAGGCACCTAGGTTTTTAACTATAAGTTGAGAAGTCTACATCAATCACTAATGAAAGTGTTAGAAACAATTCACAGAGATGATTTCTAATGGCCTATTCAGGATTGTCAAAAGCTCTGATGGAAGGGGATTAAAATAACTAATGAATGATGTAAGAAAATTCTCTGATCTTATTCTCTGAATGGTTTTGTTTTCTTGTTTTAATTAAAAACAAATCTTGTAATAGATAGAAATTCCCTTTTTGATATCAAAGAGGCCTATGCAGAGAAATGGAAGACTGAGTGGTCAAGTCTAATGGAGTTTCCAAACAAAGAATTACTAGCCTTAGAAAAGAGGATTTGACATGCATACTTGGATCTGTGGAAGTAAGAGTTCCAGTCTGAGCAAAATCACAGTTCCAACTGTTCCGACCCGCAGCCTGATAGTATGCATTCATGGCATAAGCGGCATGGGATGCCACAGTATTTGGTGAATAGCAAGGACCTCCTGGTTGAATAGGCTTACAGTCAATGCCCTGTGTACAAGCATAGTTCAAATTTGCCTCCAAAGTTTTCTCATCAGCGCCCAGCTTGGTAATGCACCAAACTTTCCCTGTAGGAGGAGCTGAAACAGGCCCTCCAGTGCGTGGAGCAGAAGGAGATGGACCTGCACTCTGCCTCATTTACAGATTCAATTAGAAATAACAGCTAAAGTCTCAATACATCTAATCATTACGTAAGGTTGTTTAGCCTTCAAAACAAACTACAATCAGGACCGACCCAGTAAGGCCTTTCTGGACCAACTCTGGGAAGGGTTGATCAGTCTTTCAGTCAGGACCAATTGCACTTATCTGAAAACAAACTAGAAAATATGAAGCAATTCCCTTACCGGAGATTGCAGCAAGCCCACATCATAAGCCATTGTCATATCAGCTTTAAACAGTCCATAATTGCGCTCCGAGGTTGGTCCTGGCTTCTGGTCCTCATTGAAGAGAGCAAAAATATAGGTCTCAATGGACCGATTTGGCATCAATGGGGTCCCTGCCATGGAGGTCACATGCTTGATCAGATTGCCATTGTAAGCAATTGCGTTCTGCAAGCTCACCCCTGTCTCTGTAGGATCTCCCACAGATGGCCATCCCGTTTCTGCCACCACTATATCAACACCAGTGTAACCCAGATATTTCATGGCCGAGTACACTGCATCAAGTTGAGCATCAAACATGTTGGTATAGGTGAGCTCAGTGTTTGTGTCATGAAACCCAGGGTTGGGCTCGAAGAGTGCATAGGCCAGGGTTTGATCAGTGGGATTACTCTTGTAAGCAAAGTAGGGGTATGGGTTAATCATTAAAGGGGCCCCTATCTTCTGCAGGAAGTCAAGCAGGGATTTCATGTCAAAACTCTCCTTGAAACGGCCAGCTGATGGGGGAGCAGAAGTCGAAAGTATGGCCATAGAATGAGGTGTAGAGACCTTAATTTGCCGGTCAAGTGAAACCCCAACAAGGGCAGTGTGCAGGTTCTGCAATGCAGGGAGGAGCTGGGAAATCAGAGCCCCATCCCCAGTGAACAGAACCTCATTCCCCACAGAGATCCCAATGATATTAGTGGCAGGAACAAAAGGAACGATGTTGTTATTAATCCAATTCTGTGCTACAGTCAGCTGGTTTAGAGATGGGATTTGATCGTTACCAATGCCTACAACTAACCCAATTCCTGTGTTAGCAAAGGCTTGAAGAATTGCAGGATCTGCTCCATATAGTTTCAACTTCGAAATAGTTGTACTCTGAACCAGCTTTGCTACTGCAGATGGTGGAGGAAGATTGTCTGCACTTTGTCCATAGTCAACGCCCAAGGCTGGCGAACGCTGCACCAAACTCCTACCTCTGCTTCCACTTTCTGAAAGAATTCACATTAGCAAACACAAAAATGAAGTGAAAACAGGCATGTAAATATCCATATTGAAAATTATAAAGCAAGTGGATGCTTTGGATATCAGCCTCATAACGATGAGTAGAGTGCCAACAATGAGATCCACATCAATAGTGTAACCAGAGCAGGCAATCTAAAAAATCTACAATCATAATGACAAAAAATATTAGAAATCCTGTCAACAGCTCAACCGTATGAATACCTACTCATACAATTTCACAAACCCACATCAGAACCATTTTTGCAAAACTTGTCAACAGCAGAACCATGTAAATACCAGCGTTCATAATCACATGAATTCCTATCATAGCCATATCAGCAACCAGTAACCAATATTGAAAATCGTGTCAACAACACACCAGTATGAATACCTACTCATAGAATTTCACAAACCCACATTAGACCCAATGTTGCAAATCTTGTCAACAGGAGACCATGTGAATACCAGCATTCATAATCACATGAATATCTATCATAACCATATCAGCAACCAGTAATCAGTAATCAAAAATGAAAATCCTGTCAACAACACAACAGTATGAATATCTAGGTATTTCACAAACCCACACCAGGCCCAATGTTGCAAATGTTTTCAACAGAAAAACCATGTGAATAGCAACATTCATAATCACATGAATACCCTTCATTACCATCAGTAACCAATATTGAAAATCCTGTCAAGAACACAACAGTATGAATATCTACTTATACAATTTCACAAACCCACATCACACCCAATGCTGCAAATCTTGGCAACAGCAGAACCATGTGAATACCAGCATTCATAATCAAATGCATAACCTTCAGAACCATATCAATACTAGCTAACTACATCCAATATCAACAAAGATATTTCACCAGACAATGACTGATGAAGGGTTAGAATAGCTGCAATTACATACATACAATTGCAAAGGCCTTCCAAGTCTCAACTGGCACTCAAATTTGAAGTAGCCTATACCATTCTATGACTGTTAATAGAAAAGATGATTACCTCCACACGGGATGCAATATAGGATGACCGGTAGCAAGATCGTAATTGTCGCTGCTTTTACTGTCATCTCCATTCTATGAGAAAGTGAGTAATCTAGATCCTCCTCTCTACAATCCAACTGTGCTACACTCCTTCAATACTTGGGACAAAATACAGAATATACACTGCAAAGATGAGAAAAAGTTAGTGTTGAAGCTGCTAATAAGTCAAGAAGTCTCTAGATAGAAGACGATTCTGATCTCACATATTGGGTCCCCCAAACCAGGTTGCTTTTGCCAAACCCGGCCTCGTCAACTTGTGTTTAGATAAAGTCCAGCCAGACATAACGTCACAAACAGATCGGTAAAGGAGAACAGTTGTACACTGAAAACTATAAAAGTGACCGGTGGAAGAGAACACATGTACACTGAAAACCATAAATTAAATGACTAAGAGCCTCATATTTCATGTCGATCATAATCAAGAATGACAGAACTTGGAAAGAATGATAATGGGTACGTTACCGACGGCCGACCTTCCTCTGTTTTGACATTTGGTTAAGAATGCAAATCCGTGTGCCAAACTTCAAAAAGTACGTGAAAAGACAAATTCCATTCCAATAATGGAAGACTGGGTGGAAAGAATGAAGGGCATATTGCTTCATGCCACCAAGCACATTAAATAATTAAATATGCATATGCAGTTATTTGAAGCATCATCATAAAGGCAACAGAAAAGTGTGGGGTAAGTTAAATTTTGTTTATTTGATTTGATTTGATTTGTTTATTAAAGATGTCATTTTCCACCAACAAAAAGTACTTACAAACCATTTTTAATTTATATATAATTTATTATTACTCTATGTATATTGATTATATTCCATTATAGAAAAACACTCTTTAAATTTTCTTTAAAACGTTTTATAAAAAAATTCTTGTTTTATATACCATACAAGATACAAAATTGTATGGAGAAATAATGTGAGATGGACTACCTTAGCTGCAGAACGGGTTAGGGTTTGGAAAATTGCTGAAAAATCCAGCACGGTGATTGGAGATGAGACACAACTGTACTTGGAGTCAAGTTGATTCATTGAATCAACCCAGTACCAACCAAGGGTAAAAAAAGTGGAAAAAATCATATCTGCTGATACCTCTCTGATTATGTTTGCTTCTAGGGTTTTTTCAGTTTTTTCTTTAGGATTTTCAGTTTAGTTTGTTAGGTTTTTGTTGGGGAGTCGTTGCTATTTCATCAGAGGGTTACCTTTTTCAGTTTTGTAAAGGTTGGGTCACAACTCTCAGTATTGTAGTCCCCTATCCTTTTAAAAAAAGTGCTTCGTCAACCCGTGGATTGTCTCTTTTCTATTTTTGGATGGGTGGCGGTTGTATTCCCAGTCTTCTACCAGGATAAAGGTTTACACTTTATTATGGGATGGCATATCTCGTTAATCTTTCATTTGAGCATGAGGCTGGGACTGGACAGACAGGGTTTGTCTCTCAGTGGCGTGGTGGGTTGGGTAGGGTCGATAAGCAGATTATTATGGAGGAAGCAATGTTCAAAAGAGGAGTATTTGCGGGGATAAGGCGTGTTGTCGAAGAAGATTGAAGGCGGTCAAGGAAAAGGAAGGTTTGGACCAGTATTTCATAGACTCGAATGCAAATTTGGATATAGTGGAAATGTTGGCGAATACGACACTAGTGGGGTGGATTGAATTTGCTTCTGGTAATCGTGGAGAAATACTGGAATGGGTGAACAACATTGGGCCCCTATTGTTGGTTTTTCTCCTAGGGTTAACCTTTTGATGAGTCGATGGCCACTCTTTATATTTCCGGACCCTCAACGAATTGGGGAAATTTTGTCGGGCACCTGGCTCTTTAAAGAAGGTTCTATTGTTTTAAAATGGTGGCATATCTCCTTTGACCCTTTGAAGGA
Organism: Larix kaempferi; assembly: GCA_027924585.1. Taxonomy (NCBI): domain Eukaryota; kingdom Viridiplantae; phylum Streptophyta; class Pinopsida; order Pinales; family Pinaceae; genus Larix; species Larix kaempferi. Next base: position 17,290,662 of record BSBM01001219.1, on the reverse strand, counting down.
GAAACAGACTAGAAGACACCTATGGATGCTAATTCCGGGCTTACCTATTGAGCTTTGGACTAAAAACATCTTAATTGGTTTGGCGAATGCAGTCGGTAAATTCATCGGACTAGATAAAAAATCTCTATTTGGTGTGGATAGGCGTCTAGAAAGGGTTATGATTGAATTTGATATGGAAAAAGGATTACCGGCTAAGGTGGAAGTTACCTGGGGTGTTCTCTCTTTCTAGAAACGTTTGGATTATTACAAGATTCTGTTTCGGTGCTATAACTATAGACAAACAGGACACATAATGGCTAAATGCCCTAATATTTTGCGGGAAGCTCATGAAGATTTTTCCTCCCGGGTCTCTGGTTCGGGATTGTCGGGGTGTTGTAAGTCTAGATAGGGGCTTCCTACACCACAAAGCTCGGTTTCGGGTAAGTTTTCTCCAAATTATTCTACGCCCTATAAGGATGTATCCAAAGCTGAGCTAGATTTTTACATTGAAGCAAAAAAAAGTCCTAGATAAACATATTTCAACTGGGGATGTTATTTTAAATCTGGGGGGTCTTTCTACTCCTTTAAAGACCCAAGAGGGGGTTTCTACATGTCCTGTAGTTGATGGTAACATTTCTTCCTGCAATCCGCTTGAGGAATGTCGTTCTCATAAATGCCTTGTTGTGGCCCGGATTACAGGTTTGGAGGGACATCGTGACCAAGTGGTGGAGGTCAATGGGAATAGGTCGACTTCCTTTGTTGAGGAGGCTAGGGCGTTCTCTGTAGATGAAAGGGATATTCTAAATGAATGTGGATATATCCCACCTCCTTCAGATGATTGTTTTACGCTGTTGATGGTGTATTCAAAAAATCCCTCTTTGAATCCAAACGTCAAACCCATTCAAAGTTTGTGTTTTCAGAATGTAACCATCCAAAAAAATAAAAAGAAACTAAGGGATCCTACCCTGAATGTTGAAGCTCTTATTTACAAACCTGTTTCCGCTAGAATTGAAGAATCTGATAAGGAGAATGTTAATCTACCTTCTATTGGTTCCATTGGGGCACTTAGAGCAAAGAAGCCTCTTTTGGTGGGTGATTAATGTCTATTTTATCTATTAATGTCAGGGGGTTAGGGAAGGCTTCTAGGGTTAGGGCCTTAACCAATTTAAGTCATTCTACTAGCCTAGATATTATTTATCTTCAGGAAACCATGTGTGAGGATTCTTTTGTAGTGGAGAAAATTTCAAGCATTTTACCTGGGTGGGAACTGTCGGCTGTTAGTTCTGTTGGTTTGTCTAGCAGTTTATTAGTTGGATGGAATCCACGCTTTTATAATTTTCGTTATTTCAGGACAAAATGGGAAATTTTTATTGATGGATGGAGTGGGATCTTTAATAAGAATTTGTCTATACTGAATTACTACGGACCCTATAAAGATAGTGGTTCCTTCTAGGATTCCCTTATGTTATTTGGTATTCTGAGTATAGATAATTTAATTATTGTAAGTGATCTTAATTTCACTAGGTCTGCATCAGAGATATGGGGACCTTCAGCTAGAGTGGATGATATGGTTGTTTTTTTCTCAGAGCTTTTGAATACTTTTGAATTAGTGGATGTTTATCCATGCGTTCTTTCCCCTACTTGGACAAATGGAAGCCTTGGTGGGGAGTGTATTCACAAAAGACTGGATAAATTTCTTGTAAAATTGTCCTTTCTACAGTCTTTTCAGCGTTACAGGTCTTGGGTGGGGGATGCAAAATTTTCTGACCGTTGGCCGGTTTTTTTACAACTAGATGATTCGAAAACTCTGTTGAAGTATCCCTTTAAATTTAACAGTACATGGTTAAAGAATGTGGAATTTTGTACCCTTATTCGAAATTATTGCCTCAATGTTGAAATTGATGAAGAATTGAATCCAATGGATATGTTAGTTCTCAAACTCTGGAAACTAAAAGATGTTGTTACTAGATGGATAAAAACTCATAATATTAAGGATATTCAGGAGTATAAGGAGCTGGAGGAGCAGATCCAGTTGATACCTAATGATAATTTTGAATAGACTATGGAAGAAGGAGATTTTTCAAAATTAAAAGTTCTAGAGCAGAAAAAGGAAACTATTCTTAAGAAAGAAGAGATAGACTAGAGACTTAAAAGCATATCCCTCTGGATTGGGCTGGGGGATAAAAACACAAACAATTTCCATTCCTATGCCTCTCACAGGAAAAACATCAATTCTATTTGGGAACTAACTGATGAATTGGGAAATACAATTAATGGTCTTGAGAATTTGCAGGCCTCAGCTAAAAGGTTTTTTGGCAAAATCTTCACGGATACTGGGCAATGTGATCTGGGGGCACAATTGAGAATAGCCAGATTGTTCCCTAAATTCTTTGATGTTCATGTAGCTGAGGAATTGGGTAAAGAGGTAACACGGAGATTGGAAAACTCTGAAATTATTTGCTAAGGAAAAAATTACAGGGCCTAATGGCTGGACAATTGAGGTTTTTTTGCACTTTTTCGGCATCATGGGTGAAGATATTTTGAAAATGGTGGAATTCTCAAGAATTGAAGGATTCATTTCAGGAGCTTTGAACTCTACTTTTATCACATTGGTTCCAAAATGCAGTAAACCAAAATCCTTTGGGGATTTTAGACCAATAGCCCTATGTAATTTGGCTTATAAATTAATATCCAAGATTATATCTATCCGTTTGAAGCCAGTCCTTTCCATATATATATATTTGGAACAATTTGGCTTCGTGCAGGATCGTCAAATTTTAGATGCAATTGGAATTTCTTGGGAGATTATTCATTCGATTAAGCAGATAAATATGAAGGATTTTTTACTAAAAATGGACTTGGAGAAAGCGTATGACAGAGTCAACTAGGTTTTCTTGAGATTGATCCTCATACAAATTGGCATTCCTCCATTGGTTATAAACTAGATAATGGCACATGTCTCCACTGCAAACACTGCAGTTTTGATAAATGGAGCTCCTTCGGGTTTCTTCAAAAGCACTAGGGGCATAAGACAAGGATACCCTTTATCTCCTCTTTTATTTCTTTTAATCATTGAAGGTTTCAGTAAATTGATAATTAATGCTAAATATGAAGGTAAAATAAAGGGCATAAAGTTCTTAGCTGATTTATTTCTCTCTCACCTTCTTTTTGTAGATGATGTCTTACTAATTGGGACAGATTCTATTGATGAATGGTTGAGATATGAGGAAATTATAAAGGTGTTTTGTGATGCATCAGGTATGTTGGTGAGTTCTACCAAATCTAGCTTCTATCACTACAAAATAGCAGATTCGAAGCTTGCTACTTTAAAGGAAACTATGCCATATAAAAATTGTCAATTGGAGGATTGTATCAAATACTTAGGCTATTTCTTGAATCCTAACGGGTACAATATCAAAGACTGTTCATGGCTTCTGAGAGTTGAATGCAGAAAACCAATGGACCTACATATTGCTATCGGTAGGAGGAAGACTCACTCTTTTAAAATAATTTTTGACGGGGATACATGTTTATTGGTTCTCTCTCTCACGTGTCCCAAGCTCTATCAGCAATTCGTTAAGGAAAGTTTTCTTTAATTTTCTTTGGACTGGAGGAATGGAACGAAGTAATCTGGTTATGGCTAGTTGGGACAGATTAGCATTTCTTGAAAAATTGTGGAGGTTGGGGCATAAAAAAATCATACACTTTCAGTTGTGCTCTAAGACTAATTTTTTTTTGGAGGGGTCTATTTGGCTCTACACTTTGGTCCAAAGTGCTTGCAGTGAAGTATATAAAGGGAATATCATAAATTGGATTAGGAATCCAAAGAAAAGATCAAAATTTTCCTCTTATGTTTGGGATGGGTTCATCAAAGTTTACAATTGGATGGAAAAATATCTCATTTGGTGTGTAGGAAATGGTAAAGAGATTTATGTCGATATTGACTTGATTCCGGGTTTAGAAGAAAATTTCAAAATTTCAGAGGATATTCTTTGCTATTTGAAAGAATGTGGTCTCTACACTCTTAATAATATAAGGAAGACTAGAGTCAAGTATGAACACAATTCTTACTGGTTTTTTGCAAAGGACTTGGGTTTTACTGAGCATGTTGCTTTTGAATGGAACCAATACATTAGGAATCTGAACTCGATTGGTTGGAGACTTACACATGAAAAAGATGAGCTAATATGGAATGGTAATCCAACTACAGGTATGGTGACAGCTAAATCTGCTTACAATGCTATTATAAAAAATAGATGTCATTTTCCGCAGAACTGGTGGTATAAAAGGATCTGGAAATGGCATCTCCCGATGAAAATCAAACATTTTATGTGGTATTCTCTGCAAGAAGGTATTAAAACCTGGGACAATCTTATTAAGAAAGGGTGGTATGGTCCAAGTATTTGCTTATCATGCAAAAATAATTCTGAATCCACTAAACACTTACTTGTAGATTGTGAGTTTACAAGAAAAACTTGGAATATGATTTTGTCTTCTTTAAAGAATCATCAGCAATGGGGATTTGAAAATTTTGACATCTGTTGTATACAATGGATCCAAATTTGTAGATCACATTCTACTATTACAGCTTTGATATCATGGATAATCTGGAATACTCGTAACAAAGTTGTTTTTGAAAATAAAACTCTGATCTTGCAAAACACTTGTATTCAGATACTAAACATGGTTAAAGACTACTTTACTGAGGAAGAATGTTCAAGGATCCAAAAAGTGAGCTCATTCAACCTACAACTAAATGGTGTTGTTTCCTTCTTCGACAGTGCGGCTACAAATGGTTTATGTGCTGCAGGTGGAGCAACATTTTTAAATCAGGATCATTATTTCACTCTAAGACTTAATTGTGGAACAAGTACTAACATGAAAGCGAAACTCCTTTCTCTTTGGTGTGTTCTGAAAGTGGAAAAATATTTCTGTATTGGCGACCTCAAGTTTTCGGGGATTCTCGAGTTACTATTAAATGGGCCTGTGGAGAGTACAATCTAAAGGTCACTTCTCTTTTTCACTGGTGCTACAGAATCAAGGCAGAAATAAAATTATTCAAAAAAATTCCTTTGAGCATATCTATCGGCAACATAACTCTTTGGCAGATAAGCTATCAAAACAAGCATTGGAAGGCGCGGAAGGTGTTGTTGTGTGGGATGAATTCCAGGTTCAACATATCTGTGATGATGGCTCTGTGAATATTTTTGAAAAATGATATGCTTCATGATTGTTTTTTTTTTTTTGGATGTTATAGGTTGGGGTGAAGAGTTTTTGATATATGTATGAGATGGAAGAAATGTTTTAAGTTTTATTTGATAAGTCTTTAAAAGACTTGAACAGTTTATGTACTATTTGATTCTTACTGAATAACAATAGTATGCTTTTTTCTCCTGAAAAAAAAGATACAAAATTGTATAGATTAATCACAGTCATACTCACATACATAAATTCTACATGTTCAAACCTCAAGTAAACCATGTTTCATTGAAAACATAATTAGTACATAGATATTTGGATCAAAATATTTGGGAAATATTTAAACGGTAGATTTATGTAAGCTATTTATTATTATTAACTTTTCTTCCATTAGAAAGGCATCAACGGTCAATTAGAAAGTAAGTTGATATCGTTAATGAAAGTAGTGAGCTGTTGATTGGAAAAGACAAGGCCTAACCACTGTAATGTACTTAACCTCAAAATTATAGATAAATGTAACGTCCCCTTCCATCATTCCCGTGCAAGGAAGGAAATGTTAACAACACACGGGCTTATTGCAGAATTAGCCCCAATAATTGCTGCCCATAAATTCCTAACAATTTAAAAAATTCTATATGCAGATTCGTCTCAATATAAACACAGCGGAATGAACGTACTAGCAAGCACACAAACATACAGTAATTGCATAACATATTTATCACAGCAGAGAATGATTCAACATAAAGAGACCCAATCTCATTCGTATGCCATGCATGGATTCCATACTAAGATAATTAATTCATTTCATTAAACATGGACAATTTAACATATTGCAGAACACAAAATGCGAATAATTTATAATACACATAACACTTATCTAGAGAAGTTGATGTTCAACGACTGGCTACGTGAAGGCAACGTTCCTCCCAACTGTAGATCTCTATCCAGCCTATATTCCCTCAGCTGAGAGATCACCCCCGAGTTGGGCTGTATATCCACTAAGGAGGAACTAGCTGGGTTCACTCACAGCCATGGTTTCGGTCAAGCATCCAAGAAGATAGAGGAGGGTAACACTAAGCCAGTGAGCTCAACCACAGAGCTACAGGCATCTCAAGTGAGCTCAACAGTTAGGCACCCACATTACCTACCACATCCAACACAAGGAAGATCCCCTTCTCTGTTACACAGTCCCTCAGGCAACTCTTCCCTCCAGTGCTCTTCAGGATGGGCATAGAAAGGTCCAGCTGCTGATCCTTGAGATCCTAGCCTTCACTGGGTTTATCAAGCACACCCAACCTCTGCATAGTTATTCCCAACTTGATTTCTCACCATTCTGCTCACCAAATACTCAAATCCGTCACTGGTTTTCTGAGCTGCAAAAACTGGGTTTTCCTATTGATTTCGGGGTAGCTAATGCTCCCAAATTCGCCCCAAGGTTCATGCTAATGGATCCCCCATTGGATTTCCCTGTCCCATGCCAAATCTGGACGTTTTTGGTCTTTCAAAATCTGGGTTCTCTCAAGGTCGCGATTTCTGGCTTTCTCACTGCTGGCACTCGTTTTTGGATGCAAAATGATGCTAGATACTCTCCCAATGGAATGGAGGTGAGAATGAAGCAACCTCCCATGAGGTTGAGTGACTTCTTGTACAAGAAAACAGAGCTCATAACTACCCATACGAATTTCAGGGCTGCCCATGCTCCATTGAAGCCATGGGCTGAAAATCTCAACCACCTCCTTACAACAGTCATAAATGTCACCTAGGGAAGTCAATGGGTTCTCATAATGACAAATGGCAGCCTAGGGTTTAGTCCCATAGCCCCCTCACCACTCCCTAGTGGATACACATGGCCCCTTCTCATTCATTGCATCCATAGCCAGTTTTGGTATTTTATTTCAATATTAAATATTTACATCAATTTACAATATCCCATGGCTTAATAGCACGTGGGTAACAAAATATCAAGCGTGTCTAATTTAAATAAAATCCGAGCATAAACTAGCGGGGCCTTGGCCTTGAGCTCCACGCTAGGAAAACATACAACGCGTGTATACAATATTTACATTAGAGCCAATATTTCCTAAGGGTCAAAATTGGGGTATTACAAGAAAAATAACAAAATGCACTAAAATGTCAGATTTGAACAAACAACATGAAAGAGAGAAATAGATAGAACCTAAGAAAGAATCCTTGTATTAGTGACATCCACAAGAGAGAAGAATGTTCACTTGCTTCTTTGAGGGGAAAACCTCCTATGAGAAGAGGCCCTAATACAAAAACAATCCTTGATCACATTACACAACCTTCTACTCTATATATACTGCATCAATAACAAAAACCCTAACTACACATGGTCCCAGTATTAAAGAGGGTTGACAATCTAGTGGGCCTTAATAAATAAAGAGACCCTTTTACATTGAGTAACTATCAATTAACTATCTAATAGTCCTTATCAAAGGAGATGACCTCATATATCAAGAAGGTACTCCTCAATATCCTCAAAGTAGAGGGGTTAGGGTAGGACCCTAACATGCCCTCTTCCTTCAAAAGAATCCTTGTACTCAAGACTAGAGATGGGGAAACTATTTCAAAATGGTTGATGATTCCCAAGTAGCATCTTCTATCTGCATATCCTTCTAGTGAATGAGAACTTCTTCGATAGTGCTCTAGTGGAGTCATTGTTGTTATGTGGCCAAAATGGCTTTTGGATAGATCCAAATAGAGTCTTCTTCATCAAGTTTTGGTAAGTTAGTTTGAATGCAGGGATTTTCCCTCATAACCTTCTTCAAACAAGAAACATGAAATACTGGGTGGATCTTGGAATTTCCTAAAAGAGCTAATTTGTAAGCCACCTCTCCATTGCATTGTATAATCTAATATGGCCATAAAAAATTATAGTGACCTTTATCTTTGAGCGATGCCTACTTATAGGGATAGAGATGGAGAAACACTTGATCCTCGACTTCAAAGGAGCATTCTGAGTAATGTTGTTCAACTTGTTGTTTCATGTGATTCTAATCCATAACCAAATTTTCCTCAAGTGTGTAGAGAATGGCTCCAGGATTGTGAAGCATATTATCCACTGCATGCACCATTAAGGTCATTGAGATATATGAAGCCATTGAAGGTGGTTGTTGGCCATATACTGCTTCATATGGGGTCATTTTAGCATCAAGATAAGTGGTATTATACCATTATTAAACCAGAGGTAACCATTGCACCCATTCATGCTTCTTTTTTGAAGAAAAACATATCAAATAGGTTTCACGACACTTGTTGATGGCTTATGTATGGACATCCATTTGGGGATGATAAGATGTGCTCATTTTCAATTGGGTGCCCTATAGTTTGAGCAACTCTTGCCAAAATTTGTTGGTGAAAGTGGGATCTCGATCTGACACAATGGAAGTGGGAATACCATGGATGAGTGTTATAGGGCACAAAAGTGAGCATATTGGAAAGTCGATTGACTACCACCATGATGATGATTTTTTTCTTGATTTTGGAAGACCAAGTATAAAATCCACAGAGATGTTCATCCAAATAGTAGCTAGGATTGGCAATGGTTTCAATACCCCTTGAGTCTTCACTATCTCACCCTTGTTTCTTTTACATGTGTCACATTTAGTCACAAAAGTGTATATATCCTTTTTATTCATGCCCAAAAGAAAGATTTCCTAGTGCCTTCATAGTGTTTCTTAAATCTTGAATGACTTTCTATAGGAGACGAATGAAACTTCTTGAGTATCTATTGTTTCAAAGCATAATTGGGTTTCGGGAAAACCTATATATTGCAAGGTCTCTTGTTTCCATGTTTATCTTTTGGGAGGATTGGGGTCCTCTTAAAGTCATTTGATGAGTTAAGACACCTCATCATGGGTCGATTACTCATATTGTGCTTCTACCATTCTGGAATCGGTAAGGGTAAATCATATAGAGATCAATATTCCTCATATTTTATAGAAATGAATATGCCACCACATTATATGTGCCATTTTATAGATAATCTCATAATCATACCCTAGCATCTTCATGACCCACTTTTTCTGCTCTACAGACAACAACCTCTATTCCAAATAATACTTTAGACTATGATAAATTGTTTTGATATGAAAGTGATTGCCAATGAGATAGGGTGCCAAGTTTTGACTGCATGAAGGATGACTGTCATCTCTTCCTCATAAGTGGATCTTCCCAAATTCCAACTACACATTTGTTTACTAGTGAAAGCCAAGGGGCTCCATTCTTGCATGAGTATTGCTCCCAGACCACAACCCGATGCACCACATTTAAGCATGAAATAAATTGTGAATCAAGTCTTACTAAGAAGACAATATCCTCTCTTAATCAAATATTGGGGAAAGGAAAAATAGCTCACCTAACCATCCCCTCCATTAATCAAATAGTGGGGCAAGGAGCACAATTAATTTGTCCCAAATGAGGAAATCCATAACCCCTGATCCACAAACTACACCATATTTATGTGCTGCACTAGCTTGGTACACATAACTTATTTCAAAATGAGAAAGGATTTATTTATGGCCTCAGTCCAAACAAAAACATTCTTTTTAGTAAGGATATTAGTGGGGAATATCTCTTCCCATAATTATTCACAGACTTTTTGTAGTAACTTGTGATCCCAAGGAAGTTGCGTAAGTCTTTCAATGTTTTGGGTTGCGGCCAATATTGGATAGCCTCAATTTTTTTAGGAACCACTCACACCCCATGCTGAATAACAACATGATCCAAATATTCAACCTCATAAGCACAAAAAGACCATTTTGACTTATTGAGAAATAATTGATTATCTCGGAGTAGTTGTAGTACGCAATTAACATTTTCCACATGTGCTTGCCAATTTGCACTATAGATCAAGATTACATCAAAGAATACCAACACAAAGTGGTGTAGGAAAGGTCAAAAGATATTTTTCATGAGCCTCTGGAAGGTGGATGGGGCATTGCAAAGTCTAAAGGGCATCACAAAAAACTCATAATGGCCTTCATGTGTGAGAAAAGTAGTCTTAGGAATGTCAACTTACTTCATTATGATCTAATGGTATCTAGAGTGAAGGTCAATATTGGTGAAGAACAAGACACCATGAAGCTCATTCAGGAGGTCACCGATAACTAGAATTGAGAATTTGTCCTTTATTCTCAACTTATAGAGAGAACCAATGTTTGGCCACATGTTCCACGTGCCTTCTTTTTTCAGAACAATGGCCACTATTGATGAATAAGGGCTAGTGCTAGGACATATGACATTTGCCTCCAATAGTTCATGAATAATCTTTTCAATTTCAATCTTTTATGAAAAAGGGTGTCAATAAGGATGCAAATTTGGGGGTTGACTATTTGGTATTAGTGGATACCATGATCACACACCCCTCTTGATGGGGGCCAACCAATAAATGTCTTAAATACTTGATGATGTTTGTTCAAAACCTGCTACAAGTTTAGGTGGATTTCTTTTTGGGACCATCCATAACCTGCATGGCATTGAATTTAGAAATAAGGCGAGAGTGGCATTTCTTTGATAACTTCTCCATATGGTGAGAGTTGATGATTTCCGAGGAGCTTGGATGAATCCCTTTGAATATGTTTTTATGACCCTCTATAGTAAAGCTCATGTATAACTCCTTGAAATCCATGGTGACTAGCCCTAAGGTGCATAGCCATTCTTCCCCCCAAAAATCTATCACAACCACCCATATCTATCATAAACATACAAGTTTTGAGATGATAGTCCCCCAGATAGAGTTTCATATTTTTACATCCACCTCCACATTTCATCATACCTTTATTAGCTATCATAATTTGAAAGTTGTGCATCAAATGGACATAGCAATGGGATTATTTAGCCATGCACCTAATAATAAAATTGTGAGTGTTGCCATTGTCAACCAAAACAATCACTTTTCAATGTTTGATGTAACCAAGAAATTTTAGGATTTGAGGAGTGGAAATTCCAAATAAAGCATGAAGGGAGATTAGGGTTTCTTCCAAACGAACTTCAAGCTTGATTTCTGGTAGCATGATAGGGTTTTTGTTGGCTAACTATAACTCACGGGTATCTTCCATAATGGTTTATTCTAATTTGGGGGAGGAGGTGACATTACTTTTAAATAATTTATGTTCTTTACATTTATGACTAGGGACATACTTCTCATCACAATTATAACCTAGTTCACACCTTTGATGCTCTATCATTTCAGTTGGAGACAATTACAGGACCTTCGAGTGTTGAGTGGGAAAGGTATTCGGGAGAGTGGCCTCTGAAGGTTGAGTGTGGGCATAAAAGAGGGTATTTTGGCTCGTGCATTGATTTTTGTCTCCACTTCTTGAGCTCACTGAGAGGATTTCAACTAAGTAGTGGGATTTAGCATCCTGACTTGTGCTCTAATATCTTCCATGAGGCCACTAATAAAGCATTCTTTATAAAAGGAATCAATTAATCCCTTTGTATGTATTTATAATTACTTAAAGGATGGGATAAAGTCTATTACTGATCCTATTTAGTAAAACTTGGTCAAATGTCCCAAATAATTTGTAGCTCTCTCCCTCTCTCTCTCAAAACAAGAATAAATGGTTTTAACAAACTAACTCCATGCTATGTATCCCTCATATTTTTTTATGGCATTCCCACCATTACCCTCATTCTGGGTCCAAGTACAACACCACCACTCTAATTTTCATCATGCCAAGAGTAATGACATGGAGGGAAAAGTAGCGTTCCATATGGGTGACTCAACCCAAGGGGTTAAAACCATAAAACTTGTTCATCTCCACTTTAGGAAAGCAATTCCAGTGATTATTAGTGAGAGGCATTTTATGGATGTGTGGACCCAAAAGGGGTTTATTATGGTGCAACTTGCCTGTCTTTGAATATTCTTGACTTGGGATCTCTATGTATGGTTCATTCCATTGGTTATTAGTTAGGAGCTAGTGAGCTATTAGCCAATTAAGTTGTTCTACTCCCTAGATGGTCCACTTTATTTCGCAAGGATGTGATTTGGTCCTTTATTGTGGTAATCCCTTAATCCTATTGAGTAGTAGTGTCTTGGAATTGTGCTTAAAGAGTTAAGTATTCATTATCGAGTTGGTCAAGTTTATTATCGAACTACATGGTGTTTGAGTGTGTTATCACTCCAGGAGTCTTTCTAGGTTGCAGTCGAAAGAGCCTGGTAACTTAAACAAAATATCAGTAATATAAAAAGGTTGGATCAAGTTGGATGACTCAATCAATCCTCATCCACTCAAAACTTATCTAAATGCGTTCAGAAGGGCAAGGATCTCAACCACTAATGCTCAGGGGGTTTGTAAAGAAATGAGTGTGTGGAGAAGTAACTATCATACCAGCAGAATCATACATAAAAGCATATATATGAATGGCAGATTACAATAATCATAGAATACTTGCAGAGTTAAGCTTATGAATACATTGATAAGATGACAGACATCAAGTGTAACTAAACATAACAACATGAATATAGTTTTCAAATGCAAGTACAGAATAGACAGAAGATGGAAATCTAAACAATTAATGGCGAAAGAAGCTTGTTTTTCTGATATAACATAAGAAGTTTGAGTTTACAACATGTGAAAGAGTCTCCCAATTCCAACCCTTGTTCTCCATGAGTTCTGGGCTTTATAGCATTTACAACCTCTCCCCATATCCTAAGAAGCTGAGTCGAATTTACTCAATATAGGAAACCCAAAACCGTTTTTCAACAAAACAGAACAAAACATTTTTAATTGGCCAGACTGCTGAAAAATGGGGCTCGAAGATGCCTTCAATTCTCCCAACCTGTGACACCTGTAGGAAAACTGAGAGAGGTTATTGTTCTAGGAAAACTGAGAGAGGTTATTGTTCTCCGATGTGTTAGGAAGAAAAAAATCCGAGTATTTTGCGGAATTATTCTCCAGTCGCTCAGAATCATCATTTGAAAATGATGACTCTACACAGTAAAAACACCACTTTTGTTGAAACTACTGAAAAAGAGGCTCAGAGATGGGTTCGGTTCTCCGGCTATGTGACACTTGTGTATAAAATGAAAGAGGTTATTGTGAATTTACCTGTTGTGAGAAAAAACCTCTCTCATATCTTCGAAACTCATTTTGCTTTGCCCTAGATCTCCATTTCAAAAACGTGTGTCAAACAGGCAGGTTCTGGAATCCGAAAATTTGTGCTAAGTGATGGATTTGATTCTATCAACCTGCAACACCTGTGGGAAAACGGGGAGAGGTTATTGTTCTCTGACATTTTAGGAACAAAAACCTCTGATATTTTTTCAAAACGATTCTCCAGACGCTCAAAATCGTCAGTTGAAAATGATGACTCGGGACAGTCCAAAAACGCCACATTTATTCATTATTTCCATCTGGCTGGCACCTTCAAAACTGGAACAGCCATTGAAACAGATCCTATTAATTAAAACCTTCACTTAAAAACCATCCTCTTTCCATTTGGAAGCAAAATCCGTGATCTGGGAAAAAATAGCCATTTTTCTGTGATTTTTAGGCTTTCGGTAGCTAGTAAGTATGAGCTTAATTTCTGTTAGCTACCGAAAGATCTATTTCGGTGGCTAATGGACAACTGTCGTAACTGCCTAAACACCGAAAACTGTTCCATGATACATGACATGTCCCTTTCCTTTCGGTAGCTTGAAGAGTTCTGAAAATTTCATTTCAGTTGCCGAAAGCAGAGCTTTCGGTAGCTTAAGGGCCGTTTTGAATAAGCACTTAGCTACCGAAACCTGTTTTTTAAGTTTTTTGAAATAAAAACTTGTCTCGAAAGTTTCTTGACATATTATGAGTTAGAACTTAGTAAAATGAGCCTAAACACAAACTTTAATAATGTGTTTTCATTTTCAAATGACCTCCTATCACCTCACATAATAAAACTTAAAAAAAAATATTTGAGGAGATAACATCTGGCTCCTACTCGGGGATGAAAGCCTCCCTGTGAGGTTTCAAGAACCTAGTAGTTCTAGTCCCCTTTACCATTGGGCTATGGAGTCATTTGAATTGCCACCAAATTTTTGCAATCTTTCCACAAACGTTAAATTGTAAACCTGTTAGCAACGCCTTGCATTCATTGGGCTATGGAGTCATTTGGTCTTTAGAACCGATCCCCTGCAAACCTGTAACCTACATGTAGCCTGTCTGTAGCCTGCCTGTTTATTGAAGAAAACTGAAAACAACTGAAAGAATCTACTTGCTCATAGGACGAGCTTATTTTCTCTACCTGCTCCTAACCCATTTGTATTGCTGTTTGATCAAGTAAACTCATGCTTCTAATGAAGCCATATCAAAAACTGATTTACTGCTAACATCCTTGATCTTGACCCGAACAATATAGGAAACCATAGCATGCGAAAATGCAATTTGACAAGATGACAAGACCAACCTTCATCTGACAGAAATATTTTTGGATTTATGTTGTTCATAGACTCCAAATAGTCAGCAAAAGGGTCATCAGATTCACAAAGAAATACCTCTTTGGACTGCAGATCCAACTGAAAATTGAAATGATGTTGAATGTCTTTAATGCCAAATATGGACTGCTCAACCTCTGTCAGAGGGTCATATAAGATGGACTGCTGATCTGAACTTTTCAGCGCACCATCTCCCTCTTTGTGTCTGCTGCAACTTCTAGTCTCTGCAAATCTTGAAACTGTAGGCTACCCTCATCATCTTCTGCAGATCTGAAACTGTCACTTGCTGATCTGTCAATTTCTCCTGCTGATATATACATTCGCTCTTTGACCTCAAAACTTTTAAAAGAAACATGTTGATCTTCGTAAATATCTAAAGCCATAGATACATCTGATATGATGTCAGTTGTTTCTATGTCATTACAATCATTCAATATCTCCTGATCTTCGAGGTGAATGTCTTTTTCTATAATAAAAGTTTTATCACTAAGTTGATTTTCATGACAAGCAAGATCTTCATGATACGAGGAGAACTCTTCACAACATCCTTCAAAAAGACATTCAGCTGGAAAATATTTTTTACAAAAGGAATTGAAAGTTGTATGGAAACCTGTCAAAGAACTAACACTGGCGTTTGGAAGAGACCGATACCAGTCAGTAGCAATTCCCTCTAATGAAAAACAGAAGAGCCGAATCTGAACATCCTCATGCACAACTTGCAGCCGATGCATGCAATCATGAAAGTCCAGCAAATGTTCAGTTGGCACTTCCCACTCTTCACCTCGAAATATGGGAAGGTTATTTTCCCATTCATCTCTACTAGGAACTGGATTAGGGAAACCAGAAACACTTGAGAAATTGAAAAATGTATACCTCTTTGCTAAGATCTGATTCATTTCATACCAATGGAGTCGCCAACAGATCCGTCCTTCATGGAGTCGCCAGATAGATGACTACAACCGAAATAGTATCCAGACTTTGTCTATCATCAAAGCTGGGCCTTTGTCGTCTCCCAGGGAAGCTGATCTTCAATCTCCTCTCCCCGGCAACGGCGCCATTTTGTTATCACTCCAGGAGTCTTTCTAGGTTGCAGTCGAAAGAGCCTGGTAACTTAATCAAAATCTCAGTAATATAAAAAGGTTGGATCAAGTTGGATGACTCAATCAATCCTCATCCACTCAAAACTTATCTAAATGTGTTCATAAGGGCAAGGCTCTCAACCACTAATGCTCAGGGGGTTTGTAAATAAATGAGTGTGTGGAGAAATAACTATCATACCAGCAAAATCATACATAAAAGCATATATATGAATGGAAGATTACAATAATCACAGAATACTTGCAGAGTTAAGCTTATGAATACATTTATAAGATGACAGTCATCAAGTGTAACTAAACATAACATCATGAATATAGTTTTCAAATGCAAGTACAGAATAGACAGAAGATGGAAATCTGAACAATTAATGGCGAAAGAAGCTTGTTTTTCTGATATAACATAAGAAGTTTGAGTTTACAACATGTGAAAGAGTCTCCCAATTCCAACCCTTGTTCTCCATGAGTTCTGGGATATATAGCCTTTACAACCTCTCCCCATATCCTAAGAAGCTGGGTCGAATTTACTCAAGATAGGAAACCCAAAACCGTTTTTGAACAAAACAGAAAAAATCATTTTTAATTGGCTAGACTGCTGAAAAATGGGGCTCAAAGATGCCTTCTATTCTCCCAACCTGTGACACCTGTAGGAAAAATGAGAGAGGTTATTGTTCTCCGATGTGTTATGAAGAAAAATATCTGAGCATTTTGCGGAATTATTCTCCAGTCGCTCAGAATCATCATTTGAAAATGATGACTCTGCATAGTAAAAATGCCACTTTTGCTGAAACTGCTGAAAAAGAGGCTCAGAGATGGGTTCGGTTCTCCATCTATGTGACACCTGTGTATAAACTGAAAGTGGTTATTGTGCATTTACCTGTTTTGAAAAAAAAAAATATCTCAGATCTTCGAAAATCATTTTGGTTTTCCCAAGATATGCATTTCAAAAACGTGTGTCAAACAGGCAGGTTCTGGAATCTGACAATTTGTGCTTAGTGACGGATTCGATTCTCTCAACCTGCAACACCTGTGGAAAAACGGGGAGAGGTTATTGTTCTCTGACATGTCAGGAACAAAAACCTCTGAGCGTTTTGCAAAAAGATTCTCCAGACGCTCAAAATCGTCAGTTGAAAATGATGATTCGGAACAGTAAAAAAACGCCACATTTCTTCATTATTTCCATCTGGATGGCACCTTCAAAACTGGAGCAGCCATTGAAACAGCTCCTATTAATTAAAACCTTCACTTAAAAACCATCCTCTTGCCATTTGGAAGCAAAAACCGTGATCTGGGAAAAAATAGCCATTTTTCTGTGATTTTTAGGCTTTCGGTAGCTAGTAAGTCTGAGCTTAATTTCTGTTAGCTACCGAAAGCTTTGTTTCGGTGGCTAATGAACAACTGTCGTAACTCCCTAAACACAGAAAACTGTTCCATGATACATGACACTTCCCTTTCCTTTCGGTAGCTTGAAGAGTTTTGAAAATTTCGTTTCAACTGCCGAAAGCAGAGCTTTCGGTAGCTTAGGGGCCGTTTTGAACAAGCACTTAGCTACCGAAATCTGTTTTTTAAGTTTTTTGAAATAAAAACTTGTCTCGAAAGTTTCTTGACGTATTGAGTTAGAACTTAGTAAAATGAGCCTAAACACAAACTTTAATAATGTGTTTTCATTTTCAAATGGCCTCCTATCACCTCACATAATAAAACTTTAAAAAATATATTTGAGGAGATAACAGAGTGGGTCATCGTGTTGTCTGCAGGTGCTCCCAAAAATATTGTTTGGGAGCAATACAACTACTATTAGTATCTCACAAGGAGTCTAATGAGGTAGGTAATATAGAATGGTGTTGTTGGGTCCACTTTAAAAATGTTATTACAAAGGGGTACCATTGGAATCAACATAGAACACAAAATATTTGAGATAGATCTCATGTAAGGAACTATTGGGATCTAGAATTATATATTTATTTATTTATGATGTTGGTGGGAGTGTTACTCTCTAGAATATTACTACACTAAAATGATTACCAAATTAATTAAGGATGCAAATATGTATCAATTATGTTGGTTGGTCATAGAGGATAGCATTTCCAAGTTCCTACAAACAAGGGAATTTCAGGTGCTATAGTTATCCAATATACTTGCAGTGTCCAATAAGAGTACTTGAATCAATCTCTCAGGGCACTAACTAAGTAGGCTGAACCTTTCCCTTATTCGTACTAACTACCTACCTAGGTTCTAGACATTAATCTTCGCAATTGTTTTACTTGGTGCCACCACAACAAAAAAATGGTTGAGTGGATGATTTAAAGTTGGTTTTGGGTTTCCAGGGGACTTCTGATATTCTCGAAGGTATGGAAGTCAAATTTTGTATATAGGTGTTGTATGATGTGTTACAATTTGAAGGGGTACCGACAAGGATTACAAGGGTGTCCAACAAGGTAAAAAATCGTATATTTATTGTGTATAGTCTTCCCTAACTACAATTTTACCTGTCAAATGACACATCTCTATGCTATTTAAAGATGTCATAACACATCTCTAGGCTAAAAAAACAAATTCTTAAATTTTGGTGTGTTATTGGCTCAAGAATGTGCTTTGATACCACTTGTAATGTACCTAACCCTATATTTATAAAGCAAAATAACATAAAGTGATAAAATACCAGAGCTAAAAAGAAAACACAAGAGATAAATAGATAGAGCCTGTGAAAAAACCTTTGTATTAGTGATGTCCACAAAAGAGAGCAATGTTCATTTTCCTCTTCAAGGGGGAAACCTCCTATGAGCATAGATATAAATACAATAACAATCCTTGATCACATTACACAACCTTGTACTCTATATATAGTGCATCAATAGAAAAAACCCTAACCACTTGCAATACCACTATTAAAGAGGCCAGACCATTTAGTGGGTTATGATTAATAAAGAGACCCTCTTACATTGAGTAGCTACCAATTAACTATCTAATAGGATTTATTCGAAGGAGGTGGCCTTGTAAATAAATAGGGTACTCCTCAATATCCTTTAAGTAGATGGTTTAGGGTAGGACCCTAACAACCGCCTAAATATATAAATTGACCGACCTATCACGTGTAATAGAGAGAAGCCACCAGTATTTGTGGGAATCATTAAGACATCATGTGAGCTTCCATCAAATAATAAACCTATGTACGAAAATTGGGTCAATTTGAAGAAGAATTGAGACAACATGTGCTTGGAGAATTAATACAAGTAAGGTTTATGATTATTGAGTCTCTACTTAGCCTGCATTAGCATTAATTTCGAAGAAAACAATTTTGAAGAGGTGTACTTATTTTCATAAATTAGAAACTAAGTTTTTTGAGGTCATGGTCAAGAAGAGTCATTTTCTAATTTTGTAGGTATAGAAACAAAATATTTTTTGAAACTTGAAAATGGCCTTTTTATCCCATATATTGTTGGGTGTGTTGTCCACTAAGTTGAACTTAGATGGACTCCTTGTGAACCATAGAAGACTTGAACAATTTCATTGTTCATTGCCAGAGTTCAGAAGTTCATCAGGCCAATTTTTTGGCCCTTTGTAAAAATTTGCATGTCCAGACCCCTATGGGGGAATTGTAATAAGTTGGTCTAAGCATGATACTTTTTTAAAAGGCTTGGGCCAGGGTATTTTTTAAGGACTCTAATATTATACTTAAGTATAGTATCCTAGGCGATTATTTTGCATTGAAAAAAATAGGTATATAGATACATAGGCAAATATTAAATATGAAGCATACAATTTACTACTGAAATGTGTAAATTTTGGCGAATATTATGATAAAAAAACATATTTTATGTAAATATAGGCGATATTAGAGACTAAAAATGACCAAATGGCGAATTTATTTTTTGAAAAAAAGCCCGAAAAATAGCCAATTGATGAAATTTCGCCCTTAAAAATTACCCTGGCTTGGGCTACCTTAGGGTTTGATATCAAGGGGATACTCTAGAGTGTTTTTTCCTTAAGAATTATGCATTACTCTTCAATGATGTATAATTCTTGAGTTTTTCACTCATACCTCCAAAGCTGGAGTATTTTCCATGGTGTTCGATCTTAGGGAGGTTACTAAATCTTGTGTGTCTATGTATTTTAAACATTCTAGCCATCAATAATGAGTCATATGGGCATGCACTTGGTCCCCTAAGATTTTCAAGTCATTCTTAGAAAAATATTTTTTCTCATTTAATGAGTTTTTTTTAATATTTTAATTAAAAAACCCAAAAAGTGATAAAAGTGTGGTTAGGAGGTGAAATTTGGCATGGGGGTGCTCGTTTTCTAACCCAGAGCACCCATTAAAACCCCTAAACCCACTTTTCCTAAGTTCTAAGTGATTATTTTTCACTTAAATAAAAATTCTCTCAAAAATATTTTTGAGGAATTATTTAATTAAAAAATAATAAAAATGAGAGAAAATCAAACTCCTATATCAGTGGAATTTGGTCCAGTGAGGTGGCCCAGTTGATTTGGCATGCTCATATAAGGATAATATCAATCAAAATTTGATTGATTCAATCAAGGATATGCCTTGGGTGAGGTGTCCTCTCTTGGGAGTTGCGTTCTCTCCTCTCTTGGGTGACTTTCTTGAGGTGGAAATCATCCATGCCTTGGTAGAGATCCCAATGAGGAGAGGAGGGATCCTCCCTTAGGTGGATTCCCACTCATCCTCCATCACTCAAATCATGGGATTGTGTATGGATTGGATCAACACTTGGATCCCCTCTCCACAAATTCGCCCCCCTCCTCACAAATCCTCCCTCTCTCTCTCAAGTGATATAAGAGCAAGTTCAAGGATCCTCATTTGCATATGGTGTATTGCACTGAACCTATGCTCCTGTAATTTGTAATACTCTTTTGATTAATATATTGTTGGATACTTTGGAGGTTAAAGGTGGATATTGTTCTTCATGCATGCAATTTGGTTGAGTTAACATTGTAAATTTCCCTTTTTGCTTTCACATACTAGTAGGTTGATCTAGATTGGCAAGGATCTTGGATCCTAGTAGGGTAAGCATTCAAGGTTATCGATTTGCTTATGTTTATTGGATGTTTAGATATTTATGAGCAACAAATAGTATTTGGTTGTACTCTTGCCCTTCTTATTTCTTACCATTTGATTTACTAGATTTAATCTCTTGTGCATATGAGATTTTTGGCTGCGTTATAGGATTTGGTGCCAATCTTTGAGAGTTGATCTTGTCTTGATTCTTCTCTCAAATTCGGTGGTGGATCACCTCTTTCCAATCACATATTTCATTTTCTTGTAGGCACCAAGCTCCTTCTCCAGTTTTAAAAGCTAACAAGCTTTGGTTTCTCTCCCATCATTCTTCTTCAAAATCTACAAGCAAAATTTTCTCTTCTCTTTCATTTTCAAGCAAGCATAGCAGATCTAAGTTTAAATTATTTAAATCTTGTTTCAAAAAATCAGATCTAGAAGTAATTCAATTTTTACATCATAAAAGGCTAGATCTAGATCTCATTTTATACTTGTAGTTGTCAAAAGCTTCCAATTATTTTTTACAAGTATAGATCATATATTTTTATGTATTTTTACATGATCTAACCACTATTTTGTAGCATTTAACTTGCTGGTTTTAGCGAGTCTGCGACAAAAAGTAGACAATTTGGTGACTAAAACCTCCAAAAGTATACAAAAAGTATTTCCAGTGGACCCCCATTCACTTGTAAATTTTTCCATACTATTGTAAGCCCTTAGATACAAACAAAAGTGGACTAAGAGGCATATTTTTCTCTTCTTTTATTGTAACTATTAAACGATAGTAGTGGGATACCCAGTTCCCACACCCCATTCCCCCTGGGGGGGTTTGTACTTGTGTAAACTTTTTGTGAATAATTTTTTCTAACAACACAACATACACACACACACTTTAAAATTGCGGGGTGTATACTTGATCTAATTTTTTATTTTTTATTCATTTCATTTCTCGCAAGCGTAATCTAGAAATAACATAAACCTCGTTGCCACGAATTATGCTCTCATCGCCACACAAAGGCTTTGCCGATTAGTGGTGGATGATAAAAAAAGTGACACTTAGGTTTGTGTTGCTTTCTTTACTTTAAATTTTTGTATTTCTTGTTCTACAATTGCAACAAATCGGGATAAATATTTGGTTTACATATCACAGTATGCTCTTTCCCCTTGCGGGCATCTTTCCTGGGCCTGTTGGAAACTAGGAACGATAGTAGCCTCTTTTTAATTTTCCACATTTAAGTTAATAACTCATTTAATAAAATACACAACCCCTCACATAGTGAAAATACGACACCTCTTAATTAAAATTTGTGTGGGGAAATTTCTCAGAGGAAGCGGGAACAACTGGGAGGCGACCTTAAGGCACAGTTAGACTACACCCTAGTTGGTGTAGTGTTGAATACCGCCTTAGAGACTCCATTCTAGCCCACACGTTCTCATGAGGAGCCACCAATTTTTTATTTCCGTACATTCCTCCCTGTACCTCATGGTATCTCGGGATTCCCCCTTTTTCCCTGATAAATTTCAAACCATAATAAATTTGAAAGTAACCAAGAAGCAATTGCAAAACATTTCCCTTTCAACAACAATTTTAAATCTTGTTTTGACTCCATAAGGCACTGGTCCACAACACTTTGTCTATTTTTCTTTATATCATATCACTGTTGTGCTATTTTTTATAGTCATTTCATTTATTCTGGTGCAAGTGTTTTTTATATAAACTATTTGCAAATTATCATCTTGGAAAAATATTAGTCAAATCACAAAACTCCTTAAAAAACTTCATTAACCAATTAACTAAAACATTCTAATTCCCTTATAAACATTCCATAGGGACTACCCCCCTTGGATTCATTAGGAGTTTGGCCTAAATGTAAGAGTCAATATCAGGTGACAGCCTTGACTCGAGACTTTCCCCCAAGGGCGCATTGAGCAGTACCATAGATTTCTACTGCATTGACCAGGTGCACAATCCAATGGCAATAGGATGGAAATGAAAATTTTAATGGACAATATTTTTTATCATGGAAACATAATATGCTTGCCATATTTGGATACAAATGTTTGGAAAAACTTGAATTTAGATAAGAAACATGGATTTAACCAATTTAGATTCCCAAGAAAAGTAGATGCAAAGAATCGACAGGTTGTGATGTTGATCAAGAACTTGGTAATGAATGATATGCTTCTTGAAGTTCATGATTGTAATTATGTGTTCACCGTGTGGGGGATCCTATGGAACATGCATGAAACCTTGGACAATAGTAGAGCGTTTTTCTTTAGAAGTATGTTATCTCAATTAAAACAGAGGAATTTGATTGCCTGCAAAGTCATTTGTTAAAAATCAACGATATTAGAGATCAAATGAAATCAACTGAAAGGAAAATGGAAGAGAATATATGGTGGTTATAAATTTGAAAATTTCCTTCTTCCTATGCAAATTTGATTGAATTCGTGAATATTTCTAATATTGATCAAAATATAACATTTGAACAATTCAACACTAAGCTATTGTAATAAGACATATGGAAAAAATAGTTTCAGAAAAGTAGTGCAAATTTTGATGTAACACTTGCAATGAAGCTTAATAAAAAGGGAAGTAGACAAAGTGAATAGAATGATGGTAAATCTTCTAAGTTGGGTAAATGTATAAAAATCATTAAATGCTTTTATTATAGCTATCTAGGGTAGATAAGCAAATTTTGTAGGAAGCGGTTTTTAGATGAAAAACACAATCCAATGCATTCTTTCAATGATCAATCTATAAAGGAGCATGCTAACGTGGTTGAACACAAGGAGGAGGAAGAGTTCTATGTGTTCATGGCTAGAAACAAGGATTCAAAGAGTGGTATGGAAAATTGGTATGTCTATTCGGGGGAATTTAGATATTGAACTATCTATAGTGTTGATTGGTACATTGATTTTGTAGAGGATAAATCTCAATATAATTGTCTTGTATTGAGTCATGGAGAAGAATACATGGTTAGAGGAAAGGGGATTGTCCTAGTTCAACTAAGATGTAAGAAGGTAATGATTACATCTATCTATTATGTTCCTTTTATGGTGCTAAGCCCTAAATATTGTGACATTACATTATATTATTATAATAATATTATCTTTATTGATTGGATAATCCCTTTATTATTTTGATTCCCGTACCACTAAGGACTAGTTCCCTTGCTTCCGGTCGAGACGGCTTGGAGCCATTGCTAACCAAAAACCTCAATCGCATGTCTCCCTTCCTGCTCTGCATATCCTCATCTGCATCAATGAAATGAGATTGAAACTTTGAATGAGGTAAACCACTTCATTTTCCCACATGATGAGGGGACTAATTGGGGTGATGTGTACTTATGCCTCCGCGGTATGAAACTTAACCATTCACACGGATCCTTAAGAGCCTTCATGTGTCCTTAGATCCATTATAATGCATGATGACGTGTGGGTATTCGAAATCTGTCATATGAAAATATTTGATGAGGAGGTAAAAACATAGGGGATGTGGGATAATTCAATACCCCCCCCCATTTTATCATTTCAGGATTTAAAGAGCAGGCCATATTGGATTGTTTTTAGCCTTGATTTTAGTTCCCTTTTGACATGATAAGGGTTGAATTCTTGAAAATTCTATCTTTTTACCTTATTTTGATTATTATTCTTCTTATAGTTGCGTCCTTCAGGATATTTTTCCAAATGATACATTGGATAATCACCTTCGAATCTCCTATGATAATTATATTTTTGTACCCTATGTTTGTTGCTATCTCAATTCCTTTTCAGAATACTAGAGCTTCTGCATAATTGTTTGAGGATATCCCTAATCCTTATTCATACTTTGTTTCTTGAGTTCCTTTGAGCCTGAATAAAACCCCATTGCTCCTGCCACCCATGGGTTACCCTTTGAGGCCCCATAAAATAAAAATAAAATTCTACTGCTTGCTTTGAATCCACCTCGGAAATTTGGCTTTTGGGATTCATAAAGACCAGTCTTGAGGACAAGGTCTTGTATTTCTTTTTTCTTGGGAGGGAAAGGGGTCTTGGACTGTCTTAAGCCATATCCTCTCTTTTGTCTCTAGATTTGTTTTTTATCTCTTTTGACTATCCCTTTTGTTTTATTGATTTAGTTATCAATCCCAAAGCTTGGAAGGCTATCGTTGGAGAAAAATACCTTCTCGATAGCATAATTCTCCTACCTAGTAACCTAGACCTTGAATTCATGACTAGTGGGCCAAATCTCACTCATATTAACTACTTGAGTCACCCTAGACATTACTTCTAAACTCTAAGGGTCCTAAACTACCAAGTGTCTACCTTTTTTAGAACTCATGAAGTCTATTTTGGCATATGAGGGTGAATTCCTTCAATTAGGGCTTATTTCCCTTGATTTTAGGTTCCCACATTGCAAGATTGAGTGCTGGAGTGAATTTTGGGAGTTTACTCCACTATTCAAGGACTCCATGTACCTATTTGTTTTCCTATTATGAGACCGTTTGAAGAATTTGAAGCCACCAAAGATCTCATTTGAATCCATTAAAGTGTTCATCTAGAGTCATCCAAGTGCTCATTTGCAACCATCAAAGAAATGCATTTTCATCCATCAAAGGAGTGCTCATTTACAGTCATGAAAGAAGAGAATTTGAAGCCACCAAAGAGCTCATTTGAATCCATAAAATATTTCTTTTTCATCCATAAGAGATCTCATTTGCAACCATTACACAATTGGTATGCTAGATCCAATCTTGTTGAAGGAGGCCCCAGAAGCTTCAGAACACATGTCCATTGAGGACATATTCACATACATTCATCCTATGAAAGAGGCCCTAGAATCTTTGCTAAATATGGACTACGAGGCAATATGCACATCCATGATCCACCACTAAGCTAAGGAAGATCCTTTTACAGGCCCAGAAGAAGAGGTGATCTACAAATTTCTTTTATCCATTGAACAAATTGACCCAAATCAAGTTAAATTGAATAAGACATTGGAGAACTTGTCCCAAATCAGGTTCTTGTTGAAGAAGACCTCTAAAATACCTTCTCATTGTTTAGATCTACAGCCTTTGCTCCTGTAGTTCACCAAGTTCTACACAAAAGCTTCAAGGGATTTCCTCCATTCTAAGCAAGGAGTGTCCAAGAACCAACATTCAAGCACTTCCAAGTGTTTGGATATCATGAATGGGATCACATGCACTTCAAACGATGGAGGAGTTCACAATGGTTTGCAAGGATCTTACCAAAGCCCTTTATTAAGTAGAAGTTCACCTAGTTGAGAGATTCTTTGGTAGTAAAGGAATTTTAAGAGGAGGCTACTTAAAGTTTTCTTTTCACATTCTCTTTTATGGGGGGGTTCCCACTAGGTTTTTTCCCTCTTGCACAATTTAACACTTATTTGTTGAGTGCATGGATACCTAATATGGCTGCAAATTGTCGAGATCCATTTTCATTTTTTTAAAATTTATTTCACCTAGTCACGCTTATGGGGGTGTTTTGGAGCAAAATACCTTATCTATAGAATAATTCTCCTACCTACTAACCTAGACCTTGAATTCATGACTCTAGTGGGCCAAACCCCCCTCATATTAGCCACCTAAGTCACCCTAGAGCTTACTTCTAAACCCTAACGGTCCTAAATTACCATATCTACATTTTTTAGAACTCATGAAGTCTATTTTGGCATATGAGGGTGAATTCCTTCAATTAGGGCTTATTTTCCTAGATTTTAGGGTCCCACATTGCAAGTTTGAGTTATGGAGTGAATCTAGGGAGTTTACTTTGTTGTTTAGGGACTCTATGCACCTATTTTTTAGCTATTATGACACAGCTCCTCCCACCTTGAGTGATTTTAGGGTTTTGCATGTTCATTCTTTCAGTTAATTGAGAATCCTTCAGTCATAACTAGTGTTGTTAAGTCATGTGACAGTGTGACTTAGTTAAGGAGAGTAAGCATGGCTAACTAAGGTCTATTTGCTCTAGTCAAGCTTGACTAGACTCTCTTACACTGGATGAGCAATTTGAGTTGCATCTTGAACTAATTTGAATTGCCTTTCTTTAAATATGATTCAACTCCATTCATTCAATTTAATCAAATACATCGTTCTTTTCTTCATTTCTGCTTCTAGTTTTTGTGCAATGATCTATGATAAATCATTTGTTACAAGTTAGTTGTTTGTTGATTTTATTTTCACTATATATCTCTTTAGTTTATGTGCCTAGATCTATATGTTCAAATCTCATAGCTAATTTCCTTGCTACAATTTCTTCCACTATGAAGACTATCGAGTTTCTTCCTAGCTAAATTTTCCAATTTATTAAGAAGGGAATGTCCTTCCAAACTCTTTTTAGAAGGGGTTTTTTGTCAAAACGTTTGGGGTATTTTTTATTCTAGGTCATGTACATTTCATTACAACTTGTGGGATTGACACGACTCTCTATGATATTTGCTTGGCAATGCCTCCGAAACAATGAGGCGAATTTGCATTCCATGAATAAGTGGTAGCTTGTTTATTTAGAAGATTTGCACATATGACATTTGAGGGTCCTTGAAAACCTTTATTTTTAAGGTTCTCTCCAGTTAGAATTCATCCATGAGAAAGGATCCAACTGAACATATTTATTTTTGGGATTGCTTCACTATCCCAAATTGATTTCCAAATGGCCTACTTTGGGATGACTAGTCTAGCTTCCAATTGGAGCCTATATCCTTCTTTGACTGAGTAGTTTCCACCTTTTTCCCCCATACTCTCGAGTCCTTATCTGAATTATGAATGGGGGATTTCAGTTTTAGGACAAAGATTAAAGATCTCCATTGTTGATTTAGATCGACTGGTAGCTGATCCACTTTTCCTTCCTTCCATAATTCGTTTTCATCCCAAGAGCAGAGATCATAAAGAGTTTTAATCTCTCTTTTGGTCATCCATTGCATGAGAGGTCACAAATTTTCTTCTAATATTAATGCTTCTTCACCAACTATGCGGTCGGTTCATATTCAAAATTTTGACCCATTTCCTGGATTCCATGATAGATGGTCTTTTATGATTGGGTAAGATGCTTTACATAGATCAGTGAAAAATCTTGATTCCCCATACCTCAATCTAATCTCCTTAATAAGTTTCTTTGAAGATATTTTTTGGAGATTATTGCTTTCCACCAACCTCTCTCCCGATACTAATCTCCACATAATTTTAGCTCCCAATGCTTTGTTCATTAGGCCCAGATCTTTGATTTCCAGACACCCTTGGTGCACTGGGGTGGTTACTGTTCCCCATTTGATCAAATGAAATATCTGTGTATTCAATTTCCCTTCTTTCCAAAGAAATTTTCTCAAATTGGCACTAATTTGTTGTAGGATGCTCGAAGTTTCCAATAGGGATGAAATTTGACAAATAGTAAGAGAGGTGAAGACTAATTTTAGGAGGACTATCCTTCCTATTGAATTTAGCTACCTTGTTCCCCATTGTTCCATTTTATTTTTTATATTTTCCAAAATTACTTGCCAATCTTCAGCCTTTGGCCTTCCTTGGAATATAGGAATTCCCATATATTTGAAAGAACTCCATTTTACTGGATAGATGAATTAAAGGGAATTGGCCATTGCTTTTGTCCTTCTTGTAGAGGTATTCCAACTAAATATACTACACTTTCCTTTGTTTACTTCTCCTCTCGAGGATTCAAGATAGAGATTTAGATCCATTTTGAATCTATCCACGATAATTTGGGATCCCATTCAAAAAAATAAGAGTGTCATTTGCAAATTGGGAGTGGTTTATTTCCTTCAATCGATGGATTATCGAAATCCCCAGGAGAAGCCTTGATCTTCTTTCATGTTCTAGTTTTCTACCTAGAGAATCAACCATGATTATGTATAGCAGAGGGGAGAGGGGGAAACCATGACAAATACCTATATTGATTTTGAAAAATCTAGTTGGAAGGCCATTAACTAAAGGGGCAATCCAAGGACTGCCTATGCACACTTTTATCCATTGAATGAAATGATAGGAAAATCCAAATTTGTTAAGGACATAGAAAATAAAAGAATGTCGTACCTAGTTGAATGCACTTGCCATATATAGTTTTATCACCATCATACTTTATTTCTTTTGTTTGTTGGAATGAATAGCTTCTTGAACTAATAGAATATTATCAATGGTTTTCGTTTTCTGAATGAAACCCCCTTGATTTTCTGATATTGTGGAGGGGAGAAGGATTTTCAAGCAATCATATATGATCTTAGAGAGGATTTAATATAAATAATTACTAATGGAAATGGGTTGGAATCTAGAGAAGGAGGCAGGATTGTTCTCTGCAGGAATAAGGATAAGAAAGGAGGAGTTGGTGGCCCCCCAACCTTACATTTATGTTTGGTCCACTGAAGCATCCGCACAAGTCAAATTTCACTATGACCCAATATTATCTAGAAAAGGTAATTGAGAACTAGTCAATTCATGACACTTTGTTAGGTTCCAGACCCCAAACAACTTCTTGCACCTCAAATTTTGTTATTTTCCTTGTCAGCTTGGCGTTTTCCTCATCCTTAACTAGGGAAGGGATTTCTTGCAACATTTCTTCTATAGATTTTGTGTCCTCCTCTTCTTCCTTTGTTAGAAGATTTTGAAAATGGAAATATGCTTCTTTCTTAATATCTTCGTAATCTTTTATAATTACCATGTTCAAGCTCTTGATCTATTTTACATTATTCCATTGCTTTTTAGCTCTTTATCGTCTGTGAAATAATGTTGTATTTGTATCTCCTCATTGAAGCCAAAGACTTCTTGACTTTAGTCTCCAACATTCTTCTTTATTTCTAAAATATTTGTATATTTTTTGGTTTAGTTTTTTTTCGATTTTCAAATTGTCATTTCTAATTTCCTCCTCTTCCATTTTGTGGTGTAGGTCTTTGAGGCTAGCTTAAAGGTTTTTCCTTTCGTCCTGTAGTTCTATGTATTCCATCTTGGCCCATATTTTTTAACATTGATTTTATTGTTATTAGCTTGTTCTAGAATATATCACGGGGATCGTTTTATTTGCTGGGACCATGTGTTCCTTATTAAGTTCTCTATATTCAAAACTTGGAACCAAAGCAGGTTGAATCTAAAAGGAAAAGGCCCATATTTCTTGGATGTTTCCATGGTGTTGGCACGGGGCTAGTTCATAGAATTTTTGGTACAATTAGCAACAAGGAAGACAAGTGGACATCGACAAGTGGATAGAGACAAGGGTAAAGAGTGATCACAGAGTGAGGCAAAGCAGTTAAATCGGAGTTAGAAGTTAGTTAGACTTAGTAGTTAGATAGGTCCACTTTGCGAAATGGACCAATTTTGTAATGACCATTGAGCCTATAAATATAAGTCACATTGTAAGCCTTTGGGAATCTTATCTTCGCATTATGATCTATCTGGGTTCGATCTGTATTTGTATTGAATTTGATCTGAGGTTTTTGAGGATTAGTTTCGTGGATATGGATCTCTGTCGGTTCTGATGTATGAAGTTTGGTTTTAATGAGAGGGAATGTTTTGTCCATGACTTTGTCTCTTATGTGTTTTATCGCAGTATGATTGATTGTGTCGCAATATGATCAGATTTGTTATGTTGTAGTAGGGATAGATTCGTTATATCACAGTTATGATATGTATCATAGACATGTTAAATGTGTTTCTATAATATGTTACCGCATAGATCTGATTAGTATGTCTCTATATGCGACGATGGTGTTATGATGCAAATGTTAACTATGTCGATTTCTGACTTAAGCTGCAATTAATTGTTAATTATGCATGTCATCTTATACCTACGGAAGCTTGGTTCCTGCACCCCCCTTAGGTGCCTCGGGTGAGACCTCACTACTTTGCGACTGTTTCTGGAAAGGCTAAACCCTTTTTGGGATGGTATCTATGGGTGGTTGTGTTGAGCTTTGTTGACATTGCATGAAGTGAACCCCTATCGACAGATCTGTGTAAACACATGGAAATACTTATAGCCTTGTGATATGAAACTGTAGATGGTATCATTCCTGAAGATATTTCAATATCCTCTTCCAAGAAATCACTGCTTATTAGGAATTTTTCGAAGCAGGATGTGATATGTCCTTTCCATAGCCTCTTGTTGGACTAGGTATATTTTCCTTTCCTTGTGACAATGTCTGATAGATCCCCTTCTGATATTAGATCTTTCACTTTTTCTCTAAATGGGTATCTAATAATACTAACCCCCTCTCTTCTCCACTTGAGATAGGAATAGGTTTAGGTCCTCAACTAGGATGCTTCTTCTTGTGTTAGTTAATCTATCTTTTCATTTATCTTAAAGTGTTCCAACATACTTGTTTCTCTGAGTAATGAAGAGGAGTGTAAACATTAAAAATTTAGAAAATTTTACCTATGCTTTTATTGATTAAATATGTATATCTCCCATTCTAGGTTTATTTTATTTCGACTGCTTCCAGCTCTTGTTTTTCCCACACTGTAACAAAACCCCTTGAGGCACCTTTAGAATTCACTACTTCTCCTTTACTTTTGTTCGAGACTATCTTTCCTATTTGAGGTCATTTTGATATAACTAAATATTTTACTGATTTCATTTTGAAATTGCTTCCCATGCCTCTACAGCTCCAGGAGACCACCTTCATTATTTACCTATGGTTGGTTTAGATCCTCCTCCTCGGTGGCATCCCACAGTTATTTTTAACAAGTTGTTTTCCCTGAGGAAGACATGGATTTTTCTATGGTGGCTTTCTGACCCATCATTTTCTCTTTGTTGGTATTTCTTCTCTTGTTTCCTTTGTTGTTATTCTTCCCACTTTATTTATTTGAATTTCTTCCTCCCCATCATCATCTTGGTCACTCGATAACTTTTTAGATTGCTTTCTTGTAATAACCCTTTTGACTATGGCTTGTGATCCAATCGCTTTAGTCTGGGAATCCAACAGGTCAAGAACCGATTTGGAAGGGATTCCTTGAATTTTTGAAGGGGAAATAAAATAAGGAACTTTTGGAGTAAAGGTGCAACCTAGAGGGGTTACTAAGGGCACTACTACTTCCACAAAGATTAGGGTGGTTTGGTTCTATGGAGGGGTTTGTTTATTTGGAAAAAGAGGTTTGTATTATTTAGTATTGAAGACATTGTGAGAGAGAATGATGAATCAGTTTGTTGAAGGGGCTTGAGGGGGAATAATAGGGCTGGAAGGAAAAGAACTAAGATGGGCCTCCAAGACTACAATGGGGGCTAAGGAGGGGACATGTTTGGAAGGGCCTACTTCTATTGGATCGGTTGTTTTTGTTGTTTTCCTGTTTTTTTGGCTTGACCCCCATGTTTATTTGAAATCTTATTCTTGATGGTTTTCCATAACGTTTCATTTGACTGATATGTTGTTGGTTGATAGGAATTATTTTTACAATCTTTCACAAAATGATTGTACTCATGACATGCTTTACGCATAAAAGGCAGTTTCTTGTAGTCCAACTTTTGGATATGTTTCCAATTGTCCAATTTTAACATAATAACTTATGGGATTCCCCTTTCTATGTCTACTTCAACACATATTCTTGCATAAGAAAACATATTTCACTTTGGTTTTTCCATCTAGGTATTGTCCCAGCTAATTACCTATGTTTGTTAAGGCATTAGCCCCCCAATAGTATAAAGGAAAATGGGGGAGGCACGCCTAGACAAGGATTGCAGATGTCACATCAAGCTCAGGGTTGAAGTTTGGAATCCATCCATTTAGATACATCCCCCAACATCTAAAAAAATAAGGCCATCCCCGAAATATTAAATCTTTGTCGTATTTAGTCTCGAATAGGAAAGCATAGAAGAAGGTACCTACTGTTGTTACTTTGTGGATCAAAATGCTCATTTGTGAAAAAGGAATATTGAATATGAACTCTGACGAGTAAAAATATGGTGTGTGGAAGCTGTGGATACTGCGCAGATGTGGTTATGAAAGAATGATGAAAGGTATATGGAAATGAGCTACGAAAAAATTGGAAGGGAAGTCGTGGAAGATTGTGGCCGCTTGAGAAGTGGGGCAAGGTTATGGACGAAGAAGAAGAGGAGGACTGAGATTGAGAGAGAGAGTCCTAGTGTGACCAGAATGAATGACTGCGAATGGGGGCCACAAGGGACTAAGAGACCCTACAATGATGAAGAGGAAGACTAGGATACCCCTGAACCTGAGGAAGGATAGACCCAAGGCTACGACGTACCCACAACCCCATGCACTTTTCCAAACTTTGGAGGAAGAAACACAAGATATTCATAGGGTTGTCCTGCATGTCACAATAGCAGTAATAGTAGCGTATCTTATATAAGCATCGGTAGAAAACCAAGGATGGCAGGTGACGACATGAAGTTGCCTCTATTTCAAGGTAATGGGACATAGGATCCAGGGAAATATTGGTTCTTGTGCGAAGCGATGTGGATAGTAAAACAAGTACAGAATGAATCTATCAAGAAGGGACAGTAGGTGATTACCCTCAGAGGTCATGCGTTGGATTGGTAGATGAAGTTTATACAAGTACCTGCAGGGATTCCGCAGAAGACTTTGGCAGAAATCAGAGCTGGGTTGATCGACAAGTTTAAGAAGCATAAATCAGAATCGTAGTACATCATGGAATTGAAGGAGATAAAGAAATTCCCTAATGAGTCGGTATGGGAGTTTGATCAGAGGTTCAAAACTCTAATGGCTAAAGTTAGTTTTTGGATGAGCAATGTAGAACACAAGGAATGGTTTATTGCAGTATTGATACCGCACATATGTATGCTGTTGATGCAGCAAAATATATTATCTCAGGCGGAGGATTTGGAAATTACGATGACGAAGCTTCATCGATTGCCGAAACAGGGATTAGCATGAGCCAGATCCAGTCGCAACTAGAAAAATTGACTATTCAGCTGCAAGAGATTAAAAAAGGGAAGGAATTTTGCGAAGAGGTATGGTGTAGTCAATGCAAGTATGAAGGGCATCATAAAGATCAGTGTCCTAAATTTCGTGAGTATCTATAGTCTGGTGCACTCAATCCACTCATTCAAGGAGGGATTCCCTGGTGCCGAGTTTTCCAGACAAGAGAACATCACTCGGAGTAATGCGTGTATTACTGAAGGTTGTGTCAAAGCCAACTAATATGTATTGTAACTTCTGTCGATCTGTCAGCCATGATGAGAAATATTGTCGAGCATATGAATTGCTTCAAGAAATAACTGTTGATACTTACTTCAAGAAGGGAGATGAGCAACAGCAGGAAGAAAGACATCTGATGCAACCATAGTATAATCAACCATAGTACAATCCGTCACAGTACAATCAGTCACAATTCAAACAACAACGAGGAGGACTGAGAGGAGGATATCGCGGTGGTCATGACATAGGTTTTGGTCACGAAGGAACCTTTGGTCGAGGTTGAGCACTGATCACAGGATATAATTGTGGACAGCTCAGACACTATCAGAGGGATTTCCCAAATCCAACCCCTCAATGTTCCTATTGCAGCGCATTAAATCATACCGTCAAAGAGTGTCCCTAGCTAATCTCAAAGTGGCAGGATCAGAATGCAGCGCAACCGCAAACGAACCCGAACCTGAACCAAAACCAAAATCCCAATCCGAACATGCAAAATATCTCAGCTAAGATAAGATTTCAACTAGTAAATGTCGTAGTAGTAACCAAAGGAGGATCCACGACAGGAGAAGATAGGGTACAACTGAATGTTTGGCCCGTGACCCAGAAGCAAGTATGATTTGATGTTGAAGTAGAAAAAAAATTTTTTGGGAAGCATAATTTAGATACATCCCTCATCTCTAAAGAAATAAGTCCCTCCCTGAAAGATTAAATCTCTATCGTCTATAGTCTCGAATAGGAAAGCATAGTAACCTCTTCCAAGAATTAATGCCTCATTCTATCTTTTATTAAAATTTGCCAGTTTCTCTAAATCCATAATTCCATTGAGCGAGGGGAATGGCACATACCTATGAATTAACCAATGAGTCCATTCTCGCTAAGAGATAACACCATCTAACAAGACGAAGATACCACGATTTCAACCTTAGGGATGTCATCGAGCTTTTCCACAAACTTTTAAGGGTTGGGTTTAGGAGAGACAGAAGATAGGGAGGAAATCATGAAGTGGAAAGCCTCTTTGTCAAGGGTTGAAGTAGGGAAGGGTCTAAGAGGAGGGTCCTCCATGACGACTAGAGATGGGAAAGATTATGGTTCAAGCAATGGAAAGGTTATTACAGCTATTATCTTGTTATTGATGAATTAGTAGATGAATTTATATAGGGATAAATTTCCTTTACCAAGTTGGGTCTCCGTTTTGGATATCATCAAATTAGAATGAGGAAAGAAGAAGTTCTGAAAAAACTTTTAGAAAAAATGAAGGTCATTATGATTTTTTAGTGATAATGCTTTTCCTTACTGATGCACCCTCCACATTTCAAATCTTGATGAATTGTATTTTTAAACCCTTCCTAGGAAATTGTTTTAGTAATTTTTGATGATATACTAATCTATAGAAAATATTGGGAAGAACATGTACACCATGCTAACATGGTCTTAAATATATTGGATGAGAAAAAAATATATGTGAAGCCTACTAAGTGTTCCTTTGAGGTTCATGAAGTGGAATATTTGGGTCATATTGTATCCCAAAACCTTGAAGAATCTTAGAGGATTCTTAGAATTCAAAAGCTATCACCATAGGTTCATCGATAATTAAGGTGAATTAAGGTCAAATAGAAGCACCTCTAACAATTTTATTGAAAAAAATGAAGCATTTTCATCGACTCAAGATGTAACTAAATCTTTTGATTAAATAAGCTATGTGTACAACTCGTGTATTATCCATGCACGACTTCACGAAAACCTTTATTATGGAATGTGATTCCTTGAGGCATGGAATTGGTGCAATTTTAGTGCAAGAAGGAAGGCCCCTTTCATTTGAAAGTTTCCAACTTAAAGGAAAAAACTTACTCAAACCAATAATTTTATGAAAATGAAATTTTGGCAATATTGCATGCATTTAAGAAATGACAGCCTTACCTAATAGGAAGACACTTCATGGTAAGAACAGATCATGATGGTATTAAA
Source organism: Larix kaempferi (assembly GCA_027924585.1). Classification (NCBI taxonomy): domain Eukaryota; kingdom Viridiplantae; phylum Streptophyta; class Pinopsida; order Pinales; family Pinaceae; genus Larix; species Larix kaempferi. The sequence goes on along the minus strand of BSBM01001219.1, from coordinate 17,254,867 downwards.
TACATGGAACAATTATTATGTTTAGAAGAGTAACAAAAATGGGTTATATGGATTCTAGGTTATGAATTTCAAATTATCTATAAAATAGGAAAACAAATGTGGTGGAAAATGCACTTTCAAGGATAGAAGATGAGATAGAGGCTTACTTTGTGCTATTTATATTATTCAAATTTATTGGGTAGAAGAAGAAAGGATATAGTGTAAGTAGGATCAAAAGGCATGCAAGATAATTCAACAACTACGAGAGGAAAATGACCCTAGTGCATTAATTAAATTTGTGTGGAAGAATGATTCAATATGGTACCATGATCGCCTATATTTATGTAAAATTAAATCTCTAACTCAAATAGAAGGTCCTTCTAAAATTTCACACTTCTCCCATAGGAGGACATTCAAGGTTATTGAAAACCTACCACAATGCAAAATGTATTTTTTGGCAAGGTCTTAAAACTGATGTCCAAAATTTTGTGGTAGAATGTTTAGTTTTCCAACAAAATAAGGGATAGATAACCAAGACTTCTACAACCATTATCCATATTGTGTCAATGTTGGGAATAACTTTTAATGGATTCTATTATAGGTCTACAAAATTCATAATCAAATAATGTCATGATGGTAGTGGTGGATCAAGTCACAAAGTATCCTCATTTCTACTCTTTTTCTCATCATTTTAAAGCAAGTACAATAAATGCAACATTCATGGAAATAGTTCAAAAACTACATGGAATCCCCAAGATTATTGTAAGTGATAGCGATCCAATATTCACTGTAATTTTTGGAAGGAAATATTTCCTTGTTTAGGAACTCAATTGGATCACAAGTCCTCTTACCATCCTCATTCTAATGGTAAAATTGAGACTGTAAATAAATGTTTAGAAGGGTAACTTTATTGCTTTGCATATGATAAACAAATACAATGGGTCAAGTGGTTTCCATTGGCGGAATGGTGGTACAATACATCCTTCCACATTTCATAAAAAATGTCACCATTTATCACACTTTACGGCTACCATCCTCCATCCATCACATCATACTTGAAAGAGAAAGTTAAGGTTCGAGTAGTAGAGGATCACATAGAGAACCAACAAGAGTTTCTCCCAGCTATTGAATGGTGACTTGTCTATGGCACAAAATGGGATGAAAAAACAAGTAGATCAGCATCATAGTGAAAGGAAATATGAAGTAGGGGATTGAGTATTTTTTAGGCTACAACCATACAAATAGATATCCCTCAAACAACAAAAGAAGGACAATAAATTAGTATCCAAGTACTATGGTCCTTAGAAGGTATTGCAGAGGATTGAAAGCATATATTACAAATTGGAGTTGCCTCCATCTTCACATGTACATCTAGTCTTCCATGTTTCTTTCCTAAAAAGGGAAATTGGTGATAAGATCTCATTCTATACTATTTTACTAGAGATTGATGAAGAAGGGAAAATGATAATATAAGATAAAACAATCATTTACACATGGATCAAGAAACTACGACATAGAGCAATTACTATGTGCCTCATCAAGTGGAAGAACTTGACAATAAAAAAGTCTTTGACAATAAAAAAGTCGACATGGTAAGATGATTCATTCATGCAAAAACATACATACTTAATCACGTGTTGAGGAAACACTTGTTTGAATGGGAGGGGCATGTGAATCCCTAGATATTGTTACATTATATTTATATTATTATATTAATATTGTGTTTATTGGTTGTATCTGGACCTTAATTGTAATTGTATGGTTGGCTAGGAACTTAATTGCAATTGTACTATTTGTCTCATATATGTACCAAAGAGACCTAGTTTTAGAGACAATCTCATCGTGTGCATTGAAAATCGTGAAAGTAGGGTGCCCCCTCAAATAGGATTCTTACTCATCTCTTTATTTCATTCTCAAGGAGTTGGTTTACTCTTTCTTTCTATTTTTAACCTATTTTGGGAATTTGGTCCTTAACATTTGGAGAAAATTCCACTTTCGATAAGTAGTATAATGAAGCATAGGCCACACTTACATATAAATTTCAGCGATAATAGTTGTTTTTTTATAGATAACAATATAAAAATGATGGTTTCTATGGGTGTGGAAGAACATGGTTTATTCTAGTTGATAATAGTTGAGAATGTAGGATTGGTTTACTAGAAAGATGGCTTAACTTCACTGAAAACTCAACTGTAATGCCTAGGCTAGAGAAGTGCTAGGTGAGATATATTGTGAAAAATGAATACCTAGAAGATGTTTTTGAAATAAGTTCAAATAAATAAAGAAGAGAAGATAGACAACATGTATATTATGGATTATTTGTTGTCCTTCATAAGAAGGAGACCCTTAGGGAGGAAGAAGCTGAAATTTTAAAAAAGAGGACATATAGGGAAGGTAAATATTAAGTGGTAGAATGAGATGATTCTTCCCTAGAGAAGTAAAAAAAATCTTGATATGTTGTACTACCAAGATGATGAGTTGGGTTTAATGGAAAAGCCAAGCTCTATTAAATGGTAGAAACATTGACTATTCAACGAACATTGGCTTTCATCTAACTAGTTTGTAACATCCCGAAAAATACCAAAATTTAAAATTTTTTATAATAGCAATAATTATCAAAGTCATTAATGCGGAACATATAAATTAATTTGATTTCTTAACTAAGATAATTAGTAAAGATGACACGCCATACTTCTCCAAAAAATATGATATAATTGTATTTTCCATTTTATATTTAAGTGGATGTTAATCTCCTTAACAAAATATCTTTTTATGATTATGCATAAGAATACAATTTACTGATTTGCTTAAGTTCTAAATATGATTACATGTTGTACATAGTTTGTACTATTATGATGTTCTTGACGATGTGCTGACAGTTTGTTTGTATGTTGACGAAGGGGTCCTATAAGGTACCTTGGGGTTTACTTAGCTACGATTAGCTAAGGCATTTGAAATCTGTTTCCATGTGCAGAATGCAGGTAAGAAACTCTACAACACCCATGAATTAAGAGTATATGAGTTCATCAATTCATTGTTAGTATAACATGAAACAAAACTAAGTACTACCCTATGAAAACAAGTTACTAGAGGTATGGGTATTTTAGTTCCAATCCTAGTTTACATGCTAGATTACAAACTCTTCAACACATCGTAAGTTTGCTTGTTATAATGTTATTTATTATTTATCAATGAGAAATCATCTAAAATATCCATTACTATAACAACTCAATGACCCAATGTCCAATTTTAATTCTATTTGAAATCTTGGAAAATAATAAAGTTTATATTATTTAAAAAGAAATCTACTATTATATTATGAAACAACAAAATCTATAGACTATCCTAAGTCTAACAATTATCATTTGATTATTATTATAAGACTTAACATAAGGAATATATAATGTTTATAGTTCTTATACTATGATCTTAGAGTTGTAGTATGTATTAACTATACCTTAGTCTTATAATATTCGTTGGCTTGTCAAAACATATCAATCATATGTAATATATATCTTACCCTATATGACTATACATAAACTAAATAAAACAACCATGAAATGTAAACATTTGTATTGACCAAGCATTCACACTAAACAAAATAGCATGTGATAATACTATTCTCAAGATGCCTAAACAAGCCTTCGAAACTATATAGAAAGGTGCACAAGATCTAACATTGCAATAACTACGATGATGATGACAGGGTATAAAGCTCGGTACTTGACATGATTACCAATGGCAATGACAGGTCTTGGCATTTAAAGTCGATCAACTCGATAGTGAAGTGGAAGCTTAGTTGCAAGGTCTTCACGTGCTTGTGATTGCATTGAGCGCCAACATAAGGCTGAGCTGTGCCATGCACAAGCTCTCGGTTCGCTTACATGGCAATTGGTAGATGTAGCAATTAAATGGTATTGATTGCATTGTTGGTTCGAATATCAACGTGCCTGGAATGGCAGTTATCCACCGTTGATCTCTGTAGGATCTAGGGTGGTGGATGAAACCCTAAGCACGCGTTGGTAAGTCATGACATTTGGTTTTCCTGTCTTCATTGTTACGCTTAGTGGGAGGTTAGCAGGGCCGACAGAATGCTGCAATGTAGGGTTGTTGGTTTCTCAAAGAAGAGGACTCCTTCCTTGATCTTGAACCCGGGACCTGAGTGATGAAGTTTACAGGTTTCAGGCTTATGCATTTGTGCAATAGAGCCACGATACAGTTCTACTATGTTCTGAAGGTTCCCAACATTGCACAGGACTACTATTGTTTAAACTTCTGTGCAATGTTGGGAACCTTGGCAGGCCCGTAATGTAAACTCTATTATTCTGTTTGAATATGAAAAGAGATCTGAGGGTTCTCCTTTTTGAAAGACAATGGCTCGCTTGAAATGAGAAGACTTGTTTTAAAATTTATGGTTGAAGAATTAATTATATAATTGAGATGTGATGTCGAACAACGATGGTTGACTATAGATGGTTGTCTTCTATACTTCGTCATCGTTGTTGATATTTATGTTTTGAAAAATGTGATGAGATAGTTTAACTCTTATATGTTTTCGAAAATGTCTAAGCCACCATGTTCTATTTTGTTTTATGGAAGAAACCCTACCTGTAGCTTTCGATTTGCTATCTGGCTTGTAAAGAGCTTCTGTACTCGAACCTTAATGTTTGCAACAAATGTTTTCGATGTTGTTAAGTGTTCTTGCTAGGGTTATGAGCTATGGATAGACATTAGTACCGAATCATGCTTTCTGCTAAGTGGTGAATACTGTCTTGTAGTAGTCTCGAAATGATAGTTAGGGTTTGGAAATTCTATAGCTATTAGGCTCAGAAAGAATTGTCTAAAGTTTGTCATAAAAGACTTGAGAAGAAAATTATGAGCTATGTAAACAAAATTAGGGTTTGTAGTATCTTAGGGTTTGATACTACTGTGTAGATATTCAATAATTTAAATCAAAGGTGAAGGTTAGTGAAGAAATATAATATATATAATTGTAATAAATCTATACAGAGATTAATTCTTACAGTTGCTATAATTCTTGAAAATACAATTGCTTGTAAAACATGAAATGTATAATATTGATGTACATTTGCTTACTATTTGAAATGAATAGAGTTAAAAGAAATATATATAAGTATGCATAAACATACTTTGTTTTTCTTTCATGTGTTAATTAAATGAATTCTATACTGTTGTTGATGCTATACTGTAATGTTTACTGTGTTTGAACATAGGACAAAATTTTAACAAGAACATTACTGTAATAATTTTTCCAATCAATGGTATTCTGCCTATCACTTATCTTTCCTAATTTACTTCTCTATACTAGTGTACTATGCAGAGAACAACATGGGGAAAAATATAGAGATGGTTATCAATTCAATTATTTCACCAAGCCTTTTCATTCAGAATCATACTTAGATCAGAAAATAAAATAACTTCTTTTACATGACATAGTTTAATAATTCTACTAAGCAAAAACATTAAATTGTAAACAAAAGTAGGAACAGTAAAACCTGGTTGACTGTAGGAGAAACAAACAGCCCAAGGAACCTGTTCCACCCAACCAATTCCTGAAGACATCCAAGTTACTTGCCTTAGGACCCCCGAGCCTGTTCACTGAACCACCAGGAGGAAGATTCTATAGAAGCCTTAGTACATCAACTTGCAATAGAATGTAGATTGTCCAGTCCTTAAGACTCATCAGTCAAAAAGACCTGCACCAGCACCTCTGGTTTTCCTTCTCAGTATAATTAACAGACTTACAGTTGCACTCTCACATAGCCTCCCTATTCGAATCCCTCAGTGATCACCTGATGCACTTGAGGAATATTTCTGCAGAAAATATTTTAAGGGGGCTACCTGCCCAATTCGAATTTCCTTATGTAGGCTGCCTATGCCTTTTAGTGGTTAACTGGTCATTAATGAGCTGCCTGCTCACTTCCACCCACCTAGGGGATAATGCCACATTTTTAGGGGTAGTTGTCCCATAACCAACAACTAGTGGTGAAGTGCAAATGTTGCCATCTGTCCCACACCTTCTAACAACTTCCATTCCTCCTAGTGGGTCAGTGAACACTCATTTAACAGTTCCCTTGGGTGTTTGTCTCCTACTTTGATTTATTAAATAATAATAATCAATAATTACATTCATCCTTGACCAAACTTGGTCATAATTACAAAAAATTGTAATTAAAATTTAACATAAAGTATTTTGCAAATAAATTAATATTCTCAGAATTTGGGTAGGTGACATACACCCCCCCTTAAGTCTCAACGTTGTCCTCGATGTTGGTTAATCACTCTCTGAGTGTTCCTGAAACAGAGTTGGGTTTGCTGCCCGCATATTACTCTCCAACTCCCAGGTTGCCTCTTCTAGGCTAAGGTGCTTCCATTGCACCTTTACCTGCCCAATGGTGCAATTCTGGAGTAGAGTTTCTCTCCTTTCGAGGATTCATTCCGGTTCCACCTGAAAATCGTCGTCTTGTCCCACCTGTACATCATTCCAATTTACAACATGAGTAGAATCGTGTACATACTTCTTTAAAAATGATATATGAAAAACATTATGTATCTTTAAATTTGGTGGCAAAGCCAGTTGGTATGCCACTGGTCCAACCCTTGACAACATTTCGAAAGGACCACGATACCTGGGTGCCAACTTGGCACAGCTTCCCAATTTCAATGAACTCTTTTTCGGTCTTACCTTGAAAAAAACATGTTCACCAACCTGGAACTCTTTATGAGTCCTTTTAAGATATGCTTGACTCTTTTGCCTATCTTGGGAAGCTTTTAGATTTCTTTGTACCTGTTTCACAATAAGTTCTAACTCCTGCAACAATTCAGGTCCTAAAACAACTCTATTTACTGGATCATTCCAAGAAACAGGGGTATCACATTTCCTACCATAAAGAATTTCAAAAGGGCTAAGTCTGGTTGATGCATGATAATGGTTATTATATGCAAATTCTGCTAAATGCAAGTAGTCTTCCCACTTACCAAGCTGATCCTTAACATACATTCTCAACAAGTCTTCCAATACCTAATTCACTCTTTCTGTCTGTCCATACGTTTGTGGATGAAATGTTGTGCTGAAGTTTAAGGTTGTATTCAACCCTTTAAACAAAGACCTCCAAAAGTTTCCAGTAAACTTAAAGTCACGATCTGAAATTATCACTTTCGGTATACCATGTAGTCAAAAAATATGCTTCATGAACATTTATGCAATGTCTGGAGCTTTATGAGTAGTCTTCACAGGTATAAAGTGTGCTTCCTTGTTGATTTTATCCACTACCACCATGATAGAGTCATTTTGTTTCTGATTTTTGGGTAGTCCAGTAATAAAGTCTATGCTTATCACTTCCCATTTCCAGCTAGGTATAGGCAATGGCTGCAACATTCCAGTTGGATGTTGGTGTTCAACCTTCACTTTTTGACAGTCCAAACACTTAGCTATGTACTCTGCTACTTCATCTTTCATTCTGGGCCAATAGTACTCTTTCCGTAGCATAGTGATGGTTTTCTGATAACCTGGATGACCAGAGTAATGGCTTTTGTGCATCTCATTTAAAATCAAAATTTTTACTTCTGGTATGTTGGGTACATACAATCTGTTTTTGTATAATAACAGTCCATTTTCCTTTAAACTGTAATCTGCCATAGAATTTTCAGAACTGTTAGTTGCTGTCTTTTCTTGTAATTTTCTGTATTCTTCATCCGTTTCACTCCTTTCAAGGATCTGATTTTCTAAATCTGTTGAGTAAGTACTGATGGCTGAAATAAAATTCAGTTTTGATTTACGACTTAATGCATCAGCAACCTTGTTCTCTTTCCCTTTAATATATTGAATTTTGAAATCATATTCACTTAGAAAAGTTAACCATCTAGCTTGTCTAGCGTTCAGATTTGTCTGATCTAATAAATATTTCAGTCCCATGTTATTTGTCAACAAGGTAAATTTTCTGCCAATAAGGTGATGATGCCACATTTTTAAAGTGTGAATTACTGCTAATAACTCTAAATCATAAGTAGAGTAGTTCTTCTCATGTATTTTCAGCTTTCTAGATTCGTATGCAACAGCATGTCCCTCTTGTGTTAAGACTCCACCGAGTCCGTCATTACATGCATCTATGCAAACTATAAAATCCTTATTAGGATCTGTTATCCTCATAATAGGCATTGTAGTTAGTAACTCCTTTAAATTCTTAAAACTATTTGAACATTTCTGATCCCACACAAATTTCTTCCCTTTCTTCTGCAAGGAGGTTATGGGGTTTGCAATCTTGAAAAACTCTCTATAAATTTTCTGTAATATCCAGCAATACCCATAAATGATCTTACATCCGCCACATCCTTAGGAACCGGCCAATCATTAATGGCTTTTATCTTATCAGGGTCAACCGATATTCCTTTCTTAGAAATTATGTGTCCTAAATACTGAATTTCATCCTTGTGAAAATCACACTTACTAAACTTAGCGTATAGTTGATGATCTCTCAGAACTTGTAAAATAATTCGTAGATGTTCGTCATGCTCTTCTTTGCTTTTAGAATACACTAAAATGTCGTCTATGAACACAATAGAAAACTTATCTAAGTATTTGTGCAGAATATTGTTCATCAAACACATAAATACAACCGGGGCATTAGTCAAGCCAAATGGCATGACTACGAACTCATAATGTCCATATCGAATTCTAAAGTTTGTTTTGAAAATATCCTCATACTTCACCCGCACTTGATGATATCCTGACCTTAGATCAATCTTTGAAAATATCGTTGCTCCACGCAACTGATCAAATAGATCGTCTATGCGAGGCAACGGATATCGATTCTTGATTGTCATCTTATTTAGCTGGCGATAATCTATGCACAGTATTAGGGTTCCATCTTTCTTCTTAACAAATATAACAGGTGCTCCCCAAGGAGACACGCTGGGTCTTATATAGTTTTTATCAATCAGTTCCTTCAACTGTGATTTCAACTCATTTAATTCCAGTATATTCATCCTATATGGAGCTTTAGAATTCGGTATTGTTGTTGGTATTAATTCGATGGTAAAGTCTAGATCTCTTTTAGGAGGTAATCCTGGAATCTCCTCAGGAAAAACATCTTTGAAATCCTTTAGGACAGGTATGTCTTCTAGTTTCAATTTGTCTTCTTTACAAATAAACTCATCATTTACTACACTTACTGCAAACAATTGACACCCTTTTCTAATTTCCCTCTTCACTTGCATGGTTGAAATCTGTCTAAGGGATGTCTTTTTTGGAATACCTCTTACTTCTACAGTTTCTCCTTCATCATTTAAACATGTAAAACTTTTCTCATAACAATTCAGAATGACATGATGGGCTTCTAACCAGTCCATTCCGATTATAATATCATAGGATCCCTAAAGGTAAAACATTCAACTTGGTTTGTGTATTTAATTGATTCATGGATAAAGCATAACTTTCAATAAAATTTGATACTTTCCTCTTTGTTCATGTTGCTAGTCTAACTAACCAAGATTTACTGAACTTTTTTGTTTTCAATTTAAAACTTTCTACAATATCTAGTGATATATAACTTAAGCTAGCACCTGGATCAATCAAAAATAGTAACAGGATGATTTTGTAGCATACCTTCAATCTCTACCATAGATATTTGATGATCTGCTTGTCTGTTGTCGAGTGCTGCATTAATTCTGGGCATCTCCCTTGCCACATCTCCAACAGTAGGTTCAGTCTGTATGGAATGAATATTGTTAGTTGTTCGCTTCCTCTTGGGGCATTCTGATGCATAATGAGGACCTTGACACTCAAAACATTTGATAGGTGCCTTTTGATCATTAGTCCTGGTAGCATTCGGAGTGTTTCTAGGAGCTATAAAATTCTGCTGCTGACTGTTTCTGGAATTGTTTCCTTGAAAGTTCTAATTCTGAAAATTTTTCTTTTGGAAACCAGAATTTCCACTAAACCTAAAAATTTTCTTTTTCAATTCAAAATTGTTGGTTTTGTGACTTTTCCAGTTTCATATTCCTTCTCTTTTTCGATTAGTGTCATAACAGAAAGTTGCTTTCCTCATGGCCTCTTCTAAGGTCTTTGGATTGTCATACTCGATTCTATCCTTGATGTTGAAAGGTAGACAACTCAAGTATCTTTGGATCTTCGGTTTTTCTTCCCCAAAGTATGGCACATATCTCAGTAAATTAAGAAATTTACTGTTCATTTCTTTCATGTTCATACTTCCCAGCTTTAAGTCATAGAACTCCTTTGATTTTTCTTCATAGTATTGTTCCGATAAGAACTTCTTTTTGAAGTATCGTTTGAAAGTACTCCATTTTACATCCTTCTCCTTGATGCCCTTCACTGTTTTGATGTCCTGCCACCAAATATCTGCCTTCCCAATCAAGTTTTAGATTTCCATATTTGCCTTCAATGATTCAGAATAATCATAAATTTGGAAGTACTTTTTCATGCCGGACAACCATGCTTCTGCTGTCTCTCATTTTTTAGTTTCACCATTGAAGGTTGGGGGTTTGATTTTCTTAAACTCCCCTAAAATCTGTTCATACTGTTTGTGACTTTTCCTTTTGGGTTTGTAGTCTCCTTCACTGCTGTCACTTGAATAATTTTGTTTCTTTTTGTGTTTGTAATGGGCAGTTTTTGATGATGTAGAAATATTGTTTGCATCATCAGTTTTCATCTTCTTACCCCTGTCTCGATGAGGTAAATCCTCAATCTTGGAGGTATGCTCAATTTCTCTATTCTGTTCATTAGTTGGGCATTGTTCAAACAGTACTTGATTAAGTTCTTCTTGTGCTTTCAGAATCCTCTCATTGTCTTGTTTTACAGATCTGATTTCTGCTTTTAATTCTTGCAATGCTAGTAACAATCCTAATGAATTGTCATTTAATACACCATGGAATTCTTCTCCTTCAAAATGTTGTCCCATGCTATGACTGTTGGGTCGAAATCTGTCTTCTAAATGTTCAACTGATCCTTCCATACCTGTAACTCAAAATAATTTATGTGTAACACAAATAATTTAAATTTTTGAATTAGTAAGATTTCTGCTGTAAATAAATTTCCTGCTGCCTGTTCTTGGACCTTTTTCAGGCCTAGAGTTCGAACATGAGCTCTGATACCACATGTAACATCCTGAAAAATACCGAAATTTAAATTTTTTATAATAGCAATAATTATCAAAGTCATTAATGCAGAACATATAAATTAATTTGATTTCTTAACTAAGATAATTAGTAACGATGACACGCCATACTTCTCCAATAAATATGATATAATTGTATTTGCCATTTTATATTTAAGCGGATGTTAATCTCCTTAACGAAAGATATTTTTATGATTATGCATAAGAATACAATTTACTGATTTGCTTAAGTTCTAAATATGATTACATGCTGTACATAGTTTGTACTATTATGATGTTCTTGACGATGTGCTGACAGTTTGTTTGTATGTTGACGAAGGGGTCCTACGAGGTACCCTAGGGTTTACTTAGATACAATTAGCTAAGGCATTTGAAATCTGTTTCCATGTGTAGAACGCAGGTAAGAAACTCTACAACAACCATAAATTAAGAGTATATGAGTTCATCAATTCATCGTCAGTATAACAAGAAACAAAACTAAGTACTACCCTGCGAAAACAAGTTACTAGAGGTATGGGTACTTTGGTTCCAATCCTAGTTTACGTGCTATATTACAAACTCTTCAACACATCGTCAGTTTGCTTGTTATAATGTTATTTATTGTTTATCAATGAGAAGTCATCTAAAATATCCATTACTATAACAACTCAATGACCCAATGTCCAATTTTAATTCTATTTGAAATCTTGGAAAATAATAAAGTTTATATTATTTAAAAAGAAATCTACTATTATATTATGAAACAACAAAATCTATAGACTATCCTAAGTCTAACAATTATCATTTGATTATTATTACAAGACTTAACATAAGGAATATATAGTGTTTATAGTTCTTATACTATGATCTTAGCGTTGTAGTATGTATTAACTATACCTTAGTCTTATAATATTCGTTGGCTTGTCAAAACATATCAATCATATGTAATATATATCTTACCCTATATGACTATACATAAACTAAATAAAACAACCATGAAATGTAAACATGTGCATTGACCAAGCATTCACACTAAACAAAATAGCATGTGATAATACTATTCTCACGATGCCTAAACAAGCCTTTGAAACTATATAGCAAAGTGCACAAGATCTAACATTGCAATATCTACGATGATGATGACAGGGTATAAAGCTCAGTACTTGACATGATTACCACTAGCAATGACAGGTCTTGGCATTTAAAGTTGATCAAATCGATAGTGAAGTGGAAGCTTAGTTGTAAGGTCTTCACGTGCTTGTGATTGCATTGAGCGCCAACATAAGGCTGAGTTGTGCCATGCACAAGCTCTCGGTTCAATTACATGGCAATTGGTAGATGTAGCAATTAAATGGTATTTATTGCATTGTTGGTTCGAATATCAATGTGCCTGGAATGGAAGCTATCCACCGTTGATCTCTGTAGTATCTAGGGTGGTGGATGAAACCCTAAGCACGCATTGGTAAGTCAAGACATTTGGTTTTCCCATCTTCATTGTTACGCTTAGTGGGAGGTTAGTAGGGCCGACAGAATGCCGCAATGTAGGGTTGTTGGTTTCTCAGAGAAGAGGAATCCTTCCTCGGTCTTGAATCTGAGACCTGAGTGATGAAGTTTACAGGTTTCAGGCTTATGCATTTGTGCAATAGAGCCACGATACAGTTCTACTAGATGTGCGTGGTTCTTCTGTCAGTTGTTAAGAGTGATTTGAATTTGGGGTTCGATTTCCCAATTTATGATATTGTCTTATGAGTCCTTGCATTTGTGAATGTTGCAAACATCTTCAGGCTTCGTCTCCTTTGCAGGAGTGGTGCTTCTAAGATCAGAGGCTTCATTCTAAGGGTAAGTAGTTTAATACTGAGTGTAATATTGTGAACTTGTTTTTTATTTGTGTTTGCATGCTTTTAACCCTTCGAACTTGTAACTTGGCAGGTGCCCACCTCATTGGAAGGTTTCTATACCAAGGATTGGAAATGGAAGTGCTGCAACTGCTTCTGGGTAAGCCTCGGTGGTTCTTGAAAACCTCATAGGTTCCTTTGATGGTATTTTCTGTGTGACGAGAGTTGGAACCGTTCGATTTTGTTTCGGTGATGGCTGAGTGTTGAAATCTAGGGTCTTAGTTTGATACATACTGTACAGAGGGTAACCTCCATATGTTTAAGTTGTTATTTGGCTATTTGATTCCTGCTGTGTCGTTGATAAGAACTTCGCATTCGTTTTTGTGCTGCTATAAAAAGCAAGGGTAAAACCCTGTGTAGTTTATGGATCTTGTCCTCGTTTAAACGTTTTGGTTGATAAGGTTTAAACTTCTGTGCAATGTTGGGAACCTTGACAGGCTCGTAATGTAAACTCTATTATTCTGTTTGAATATGAAAAGAGATCTGAGGGTTCTCCTTTTTGAAAGACAATGGCTCGCTTGAAATGAGAAGACTTGTTTTAAAATTTATGGTAGAATTAATTATATAACTGAGATGTGATGTCGAACAACGATGGTTGACTATAGATGGTTGTCTTCTGTACTTCGTCATCGTTGTTGATATTTATGTTTTGAAAAATGTGATGAGATAGTTTAAATCTTATATGTTTTCGAAAATGTATAAGCCACCATGTTCTATTTTGTTTTATGGAAGAAACCCTACCTGTAGCTTTCGATTTGCTATCTGGCTTGTAAAGAGCTTCTGTACTCGAACCTTAATGTTTGCAACAAATGTTTTCGATGTTGTTAAGTGTTCTTGCTAGGTTTATGAGCTATGGATAGACATTAGTACCGAATCATGCTTTATGCTAAGTGGTGAATACTGTCTTGTAGTAGTCTCGAAATGATAGTTAGGGTTTGGAAATTCTATAGCTATTAGGCTCAGAAAGAATTGTCTAAAGTTTGTCATAAAAGACTTGAGAAGAAAATTATGAGCTATGTAAACAAAATTAGGGTTTGTAGTATCTTAGGGTTTGATACTACTGTGTAGATATTCAATAATTTAAATCAAAGGTGAAGGTTAGTGAAGAAATATAATATATATAATTGTAATAAATCTATACAGAGATTAATTCTTACAGTTGCTATAATTCTTGAAAATACAATTGCTTGTAAAACATGAAATGTATAATATTGATGTGCATTTGCTTACTATCTAAAATGAATAGAGTTAAAATAAATATATAGAACTATGTAGAAATATATTGTGTTTTTCTTTCATGTGTTAATTAAATGAATTCTATACTATTGTTGATGCTATACTGTAATGTTTACTGCGTTTGAACATAGGACAAAATTTTAACAAAAACATTACTGTAATCATTTTTCCAATCAATGGCATTATGCCTATCACTTATCTTTCCTAATTTACTTCTCTATACTAGAGTACTATGAAGAGAACAGGATGGGGAAAAATATAGAGATGGTTATCAATTCAATTATTTCACCAAGCTTTTTCATTCAGAATCATAGATCAGAAAATAAAATAACTTCTTTTACATGACAGAGTTTAATAATTCTACTAAGCAAAAACATTAAATTGTAAACAAAAGTAGGAACAGTAAAACCTGGTTGACTGTAGGAGAAACAAACAGCCCAAGGAACCTATTCCACCCAACCAATTCCTGAAGACAACCAAGTTACTTGCCTTAGGACCCCCGAGCCTGTTCGCTGAACCCCCAGTAGGAAGATTCTGTAGAAGCCTTAGTACATCAACTTGCAATAGAATGTAGATTGTCCAGTCCTTAAGACTCAGCAGTCAAAAAGACCTACACTAGCACCTCTGGTTTGCCTTCTCAGTATAATCAACAGATTTACAGTTGCACTCGCACATAGCCTCCCTATTCGAATCTCTCAGTGATCACCTGATGCACTTGAGGAATATTTCTGCAGAAAATATTGTAAGGGGGCTTCCTTCCCAATTCGAATTGCCTTATGTAGGCTACCTAGGCCTTTTAGTGGTTAACTGGTCATTAATGAGCTGCCTGCTCACTTCCACCCACCTGGGGGATAATGCCACATTTTTAGGGGTAGTTGTCCCATAACCAACAGCTAGTGGTGAAGTGCAAATGCTGCCATATGTCCCATACCTTCTAACAGCTTCCATTCCTCCTAGTGGGTCAGTGAACACTCATTTAACAGTTCCCTTGGGTGTTTGTCTCCTACTTTAATTTATTAAATAATAATAATCAGTAATTACATTCATCCTTGACCAAACTTGGTCATAATTACAAAACTTTGTAATTAAAATTTAACATAAAGTATTTTGCAAATAAATTAATATTCTCGGAATTTGGGTAGGTGACATAGTTAGTCAATGGTCAAACAAAAGTATGGGGGCATAGATTGTACTTCATTAGCCTTATTGGATATAGTTCACTTCTAGTCACCATTTTGAAGATGTTATATTGTCGACTACAAACATCTTTCTTGTCCAAAGATTTCATATTTTTGTAGTTTGATCAAGCATGTAAAATGACCACCATGGGAGGATGTTAGAGACAATAGGAATATTTAAAAGTTAGGTCTATTAGGACTCATGAATTACACAAACAATAAAGGATCACTCTGATGTAATAATGAATCATTTAATATAGTGAATAACACAATAGTTATTAGTTAGGCATTTGGGAGTTGTATAACATACCCATCTCCTCCTAGTATGTTATGATACATTCCATTTTCTAATGTATGTATCTATCCAATATTTCTCATTATTACATGTATTCCTTTCCACACTTGTGTGCATACAAACAACAATCATGTCAACAATTTGTCAACATAGATGATCAAGATACTCCACAAAGTGCCTACATGGATTCTAAATCATGATCCCTATGTGTGGAAGTTTCCTAAATAAAATTGAATTTCTACATGACCCTTTCCTTCTTTATGCCTCGCCTCTTTGATAACAATGGTAGGAAGGAGTATTTGATATAAATAACTATGAGTTTCTTTATACAACATAGGTGGAATACACTTTCTTTGGTTTCTACTTAGGAAAATTATGCACCCTATCATAAGTGCTCAATAATTCAAACCTAAGCTATTGGCTTCATTCTCCTATGTTCCTCATGGAGGGAAGAAGGACACTAGGTGATTATAGAATGATTTGAACCAAAGGGGCCATGATGATTACAAGGATATTGCACCCAAAGCCAAAAGATTCACCTTAATCATAAGTGCAATTACCAACCATCAAGTTAAGGTATCTATTGATTTGTCGATCCAAGATCGCATGGGTTATGCAATAGTTGAAAAATAACATTGCAAGTCAATTCACAAGAGGTTACCAACTTAAAAAAAAGAGCATGTGCTTGCTTTCTATGCATGTGCTTGTTTAGAAAAAAAGAAAAATACAAAATGTACCAATACTATCACAAGGCACTGATAATCACCATGAAATACATATAATATTTCGTAAACTCCCTTATTCAGTTTCAAGTGAGTTTAAAACACAAAACAAACAAATTTCAATTCTATTAAATATCATTAAATCTCTAATGTGAAAAAAATTAACCTTGAAATACCTTATAACCAATCCACAAATATTTCCAAAATCATTTCTCCCACTTTAGTTGAAACGTTATTCACACTCCAAAAACTTTTATTAAAATTTGAAAAACATGAAATGTTTGAAACACCTTCTTTTACTACCATTACAATTTGGTGTCGTGTGCTATAACTCTTATTAAAACGTGATAGACAAGGCCTAGATTTTTGTAGCAAAACTCCCACATAGATTGAAAAACATGAAATGTTTGAAACACCTTCTTTTACTACCATTACAATTTGGTGTCGTGTGCTATAACTCTTATTAAAACATGATAGACAAGGCCTAGATTTTTGTAGCAAAACTCCCACATAGATTTCTAATTGAGCAGGGAACTATTATTATGTCTATAGGCATTCTACATTCAAAATATGAAATAATAATATTCTTTTAATGAAATTTTGGAAATAGACACATAAGATTGATGATGGTGTGAATATGCTTAGTCGTATACATTAAATGGAGTTGGAATTAATCACAATGTAAATGGGCATATGGTTATAGGACTTGTTTAGACATACCCCTAATTTAGACTAAAGAAGGCCATTCAACTACATCCATAATAGGGTCTTCGGTCTTATCATTAGCTCCATTATTATTAGGGTCAAAAGCTTGAATAACAAAATCTGATTTTGTTATCAATATTTCCATGTATTGTGTTTTTATACTTCCATGCTGACTTTAGAGACAATTTTGATTCTAATCGAATTCAAAGTTGTCTCATGCAAGCTTTTCATGAGAAGTAAGAAAATTATTTTCAAGCTGTGGTCGATTACTTTGTTGTGATTCATTGCTAACGATAGTTTTTCTATAAACTTCATTGCACCAAGGACGAGCGTGAGATTTGAAATTATTATGTCTACCAAAAATCTCGAGAATCCAATGTACAAAGAGAAGAAAACATTTACGATGCCAATAAAGTAGGGAATCTAAATAAATATGTCACTTGTGTGTAAAGTACTTGTAATATAAACAATATTAATTATGACGTCAATTGCACGATTTATTATAAGGTTCTTAGGCCCACAAAGTTGTGTTAGTAGCCACTTTATTATCATTGTTATGTATTAGATCCCATAGTTGCAAAGTCTAAGCTTCAACTATGCTGTATTTTGATATTTCAAATATAAAATTCATAATAATATTCATATAATTCATTATAATAATGTTAATATAAATGAATTTATAAAAAATAAATAAAACTAAAGTAAAGTAATGACATAAAAAGTCTAAGCTTCAATTATGATATATTTTGATATTTCAAATATGAAATTTATAATAATATCGATATAAATGAAATTATAGAAAATAAATTAAACAAGTAATGACATTAATTGCACCATTTATTATAATTTGATGTTAGTATCCAAGTACACAAATTTCATGTTAGTATCCACTTTATTATCATTGTTATGTATTAAATTCAATGGTTTCCAATTAATGCAGAAGTTTTAATTATTATGTTTTTGATTTTTTAAATATAAATTTTATAATAATATTGATATAAATTAATAATTGCTTCAGAAAGTGTAAAGAAATGTTGAAAGGAAAAAAAATAAGTAGATGAGATGAAGTGAAAAAAAGAGTAGTAAAAGAAATGTCACAAAGAACTTACTGTATGGTTTCTATTGAGTGGTCTACGGGTCGTTTAATTAAAGTTTGTTAAGTTTGTTTGTTTTTTCACTAAAGTATGATGTTAACTCAATTGCAATTTCTTGGTTTGATTATGAAGTTTTCCTTTCAAAGGAACTTAGAGGCTCAACGATTCCTTATTAATTGGTAAGTGTGTATGTTAGCACCCGAGTTTTGGCATAAGTGGTTGGGTGTCAGTCATCCCAAGTGGCAAGGTAGGGGGCACTCAAGAGACAATGAAAGACAGGTTGCGTAGAGCGCCAGTAATAACCTTCACGTGGAATTTTGCATCCCTATCAAGCCGCACAAAGGATAACGACATGAGAAGAGAGCTTGAGCCTACTTAAAGGCACTTTTGGTAATGGGTTGGGTTCGATTAGATGAATGTGCTAGTGAATCTTCCTATGTTTTGTTGTTACTGGCATTTTCTTGTAGTCTTGAGAACCAACTAAGCTGGTGAGCTGAATGTGAAGTCTTATAATATGTCTAGTTATGGATGTAGTCTGTACTGAGTTTTGATGAATGAATACTATAAACTTTTTTCCTTTCCCATTATGTGAAGTATGTTTATGATTATGCCTTATAAGGAAAATCTAGTCTACTGTAGAAAATGAACGTTATGTGGTCCATAGTTTGGTATGCATGAGTAAGTTAATGGACGAGTAAGTACATGGAGTATACCACCCCATCATCCTCTATGCAATCCCTATGATGTTCTATGTAATTTCTGCGTGCATCTCAAGTGAGACCTTATCCTGCTTGCAGGGTATTGAATATGTTGATGCATGTAGGGTGTTTGTTGGTGAAGCCTCTTGAATCATGGGTCTGACAAAAACCAGCCAACAATTGGTTCCATCATTGGGACCTACATTGGGACTACAAAGCAAGGATGAAGAGATGAGGTGGAAATATACCAAGGTTGAGATCGAGGGATAGTTGGAGATAAAAAAGGATGAGTTTGTGCAAAAGGAGACTAGAGGCTTGACGATCGATCCACAACAATGGAAGTAAAGGTACATTTATCCATACCTACATGAAATATTCTTTTTTGAAATTCTTTGTTTATTGCATGTATGGGAAAAAAGGAAATATGAGATTAATAGTACTTGGAGAAGACCTGAGCCAATAGTTTGGACTCATGAGAGGGTAGAGGAGTTGAGGAATTTAGATAATAAGTGGTCAAGGGAATTGCTTTTTGGTTTATGCAGGTAATAGAAGAGTATATTGTGGAGTTTGCAATAGAATGTAGAGAATATTATAGTTGTACAGAAGCTAGTTTCGAGGAGGGCCCTAGAAATAGATTTTTGGTGAAGATACTGTTGTGGGTTAAAATGTTGTTCATTGAGAAAGGGTTGATGACCATGGAGCCCGATACCATGGTAGTGTAAACCCCATGCCCAGGAGGGTGGGGCATGAATAAGTGGGAGAATAGGTAGCACAACGATGGATCCAAAAGAGAAGCGAATCCGAAGGGAGGAAAGGTATGAGCAAAGTGCCATTATAATGCATATGGTTAGAAGAGAGAGAAGGGAAAAGCATCCAAAGGGGCAGAATAGTGTTGATTGAAGAGGAATGAAGAATGTTAGGGAAGATAATGCGCCAAGAGGGTGCGTAGAAGGGTCAGACACACCAGAAGGGTGCATAGTGCATGTACAAGATGAGAGACCCCCAAAGAGGCATGGAGTAGTATATAGTAGAAGTTCATATGAGGATAATGAGATTGGCCCTTGGAGGAAGAGCAGAGGAAGGAACCCAGAGGATGTGGAAGAAGAGGAAGTGAAACTAGAAGGAGGCACTTGGATTCCTAATGGAGAGATTGCATAGCTATATTTGTCATCTCCTGGATTTAGTGTTGTGAGAAGGAACATGACAAGAAGGAACCCACTCTTCATTCTGATCCCCTAGCTCCCCTTATTCAATCAAGAAGACATTTTTTTACCTCAGTTTGAGTGGGAAGCAATCCCTTAAGCGGAAGAAACCAGAGGGATAGAAGCCACTTCTACCTTAGAGACTCATTCAAAGACACTAGTTTAAAAAGAAAGCAATATAGTTCCTACTCCACCATATTCAACAAGAAAACCTAGTATGCCAGTAACCACATGAATGGAAATGACATTAGACCCCACCTTGAGATTTCCTATCTTTCAGGGGACATGAAAAGATGAATCTAAGAAGCACTGGTTCACCTACGAGGCAATTTGGCTAGTGAAACAGATCACTATGAGGATGCAAAGATTGTTCATCTAGAAACTATGTTTAGAGACTGGGATCTGACATGGTATATGAAGTATAAGAAAATGCTATCCCCTAGGTAGGTTTACACACTAGCAACTATTTATAAGGAATATCTTCTTAAGGAGTTTCAGAACTCAAAATCGAAATCTTAGTGCATCACTGAGATTAAGGAAATGAAACAGAGAGTTGTTGAGTCCATCCTGGACTACAACCAATGGTTCAAGATACTTTTGGATCGAATGAGATTCTAGATCCAAGATGTACAACACCGCGAGTGGTTCATCACGGGCTTGTTGTAACATATCTGATTTCCCCTCACGCAACGGAAGGTGAACACTCAATCAGAAGCGTTGGAGATTACGATGCACTTAGAAACTAATCTAGGTGGAGAGTCATCGACCAGGAAGGCGCAGGTGCAGACGCAACTTGTTGTGTTGACTGCGCAATTACATCAGCTGTCAATAGGAAAGGAAGTAAGAGAAAATGTGTCATGTAGCTTCTACATAATGGAAGGCCATCACAAGAATGAATGTCGAACATTCAATAACTATATGGATACTAGCATACCCAGTACATTCCCAGCAATACCCAAGGCATTTTGGTGTGATATTTGTAGGGTATGGGGCCACTCACCCCCCAATTTTCTAACCTTATATAAATACCAAAGTTCTTTGCATGCCCCATTTTACGAATTTTGCAAGTTGCTTGGGCATGATGTGGACAACTGTCCTCCAATTAATGCAGGATCATACTGCAGTTGTATTCTGTTTTCAAGGTGCAAAAGAAAGTAAAGGACCTAACCCCAAAGGAAATCAGGGAGCAACGTGAGGTAGGTATCGGGGTTATGAAAGAGGCTACGGGGGATGAGGTAGACAGGTTATATGTTTTAACTGTGGAGATACAAGACACCAAGCAAGATGTTGTACCAAGCCCTATACCTTTTGTGCATACTTCCATAGTACAACACAAACGATAGAGGAGTGTTCGGACTTGGTCACCTAATGAGAAGAAAACAAGGGTCCTTGCAATATGGTGATCGTGAAACCCTGAGAAGAATCTACTGAAGGGGGGCCTACCAATGTTAATATTGTGACTCGGGGGAGAGAAAAAATAGGAGAAGACAACTTGGGAGCATATTGCATAGACCAGCCCATTGAGCCAAAGATAAAGAAATCAGTGTAGGCTCTACTAAAAATTGATGTTGTGCATCAGAGACAATTCCTGCATGACACAAAAAAGGAAATTGAGGAATAAACTCTAAGGGAAGAGGCATTGCGCTAGGAACAAATGCAAAGGGAAGAACAATTAATTAGATTGCATGAAGAGGAGGGTCAACTCGGGAGGTTGTACGAGGAGGAACTGTTGCGCAATAGGTGTGACAAGGAGCAATAGATATTTGCATGGTAAGAGGAAGAGAAGCATAGAAAGGCACTGGCTAATACCCACGAGAACCAAGTAAGTAGCTTTCTGAGAAGTTTCCTAAACATATTGAATTATCTTCAATCAATGAGTAAATTAACTAGCATGCAAACAAAATTGATAACGGTAAGTGAAATGGAGGAGCCCATTTCTGCACCCCTTCCAAAGAGGAATGTGCAACATATAAGAAAAAAGAGGCACACAAGAAAGGATTTCAAATTGACTCTTGAGCTAGGAGGATATGAAATGAAGGATGTGATGCTTGACCTGGGGTCGGATATTAACATTATTCCCAAGAAATCATGGGAGTTTATGGGAAAGTCAAAGTTGGTATGGTCTCCTCTACAACTCAGGCTGGTGAACCAATACAATATCTACTCCATCGAGAGGTTGACCAATGTAGAAGTGGATATCGATGTAGTGAATAAGGTGGAATATTTTGAAGTCATTGAAATACTGGAAGAAAGTGATCCCTACCTAGTGCTATTTGGGATTGAATGGGCATTCAGAAACAATGCCATTTTGAACTTAAAATAATAGTGCATGTCGTTTGAAACCAAGGATTTTAGGGTGGTGGATCCCCTTGATGTTGTAGAGGGAGAATGGTATACAAAACCTTTCATGGATGACATGAGTAGCATTGAGATTGAAAACATATATAATGTGCTAAGGAGGAAGGAGGATTGTGTGAATCCCACTACAAATTGAGAAATAAGTTGGCACAGTGTATGCTCTTTCGATATAGATTCATAAGACGCATTGGATTGACGGAAGAATCAGTTGTATGAGGTTTCCTCAAGAAGGTGTGCCTTAGTTACCAATTCAGTGTGCTGGATTGGGTTGGATTTTTACGACCAACCAAACTTCAATAGAGTAGAAAGGGTGGACGCCTTCCTGTAGTGAATGGAAGCATAGGTCCCAGAGGCACAGAGGGTCAAGGAAATGGACATAGTAACTAGAGGGAACCTTGTGCACCTATGGGCAACCCACAAAGGGGACCTGTAGAATCGGTATCAAGTAGAATAATGAATCAAGGTGAGATTCCAACTTGGCACAAACATGGAATTACTGAATAGATTCAAGGGTATTGAGGACCCTAAGGAACATGTAGATTTCTGTGCAGAGTAGAGGTGGGCGATGAAGGATGTACCATGCAACCAATGCGTACATCGATTTATCCATACCCTCGATTTCATACCATGTAGTTGGTATGTACAATAGGAGTAAAGAAGGTATACCATAAGTTGCGAGAAGATGTGCACCCAATTCACTTCCACGTTCAAATTTAGCACCACATATCCTAATCTTGACACAATTCTTTGCTTGATGAAGCACTTCATCTTTGGATAAAGACCAAATCAGGATGCAATGCAAAATTCATTATGGGCATATCATAGGGGTCTAGAACAATTAAATCAACTAGTCTACTGCTATAAAATAGACGGTACAGAGATAGAGGGAGACGAATATTCGTGTAACATACAAATTAGAGAGACTGTTGGGGAGCACATAGTAAAGAATGAGCCATCCCCTAGTACTACACCAAAGTTTAAAGAGCCCCTGGAAATAAAGAAATACAACATTCGAATCAAGAAATAACCCAAGATGGTGATTATAGGAGATTATTGGGACGAGGAGAAAGTTACCCAAGTGGTTGACCTTTCAAAATAATATGAAGACCTCTTCCCACACAAATTTTTTGAGATGAAAGGGATAGCAGGTTCCCTTGGAGAAATGAGAATCGAGCTCAAGGAAGGAGAAAATCTAGTTAGGAAAAGGTCATATAGGCCAAATCCCAAATATAAGGAGAAGGTGCATAAAGAGCTCGATCGCATGTTGGATGCAGGGATCATTTTTCCAGTTGAGGAGTCTGAATGGATCAACCCAATGCTAGTCCAATACAAAAAGATGGTTGATATTCATATATATTTCAATCTGATAAATTTGAATGCATCCTATGTGCATGACCCATTCCCTACTCCATTCATAGATTAGGTGCTAGAGAACATGGGGGGAGGGAAGCATATTCATTCATTGATGGATTCTCAGGGTACCATCAAGTGTGCATAATAAAGGAGGATCGCAAAAAGACCACCTTTGCGATGGAGTGGCAATCATTTTCTTATAACATTATGCCATTTGGGATAAATAATGCACTATTCATGTTCTCCATAATAGTGGTCACTGCATCCAAGTATTTTATGCACAAATTCCTAGAAGTATACTTGGATGATTGGACAATGTTCAATCTGTCAAAGGACCATTTGTAGGTATTGAGACTAATGTTGGATAGATGCAAACAGATGCAAATATCCCTAAACATGAATAATTTCATCTTTTGTACCCCATTTGGAATCCTTTTGGGGCACGTCCTATCCAAGGAAGGACTGCTAGTAAACCCGACTAAGATTACAATCATCGTCAATTTTCCATCCCCAACATTAGCGAAGCAGTTGTGTGTGACCTTGGGATATACTGGTTATTATAGGAAGTTCATTAGAAATTATCCCAATAGTATAGCACCACTGGAGGTGTTTTTAAAGAAGGAGAATAAGTATATTTGGATGTAGGAATGCCAACAAGCATTGGACATTCTTAAAGAAAGGTTGGTTACAATAACTATATTAATCTTTCCCAAATGGGCATGCATGTTTCATGTGCATGTGGATGCATCATCAGTCATGTTGAGAACAATACTAGCCCTTCAAGGAGAAGGAAACATTGAACACCTTGTTTCCTTTTCCAGTAGGAAGTTGTCTACTGTTGAGAATAATTATACCACCACAAAGTGTGAAGGTCTATCTATGGTGTATGCATTGCAGAATTTTAGACACTACCTGCTTGGAGGTATGTTCATGTTTTTCACATACCATTCTGCATTGAAATATCTGGTCAACAAGCCAGTGTCGGAGGGAAGAATCTGTAAATGGATACTCTTATTTTAGGAGTTTCAAGTCAAATTTGTGGTCAAGCCTGGGAAATACAATGTTGGGTTGGACCATCTGTCTAGAATTGAGTTAAGCAAAGCAGGAGGGAGTTTAGATGATGACCTCCCATATGTGTATCTATTCCGAATTGAAGAAGTTACTGACCATTTTAATGAAATAGTAGGATTCTTAGAAATAGGACGATCGCCATAAGACTACATAGTATCACAATGTAGACAATTGGTGACAAGGAGTGCTGATTTCTAGCTGATTGCATGACAACTATATAAATTGGGAGCTGATGGAATTCTACGCAGATGTGTACTAGAGCATGAACGATTACCCATCCTATAGGAGGCTCATGAAGGTGTCATTGGTTGACACAATGCAGGGAAGGCTACTATGTATAAGGTACTATTCGCTAGATTATGGTGTCCTTCACTATTTCAAGAAGCCAAAGTATATTGCAAATAATGTGATGTTTTCCAGTGGGCCAGGAGGATTTTGTGAAGGGTGAGATGCCTCTCTTCCCCATTATTGTGCTCGATCCCTTTGAAAAATGGGCCATTGGTTTTGTTGTCCTTATAAAAACACCTACACATAGGTTGCTACTAGCACATGGCACAACCTACGCGTGGGTTGGTTTATAGGGCCCACAAAATTTCCCTGATTCTGGGCATAACCCCTCCATTAATGCTTGTGCCCAGTTCCTCCTCAATCACCTCCATGGAGGATAATTTTGGCTAGACCAGAAGTATGAAGTAACATATGAAATCATCGAAAAGATATTTGGTCTTTCGCTCAAAGGTGAAGACACTATAGATATTATTGCTAATGTTTCCATAAAGAAGGTCTATAGAAATTTTTAGACTTTCCAGGGGTCATGCGGAGAAATATTTTTTTTCATATTAGACCATAGAGTCCATTTTTCAACCCAAAACCTCACATGCAAGCTTATGCACAATTTTTCAAAAAGATGAATGCCCGACAGGGGTCATTCTAGCAGCAAAGAAGTCTGAGAATAGCCACATGATGGGCCAGGTCTAGTACCTTACACAGGATTTCTTGCAAGACTACCTTGATGCACATGAAAAAGGAATGAAAATGCACTACAATTGGGTCTTGTTGTTTGTCACAATGATTTTTTGGTAGTCACCCCTTCGTTACACCTATGACCACCCTATTCCAAAAGGATTTTTAGCAATAAATTTCCCCATACTTCATTTCCAACATAACCATGAAGACTAGGTTCCATCATTATCACCTTCCAGTGATCATACACTAAAATTCTCATATCCATGGAAAAAGCATTCAGGATCCCCCAATACGTTGTGGATAGGTAAAAGGAAGCAATTATCTTTGAAGTGTACAATCACAATGTTTTGATAACATTGCACCTTGAGCCATAGTAAGATGCAAGTGTGCTTTTGTTCTACATCAAACTTGAGTATGTCAAAGAATTAATTGTAGAATGGCCACAACATTTGCAAGCATTCATGAATTCAAACCTAGATATTTTGGAGGAGTTTGGCATGCACAAGAAGTCCTAGAGCGACTACGCTAGCTCCAACACTCCCAGGTTCTTACCTCAACTGTTAGAGAACCACAAGTGGGATTCAATACCCACACAATAGACAAAGGAACAGAAAAATAAATAGAATAAGTCTCCATCACCACCTCCGAATTTAGATCCAAACAGTGAAGAAGACGTAGAAGAAAAAACCCCTCCAATAATGAGCCCTAGCATGAGGCCACATACCTTAGTTAGGCATAGCATATTTGTGGAGTTTGAAGTTGGACCGGAGTAAGAAAAAGAGGATGAACAAAGAAAAAAAAGTAGAGGAACAACAAACCCCTTCGAAGACGCAAAGTACAAAAATATCAATGATGATTCCCAACATCATGGAGCAACTACAATATAACTTGGAGCTCGCTCAAATCCTCCAAAAATACAGTAAAGAACAACTACATGAACTAAGGATGGTACTGCAAATATACCCTGCCACAATAATGGCATAGACCATAGAAACAATAGGTACTAGCCGAGCATAGGAGATACATTAGCAAGAGTAGGAGGCCTTTTCATGCAAAACCATTCGGCTAAGCCCTTTGGAAATCACAATGGTTCAACACATGCATGTATCAAATACACAACCTCTTCCTTACAATGAGTTGGACCTACACTTAGTACCAACATAGGACTTGCAGTACTTAGTCACCCATATTTTCATTGAATTGTGTGACCACCACTCTTAGTTGAGCCATTCATATGCTAGGTCGAAGCAAAGACATGCTGAGGTAGTGAAAGTGCACACGGAGTTAGAATCAACAATGGACAAGGTATACTCCATGTTGCAATTCACAAGTTCCGTGACTGACAACAAGCTTCTGAATGTTCATAAAGTGTCCCAAATCATGGATACAATCACCATGTTGTAGTATGATAAGGAAGAGCTTTAGAATCATATTAAACTGACTCCCACACCAGAGGAGATCAATCTTTCCCAAAATATTGAGGAAGCTTTGCAGTTTTTACATCAAGCACAACAAGGAGTCGCAACCTAAACAAGGGTCGTAGACTATAAATTTAATGTATGGAGCCACCTGCAGGATGTACCTAAGCTGAAAGATGTGATCTAGGTGGATATATGTGGTCACCCACCTATTCCACTGGCTCAAAACAATTTTCCATTTTGACAATTTTCTAGTAATTTTTCTACAGTTTTTCAAGTCTTGAACTTCCAGCGTTGTTTTGAGGCCCTAAACGATGTTTTTTGGAACTTAGGGGGGCCTAATGGTTTCCAAAAACATAAATTGACACACATTCAAAATTTGTATATCTTGGATAGACCTTTCCAATGGTCTATCGAGTGCCCCGAATAGAGATTGTATGCAAAAGTTATGACCCCGGGAAGTTGACTGTTCAACTAACCACCATTAGAGAAATTTTGAGGTAAAAAATGGGCCTCAAAACAAAATAAATGTACTATAAAAATCAACCAATAGGATTCAAGGTGATGATGTCAACCATGGGGGATGAATCACCATTTTTTTGGGTAAAAAGGTAAAAAGGTCAAAGTGAAAAAACTACAACTCGTATTTTCAACTTCATCATCATGTTTTTTCATGTATTTCTTGTTTTTGGAAAAGCGAGGTCCATCAAAAGTATGATAAGTGGGTACTCATTGGATGCGTAATGAATTCCCAATCCAACGACTACTCCTTATCGAAATTTGAGTGAATGTGTAGGGAGATAAGTTGAAAATACAAGTTGAAGTAGTTTTTTTTTTCCTCGAAAATTTGATGAGGTATGCTAATATTATTTTATTGCTTCCACTATTAAATTATAATTTTCCTTAGGAGTCCCATTTTATACCTCAAGATTTCTCTAATGTTTGGGGCTACAAACTTTATGGCGATTCATCTTCAAGTGTTAGGATTTTGGGTGTTTAGGGTTCTTTCCCTCATGCTTATGATATATAGGCCCCTTCGACCTCTTTTTGTATTTAGATTGTCACGAATGAGCATAGCCGCCACATCTCTTCTCAGAGATATAACTACCACCATTCTAGCTTATTTTATTTTACAGTTTGTTATGTTTCATTCATTTAATAGAATATGATTTTACTATATCACTGTGTTTATTGCCATATATCTGTGTATGTGAATATATATATGCTCTTTCATTTCGATCTCACATAAATATACATCAATGGTATCAGAGTCTTCTGCTCTTGTGGTTTCTTAGTGCATCTCCCCAATGAGATATGAATATCAAGAGTTGGGTCTTGAACTAGTTGATTTTGGAGAAAACCACTCTTGTCGGTCGAAGCAAACTCACATGGAGGGGGGAGAAAAGAGAGATAACAGAGTAGAAGATCCTATTAATTTGTTGCTTGAGGAAGCTCGTGCGCGATTTAGGAATGAGATGATGGATAATTTCTCCCAGATCCTTCAAAGAATGTCGACGACGGCTGATGCACCTTCAACGAGCAACTATTTCGGGGGTGCTACTCCCTTCAAGGTACAAGTTAACTTTGACATTCCCTTATTTCAAGTCAAGATAGATGCAGATGCTTTGAGAAATGGTTAAATCTGATAGAGGGTTACTTCTTTGTTCAAAGTTTTTTCGGAGGCGAAAAGATCACATTCGCGCTCCTTAAGTCCCTCCCCCATATAAAAGACTAGTGGGGCAGGTATTGCGAGAGGCATGCAAGAGATGATTCTAAACTATTCAAGACAGATCCCACTTGGGCAGCTTTTGTCGATGTTGTTAAGGAGTAGTTATACCCAGTCGAAAAATATGATGAACAGTACACCAGGTGAACAACTTTGCGCCAGGAGAGAGACCAGGTAGTGTTAGAGTTTACTAACATGTTCCATACCCTGCACTCCAAACTGGGTATTAGAGACTCTAAATGGCACTTGGTCCTAAATTAATACAGTAGTATGAACAAGTACATTCATACAGAGATGGATTTCTTGGACATATCCTCACTAGGAGAATCTTATCGATATGACGTCAAGATTAAGCATAAGTTTAAGCAAAAGAATAAATGGGATTTTGGGTATGCAAATCAGCAATAGAAGCCTGGAAAAGTTGGCCCTAATTCACAAAGAAAAGGACAGAGCAAGGACGCCCAAAGCCACAAAAATCATCCCAAGACGTAGACAAATAATGGTAATGGGAAATCGAAGGACACTAGAAAGTGGTGCGAGCGAATTCAACAAGAGCCCCTGGAATGACATTGATGAATGTCGTTCAAAACAATCCTTGTTGGCTGAGACGAAATCCCCGGATCCGGACTCTGGCTCGGAATCTGATGTAGAGAAAGAAAAGGGAAAGAAGATCATTGACAACGAACCTAATGCTACCATCGCAACCGCAAAGATCCAACCAGAAGAGTCATAGGATCCAGAGGAAGGGGAGCACCTCTTCCATTCACAACTGTGGGTGCAGGGGACTCCCCTACATTTTATTGTTGACAGTGGTAGCCAGAAGAACCTCATCTCGGTCGAGGTTGTCGAAATATTGAAGCTTTTAACGGTTCCACATCCCTAACCATACAACATCGGTTGTGTAAAACCCCATTTTGACCCTTAGGATATATTAGCTTTTAATGTAAATATTGTATACATGTGATGTATGTTTTCCTAGCGTGGAGCTCAAGGCCAAGGCCCCGCTAGTGGAAGTTTGAATTTTATTTAAAAAGGAAAGTATTAGACATTATGTTACCCATATGCTATTTAGCCATGGAATATTGTAAAAATGATGTAAATAAACATCATGCAATAAAATACCAAAACTGGCTATGGAGGCAACGAATGAGAAGGGGTCATGTGTATCCACTAGGGAGTGGTGAGGGGGCTATGGGATTGAACCATAGGCTGCCATATGTCACATTGAGAACCCATTTGACTTTCCTTGCTGACATTTAATTCTGTTGTAAGGAAGTGGTTGAGGAATTCAGTCCATGGCTTCAATGGAGCACGGGCAGCCCAGAAATTCATATGGCAGAGTATGGGCTCTGTTTTCTTGTGTCACAAATCACTCTACCTCATGGGAGTTGCTTCTCCTCATTCCCATTCCAGTGTGGAAGGAACCAGCATCAATTTTCATCCAAAAACGAATTCCCAGCAGTGAGAAAAACCAGAAATCACAATTGTGAAAGAACCCACGTTTTGAAGATCCATAAACGCCCAGATTTGGTATTTGACAGTGAAATCCAATGGGAGATCCATAGGTATGAACCTTGGGGCGAATTTGGGAGCATTAGCTATCCCTAAATCCATTGGAAAACCAAGTTTTGATAGCCCAAAAAACCAGTGACGGGATTGAGTTATTCGTTGACAGAATGGTGAGAAATCCAAGTGTGGATGTTTGAACAGAGGATTGGATTGCTTGAATTTAGCTTGAGATGTCTGTAGCTCTGTGATTGAGCTCACTGACTTAGCATCCTCCTCATTTGTCTTTTGTATGCTTGATAAACCCAACTGTGTGTTGGCTTAGCATAGCTGTTGAGTGAAACCATGACTGTGAGTGAGCCCATCTAGTTCCTCCTTAGTGGATACACAACCCAGCTCGGGGGTGATCTCTCAGCCGAAAGAATACAAGCTGGACAGAGATCTATGGTTGGGTGGAACATTGCTCTCACATAGCCAGTTGTTGGACAACTTCATCTTCAAGATAAGTGTTCTATGTGATTTACATTATATGCATTATGTGTTTTGCAGCGTGTTAATTCTGAATGTTTATTGCCCATGATAATGAAACAAAATGATTGTCTTAATGAAATCAACATGAAGTCTATGCATAGCATAAGTACGAGATTGAATTCTTTGCCTATTGATTCATCAATTGCTTGAGATAAATATGTTGATGCATTCCAGTCTGTGTGTGTGTGTTATTATGTTTAATTCCGCTGTGTTTATATTGAGTATGAATTGCACACAGAAGTTTTTAATTATCCATGCATTTCTTAGAAATTGAATGGGGCTGAGATTGTCAATAAGCCCGATATGTCAGTCATGTTTCCCTCCTTGCACCGGATTGAGGGAAGGGGACGTGACAGAGTGGTATCAGAGCCCAGCTTGCAGCACTGGGGATGCTTGGGCCAAACTCTGAATTACAGGCAAGTGACAGAATGTTTTAACGCAGTATTGGTGAAGTTGGGGTGGCATTTTTTATTGAAAAAATAGCAGGGTCAGATTTCTCAGGTGTCAAAGAGGATCACATAGGTGCATAGATCTCTCTAAGAGCTTTCCAACAGTACCAGACACGTCCCATTTGGCTAAGGGACAAATGAGTTATGGACCCCGGAAGTTGCAGGGCCGGAAGCGTTTCACGATTGTGGATGTCGGGTTTTGAGAACGCGAATTTTCAAATTTGCGTTTGGATTTTCGAAATCCCAAACCCGCAATTTTTCGGCTTTCAGGATGTCGGGTTTTGGGTTTCGGGAACGCGAATTTTCAAAATTTGGGTTTAGATTTCTGAAATCCCGAACCCACAATTTTCGGCTTTCAGGACGTCGAGTTTCGGGTTTCGGGTTGCGAGAACGCAAAGTTTTGAAATTGCGCGTTCCAGTTTCCGCAATCCCCAACCTGCAATTTCGGGTTTCGAGTTTCAGGTTGCGGGATGGTTGCATTCCATGACCACAACTTAACTTCCCGAACCCGCAATTTCGAGTTTTGGGTTGCGGGTTGTGGGATGGTTACATTCCGTGACTGAAACTTGACTTCCCGAACCCGCAATGTCAGGTTTTGGGTTGCGGGTTGCGGCCTATGTGTGGCGAAAAAAAAAATGAGTATAGAGCCCGAAACTTGGTTTTTGGATTGCAGGAGCATGCAAGGTTGAAATTTGATGAGTTCAATGGAATTCTGAGGCCATTGACGGAGGCCATGAATGAATCAGTGAAGATCCCGAGCCCATTATGCCCCAATTTGGCACAAAATTGGAATTAATGGCTTTTACAAATCAATGCCTGGATGCTTGACAGAAGGTCGAATTGAGATGAAACTGATATGGAGCGGTCATGGAGCAGGCACGGTGTTAAGTTTGGAGTTTTGGTTCCAAACTCCAAAGGATGTGGAGTCGGGGTGTGCAAAAAGGCAAAAAAACACTATTTCGAGCCACTTTTTGGAGATTTTGAGAAGCTTGTAGTGGCTGAAAGTGACCCTATAATTCGGAACCAAGAAATTTACTGAATTCAACATTTCATATTCTCAGTAAACCAGACATATTCCGTTAGACAAATATTTTTTAGAAATGCACCGTTTGGGAAATGGTCATTTTTGGCCCAAAATTTGAAATTTTGGAAAAACGTGAAAAGTGGAAAGTAGTCAAACCCAAAATTTTATAGAAGATGAATGGAGCATCGGAACAAAGATCCGCGAGTTTCTAAGTGTTCCTTGTTATATGGAATAACTTCGCCCAATAGAAAAGTTTTTGTGATTCCTCATAGATTTGCTTCTATAGATGGTTGAAGTTGGCAGTTCAGGGTATTTTGTAACTGTGTAAAAGTGCAGAAATTTTGATAAAAATTGTCATTTTTGAAGTAATGTAGTTTCCACACCCGAAGTCGGAATGGAGCACAAGGGCAGGCATTGGAAAGATTTTCCAACAGGGAATAATGGTGTATGACTAGAATTCGAATGAGGTTATCATACCTCATAGTTATGCAGTGCAGAAAAGTGCCATTGGTTGTTTTGGCAAAATTGTTGTCAATATGGGCAATTTCTAGAATCACATGCCTAGAAGTAGCATAGACCATGATGTCAAATCAGCTATGATGTGGAAGAGGATGGTCATGCAAAGATGAGGGATTGGAAATGGATAATTTCTTAACCCCTATCTTGCTAATTGTATTTATATTTTATAAGCTTTATGTACATAAAATTATGGCACGAGAATGATGAAAATGCAAGAGATTAGATGGATGGCATGAATATGCACTAGTTGACATATTAATAAACATTACATAGTGCATGAGCAGATGTTTGTGCACACATATGATATTAGATATTGGTAAAAGTAGTAAGGTTCTACATACGAAATGAACCACTAATGGTAAATATTGTGGTTGATAATCATTATTGGTGCTAGTAATGGTTGTAGGACCAAATACAGCAGAAGCATGGCTAAATATGGTAATGATGTTGTTGCATGTGACCAACAACCTTATGAAGAAAATGTTAAGGCAACGAATCCATGATAAAGAGGTTGGTAGAAGAATTATGTAATCCTCTATAAAAGATCAATGGATCAGGTAACATCAAAGGTGTAAATGGGATCCATACAGGTAATGGTTTAATTATGATGATTGCATATGTGTTGAAAGAGGATTGGGTAAGAATCCATTGAACCATATTTAGTAATCATAAAATGGTATGCATTTAGAGTTGAAATGCATTCGTGTGAATGTCGTACTACCATAGTGTGGTGGAGCATGGAGTGGTCAAGGCAACAGGCGTCATACTATGTGACTGTCTAGAAATTTAGGCTACATTCATATAAAAATATGACACTGCATGTGTATGTTAGTTATGAGCTTAATAATCAAAGTAAGTGAGGAATGGTGGTCCTGATTATGGTAATGCATGTTATATGAGATAGTCATGACTAAGTCATAATATGGTTGAATGCATAGTACTCGTAAAACAATGCAAGGTGGCATTGAGTGGATGTGCAATAATAGATTTTATAAATCTTGTAGTTAAGCATTGAGTGAATGCATATGAAAAACTTGAGTAAATGTTATGAATATGCATGCATGTGGGTAGTTACACCTAAGGAGATGTATTGTGTGCATGTATGATTGTGATATATGTACATGTTTCATTACAATTGAGCAATAGATGAAATGATGAATTAATGATAATTCTGATATCATTTCATGAGCTACTATGAGTACAAAGGAAGAATTGCATGAAGGTAGTCATGATTGACAGGCTTCCAGAGTGCTCTGTTGGAAGGACAGAATTGTATAAATGATATGGCTATGAATTAATGAGCATTTAAAAGCTTTAAGTTGATTGCATGGATGGTGTGATGGTGTCTTGTAATTTTATTGTGCTCCGAGTGCATATAACATAAGCCTATACATTTCATTGCATTTGAAATATTAATAGTTGAGAGCGTTTGAATTATTGAGTTTATAATTCTGAGATCACTTCAGTGATTGTTGTAGCAATGAACAAATTGTATGCATAGATACTCACAACATGTTTAGCTGATTGAAAGTTTTAGATTCCAGGTAGAAATGTCTTGCATATGGCAGTGAAGGTAAGACCATAGTAAAGACCGAACTCTACCATGTGCAAAAGCCAAAGGGTATGAGAAGGTTCTCATGGTTGTGAAATTTAACTTATGCATGAAGTAGATTTGAAAATATTTTGATTTGAGTTATGAGAATAATATCATGGTTGCAAATCTAATTTCTGTAGGGAACAGATTTGAAAATTTCGATTTAGAGCTTATGAGAAGGAATCTCATGGTTGAGAACTCTAAGTTCTGTTAGAAATAAGAATTGCAAATATCAGATTTGTAAATCTCGGACTTGGATTTTGCTAATAAATGACTAATGAATATTTGGCTTATATGAATTGTGTTAGGAGGACATGTTGTAAGTGAATGTTCATGTATGGCAGTAGACATAAGACCATAATGGGAGAAGTGGTACCACTTACAAGAGCCAAGCAGTATGAGGATAGCCTCATGACTAAGCAAATCGATTTCTGTAGTAAACAGAATTGCAAATTCATATTGAATTTAATTATTAGTGCCATTGATTGGTTATGAAACAATTAGATTTGAATCTTATTGTTAAATGTTGCTGACTGTTTGGATATTTAATAAGTGTGCTAGGAAGATACATTGCAGTAAGACCATGAGAGAGGGCCTACAGAAGCCAAACTTCATGGGAGGGATCCCATACATTGGAAATGGGTTTCGGGTGAAACGCCATTGGATATTTTGATAATGTCCCACCTACACTGCATGATTGGTAAACAATATGAGTGAAATGGTAAAAATTATGTCAGTACGACATATGAGGGTTATGTAACATCAAAAGGAGTTGGGATGGAAAACCGAGGGACTGTCAACTCAAAGAAGGAGCCCCCATTCCTCATTAGAAGAGAAATTACATCTGCAAAATGGATAAGTGTTATGTAAACCCTGACTGATATATATACATACATGCATGTCTAATTATTGGAGTTAATATGCAGAGCATGTTTTGATTTTATTTCCATTATGGCAGATTGCTTGAATATGAGTAGGGCCTACATGACTCACATCAGAAAAGGGGCGCACACTTTTCCGATGCTAGGTTATGACAGGATTGTCAACATTGAATACACCATAAGGGAATGGACGCATTCCTGGTGTTTCAATGTTTGATAGCAAATGTTATGAAATATGTTTATAGTTTTAGAGCAGCAATATTGATGAGCTTGTTTATCTATTTTGTGTTGCCATCTTATACAGATGAAATTTGGTGCTGCACATTAAAGGGAAAAGTGAAGAAAATATACTCAAGAAATTCATCTAAAGAGTTCCTTAAGGGAACCGCCGGTTTGCACAAGAGAAGGAGTGCCACTCTTGTGTGGGTGAAGAATTGTTATGCGCATTGAGGGATTGTGACACATGTGAAAGGTTGATGAAAGCCTAAGGCAGAGTAGCAGAGACTTAACCTATAATGGTCGGTTGTGCAGTTACCTTCCATTGGCTAATGACCCAGACGGATGTGCTGGCTCGGCAATGGAGAGGGCCAACCAGGTATGGGACTGGTTGGGCACCACCAAATCTTGGTAAATCCAGTCGGCGTGAAGGTGTACTAGTTGGGCATTAATTATTTGATGTTTTGGAGCAGCCTGCGTGCTGGCCAAACATCCCAGTCCGCAGGAGGATCCCAAGGCTTATAAAGTAAAAGCAGGACCCTGTGGACCAAAGAGGAAATGTCTAATACAAATAAGTATTCATTTCCATTTATTTCTTGTTTGGAATAATAAAGATTTCAGGTATAAGTCTTCTAATAGCTAAGCTGATACACTATTTTTTCTTGGTTGGAAACACATAATACAGGAAGCAAGGACCCTAAAAGAACTATAAATTGCCTGATAAATCCTGAGAGTGACTGGTTGAGCATTAACTATTTGATGTTGTGGAGTAGCCTGCGTGCTGGCCAAACATACAAGACTATTTGATGTTATGGAGAAGCCTGCGTGCTGGCCAAACATTCAAGTCCATAGGCGATCCCAAGGCTTGTAAAGCAAAGAAGGACCCTATGGAATAAAGTGAAGACATCCAATGCAGATAAGTACTTGGTTATCTTGTAATTTCTTGCGTATGAATATACACGTGTATATGATTTAGTTATGATTTCCTAAACTCTTGTTTAAAGATAAATCCTACGAAAATAAACTAAACATGCGAATTGATTCAACATTTGAGTGTAGGTATTGTTGGAAGCAAGGACTATGAAGGCATCCTAGGGATGCATGTGGACATGTAACCGTCCTAAAGATCTTAGCATGAGCAGTAATGGAAGATGGGGCTAGTGGAACTGTGTGAGTCCTAGCAGCCAAGAGTTGTAGACAAACCATGTGGAGGGACTCCATGGTTGAGAGGTTTGAAATAGACCATAGACACTAAGTGTCATAGCCAAGAAGGGCTGGTCAAGCATTCACATGGAAGTGAAAGAGGCTAGGAGCAAGAAAACCACAGTGGTGGTGTGGGTTCCAGAATGGAACAAGACGAAGAGGAGAAAACTCTTACTGCTCTCTCTTTCCTTTTTATTGATGCATTTATAAAAACAGAAAATTTTGAATGCGTGTATGGCTGAAAGTAGAGTGTGTTTATTTGCTTGAAATAAATTGTGAATGCTGAAGTAGTTAATTCCTTGTGAAATAATGGACATGAATGAGCTCATGTTCCTGTTGGGAAAGCATGAAAAGTATGAAAGTCTCATGGGAAAAGCATGGGATTTCATATCAATTGGGAAGCTAATTGACTGAATTATTTTAATGTTATATTATGCTTGGCCTAACAGAAATTATAATGATGAATTTTACAGGTGAGAAAGTGAAACTAGTTTGTGGCAGCTACTGCGAAGCAAGTGTTGCTTGTAAGTAAAGTGAGAGCCAGCTGTGCACAAAGACCATGGCAGCAGACCATAGGCTGTTGGAATTGATTGAAAGTCTTCTTCAAACAGTTTCCAAGACCCAAGAAAATCTTGGAGAACTACTCAAGCTACAAAAGCAGCAGAATGAGATGAACCATAAGGTTTTGCAGGACTCTATTTGTCTGCAAAGGGAGGTAAAAAGCATTATGAGAGCAATCTATAAGGAAAATGAAAGTGGATCAATGATGAGGCATTCATCCAATCGGTCCATTAAGAAACGTTCCAGGAATGAAGACTCAAAGGAGATTGAGCAAGTAAAGATGAAGCAGCCAGTGAAATGTTGGAAATGTGGAGGACATCATTGCCTCCGCAACTGCCCAACAAGGGAACCTCAAGAGGGTAGCAGCCATAAAGTTTTCAGACTTGCGGATGAGCTGAAAGATCAGAACCAGCAGGAGAAGCTCGTGGAATTCAAAGGACTTGGTCCTGAAAGTTCAAAGTAAAGGATAGAATGCAGGGCAAACCTGCAAAGTTTTTGAAATTTTGGACATGTGTAAATTGTATATGTATTCCTAAGTCTTGGAACACTGAGGATGGTGTTATTCTAAGGGGAAGGGGATTGTAATACCTCATTTTGACCCTCAGGATATATTATCTTTTAATGTAAATATTGTATACATGTGATGCATGTTTTCCTAGCATGGAGCTCAAGGCCAAGGCCCCACTAGTGGAAGATCGAATTTTATTTAAAAAGAAAAGTATTAGACATTACGTTACCCATGTGCTATTTAGCCATGGAACATTGTAAAAATGATGTAAATAAA
Organism: Larix kaempferi; assembly: GCA_027924585.1. Classification (NCBI taxonomy): domain Eukaryota; kingdom Viridiplantae; phylum Streptophyta; class Pinopsida; order Pinales; family Pinaceae; genus Larix; species Larix kaempferi. Next base: position 17,216,571 of record BSBM01001219.1, on the reverse strand, counting down.
CATCATGCAATAAAATACCAAAAATGGCTATGGAGGCAACGAATGAGAAGGGGCCATGCGTATCCACTAGGGACTGGTGAGGGGGCTGTGGGATTGAACCATAGGTTGCCATATGCAACTTGAGAACCCATTTGACTTTCCTTGCTGACAGTTAATTCTGTTGTAAGGAAGTGGTTGAGGAATTCAGTCTATGACTTCAACATCCCAGAAATTTGTATGGCAGAGTATGGGCTCTGTTTTCTTGTGCCACAAGTCACTCTACCTCATGGGAGTTGCTTCTTCTCATTCCCATTCCAGTGTGGAAGGACCCAACATCAATTTTCATCCAAAAACGAATTTCCAGCAGTGAGAAAAACCAGAAATCGTAACTGTGAAAGAACTCACACTTTGAAGAGCCATAAACGCCCAAATTTGGTATTTGACAGTGAAATCCAATGGGAGATCCATAGGTATGAACCTTGGGGCAAATTTGGGAGCATTAGCTACCCTGAAATCCATTAAAAAACCCAGTTTTGATAGCCCAGAAAACCAGTGACGGGATTGAGTTATTCATTGACAGAATGGTGAGACATCTAAGTGTGGATGTTTGAACAGAGGATTGGATTGCTTGAATTTAGCTTGAGATGTCTGTAGCTCTGTGATTGAGCTCACTGACTTAGCATCCTCATTTTTCTTTTGTATGCTTGATAAACCCAGTTGTGTGTTGGCTTAGCATAGTTGTTGAGTGAAACCATGACTGTGAGTGAGCCCATCTAGTTCCTCCTTAGTGGATACACAACCCAGCTTGGGGGTGATCTCTCAAGCGAAAGAAATACAAGCTGGATAGAGATCTATGGTTGGGTGGAATGTTGCTCTGACATAGCCAGTTGTTGGACAACTTCATCTTCAAGATAAGTGTTCTTTGTGATTTACATTATATGCATTATGTGTTTTGCAGTGTGTTAATTCTGAATGTTTATTGCCCATGTTAATGAAACGAAATGATTGTCTTAATGAAATCGACATGAAGTTTGTGCATAGCATAAGTATGAGATCGAATTCTTTGCCTATTGATTCATCAATTGCTTGAGATAAATATGTTGATGCATTCCAGTCTGGGTGTGTGTTATTATGTTTAATTCCGCTGTGTTTATATTGAGTATGAATTGCACACATAAGTTTTTAATTATCCATGCATTTCTTAGAAATTGAATGAGGTTGAGATTGTCAATAAGCCCGGTATGTCAGTCATGTTTCCCTCCCTTGCACTAGATTGAGGGAAGGGGACATGACAGGTTGGTTGAGCCAGGGACGAGACATTTGTGTCAATCAATAGTGCTGCCTTTCCTACGGCATCAAGCCCTTCGAAGATGAGGTAATGTGTGATTTTTCCCCGCTTGAAGTTTGTGATGTTCTTTTGTAATGCCCCGTTTTTTACATTACTACCTGAACTACTATTATATGTTGTATCTGCTTGGTTGTGAGACTTCATCAGTTTGACGACACTGTGGACATATGGTTATAATATTTTGCTGATATATATGTGTGTGTGTGTGTGTGTGTGTGTGTGTGGTGTTAGTATTACCAGCATAGATCCATCTTAAACCCGTATCTATCAAGCACTGAGAGGGATCCAATTTCTTGAGGTGAACCCATAGAAATGTATATATCATTGTTGTATCAGTATACCAAAAAAATGCAATTTGTTTGGCCACCCAAGCATGCAAAGAGAATGCGGATGGGTGTGGCTACAGGTATGTTCGAGTGTTGGGCACACCCACGACCTTGGCTTCTTCCAAAATTGAATTGTATGGATTATTAAACAGATGTGTATGCCATCAAGTGTGCCAAATCAAACAAATGAGTGCGGCTACTAGGCTACAGGGTTGCTGCTGGAGAACTGGGCGTAACCCTAGCCTTGCCTCTTGCCCACAATGAAAATGAAAAATCGTTTTATTTTTTGTGTAAGAGATAAATTCATTCCCTAATCGATCTCCACCATCGCTTTGGATCCAAGGGATGAGAGTGCTTGTTGGGTAGCGCACTATAGTTACCACTCCCATACCACAACATAACTATAATTGCAAGTGTTACGTAATGGGAAGGCTCCAAGCCTATGCTAGATACACCACCATACTAATACTGCCATGTTTGTATTACCAGCATAGATCCATCCTAAACCCGTATCTATCAAGCATCGAGAGGGATCCAATTTCTTGAGGTGTATTTCTTTTTGTAAATTTAAACTCAAAAAATTTGAACTCTCTTGATTGATAGATCCGGGTTTAAAATACTTCCCATAATTTTTTATTTTATGAGCCGACATGAATTTTTTTAATTATTTTTATCACTTTTTACGTTTTATTAGATGTAACGCTACATGTAACGCTACATCATACACGTTACAACATCTCCCCCATACTTGGGATGTAGAGAACCTCGTTTCACTCGGTGCAATGATCAGTAGTCATGTTTAGATATGTATCATGTGTTAATTATGTCTCATATATGCAAATTACTGAATGATGGGTACGTGGATACCGTTACAGTTATATGTTGAATAAATGAATGGTATGCCAGATGCATGGCGAATAAACAAGTTTATTGTTGTTATGTTATGATGAAATTTGTGTGTACATGTTGAGGATTTAAGCACGATATTCTATATTGTATGTCGAGGACTGACTTACAGGTTAAAACAACTAAGTGATAGCTAGATCCTACGAGGTGGGAGAGGCTCGGGGACATGGACTTCGAAAGATAAATGGTATGCGAGTGATCCATTATTTAATTTCGCATGATTATTATTATGATGTATATTATGACATGGGTGGGGTAGGGTTTCAGGAAACTCAACCGCCCAGATTGGTTATACGATGACAAACCAAGTACAAGTGCAATGCTGTTATTATATCGGGTAGACATAGTCCCTTGTTCCATTAGGGGGGTGGAGGCTTTATCCACCGTTTATCCCCGAAACCCAGAGTCGTGGGAGGGCTGTGCTACGGAACACTCCCCAAGGAGTGTGATGATGACTAGTGGTTTCCTACTGGGGAAGCTTGGTCGATGTAGTCGACACTTCCGCTTACGGGTTCTAGCTGGATCCGGTCATGACTTGACACTTCAGGGTAGTCCTATAGAGGAAAGGATAGGATGTGGAAGTTAGTTGTGATTAGGTAGATGTTGTAGGTAGATAGGTGTATCTTGAAGTCGGGAAAAAAACGTGATCTAACTATGTTTGTTGGAAAACCTTTGATTGATTAAGTATCGTAACTCAGTACTGTATGAATTGACATAACCTAATAAGATTGCAGTTAGGTAAAGGATTGTACCATGCAAACTATGTTTAAAATTGTTTAGTAAACAATAAGTTGTGTTTTTATGATTACCATGTGTGATTTATTACTGTTAGTGTAGTTATGTGAGGTATGTAAGCAGTAGCTACGCTTACATAACTCGCCTACATATTTATAAATTTGCGTGAAATAAAACTGAACTATAAATGTTTAGGCATATTTAATTACATTATTACTACTTATCTAACTAGGAGGTTAAATTAATAAGTCGAGTTAATAATTTTGGTTTAATAACTGAATGGGTTAATAGAGTGAATTAGGTGGTAATGAAAGACGATTAAATAATAATGTTAATTATTGTCGATCAATGTTAATAATATTGATTAATGTTAGTCATGGTTGATTAATGTTAATAATGTTGAGTAATGTTAAATATGGTCGATTAATGTTAGTAATATTGATTAATGTTAGTCATGGTTGATTAATGTTAATAATATTGCTTAATGTTAATTACTGATGATTAATGTTAATTATTGTCGTTAATATTAATTTTATTGATTAATATTAATTATTGTTGATTAATGTTAGTAATCATGATTAATAAACGGAATATGGTTAATCTAAGTAGTAACTAATGTAATTGATTAGTAATGCTTGATTGATTGTTAATAAATTTAAATAGTCAAGACTAAGGGTTAAAATGTTAAATGATTATTGTAATGTTAATTTAAGTAGTATTAATTTGATAAGTTAATATTAATTACATGGTTTGTTAATTAATTACAATGTATGGATCATAATCAATTTATAAAACATTAGTTTTATTATGATCATGCTTAAGTTGATTAGAACATAAGGTAATTTGTAATTAGATATACTGTGAATTGATAAACAAGTGATAGAATATACATTTGTAGTTGTTTAATAAAAATGATGAATTAAATATAAATTAATTATGAAACATTTAATTATAAGGCCACCGAGAGATGACTAGTAATTATTGGGGTAAAACATGTAAGTGCAAAACACTTATGATTGGAAAAAAGAGAGAACGTTAGAATATTGCCGATAGGTTGTTGGTTGAGTGGGAAGCACTTAAGGTTGGAAGATGAACCAACCCAAAATTTAATTAAATAATAAAATAATACAATCTTTGGTTATGAGTCAAATGTTGGGGGCTCGAGGAGGACTGACTTTGGGGCAAAAATATTTATGATGAGGATAGGGGTATTAATGGTGGAGGAGAAGTGTCGGCAAAACATGGGGGGACAAGGTGGAGAAGTGAGGAGGAAGGGGTCATCTTTTACCTTATGATATTTTTGGGAGAATTTTAGATAGAAAAGAGAAAAAAATTCAGAGGAGAGCTGAAAGGGGGTTTTTGTTGGAGATTTTCTGAAGGGATATGACAGGTTGGCTTGTACTCAGTTTGGGATCGGGGGTCCAAAGGGGTATCTTTGGAGTTGGGTGGTCGGCGAGACCTCGCCAGTTGGCAAGGTGGAATACTTGTTTGGGTTGGTAGAGTTTCATAAGGTTTGGGGAAAAGGTTTTGGCTGCAGGACTACTATAGTACATACATCAAGCAAGATCAGCAAAGCAAAGGAAACAAGTTCAAAGGGACATCAAGCTATCTATAAGGTATTTCTCATTCAGGTACAATGGATTTTAACTCTGTATATTTTACTTATGAAAGATATAACTTTAGAAATTATTATGGTAAATTACCTGCTCATATGTATGCTGCTAAAAATGAAAACTTGTTATTGATGTTAGAACAGTAACTAGAAAATATATATATTTCAAGACTGTAAATACTGTTTTTACAGCCAGTAGATCCAACAGAAACTAGAAAACATAACATGAACCAGAATGTAAACAGTAAATAAAAAGAGATTTTTATTGGGAGATTAAAACTCAGGACCTAAGAAGGGGTCCCTACATCTTTTAGGACAACCATATATGTGGAAATGTCATTATGTGTATGAGTCTAGACCTCGTAATGTCATTAGTACTTTGGGAAATAAACTCTACAGGATACCAGAGGCACTTCCACTACTACAGTGTCCCTCATCACAGCTAAGCAGTGCAGGAAGGTAATCTCACATACAAGGAAATTCATCCTCTTCATGGTTCATTTTGAAGGTGAATGAAAGATCGCAGCAAAATACACCACCTCCATACAGAACCCCTATACGCAGCAGAAATAGGTGGACAAGATCATGGAAGCATACAAAAATATACTCACCACACTTATCGGGGTGCCAGCACATTTCCAGGTCAAGCATTCCATTGATTTGATACCCGGCATGCCCTTACTTAACAGGTCATTATATAGGTGTTCCCTCATGGAAAATGAAGAAATCAAATTCCATATTCAATATTTAATCCAAAAGGGGCACATTAAATTGAACTCTTCACCTTGTGGGATCCAAATTGTGTTGGTACATAAGAAAGATGCGACATGGCGACTCTGTATTGCCTACCGATATCTAAACAAGATCACAGTCCGAAATCGGTATTCCATTCCTCGGATCGACGACCTTATTGACCAGCTCAAGGGTGCCAAATATTTAAACAAGATTGATCTAAAGTCTGGCTATCATCAAGTGCCAATTGAGCATACTGATGTTTGGAAGACTATCTTCAAATATAGGGAAGGCATTTTTGAGTGGTTGGTCATGCCTTTTGGCTTGACTAATGCTCCAACAGCCTTCATGAGGATGATGGACAACATCCTACGTCCATTCACCAATTTTTTTGTGGTCGTATATCTATCCGATATCCTCATCTACAACTAAATATGGGTGGAACATTTGCAACATATCCACCAGCTCCTCAGCACCCTGGGACAACACAAGTTATACGCCAATCTAGAGAAGTTCTCATTTTTGCATGGAGAAGTTGGTTTAGTATCTAGGATACATCATGGATGAACATGGTGTTCATGTGGATCCAGCCAAGATCCAAGCCATTCACAATTGGCCAACCCCGACAACTCTCACAGAGCTTCGTAGCTTCCTATTCCTTGTCAATTTCTATTGCAGATTTGTGTTGGGATTCTATAATATTGATTGGTGCCTTAGATAGGTCACCAAAGGAAGATTTAAGGCCAATTTTTTCTGGTCCAAGCCACAACAGCAAGTATTTGAGGAGTTTAAGCAATGTTTATGTTTGACGCCTATCCTTGCCTTACCAGGTTTGCAACAACCCTTTGAGATTAAGAGAGACGCTTTGGACTATGCTGTTGGTGCAGTCCTCACTCAGCATGGCCATCCAGTGGCATATCACAGTGAGACACTTTCAGATAAAATCTGCAATTACTCACTTATGACAAGGAAATTTATTCCATTGTCTAAGCTTGCCACCAATGGAAGTATTACATCCTTGGAAAATAAACGGTCATCCACACTTATCACAAGCCCTTGCATTTCATGAAAACCTAAGGAAAGTTACAGAATGAACGCCACAATAAGTGGTCCACTTATTTGTTGCAATTCCAGCTAAACATTAAATATAAGAAGGGCAGCCCCAATCGAGTCATTGATTACCTCAGTCGACCTCCACTAGTAGCAATGACCACGATGCTCAACTCTTGTGGCCATGAGACCTCTAGGTGGCCTCAACTATATAGAAGTGATCTTGAGTTTTCTCCCATCTATCAAGCCCTATGTGTAAGTGTTGGTTGTGGAGCTTGATACTCCTTATTCATAGGTTGTATTTAGCTGTGTCTGGATCCTAGCCCATGACGGGGGGGTTTTGGGGGGGGGGATTCTGCCCCAAAAAATATAGTTGCCATGGGGGGTCCAGTGAAGGGTGGCGACTAGTTTTGGAGCCCCCCCTGGCGAGGGTTTGGGGGAAGCTCCCTTGTAGCGAAAAGTTTGGAAAAAATGTCTTGTAAAATGTTGTAATTTCATAGTCATGACTTGATCAATAATTGGTGATTTATGGGCCCATGGTATTGGGTGTTCCATAGTATTTTTCCATGGTAATCACTCTATAAAAGGAAGTCATTTTAATATGGATGTGTATTGTAGCATTGTAAATATCTGTGATTATGTGAGAGAGACTGTGAGAGAGTTAATAGGAAGTTGTAGCGGATGTGTTGTAGGTTGTATCCCTTCATTTGTTGGATGGTATAATAATAATAAGGACTGACAATTTCTGTGTGGACGTAGCTCATCTTGGGTGAACCATGTTATATTGATGTCTCTCTTGTAATGTGTTTCATGTGATTTATATTTGCATCTTGTTTATTTTATTTCTCTGCGATATTTTTTTTCTAACAATTTGTATCAGAGCCAAAGGTCTATTTGGTAGATAAACTCACAGGAAAGAAGGGTTCCTGGTTCGAATGGGAGCAATGGCGAAAGAATGAATGTTTAAGGTTGAGAAATTTAACGGCTAAAACTATCATTTATGGAAGATGCAAATGGAGGACTATATGTACCATAAGGATCTATTCCTACCATTGGGAGGAAAATAAAAAAAAGGCGGCAACTGTGAAGGACGAAGAATGGGAGGTTCTTGATAGAAAGGCACTGAGAACAATACAGTTGTGGATAGTTTCGTCAGTGGATTTCAATATTTCAAAAGAAAAAATAGCTGAGAGTCTAATGAGTGCATTGGTTCAGCTGTATGAAAAACCCTCAGCCTCCAACAAGGCATTTATAATGAAGTGTTTATTTAATATGAAGATGTGAGAATTTGGATCTATTGCTGATCATTTAAATGAATTTAATAAGATTGCAAATCAACTAAATTTTGTAAAAGTGAACTTTGATGATGAGCTTAGGGCTCTTCTAATCTTGTGCTCATTACCAGAAATTTTGAATGGGTTGGTCATGACTGTAAGTAACTCTGTATTTGGTTCAAACACTTTGAAATTTGATGATGTTGTTGGTGTTATTCTTAGCGAGGAAATGTGAAGGAAAAGCACAGGTGAGACATCAGGTAATGCATTGACCATGGAGAAAAGGGGAAGACAAAGGGAGAGAGGAAAGAGCCCAGGTAATCACAACAAGTACAGGAAGGGCAGATCCAAGTCCATATTGGGAAATATAGAGTGCTGGAACTATTGAAAGAAAGGACATCTAAATAAATACTGCAGATCTCTGAAGAAGAAAGGGGATGGACAACAGGAGACTACTGAGGAAGAAAATGTAGAAGGTGATGTGTTACAAGATGCTTTGATTCTTGGATTAGATAATACTAGTGATTAATGGGTAGTATATTCAGGGGCTTCATGTCATGCTACACCCCATAGGAAATTCTTTCATGATTATGTTTCAGGCGATTTTGAACATGTTTTATTGGGTCATGATGAACCATGTAAAATTGTTGGAATGGGTAAGGTACAGATAAAGTTAAAGAATGGTGAATGGATGCTGAAAGATGTAAGGCATATTCCTACTATGAAAATAAATATAATCTCAACACGGAAGTTAGGAGATGGTGGTTATTTATCTACGTTTGGAGAAATGTTGTGGAACATTACTAAATGATCAATGGTGATAAAAAAGGAGACATGATAGGTACGTTGTATTTGTGTCCTCATAATACTGACTATTCTATCTCTTTAGATTCCACAGGAATAAAAACATCATTATGGCATCATAGGGTTGGGCACATGAGTGAGAAAGGGATGCAAATTCTTCACTCAAGGAAGTTGCTACCAAATCTGATGCAGATAAGTTTGGAATTATGTGAGAACTATGTTTATGGAAAACAAAAGAGAGTCATGTTTCTCATGGTTGGGAAACATAAGAAGAGTGAAAAGTTAGAGCTTTTACATATAGATGTATGGGGATCGGCTCAAGTACAATATTTTGGTGTCTCTCGTTATTATGTTACTTTTATTTATGATGCAACTAGAAAAACTTGGGTGTATCGCATTAGACAGAAATATGATGTGTTTGCTACTTTTAAAAAATGGAAAGCTTTGGTTGACAATGAGACAAGAAAAATGTTGAAGTGTCTTAGATCTGATAATGGAGGTGAATACTGTGGCAAGGAGTTTGATAGTTACTATTCATACCATGGGATTCGTAGAGAGAAGACAGTCCTAGGAACACCACAAGAAAATGGTGTGTCAGAAAGGATGAACAGAACAATCATGGAGTGTGCAAGGTGTATGAGATTGCAACTAGGGTTGCCCTTACAGTTTTGGGAAGATGATATAGATGTTGTCGTTTACTTAATAAACATAAGGCCTTCAAGTGCTTTGGATGGTGGTATTCCAGAGGAGTCATAGACATGTAAAAAAGGTAAACTACTATTTTACGGGAACTTTTGGTTGTCAAGCATTTGTCCATATTAATATAGAAAATAGAACAAAGATTGAGGCTAAATCCAAGAAATGTACCTTTATTGGATACGAGGTTGATGATTTTGGTTATCGCTTATGGGATTATGAAAATAAAAAAATCATTAGGAGTAGAGATGTGGTATTCAATGAAAAGTTCATATATAAAGATCAGTTGCAGGGAAAGAAACAGGAAAATGAAAACACATAGTACACAGTGCTTGATGAAATAAAAGAAAATGAAGTTCCAAATGTGCCAAAAATAAAGAACAACAACAGGTACCTCAAACTCCTGCGAGTGTTAGAAGATCTACCAGGTTAAGTAGACTCCCTGAACAATTCTCTCCTTCACTATATTATTTATTGATGACTGATTCTGGTGAACTAGAATGTTATGAAGAAGCAATGCAGATCGAAACTAGAAAGAAGTGGGAGCAAGGCATGAATGAGGAGATGGAATCATTGGTAAGAAACCAGACTTGGGATTTGGTTCAGTTGCCTGTAGGTAAAAGAGCATTGCAGAATAAATGGGTTTACAGGTTGAAAGAAGAAGATGGAGGAAAGAAGCGGTACAAGGCCATAATTGTTGTAAATGAGTTTGCAGAGAAGAAATATATAGGTTTTGGTGAATTATTATATCATGTTGCTAAAATGAATTCAATTAGAACTATTTTAAGTCTAGTGGCGGTAGAAGATTTGCTCTTCTTCAACATTTCTCCATGGGGATTTGGAGTAACATATTTATATGCAATATCCACAAGGGTATGAGGTCAAAGGGAAGGAGAATTTGGTATGGAGGTTGAAGAAGAGCTTGTATGGCCTGAAGCAAGCTCCAAGGTAGTGGTATATGAAATTTGAGAAGTTTATGACAGGACAAGGTTATAGTAGATGTCATTCCTACCACTATGTTTATTTCAAGAGGATAGATAATGGAAGATACGTTATCTTTTTATTGTATGTGGATGACATGCTTGTTGCAGGGTCTAACATGCAGGATATAAATGTGCTCAAAAGGAAGTTATCTAATTCATTTGTGATGAAGGATTTGGGTGCTACAAAGCAAATCCTTGGTATGGGAATAACAAGAGACAGGAAAAATCGCAAATTGACATTGTCTAAGGGTGAGTACATACAAAAGGTGTTGGAGAGGTTTAGAATGCATAATGCAAAACCAATTAGTACATCTTTGGCCATCCATTTCAAACTAAGTAAGGATATGTGTACCAAGAAACATGAAGAGATAGATTACATGTCCAGAATTCCCTATTCATAAGCATTTGGAAGCTTGATGTATGCCATGGTGTGCACAAGACCATATATTGCACACATAGTGGGAGTTGTGATCAGGTATATGAACGATCCAGGTAAAGAACATTGGAAGGTAGTACAGTGGATTCTAAGGTATTTGAGAGGTACTACCACTCATGCATTATGTTTTGGAGGTTCAGAGATATGTCGATGCAGATGTGGAAGGTGATAAAGATAACAGGAGTAACACCACAGGGTATGTCTTTACTATATGTGGAACAACAGTAAGTTGGATTTTGAAACTACAAAAGGTTGTTTCACTTTCAACAACAGAAGCAAAGTATGTTTCTCCTACAGAGGCTAGTAAATAGATGATTTGGTTACAGAGGTTTATGGAGGAATTGGGTAAGAAGCAGGAGAATAGAAGGTTGTACAATGAAAGTCAGAGTGCCATTCATCTTTCAAACAACCCATCCTTTCATTCTAATACTAAACATATACATATCAAGTACCATTTCATATGGTCTGTACCGGAACATGAACTGTTGAAGCTGGAAAATATACACACTAGCCAGAATCCTGTAAACATGTTGACAAAGGTAGTAACCAAAGAGAAATTGAGTTCCTACTCAGTTTCAGTTGGCCTTTAATCATGAAGGTGAAGATGAGAAATTTTCCAGATCGAAGTTTCAACGTATAGTCCAGCAAGTGTAGCAGCGGAGGAGTTGTTGTGATCAGTATCCAAGTGGGATATTGTTGGTTGTGGAGCCTGATATTCCTTATTCATAGGTCGTGTTTAGCCGTGTCTGGATCCCATCCCATGATGGGGGGTTTGGGGGGGTATTTCCCCCAAAAAATAGTCATCATGGGGGGTCCAGGGGGGGAAGCGACTAGTTTTGGATCCCCCCCTTGCCGAGGGTTCGGGGGAAGTGCCCCCGTAGCAAAAATTTCAGGAAAAAATGCCTTGTAAAATATTGTAATTTCATAGTCATGACTTGGTCAATAATGGGTAATTTATGGGCCCATGGTATTGGGTGTTCCATAGTATTTTCCTATGGTAATTTCTCTTTAAAAGGAAGGCATTGTAATACGGCTGTGTATTGTAGGATTGTAAAGATCTATGATTGTGTGAGAGAGACTGTGAGAGAGTGAAGAGGAATTTGTAGCAGATGTGTTGCAGGTTGTATCCCTTCATTTGTTGTATGGTATAATAATAATAAGGACTAGAAATTTCCATGTGGACGTATCCCATCTTTGGTGAACCACGTTATATTGGTGTCTCTCTTGTAATTTGTTTTATGTGATTTGTATTTGCATCTTGTTTATTGTTATTGCTCTGCGATCCTATTTTTCTAACAGCAAGCACATATGTGGCAGACTTTCATCTCTAGGAAGGATTGTTATGCAACCTGGGCCATCTCTGTGTTCCTTCAAGTGAGCGTGCGAAGATGACTTGGGAAGTGCATTACAGTAGGGTGGTAGGGCACTTCAGCACCAAAAAGATAGTGGCCATATTGCAGAAGCATTTTTATTGGCCCAAGCTCCAACAAGATGTTGATCAATACATCAAATACTGCACTGCCTACTCCATCGCAAAACCTTCCATACAAAAGCAGGGGTTGTACACCCCTCTCCCCGCTCCTAATGGGCCATGGGAATCCATCTCCATGGATTACATGTTAGGACTACCTTCAACCAATCATGGTAATGACTGTGTTTTTGTGGTCGTTGATTGCTTCTCTAATATGGCCATTTTGATAGCTTGTAAGAACAACATCTCTTCTTAAACTACTACTAAGGTCTTCTTTGAGCATGCTTGGGTTCATTTCGGGCTACCAAAAACTATCATTTTGGATCATGATAGGAGGTTACTAAGAACTTTATAGTCCAGCCTATGGTCATTGATGGATACCAAGCTCACCAAATCGACTCCCTTCCACCCCTAGACCGACGGAAAAACAAAGGTAGTCAACATGATGATTGTTCATATTATGAGAATGTACAATTCTAAACATCCCCACACATGGGATGAGAGTCATCCTTATTTTCAGCATATCTATAATACATCCCTTCATAGCTCTACCATCCACAACCCTTTTCAAGTGTGCCTGGGGTTCCAACCACTAGCCCTAATTAATGTAGCTCTTTCCATTGCATCCACACATGAGGAATCATCCCATGCTCAGACTAAGGATGATAACGCCACCATATTTGTTGAATGAATCCAACATATCCACCAACAAGTCCATGACATTTTGGAAAAGGCCAATACTATGTACAAGCAATGACATGACCAGCATCAGGTTCCACACAAGTTCCAGGTGGGTGATAAGGTTTGGTTGCATTTGCAGAAAGAAAGGCTCACAGGACCCCATCAGAAGCTTCATCCACTTCAATATGGGTTGTACAGCATCACCAAGGAAGTTGGTGACAATGCCTTTGAATTAATCATTCCTCCATTCCTTAGCATGCACACAGTATTCAATGTGGAGCTCCTTCGCCCATATTTTACACCATTGTTGGACACCTCGAAGGTGGCATAACAATTGACACCTACGGAGCTTAATATCGACTACATATAACATGAAACTATTGATCAGATCATGTACATATAGGTTAAGGGAACCCTCCAACAGAAGATCCAACTATATCGGGTTGTCAAAACAGGGCAATTACTCCACCAAGGCAAATGGCTCACCAGGAGTCAAGTTCAGCAAAAATTTCCCCATTTGATGGGGGCACTCAAAGCAATGGATACCATTGATTCCTGATGGGGGAGGAATGATCTAGATGGATATAGGTGGCCACTCATATATTCCACTGGCTCAAAACAATTTTCCATTTTGGCAATTTTCTAGTAATTTTTCTACTGTTTTCGGGTCCTAAACTTCTGGGGCTGTTTTGAGGCCCTAAACAACGTTTTTTGGTGATTCAGGGGGGGAAATGGTTTACAATGTAACACAATATCGCCCAATTGAAAGTTGTATATCTCATATAGACCTTTCCAACGGGCTATCGAGCACCCCGAAAAGAGATCGTATGCAAAATTTATGACCCCGGGAAGTTGACTGTTCAACTAACCACCTTGGGGATGCAAACTTTATGATGGATGATCTTCAAGGGTGAGTTTTTTGGATGTTTAGGGTTCTTTCCCTCATTCTTATTATATATAGTCCCCTTCGGCCTGTTTTTGTATTCAACTTGTCACAAATAAGTGTAGCTGCCACATATCTTCTCAAAGATATAGCTACCATCATGCTAGCTGCTTTTATTTTACAATTTGTTCTATTTCATTCATTTAATAGAAACTAAGTTTACTGTATCATTTTGTTTCTTTCCATATATATGTGTATGTGAATATGTATATTCTCTTTCATTTCGTTCTCACATAAATACGGATCAATGGATGGATACGAAGATCAAAGAATGCAAGGCCCAAGTGAGCACCAAGAAGCAAAGTCTAGTGCAATTGCCTCCCTTCGCGCAAAAGGAAGTGATGACAAACATCTTAGGATTGACCTGAAAGATCACTACAATCCGGACATAAAAACATACTGTCGCATCAATTGTCGTTGAGGCACAAGACGAGGCACATAAATATTTCAACAGCCTAATGGAGTTCCACACCAAAGAAATAAAAGTTATTACCCTCGCCAAGAAGATGAAACCAAAGGTGGGAAAAACACAAAGGTAGATGTGGACAACTTCAACAGTTGGCTTAGTGACATCACCAGTGATTTTGAGGGCATAAGGACCAGGTTCCAATATTTTTTCAGGAAGCTACGTACATGATTGACATCGATGAAATCCTTAGAGCCTTGTGGTTCATGGCTTGGTATGAGCCACATCATAATGTTGGGGGCCTGTTGGCACTCGAGTTTTGGCATAAGTCATCAGGAACCGGTCAACCTAGGTTGAAAGGAAGGGGGCACTCAGGAGATAGCAGATGATAGTTGTGGGGCACAATAATAGCTACCTGCGCATGGCATTTTGCATGCCTATAAAGCCGTTGATAGGCTAATGACAAGAGAAGATATCTTAGGCCTACTTAAAAGGTACATTTTGTAATGGGTTGGGTTTGATAAGATAAATGTGCTAGTGAACCTTCCTATGTTTTTCTATTACTAGGATTTTGTTGTAGTATTGAGAATCAACTAAGCTAGTGAGATGAATGTGAATTCGTATGATATGTCTAGTTATGGATATCGTCTGTATTTTGTTTTGCAGAATGAATGATATGAAGTTTTTTCCTTTCCCATTCAGTGCAGTATGTTTACGATTGTTCCTTGTAAGGAATATCTAGTCTACTATCAAAAATGAATGTTATGTGATCCATAGTTTGGTATGGACGAGTAAGTTAATGGATGCATAAGTACATGGATTATACCACCTCATCCTCCTCTGCACAATCCCTATGATGGTCTTTATAATTCCTGCGCATGTATCGGGTGAGACCTTATCCTGCTTGCAGGATATTGAATATGTAGGCCCTGTAGAGTGTTTGTTGGAAAAGATTATTGAACCTTGGGTCTAGCAGATACCAACCAACAATGTAGTTGTGATATCTCCATATATACATCCCTTCACTAAAATGTATGGTACAATATTATCTTATTTTAGATATTAATGCAAATGTAGATATACTTTGACTTTGTTGAAATGCATGCATTGTAGAGTTGTGAAACCACGCAGAATGATCACATCATTGTTGAAAAACAGTATCCCTAAGGATTGGAAAATAGGTCCACACCATTTTAAATCAAATGGATTTTTATGCGACCTAAAATTTACAATATAGAGAAGGACATGCCAGTGGTCTAAAAGAACCATTGAGGAATCAAGATACAATTATTTCCCTGAAGTCATTAGAATTCAAAGATGACTTGTGGCCTGTATTGAGTCTTAGGTAAAATTTGTAACCATCTTACCTAATAAATATTAAGAATACTTTGTATTTGTTTTGATATAAAAATGACAAGGGAAGATAGAATATGATGCTTGAATATTGGAAAAGTGTTACACCAAAATCTCGTCATCATGAGTCATGTGTCAACTCCGTGCCTTAATCCCTTAAGTTTCCTTGGCTAAGTCAGCAGAAGGAAGGTTGTTGTCCTTCTCTTTCCAGAATTTCTAGTTTCCTTGGTGCACCCTGTTGTCTAGAAAGGGGTGTCAAACCATGGGTAACACATGATGTTTATTGACAGAGTGCGCCAGTGGCTCTTGCTTCCCTTATGCAAGATGTGTTGATCCCTTTCTGGCGCAAGTTTCCTTCATACAAGGTGCACCAAAATTGGTTACTATGGATAAAAGGAAGCTTCGAGCGCCTTATCGAAGCTTGGTGACATGGAGGTCTATCTCTAGTTGATAGGAAGTCTGGTATTTGGTCTCCTAACCTAATGGGAAGATCCCTTAGACCTCTCCCTTTAATCCTCAACCTATCCTATATCTTTATCCTTTTAAATATTGAACCTCTCTCCATTGGGATGGTGGGAAGGACTATAGTACTCTCATGCTGGTGGAATTATTTTAGGTGATCCTTACTCATACTTTGGGAGGAAAAAATCATTCTTTGGAGGCTTGGCTTGCATTGTTGAATGGAAGTTGCAATGTTGAGGCTTAGGTTGTGACGTTCTTTCTCTATGTATTTCCCATCATTACATTAATACAAAATCTTTTCATAAGTATTTTTGTGTTGATAATGCTTAGAACTTTCTTCCTTGACTGTTAGTTTAGATCAATTCATATTTAGATATGCTTTTACTGTTTTCTTGTTTCCACATGCTTGACAAGGTTTTGCAGCTCAAGATTTGAAGGCCCTGGAGCTTGGAGCAACAAAGAGGAAATGATTTACAGATCTGAGGTAAGTTATCTACTTGTTCCCTTGCATTTCTATTGATCTAGGAAAGTAGATTGTATCCTGTACTTATTTTTTCTAGATCCACTTGGACTAGGGATATCTTGCTTGAGCCCGCTTGAGTAGATTATCCACAAACAAATTAGTGAACCCCTCGGAGTTCATCAATACTTGGGTAATTCGTTTGTCTTTGAGTCCTATCCACAAACAAATTAGTGAACAGGACTTGAAGACAAACGAATTACCCAAGTACTAAATGCATATGCAGATGAGTGCCATGTTCAAGAGTGACTATGTACTATCGTAACTACAATGAAACACAAATTATTTCCTTATCCCCATCATGATTGATGAGTACCACTTTTTTTTTTTAACGATATTGAGGAGGGTAACATATGCTCGGTATAGCTTGTCCTTTGGACAAGTCCAATCCCAAATGTTTTGCGAAGCTATGATAGGAGGGGTTCGTCCCAAAACGGGCCCTTCGATGTTAGATTTTAACGAGTCCAAAGAAGGTAAAATTGACGTCATTTCATGTTTAGAGAGTCTGAAAAGAACTAAAGAAGACTCCAAAGGTTCTTTTTCGTAAAAGTTAGTCTCTTCTCCCGAAAAAAGGATAAAAAAATGTGAGAGAGAACTCTTCCAGTCGTGCTCGGCTAGAGTGCTCTTTTTTCGTAAATAGTACCTCCTGGTCCGAAAAAGGGGTAAACTATCACCAGAAAGACGATCTTTCAGATATTTTTACAAGCGTGAAGGTATCAAGTTCAATTGGAGATCTTTTCATATTTAGGGAGTCTGAAAAGAGCTTAAAGATGAACTCTGAGGGGTTCCCTTTTCGTGGGATTTTAGCAAAGATTTGTTTGTGGACAATCTACTCAAGCGGTCTCATGCAAGATCTCCCTAGTCCAATTGTATCTAGAACAAATAAGTACAGAATACAATCTACTTTCCTAGATCAATAGAAATGCAAGGGAACAAGTAGATAACTTACCTCATATCTGCAAATCCTCTCCTCTTTGTTGCTCCAAGCTCCAAGGCCCTTAAATCTTGAGTTGAAAAACCTTGTGAAGCATGTGGAAACAAGCAAATAGTAAAAGCATATCTAAATATGAATTGATCTAAATTAACAGTTAAGGAAGAAATTTCTAAGCATTATCAACACAACAATACTTATGGAAAAGTTTGTATTAAGGTAATGATGGGAAATACATAGAGAAAGAGTGTCACAACCTAAGCCTCAATGTTGCAACTTGCATCCAACAATCCAAGCCAAGCCTCCAAAGAATGATGTTTGCTTCCCAAAGGATGAGTAAGGATCACCTAGAATAATTCCACCAACATGAGAGTACTATAGTCCTTCCCCCCTTAACAATGGAGAGAGGTTCAATATTTATAAGGATAAAGAGATAGGATAGGTTGAGGATTAAGGGGATAGGTCTAAGGGATCTTCCCATTAGGTTAGGAGACCAAATACCAGAATTCCTATCAACTAGGGATAGACCTCCATGTCACCAAGCTTCGAGAAGGTGCTTGAAGCTTCCTTTTATCCACACTAACCAATTTTGGCGCACCTTGTATGAAGGAAACCTGCGCTAGAAAGGGATCAACTCATCTTGCATAAGGGAAGCAAGAGCCACTGGTGCACTCTATCATTAAGCATCATGCGCCACCCATGGTCTGACGCCCCTGGATGGACAGCAGGGTGCGCCAGGGAAACTAGAAATTGTGGAAAGAGAAGGACAAAAACCTTCCTTCTACTGACTTAGGCAAAGAAAATTCAGGGATTAAGGCATGGAGTTGACACATGACTCATGATGAAGAGATTTTGGTGTAACAGAATTCCCCCCAAAGCATGAAGTTGGTGAAATAAGACAGGTGAAATGCTTTGTAACGTGAAGGATTGAAGGCAAGGATTTGTCGATTGGAAGAAGTTGCTGCAATACAAACGACGTTGAGATACAAATCTCATATGACTCATAACATGGTTGTCGACCAATACACTGCAGATCCATGATAGTAGAGACCGAATGAACACAATCATGGCTACTGAACACAAGCGTAAATCCATGATGAGATGATAACACAACCACGACCAATAAAAAGTGGATCTGTTTGACATGAATCAAAGAAACTCCATCGCACCCTGGGAAAGATATGATTTTACCTAGGGTCTTCAAGATGACCTCGCAGTGATACGAATCTGACAATGTGATTACAATGTATTGAAGTTGAACATGGTAGAAACCACTTGATTACCGGTGATTGATGTATACCGTTAACAAGCACGAGGTAAATCGCCATTGATGTCAATGATTCCCAAGGTAATATAGTACATACCATCGAACGTGAATCAATGAGTTGAGGTCGAACACTCGATGGAATCTTTCAATCAAGAGTCAATGATGTAAACTCATGTTGAAAGTGAGGTAACCTGCCATTGAGGCATGCATGCCCAAGGTACTTGATTACTAAGTTTCTAGATTCAATCCTCGGATGATGTGTTGAAGTCGACAAGGATAAATCCGTCGAAGGAGGGCCATGATGAATCCCTCATCATCGACACGAAACGTGATCACAAATGTTTGGAGTGAACCAAACAGTAGAGTATGGGTGAGATTGACTTAGAGACGACCGACATGATAGAAGGTAAAATGACTGCAGCTAGTGAATGGATGACCAAACCTCTCTTGAACATGGGCATGGCATGACTTGGCAGTATTGACTTGACGAGAATGATACCAATCCCCTAATGCAATCGATGGTGGAAGCATTCTTTGAATGAACCAAAGGAGTAAGAAGACTCATGGAATCAGCAGGACTCGAAGACAAATAGATTACTCAAGTATTGAATGCATATGCAGATGAGAGCCATGTTCAAGAGTGACTATATATTATCGTAACTACAATGAAACACAAATTATTTCCTTATCCCCATCATGATTAATGAGTACCTCTTTTGTTTTTTAACGAGCTTGAGGAGGGTAACAGATGCTCAGTATATCTCGTCCTTTGGATGAGTCCAATCCAAAATGTTTTACGAACCTAGGATAGGAAGGGTTCGTCCCAAAATGGGCCCTTCGATGTTAGATTTTAACGAGTCCAAAGAAGGAAAACTCGGCATCATTTCATGTTTAGAGAGTCTGAAAAGAACTACAAAAGACTCCAAAGGTTCTTTTTCATAAAATTTAGTCTCTTCACCCGAAAAAGGATAAAAAAATATGAGAGAGAACTCTTCAAGTCATGCTCAGCTGGAATGCTCCTTTTTCATAAATAGTACCTCCTGGTCCGAAAAAGAGGTAAACTATCACCAGAAAGATGATATTTCATACACTTTTACAAGCTTGTAGGTATCAAGTTCGCTTGGCGATCTTTTCATATTTAGGGAGTCTGAAAAGAGCTTAAAGATGAAATTCGAGGGGTTCCTTTTTCGTGGGAGTTTAGCGAGCCCGAAAAAGTGATAAAATACAACTCAATGACTTATTCTCATTGTTTCACAAGCATGAGAAAGAACGAAGAGTAATCTCTATACCGTTTTTCTTAGTTTTTAACGAGCACGATAATGGTATCAAAAGCACTCGGAATCTTTTTCATGTTTGAATCCAGACCATGAAAAAGGAAAAAGTAAGCTCAAACTACTTTTCATGTTTTTTACCAGAGCACGAAAAGGTAAAAAGTAATATCGACACATTTTTTTCATGTTTTAACAAGAGCATGAAAAAGTGGAAAAAGTAAGCTCACCACCAACTTACTATTTTGAACGAGCTCAAAGATAGGTTGGAAGAATGCTCATGATATCTGCTTCATTTTTTAATGAGCTTGAAACAAAAAATGAAATATGCTCTGGTTAAGCCCCATTGTCGGGTTCCTTCCCAACATGATATCTAGAGGTTGGTAGATTCCCCCAGCATGATTGCTAGTGGCTTAACATGCCTCCGAAGATTTGTTTCGTCTGACTACTCTGCTTCCTTACCCAATTAAAATCCTGGATACTAATATGAATATGTTCACCAGGGGTGTAGGAAGAACGAGGATCAAGTGACACGGGAAGATGAAATGAAGGTTAAAGTCTTAAATCTAGTGGGAGACTCGACTTAAAGGGAGGGGATTTGTTTCATTTTTTAATGAGCTTGACACGGGAATAGAACTATTCTCGTGGTCATCTGTTTCATTTTTTAACAAGCATGACACAGGAATAGAACTATGCTCATGGAGCTAGTTTCATTTTTATGCAAGCTTGAAACCAAAGGTAAACTATGCTTGAGAGAACCCGTTTCATTTTTACACAAGCTTGAAACAGAAAATAACTATGCTTGAAGGGACCCATTTCATTTTTTAATGAGATTAAAGTGGAACGAAAACTATGCTCAGAATAGCCTGTTTCATTTTTTAATGAGCTTGACGCAGAAAGGGAACTATGCTCCTGAACGGTTTCATTTTTACACAATCTCGAAACCAAATGGAAACTATACTTGGGATTGGTTTCATTTTTACACAAGCTTGAAACCAAAGGTAAACTATGCTTGGGACTAGTTCCTACCCAACATGATGTCCAGAGGTTGGTAGTGTGCCCCATAGCATAAGAAGCTAGGGGAATAACTCCAGAATGATGTCCAAAGGCTGGAGACATTCCCCCCATCTCTAGGGGGAAGAAACCACTAAAACATGTGGAACATTCAAGGAAGTCTAATGACTAGGAGTCATGCGATAAGTGGGTGTCACAAAGGAAATTTGATCAATGGTCACCATATTCCCATGATGAGGAAAATACATCACTCGAAAGAGTGAGGACACTACAGCTTTCATTGCATAAACATAGTCTCGTCCAAGGAGTATATTAAAATCTAAGGGACCTTGGACTAACATAACATCAATACATACAATTTTCCCTCTTAAAGCGATAGGTAACTGAGGAAGGACCCTAAAGGTACAGTAGGCCTTCTATTAAAATCCAATATATGGTCAGTGACTAGCACAAGCTGAGGAGAACCTATAGCTTGCCAAGCAGTTGAGGATAAAATACTAACAGAAGCTCCCTCATCAACTATAGTGCAAAAGATTTCCTTATCGAAAAATCCTACAGATAGCTGGAAAGGAACACTCGAAGGAAGACGAGATTCTATTAGCCCATTCCAATCAAAGGAAATGACCTCAGTACTTGGAGGGGGTCCTGTGGAAATGGACAGGATTTCCCCTTACCTAGAACAATATGAACTGACTAGAAAAACATCAGCGGTTTCCAATTCACTCTCAACTAGAAGACTAGAATGAGACGAAGATTTTATCATGGTGACTACTTCAGTCTTGGCATTCTCCAATGAAAGAGTGGAATCGAATGGAGGTGATATCAACTCGACCAATTCAACTTCACGCTTTGAAGAAAGAGTGGTATCGACCAAGGATGGGGCTGGATCAACCACTTCATCAACCAATGGGGGGTCAAGGGACAACTTACGATATCCAGTCGGAAAGTGTTTCTGAGATACAGTAATGTATTCCAACAAATGTGAAGCTTCATCCATGCATGGACAAAGGTAAGTAAGATGCATGCCCTTGCATAACAAACAAGGATTCTTGACTTTACCTTTCCGACCCTTAATCATAGAGTCACTGGTTGATGGGGTATCATTAGTATGATGTCCATAGGATGATGATATAGGTGGTTTGGATACTTTATACCACTCTTCTAACACTTTGGAAAGGCCTGGAAAATCCTTGGGAAGGTGATCACCCTTGAAAAGCTTGCAAGGGAACTTGGGTCTACGAGGTGTTTTCATAGAATGAGTGCCATTAGAGGCAACTGGTTGATGCTTGGTCTCTTTCTTATCCTTCTTCTTCTTAACCTTCCTTTTCTTCTTCTTCGTATCCTCTTGATTACTAACACTATTGCTTTGATCAGGCAAGGAAGAAGGAACGAAAGAAGATACATCTGACGAAGAAGGGGAAGGATCAGTTTGGGATTGACACTCTCATGGGGGAGAGTTAACATTTGAAACATTGGGTACAACCAAAATCACCGGATTGAATAACCATACCTTTAATCCTATGGTTAATCCAGGAAGATTTAAAGTGGCAATAAAGGGAGTACCAATATCTCCAACTAGAGGAAAGACAAAAGGTACCCCTTGAAAATGGGCCTCTTGATTGGTAGTCCCAGAAGAGGTTTCCATATATAAACTCTCTAAGTCTTTCTAATTATCACGCACAAGAAATGCTACTCAAACTAAAAGAAACAGGAAAACTTGTGAATAAGAGGGATGTAAAAGATGGATACTCACGAGTGTGTCAAGTTGTCACAACTCGCGATATATTGTAGGGTCCAATAGTTATACTCGGCCCAATTTTTCAAAGCACTAACCAAGGAGTATTGGGACTGTACCCTTGGTCGTATAACCCGACTAACTAATAGTACGTGCGTAGTAATCTCCCTGAGTGTTGTTCTCAGTGTATTGCGACAACAAGACTGTCAAAAGGCTTACTCAGATGGTTCCAAGATTCTAATGGTGTCTCCCAATATACACAAGGTACACGGGAGCTCAAATCCGTAGTAGTGCTATCTAATGCACAACCGTACAACAAGAGACTTCCAATATACTGTCGAGTACGAAAAAGGAAAAAGTAATCTCACCACCAACTTACTGTTTTTAACGCGCTTGAAGGCAAGTTGGAAGAATGCTTATGATATCTACTTCATTTTTTAACGAGATTGGAACATAAAATGAACTATGCTCTGCTTAAGGCCCATTGACGGGTTCCTTCCCAACATGATATCCAGAGATTGGTAGATTCCCCCATCATGATTACTAGTGCCTTAACAAAAAGAATTGCGCATTGTAAAATTGATTACAAACAATACCCAAATGGGAATTTCATTCAAAATGCAAAATTTAGGGCTTACCTAAAAAGTATATGATGAAACCTGAAAGAAGTTGGACCAACATCAAATTTTTTCCAATCAAGTGCTTTGCAAAAAATCTTTGATATTCGATAAAGACAAAAACAGTAAACCACTGAAATATTGGGTATTGGTAACGGAGCAGGGAGACAAACATTGCATAGCCAAAATATTTATGGATGATTTAGACTTAAGGGACATGCATTGAAGGGAATTCATGCCTTGATAGTCTATTTCGTTGAAGAATTGAAGCAAGGTGTGTAGCATAGGTTCAAAGTACATTGTTGCCACTTATACTGACGTTTTTTCTTAGCATGTTACTAAAATTTCCTGCGTAGTCTCCTGATACTTGCGGGGAAATTGAGGAATCAAGATGCAATTATGATCTTGTAAATATGGATATCTCCATAAATCACAAAAGAACGATCTTGTATACGAGAAAGAAGATAGATTATATTTGTAGAAATCAATAATTCAATGGCTCTAAGGAGATCACAAGTACAAGTATGCATGTATTTTGTAATACATGCAATAGATGGGGATCTTACAATGCCATCATAAGAATTATTAATGCAAATGGGTCACTGGAAAAGGATATCAAAAAACCATCGGCATAGAGATAATTTTAGAACCACATTTCACAAGAAGGGGTTTTTTCAATTCACTCTAGGTGGAAGAGATCATTGAAAAAGCAATGCTTAAATGGGACCCATATCTAGGGAAGAATTGAAGAAATTCAATCTAATTGGTTTGAACAAATTCCCTCTAGAATTCTATCGGAATCTATTGAATATAGTTAAAAAGGACATACCAAAAGCAATAGATGAATAAAGAAGATTACATAAAACTTAAAAGCTTGGTACTCATGTTTCATAGAGCCTCTAGTTTCATAGTGATTTTGTTCCAAGATGAAAAATTGGTGATACCTACTAGAACTTATCCAAACCTTTTTCATGGGAATGTAGTTCATACGGACTGAAGAAGTGTATTTCTCCTTTGTTTAGCATATATATCTGACGTTTATCAAAATATATTGGATATCATTAAAAGGGACATACAAAAAGCAATAGATAAATCAAGAAGAACATGTAAAACTTAAAATCTCGGTACTCAACTTTCATAACCTCTAGTTTTAAAGCGTTTTTGTTCCAGGTAGAGCGATGAGTGATACCTACCATAAATTCCAAACCATTTTAATGGTCATGCAATTCAAATGGTCCGAAGAACCTCTCTAACTCTAGCATTTATGTCTCTAATTAGAAACCAGTTATCATGAAACCATCATGGGGTCTTTCCAAGGCCATGCTAGTTGGCTAATGTGTTATTCAGCTGGAAATATTATCATCTACCCAGTACTCTATCCTTGGGGAAATATTAGTTATCCTCCTGCTAGGGAATGATTATGTGTATTTATGTTTCTTATTAATTTAGAGTAGTGAGCATATCATGTTGTTGAAGTTTAAATTTTTATTATGTCACAATAACAAGTTGAGTCTAGAATTTGGCAAGCCTGAAAGGCATATATATTTCCAATCTCTTTAAAACTTACTTCTTTATGAAATTAAGTTCTAATTTTTAATGTATTTGGATATGTATTTGTTGTAACTAGCATAGAGAAATGGATAAATAGTCCAAATGGTCTCAATAGACATCCTCAATTTTAAAGCTTGTCACTCCATTCATGTCCTTCCCAAATACATCTAATGATAAGATGATAAAATAATGGCTCCATTGTAGAGTAGTTAGTGGGTTACCTGCTAAACTATTTAGTAACCTATTTATTAAAACATTTATAAAGGTTAGTAGATTAGTTATTAAATCATTTATAACACCACTGTAAAACCTAAGATATCATGTTTTTATAAATAAACTAAATAGTTGTTGGTAGTAAAAAATATTTTGAACCAGAAGCAACAAATCAAAATAATTTGAAAGAAATATGTTTTGATTAATAAAAAAAATTCTGAAGGGACCTAGTCATACTTCTTGTAAGAGAAATATTGGTTTTATGTGTGGTTAATACTTTAGTGCAATAGGATTTTGTTACTGCAAGTTGTGTATTTGCTATGCTTTGGGTAGGTACCCAAATACACAAGCATTCCTTCAAAAGTCTACGTTGAGACCCCGTCATATTACCTCAAAAGTACATTGTAACCAAGTTTTATAAGAATATAAACTTTGTATCACATCACATGTTGTAATCCTGATTTTTTGTTAAGAAATCTATAGATCCTGGATAATATTTTTGTGAATGTAGATTTGAATTTTTTTAAACTTTGATCTCACTTGACAAGAATTTTTCCTTCCTATGGTGGAATGTTACTAATAGCAAATAGATTTCATTGATGAACACATAAATGAGTATGATATGGAATAGCTAATGCCAAGTGTTTCATGTTTTGACTTTTTCTTACTTGTTTGCATCTCTATTGCTAGCTTATGTGCTTTGACACGTTGCAAATGCAACCCAAAATAGAATTGGACTACATAAAGGTAGGGAGTACACATGAACAAAGTGGAACAAATGATCATGTATGGAGGGCGGATTCCATCGGAATATATCATGAGCACATTTTCCACATTTATAAATTTAATCAATTTTGCATAGATTTCAATAGCTTGGCTTTAATAAATTTGAATGATTTTGAGGCATGAATATTAGGTTGAATGTGTGTTTTTGAATTGAATCCATTAAAATTCAAATCCAAAGGATGTTGCTTTCAAATTGCATTTTTGAACACATATGAACAATTCTTAGCTATATAAGCATCATATTAAGACATACACTTCCATAAGGGAAACACCTTATGGCATGCTAAATGATTCAAACCTAAGGTACATGTAAATCCTAGTTTAGGTGGGCCTTCACCACTTGCAATACATTGACAAAATGGAAATGTGAATGAAGGGTGAGGTGCTTGTGACATATAATAAAGCAATAGGAAATACAACTATTCAAAATGTCCAATGAATCATGAATCAATGTCAATTAATACACTTTTCCAATATATGATTTGAAAACTATCTATGGATATGGAGACTAATAGATAGAGAGACCTTACACTTTTCCAAGATGATTAAAAAATTATGAACATAGAGGAAAGCGAGAGAAAGAAAACCACTCATGTCATGTTTGAATTCCATTTTAGTATCAAGAGGAGGAGGAGGAAATATTTCTATCTTAAGGTAGCCAACTTGTAATGAGGTATGTATCCACACTTGGACTTGACTTGCTCCAACACTTTTGCAAGATTCGGGAAACCTAGAAACTTTATTGAAGGTTATTTAATTGAATATTTTATATCTAACACATGATCATTTAGATGACTAGAAATCATGGACATATGATTTGTAGTCATTGAATATATCCTGGAGAAATGTCAAATGTGTTGTGTGACCATGAAGATTACTCTTTTCCTCTTCCCTTTATTATAACAAACCTTTTCCCATCCCTTGTGAACAAATTTTATGCATTTCCTCTTCCTTCATCCCATTATTATAATTACAAGGCTTTGACCCAGCTGATTGATTCATCATCATCATCACCACCACCACCACCACGAGCATGCATTTAAATGACTTTACAAAATTGGTAGGCCTCATCATCAACTGACCCACTCACACAAATGCAAAAGAAAATGATATTTTAGTTGTACAATTCCCACCCATCCCAATTCCAAAGGAAACAATAACAAGAATAAGAGGTTATAGGCATGGAATAGGATTAACCATTGTCGTGATTACATTGTTAAGAAAATAAAATTCCATGAGGATTAATGTATTGACACCAATTGCTTCCATTATGTTTCCATTGAAACAACAATAAATTATGGTGTCTATTCCTCCTCCTAATCTCACCAATTATAATAAGCTCGCAAAACCTATGTAGGAAGTCCATAAATTTAAGCATTCTCCAAATGACCACCTAGAGATTAATGCCATTGTGTATTGGCTCAATTTGTTGGAACCATTAAAATATTCAATCAACAAAAGTTGGGATGAGCTTTCATGTAAAAATACAATGCCTCTTGCTCAAGGATTTCTTCATGAAATAATTAAAAATGATTTTCTCATAGCTTGACTAAGAAGAGGTGCATTATTCAATCCGATTAAGGATAAATAAGAGCAAGTGGTGTTACGAGAAATATAGGTAACAAACTATTCCTTATGCTTTGTTATTTCTAAATTTAGCATAGTTTAAACATCTCTCATGCACAATAAATCTAATAAGAATGATGTATTACTTTACTATAAAACCCGAAGAAAATAAAAACCAATGGACTTGTATGATTTACCTCTACTATAAATGAAACACTATTCCACTTTTCAAAATATTTGTTTGTATTAATGCTATAACATTAATGCCCTCATGAATATACCTTGTTCACAATAGCAATTGCAATGCTGCATTCATACACCTCAATATATAATTGTATATTTACTAGCATTTACACCAGGAGGTGCAAAAGTGAACACTGGTAGGAGAGATAAAAGTTGTAACAATCTCGGAAACATCAGATTTGGAAACATCAGAACATATCAAAAGCATGACCTTCCAACGATATGCTTTTGCCACTATCAATCTTCGACAAGATCGATCTCAAGTCTTGCCTCAACAAACTTGGATAGGTTCCGGTTCGACAAGTTTCAACTCGACCAACTTTGTCGGAGGTTGCCGAATGCGTCGAAGTGTTGTATGTCTGCCGAACTCGATACTTTTCGAACTGGAACCTGTCGGGATTGGTCAAGTTGAAACTTGTCGAATTGGAACCTGTCGAGACTTGTCAAACCGGAACCTGTCGGGGTTGGTCGAGTTGAAACTTGTCGAATTGGAACCTGTCGAGACTTGTCGAACCGGAACCTGTCGGGGTTGGTCGAGTTCTCGTCGACAATCAAAACAAAATAGTGGTCGGGTGATTCCTCCGACAATATTTGAAGAGCCGACAAGTTTATGGGTTGGAAAGAAAATCCCATGTCACTGAGGTTTTAACAATTAAATCGAAGAAAGAGAAAATAAAAGGAAATTTATTTGCACGAAGAAGAAGTTTTGCTCGATATGAATTCCGCACTTGAATGAACATAACACTGGAAATACTTGGAAGAAGAAGCTATTGATTTGGCACATTGTCATGGAATGAAGGAGCTTTGTGATTTCCCACAGTGGGAGACAATTTTTGGAGTTATGTTAGACTCTATACGGCATGGGAATCATCATCAAAACGAAAAGATATATATGGGAAACAATGAAAACGCTACCAATTCATTTGGTGCCCGACCACTTCCTTAGCAGCCAACCACTTCAGTCGAATTAAATCTGACCACTCCAGTCGGCTCCCGACCACTTCCTTAGCAGCCGACCACTTCAATTGAATTAAATCCGACCAGTACATTCGACACGTCTCATGGACTCCTCGGTTTGGTCGGTCGTCTGATGGTCAATTTGGTCGGTCGTCTTCTGATGGTTAACTGGATTATGGAGGCAAGAATTTTGCACAATTTAAATTGAATTAGAATTTTGAAAAAGTCCGTGGATGTTTCAATAATTAATTTGTAACTTCCGAAAGGAAGTTGGCATGCATTTCTTTTCAAATATTCATTGCGTTCTCCAAGATGCTTTGCTAGTTCATTTTCCCTTAGATGAAAACTCAATACACCAGATTGATTTTGCTGCAGTGGTTTGGTATTTGATTGCAATGCATTCGAAGAAATACTGGAGAAATACTCTGATATAATGTTATTATTTTCCTCTTCCCCTAAAATTGAAAAAAATGACCTGGGTGTCGAATGGTAGCGCATCAACCCTGTTGGTCCCTGAAAATTGTTGCAGGAGGGCATTAACAAATACACTGTTAATTATAAATACACTATATCTTTCTTTCAACTGAAATGAAAGGTGCAATTTCTGAAAGAGAAAAGAAATATATACAATATCATTCATGCTTATCCCATAAACGCAATATGACCCTGTCAAGATTCATGTCAGATTAATTAATTCCTTTGTATTTTTGTTGAGATCCATTGAAAATATTAATTTGTCATATGAATGGAACGTCGACATGACTATGGCTAAACTCAAGATGACCAAACATCGACAGGTTCATCTCGACATGTCTATTGGATGTATCATGACTATTGGTTGTATAGAAGTAGTAGCAACAACTTCGAAGCATGAATTTTCGGAAGTAGAAGCGAATTTAGTTTCAAGAATTTTTTAGCAGCATCTTAGATCACCGATTTGTGGGCATTGATGAATTCGGTCGAACTCAGTTTAACCTGTCGAAGGTTTTGCAAATATATAATGATGGACTTACGTTTTAATGGGTTCGACTTCTGGGTAAATAAAACTCAAACATGTCGACATGATAATGGTCGACGTTAATATTAAATTATATGGTCGAGAGTGAGTGTAATACTAAGTGATTTGGTCGACAAGTCAATATTAAACTATGTACCAAACTCTAAAACTGTCAACCTGGAACCTGTCAATGTTCTTAATGTTAGTTATTATTCTCGTCTATTACAATGGCGACTGTATAAATTTCAAAAGGAGAATCAACATCCTAATGATCTGTGCCCGACATCTTTCTTACATGTGTCTGAAATTTAAATTTACAATCTGAAATTCACTGTTCTGAATAGATGAGTAAGGAATTATGTTTTCCAAAGTTGGTTGTATAGAAGTAGTGGCAACAACTTCGAAGCATGAATTTTCGGAAGTGGAAGTGAATTTAGTTTCAAGAATTTTTTAGCAGCATCTTAGATCACCGATTTGTGGGCATTGATGAATTCGGTTGAACTCGGTTTAACCTGTCGAAGTTTTTCCAAATATATAATGATGGACTTACGTTTTAATGGGTTTGACTTCTGGGTAAATAAAACTCAAACATGTCGACATTATAATGGTCGACGTTAATATTAAATTATATGGTCGAGAGTGAGTGTAAAACTAAGTGATTTGGTCGACAAGTCAATATTAAACTATGTGCTAAACTCTAAAACTATCGACCTGGAACCTGTTGAAGTTCTTAATGTTAGTTATTATTCCCATCTATTACAATGGCGACTGTATAAATTTCAAAGTATTATTTCTTTCTAGCTCTATTTGCGGTATTAAAATGCATTTAGATCATTACAGTATTAAAATGCTTTTTAAATATAAGAATCCGATAATTATTGATCAGTCTTATCGCTATTCGACATCACCATTTAAAATTCAGTCCTATTGCGATTCGACATTACCATGTAAAATTCAGGTAAAGCGGAAAACATGGAAAAACATATCAAAGTGGACGACTAGATATAGTCGGCGTGCGCGAAAGCAAAAACACATGCGGCAGGATACCATTGAATCCATAGACGAGGAATCTTTTCGAGGTGGAAGGTCACGCTTCTCCATGGGGAAACACCTTCAGCGTAATTAAGAAAACATAAAAAAAAATATTTACGATAAATATTATTTTTAAAGTGAATTATTTTAGGATAAATATTATTTTTTGCATTTCTAACAGACTTTTTAGCATTGATTCTCGAGAAGGATGTTCCAAGGTTTTTTTAAGATTTCAAATCAATTTGTCTTTGTAGAGTAGTTTATAAAATCATTTCAAAGGTGAAATAAGCAATTCGGGTTATTAAATGGAAGAGAGATCCATCAGGCAATTGGTATATCTTAAGAAGATGTGAATTCCATCAAGTTGATAAGTAAACTCTTTCATCATCAAATTGAGAAATTATATTATGTATTTCTTAATTTGAATTTATTCAAGATAGATATTATTTTTAACATTTGTAATGAAATCATATTTTATGGACTATAAGGCTATGAACTCTACTTTTTTTTAGCATTGATTTCCAAGAAGGATGTGCCAAGTTTTTTTCAAGATTTCAAATCAACTTCTCTTTGTAGAGTAATTTACAAAGTCATCAACTTCTCTTTATAAAGTCATTTACAAAGTCATTTTAAATATAATTGATATAAAATCCATACTTATATTTTCTCCTTGCATATCAATTAAGCAATTTGACTAAGACAAAGCCATGAGGCAATTGGTATATCTCAAGAAGGTCTTCATTCTATCAAATTAATTAAACTACCCTCTATCATAAAATAATTGGCTATTTATAAAACATATGATAGAATAAGTTTTTCATATTTAAGATTGATAATGCTCAATGTTGGGATTCTCTTGTGATTTTGTGAATAGGATGAAAGGTTATAACTAATGTATTTCATTTTCATTTATTCAAACTAATGCTGAATTTCATTTTCACTTATTCAAACTAATGCTCTATTCAAAGGAATTAAAAAATTAGGATGAGATTTTTTTTCCACTAACTCATTTCCTTTTCATCCATTATTAAAGAGATGGTGTAGACCAACAAGTTACTATCAAAGTTTCATCCATTATTAAAGATATTGTAATATATGTCTTCATGTATGGCTCAATATAACATTTTACAAAACATAAAATAAAAGTAATGATAATAATAATGCTAAAAAATATTAATGTTTTGATATGTTAGGTAAGATTTATTAAGTGGTGAGATGGATCAAATCTCTTAAAATGTAAATTTTTTTAAAATATAAAATTTGAGGAAAATTTTGCTTCAAAAATTTTGATCATAAAAATTTTAAATTTCTAATAATAATGACAATCAAACAATAAACTTTCAATCATGAAAACAATCAAATTTACATATCTTGAAAATTCAATATTATGTTTAATATACAATTTTAACATTAAAAAATATATATATATATATAAATATAATATTGTTTGATAAATATAATATCAAATGGATTTAACCTGAAGCAAAATATATTGTACCTATTTTTTGAAGGTCGTTTCATGCTTTGATTTTGACTCCCAATGAGATATTTTTGTTTGTATTAATAATGATATTTTTTCATATATCAACCACTTGAATGTTATAGGTTACATTGGCAAGTCAACCATTTAAGTATTTTTTAATTTTACATTTGCCATGGTGATTGAATCATACTTGCCTACTTCAGTATGAATGCGATCTATTCATCTGTATGAATGGTGATCTTTTGTCATAAACATCTAAATCTTTAATTGTGGCGTTGTAGAACCTCCTAGATTTATAAAAATGCAGATTTCTTTGTGTTGAGGTTGTTAAGCCTACTATACATGATGCAATTAGAATGTTAGGTGGATGAATCTTCTTCTCGTTCTTGAACTGTGCATGCAATTAGAACGTTTGGTGGATGAATCTTTTTTACGTTCTTGAACTGTGTATGCAATTGGATTAACCTTCTTCTCGTTCTTAAACTGTGCATGCAATTGGATGAACCTTCGTCTCGTTCTTAAACTGTGCATGCAATTAGAACGTTTGGTGGATGAATCTTCTTCTTGTTCATGAACTCACCTCATAGTTGGGCATGGTAGTGGTAATAACATATCCAAAATATACTAAAATTTGAAGAAAATAAGACAAAACAATATCCAAAATACACTGCAGACTAACAACTACATTCAAAGGAAAAACAAAAAACTGCAATTCCAAAAGGCCCACTCAAGAGTCACAGTAAGTACTAAAATATGTTTTCAATTAGACTTTTCTCATTCTTCTTTATTTTTATGTTTTTTTCACCCAGGGTCAATTTGGATTTCTCAACTTCTCTAAAATATGTGATTTTCTCATTCTTCTTTATTTTTATGTTTTTTTTTCCCAACGTCAATTTGGAGAATAATTTAATTCCAACATGTGTAGCATGAGGAGGAAGAATTCACACTTTGTCCACAATTTACACTTTTTCAGATATTAGATCAAACCATAATTGATGAATTGATATCCTAGTGATGAGTTGATATCCATTTTGCATGCTTTCTCGTCGTCACTGTCAATTATGGTTTGATCTAATAGATGAAGAAAAATCATAATAGATGAAGAAAAAATACAAGAATGAATGGAATCCAAATGAGCATCATGCTTTCTAAGTGGTGTCTCAATAATGGTTGAGAGATCGAATGGAGTTTCTAACACAACACAAACGGTGTTGCAGAGACGAAATCAAGAAGAGGACATTTCTTTTGCAGCCAAGAATGGCTCTTTCCTACTATTGCTATGGAGATGGATAACAAAGCATATACGATAGTAGCGGATAGCAAGGATCCAACTTGCCACATTTGTACAGAAAATGGGACAGAGCGTGCCAAATGTGTCTCAGAATTGAGTTGAGATCAAGATCTGTGCATGCTTGCCATTGGAGAATCATCTGTAAGGAAAACATGGATATTTGATTTTCTACCTTCATAATATCTTCCTGCACTGCTGCAAACATGCTTGTTTGATTTTCTAGTTTCATGATATCTTCACCAACTACATGGTAGCTGGTTTTGTAGAAAGAAAAAATGAGTTGCTTGATCACAATCTGACGGTGAAGATCTTCCTAAAATCATAATGGAGGTACAAAGGATCGGTTTCTTCGTATTCGACTCCATCCTCATCGAGCAAGTGCAATTCCACATCAGCCGTGTTTTCATTTTCCATCTGCAAGAATTGTTTGGCCATTTCACAGTGAATTTCAAATCTTAGATTGTCACTATGATTGCTAAATCTTCGATTTGAAGTCTCTCATTGAGAATTTATTTTGCTCAGTTAAGAGAGATTTAGAGACAGTTTCCGAAAATTGTTTTACTTATCAAGAAAGTTGTTTTTTTTTAATTTATCGGCAATCTGTAATTGAATGCTCCGGTCGCACGAATGTTTGCAAAATCAAATAGCAAAATATGGCTGCCCCTAGCGAGATGACCTGTCGCTGGTCGTCGGTCGCGAGTATTCTTGCAAAAGCAGGACAAAGTGCGAATACAATGAACAAGGTAAGATGACCGGTCGCCGGCTCACTAATGTTTGCAAAACCAAATTGTGAAATATGGCTGCCCTTAGTGAGATGACTGGTCGCCGATCTGCGGTCGCTGTGTTCTGGCAAGTTTCTGTCGATCGCAGAGTGCAGCGATGCGTCGCCGAGAACAATATCCACTTAAACATTGCAAACAATAAAATGTCAATATCCACAATTTTAAACTCCAAAATATAACAAAATTTCAAAAATTGAAATGGAAAAACCCTAAACCCATAAATGAACTTCAGAAGCAAACCACAAATATTAATTGAAAACCCCAGCTCCAGGAAAGTGCTAATTAATAAGAGTCTGAGTTCAGTGCGAGATGGATTTGATCTTCTGATCACCTAGCTGTCTCCATCCATCTATTGATAGCCCAGTGAAGATAAATCGTCCAACTCAGAACTAATTTTACACAATTAAATTAAGATATAGATATAGATATTCTTAATTATTTATGTGTCGGTTTGATTATACTTGCAACTACAACAAAGTTTTGGAATTGGTCACTGTATGACTATCTACTCTGCGATAGGCTAAATCGTCCTCTTTTTGACAGGTTCTCAAACGCGTTGGTCCTTGTGGACACAAAAAACTAAATCGGTTTGCTGCAAATTTCATAGTGTCCAATAAACTGTCATTTTGATTAAAAATCCATTCACTTTCATGCCATATCAAATTGTGCTTCTATTTAGAACGTAGTTGTGTATTTTAGAAAATGGCATTTAATCGATCAATCAGCCAATAGACTAGTGCAACCAGAGATCCTTTACAAGTGTTTACCTTGATCGATTAGCAGAGGTTAAAATCTGTTAGATAAAAAAATGCATAAACCCAAGTTAAACTCAAAATAATTACTAATATTTTAAGTGTTAATCATGGATTTCAATACACATTGATCTAATTTTTTTGAAACAGATTTTAGTTCTCTCCCTTGATCTTATACAATTAAATTTCAATCCAAGATTAGACTGTACTAAGTGTGTAGCAGTAATCTGTACAAAATGGTGGTGGACAGTAAAGTCCAAAAATAGGTAAAAAATTTGCATGCATCATGACAAATGCTTTGAAAGTAAAAAACTGAGCGACCTTGATACATTGTCGACCATAGCAGGAGCAAAGCTCTTAGGTAGTTCTACTGAACCCAATACAAACAAATATATGGAAACGAGTAATCAAATAGAATGTTATAATGATGCAAACTCTGGCTTCGTCTTCACTGTTGAATTCGAATATATGTGAAAGACAATTTATAAGCAGCCGGCGGTAATAAAAGACAAAAATTATAAACAACAAGCCTCTTGTTCTGCAAAGAGGGACTCGAGTACATGTTGTTCATGCGATAAGTTTTGGAAAAGAATTGTCTTGTGAAATTATTTTAGTGCAACTACTCTACATGTTTTTGCTATCAACTTATCGTCCATTTAGATGTTGGTTCATTTTCGAAGAAACGCCTAAAATATGAATGTAAATAGCAAAACAAAAAGACTGTAGTTACCAGGCTCCATCAAAGCCAAACGATGCAGGTCTTTTCACGGGAATGAAACTGATGATGTCTTCCTAAAATGTAATGGACTCTTCTATGGATCTGCAGACCAGAGCAATATGCTTGAATGATTTCAGAGAAACGGGTCCTGATCTTGATCCTCGAGTTCACCATTCTCGTCTAATGTTAAATTTACAGTGTCTTTGTTCCTGCTGTCGTGAGACAGAGTAACTGATCCAAATGAGAGGAATGAGATTGACCGTGACTGTGTTATGTTTTTAAATTTTTCACCATACGCATCAATTTGCAGACTTCTTTTGTGTACATAAAATTGAAGCAAAGGCTTATACAACCTTGATGACCTTCCTGTGCTGATTACAAGAAACCACCAGTTTCTAAAGTCCATGTCGTAGAAAACTCCCCGTCAAAGAACATGTCTTGGCTAATCGAAAAGCAAATAGAATATTTCTTGACTTTGGACTTGCAATGGAATTTCGGGGTGGTCAGCAGCTTCAAAAGGGCAATCTCTGAAAACAATTGCAATTGAAGGGCGATTGTCAGGATTGTTTAAATAGTCGAAGATTTGGTGCAGCGGCCAAGGAAGGAAGAGTTTCGCACAGAGAGGAGGCAGTCGCGGAGAAGTAGAACCATCTACGTGGAAAGATCTCCTTCGCTCCATGAGCGAGGAATCTTGCTGATGTGGAGGTAATGCTTCTCCATGGTGAAAACGCCTACACCGTAATTAAATAATAAATATTAAAATATTAAAATTAATTAATTAATTTTCAAATCCACTTCTTTCATTGATGTATTATTGATGTAGTTCACATATATAATATAAAAATGAATTTGAGGGTTTGATAGTCGGCTCAAATGTTGAGCTTGGCGGCCATGGATCCTCCATGGCCACTTTACTCCTCCTCCATTGTTTTACTTTCTGTCATTGGCCGGATGTAGTTGATTACGGACGATTTCATCCTTCATTTTGGAACAATGGCGGTGCCTTCCCGTGGAAACCCATTGGGTAGCAGGCTCCTCCTGCTTCCCAGTGGCGGCGGCGGTGGTTTTTTGTGATGTGGGGAGTAGATTCGGAACTGGGCATCCTTGGCACGGGACGACGGAGGCAGTGGAGGTATGTGGAGTATATGGGCTTAGTTTTCTCCATTGACAGCGGTAGAATCGCTAAGGAAGCCGAGCTAAACAAATGCATAAACCCAAGTTAAACTCAAAATAATTACTAATATTTTAAGTGTTAATCATGGATTTCAATACACATTGATCTAATTTTTTTGAAACAGATTTTAGTTCTCTCCCTTGATCTTATACAATTAAATTTCAATCCAAGATTAGAATGTACTAAGTGTGTAGCAGTAATCTGTACAAAATGGTGGTGGACAGTAAAGTCCAAAAATAGGTAAAAAATTTGCATGCATCCTGACAAATGCTTTGAAAGTAAAAAACTGAGCGACCTTGATACATTGTCGACCATAGCAAGAGCAAAGCTCTTAGGTAGTTCTACTGAACCCAATACAAACAAATATATGGAAACGAGTAATCAAATAGAATGTTATAATGATGCAAAATATAGCTTCGTCTTCACTGTTGAATTCCAATATATGTGAAAGACAAAATTTATAAACAGCCTGCGGTAATAAAAGACAAAAATTATAAACAACAAGCATCTTGTTCCGCAAAGAGGGACTCCAGTACATGTTGTTCACGCGATAAGTTTTGGAAAAGAATTGTCTTGTGAAATTATTTTAGTGCAACTACTATACATGTTTTTGCTATCAACTTATCTTCCATTTAGGTGTTGGTTCATTTTCGAAGAAACGCATAAATATGAATGTAAATAGCAAAACAAAAAGACTGTAGTTACTAGGCTCCATCAAAGCCAAACGATGCAGGTCTTTTCACGGGAATGAAACCGTTGATGTCTTCCTAAAATGTAATGGACTCTTCTATGGATCTGCAGACCAAAGCAATATGCTTGAATGATTTCAGAGAAACGGGTCTTGATCTTGATCCTCGAGTTCACCATTCTCGTCTAATGTTAAATTTACAGTGTCTTTGTTCTTGTTGTCGTGAGACGGAGTAACTGATCCAAATGAGAGGAATGAGATCGACCGTGACTGTGTTATGTTTTTAAATTTTTCACCATATGCATCAATTTGCAGACTTCTTTTGTGTACATAAAATTGAAGCAAAGGCTTATACAAAGGCTTATACAACCTTGATGACCTTCCTGTGCTGATTACAAGAAACCGCCAGTTTCTAAAGTCCATGTCGCAGAAAACTCCCCGTCAAAGAACATGTCTTGGCTAATCAAAAAGCAAATAGAATATTTCTTGACTCTAGACTTGCAATGGAATTTCGGGGCGGTCAGCAACTTCAAAGGGCAATCGCTGAAAACAATTGCAATTAAAGAGCGATTGTCAGGATTGTTTAAATAGTCGAAGATTTGGTGCAGCGGCCAAGAAAGGAAGAGTTTCGCGCAGAGAGGAGGCAGTCGCGGAGAAGTAGAACCGTCCACGTGGAAAGATCCCCTTCGCTCCATGAGCAAGGAATCTTGTTGATGTGGAGGTAATGCTTCTCCATGGTGAAAACGCCTACGGTTTAATTAAATAATAAATATTAAAATTAATTAATTAATTTTCAAATCCACTTCTTTCATTGATGTATTATTGATGTAGTTCACATATATAATATAAAAATGAATTTGAGGGTTTGATAGTCGGCTCCAGTGTCGGCCATGGATCCTCCATGGCCACTTTCCTCCTCCTCCATTGTTTTACTTTCTGTCATTGGCCGGATGTAGTTGATTACGGACGATTTCATCCTTCATTTTGGAACAATGGCGGTGCCTTCCCATGGAAACCCATTGGGTAGCATGCTCCTCCTGCTTCCCAGTGGCGGCGGCGGTGGTTTTTTGTGATGTGGGGAGTAGATTCGGAACTGGGCATCCTTGGCGTGGGACGACGGAGGCAGTGGAGGTATGTGGAGTACATGGGCTTAGTTTTCTCCATTGACAGCGGTAGAATCGTTGAGGAAGCCGAGCTACGGTGGCTTTCTTGGCTCTAGTTCGAAGATGGATGTGGACGACTGATTATGCACGAGTTTCAAACATTGGCGTGGGTACCCTTTGACGGTGGTGGACTGCCAATAGCATTGGCTTCGGCGTACTGCTGGTGAGCTCGTGCTCCTTTGAGGCGGCGGCAGCTGTTTCTTTACCGAGGGGAGTCACACTACGAATTCCTTGTCTGGGTGAGGTTTCTTTGCGGCGGCCTGGGGTTTCATTGCTGAAGCCAGTGGCTCTGCAAACTTTACAAACATTTTGGATATTCGTTTTTTTCTTTTTTCTATTTTGCTTCTTTCTTATTGTTTTTTTATGCAACTCTATCTGAGTTGGGTTTTAACATTATCTGAGCTGGGTTTTTTTCATTGTATTTGAGCCATTCATGGTTGCCCGGAACTAGGTTTTTAGATGTAGGATTTTTTCTGAGGTGCCTTGGTACCTGAATTTAATGAAGCTGAAAAGATGCTACTAGAAAGGGCTCGCAGAAGCCTTTTGGCGCTATCTAAATTAATTTTATACTCGAAAGATGAAATAAAATTACGCTTTTTTTTCCAAGAAAAAAATAAAATATAAAAATGAATTTTACAAACAATAATATAACAATGAATTAATATAATTTAATGTGGTTTCCCACAATCATTTGAATGCATATTTTAAAGTGTAGGTCGGTATCAAAGTGGTTGTAGGATATCCAGAATTTCAATTGTTATCCACTCTTCACACCAAAATTACATTGGAATGTCAAATGGCACACTATTTTTTCCCAAAAACTATGTGGCTTAAAATTAATATATCAAATTTAGTTCTCTAGTTGTTTAGCATTGATTAGTATAACCTTTGTTGGAGTTGGATTAATTATGGATGTGCTATTTCCCCAAATTTTCTTGCTATGTCCTAGATAGGACCAGCCAGATTTGTTCTAAAAACCACTTCACTCATAATTCTATACTACGTGGCTTTGTTAATAAACAATATAAAGTCAATGAAATACTGCAAATTAGTTGGTTGTGCAACTTGTCGAACTGAATATGAAGACCATTTTGAAAAAAGTAGCATATGAGTGATGATCTATCAAAAGGACAATGTAGAAGAATCTTAAGTTCATCAAGGGAAATCGATGACCATTGTGTGACAAATGTGGGTCTGTGGGATATAGGGGTCATAGTGATCTACAATAAATTTTGTTTTGGTCCCATTAGCGAACAACATTTTACTTGTTGGAGAAGTATTTTTTTTGTTTTTTTATCATGATTTTCCATGTTCAGATCTTTCCTTCTACCAAGACCCCATATTTTTCAAAGATAAAAACTTCATTCCAAGTCATATTTGTTGTTATGGAGATAAAGCTTTCAAGGTTGAGTCTTGCCTCTAACATGAGCAAATTTCCTTACAACTTTCCATGAAATTTGTTGTTTTGAAGATAAAGCTGTCACGTTCGAGTCTTGCCTCAAACACGAGTAGATTTTCTTACAACTTTCCATGAAAACTTTCATTTTCTTTGCATTAAAAAAACACGAAAATTTTCATTTGCTTTGCATTCAAAAAAGCACGAAAGAAACAAAAATATTATGTGTCCTTGGGCACGAATATAGATGATTTTCTTATGTCCTCTATCTTATGGTGAAAGATGATGGAGGGGAGATAGCCAAATTACAAGTGAAAATACAACTTCACGGGGGCTTAGATAGCTTGGAACACCTAATCCAGGTCATGATACCTTAATGACAATATGAACCATGTCTTGGTATTTGACAATAATATGGACCCATTGCAGGAGTTATACAATTTAAGGAAGATCTTGCTAATAAAAATGAACTCCTTTCGTTCTTTGTTCTTGCATGCAATTGTTTTACAAAATGAAACTCTTCACAATATAAAATGAATGTGCATGTTAATAATAGAGAGCACATTAAATGCATTGTTATCAATAATGCAAGATACAAACCCACCTCCTCCTTGAACTTCAAATCATATGTTTGATGTTAGCATAATATTTCCACAATAGGATGCACATAATGCTAAACACCTCAATTTCCTACTTCCATTTCCACAGTTGGATGCATATGTCACAATAAACCATAAAATAATAAACTACAAATGCTTGTTCCATTTTGAAACAATTAAATGAAAACATTTTGAGCCAAAAACAACCACACCAAGTTTGTAAATACTTCCACTTGTTTTAAAGTTGTATTGTTGAGGTAGAGCCACACTAAGAGGATGTATCATATTATAATGGATCTTGCTCATATCTAAGATAGTCTATAACAATCCAAGAAATCTATGGTTTAGGATTAATATAAGGCTCTCAGCTCTATCTATAAGGATTTATCTCTTCTTTGCAATCCCCATTAAGTCTCTGATAATGCCCCATGAAGATTTCATGTTTGGTTTGTTCTCCTTTCCACTGTTTGATTGTTTCTCAGGATTTTCCAACACCATACATTTATGGAAGATTCAATACAATTTGCAATTTCTTGAATGTGGTGTTCAGATGACAAATCTAGGCAGTCAAAAAGACAATCTGGGGATAACTTCTTTGATGTTATGTATCAGTAGATGATATCCCCAAGACTACTTTTTCCATTCTGGGATAAAGCAAGCAAAAAAGATCATATATTATCCAGGATCTGCTGCAGTTTGTGTTTGACGGGAAATAGAGACTACATGCTTAACTTTGGAAGAGCTTGTTTGTGAGAAACAAGTGCATTCTTTGTAGAGAATTGTTTATCATAACCTAAAACAATAGCAAGACCAATTTCTACTTGTTTATAAGAAATAAGGACATTCTTTGTAAAGAATTGTTTATCATAACCTTAGACAAGAACAAAACCAAATTCTACTTGTTTGTGAGGAACAAGTGCATTCTCTGTAGAGAATTGCCTAGATAAAATTTTAATTTTGAATACCATGACACCATTTAACTGTAGGTAAAAATATTTAAATAGTAGTTTTACCAAACTCCTACCTCTAAGCTACTATCATCTAGAAAATTTTGGAAAGCTAGATCAGTTCAACAATGTAATCACTAACACATAGAAACCACTCCATCTCTCTTTGGCACATGTATTTCTTCTCTTGCACCAGAGGTTGCAATCTCCGAAGTTTTCCAAAAGTAGTAGCTTCCAAAAGAGGTCCCCGTGTTAGGAATTAGCATCTTGGAAATGAAGAAGTTAAAAATGATGTCTTAAGACTTACATAGAATCTTTTGTGATTCCAAAGCATAATTAAAAAAGTTACACCTGAGAGATTTGTAATGTCATTATATATTACTAAGGATATGCATACTCCTTTACCACCACCTAACATGTCTTCACCCAAAAGTAACTTTGAAAATCTTTCTTTCATCAGTTTAACTTCTGCAAGCATAAAGCAGTTGATTTATTAAGGAAAACGAGTATACTTGCCTGAATTTACACATACCATCAGGCTAAACAATATCCAGTTGCTCATTTTTCACCAAAGTTATAGTGCCCTTATTGAATATAGAAAATGGTCAAATAAAGAGAGCAATTTATGGTTAAGCATCATGTGGTCCAACCAACAAGACGAATAAAATTCCACAAGACATATCCATAACATCAAAATACACTTCAAAATGACAAACTTGAAAATGTATGTCCATCAAAAGGGTCTTTGAGAGCAAAGGTGGAGCTTTAAATATATTTAAAGTAAATAAAATTTGAAAATGAGCCAATCTTTGATGAAACACTGCCCAGAAAGAGCGTACGATGTGAAGATAGATTTAAAGCTCAGAGAAAATATAGGATATACGTAAGTTTCTCAAATGCTTAAGTAAATCCAATCTTTTGATTTCCAATTCTTAAATGGTTTTTCACTTTAATCCATTTCTTCTAAAGTGCTAAAACTTAATTGCAAAATCCTACGTTACTAATTAGGATAGTCGTGGAAAAATACAGATATTTTTCCTTTATTTTTATTTATTTTAAAGAAAACATAATAGAAGCACTCAATACTAAAGCATATAGCCAAAATAGAAGCATGCTTTAGAG
This sequence comes from Larix kaempferi, assembly GCA_027924585.1. Classification (NCBI taxonomy): domain Eukaryota; kingdom Viridiplantae; phylum Streptophyta; class Pinopsida; order Pinales; family Pinaceae; genus Larix; species Larix kaempferi. Next base: position 17,173,562 of record BSBM01001219.1, on the reverse strand, counting down.
CTTATAATTTTGAAGAATCAAATGTACCTAATAAAATTGTCTCTCGCTTATATATTTTGTCCCCCCATATTACATAGTCCTTGCCACCTATTATTTCCAGAGGAACAATGGATATTTCACAACTTGTGGGTTTTGTGCTTCCTATAGGCCATATTGATGGTGATGATCCCGAAGAACTACTCAGAATATCCTCTCCATGATCATGATCATAATGCATTTCCCCTATACCAAGACTTAATGTCCCTAATCGAACCTACATCCAAATAGTGGAAAAATATAATAATAAGAAAGAGAGTTGAGACATTCATTTTATTTCCTCTTGTAACTCAACAAGCTACAAAACATTGCTTTTGTTCTCAAACCGTTACTCTTTGAATTACAATAAAGACAAACAATGTCATTAAAATACCATCTTAAGCATGGGAGAACCCTACGGTTAGTTATTAAAGGACTTTCTCTTACATGGAAGAGGTGCAAAGTTAAAATCCCTCTCCCCTAATGTTAAAAGTGTGTAAATTGTACTATGTTTATGCGGAATTGAGGTTCATAGTTTCCAAAATAAAACAAAATCCAACTTGTCAATATAAAACTACAACATATAAATATAATATGGATTCCAAATTAGTGATTCATTGGATGACATGAACTAGGTGTATAGGGATCCATGGGGTGCTTCATCACGTAGTTGACTTGAATTTATAGTTTTGTTCCATCCACTCTCATCATATTTTCAGGGAACATATTCAAGAAGAAGGCAGTGTATGGAATGAAATCGGGAATTCACGCAAGCTTTTATAATATTTTTCTTGATTGTTACTCGAAGCAAGTGGCTTAGATTTCAATGTTTTTAACACCTCTAACTCTTGTTCAAACTCTTCTTATTATGATTGGTTTGAAGTTGGAACATCAAATCTTGTAAATTATCCCCCATCTATGAACCTTTGACGCGTGGAATCAACATATAGTCCATAGTAGAATTACCTATCAATTAAAAACCAAACCACTTGTTACCAACATCTACATGTAGGAGTCACCTATAAACTCCCACATTGTATGTACTCTAGATTGTAACTATTGGTCCCATTGAATTAATTTTATGGTCATTTATTGGACATTGATAAAATTATCTTATCTTATAACTTGTAAAATTTCTTTGAATCCCCTTGACTCCTAGGTTGCATTTCCTTGTCATTATTCAACATTACATGTGATGGGTGGTGATAATATGTTTGATTATGGTGATTAGTGGTGATTCATAAACCATCTCAATTTCAAGCATTTGACTCCGATGTTGGAAACAATAGTGAAGCCACTTGAGCCATCCCAAGTCAATTTCTCAAGTGGCTCCCATAATTAGTAGAATAGTAGAATGGAGGTTTGAGTGCTATCTTGCTCCACAAGGTTTGAAAGAATTAACTGCAATAGTCTATAGTTGGATACCAAGCAATGTGCCAGGTCCAAAGATTGTAATTAATTAATTAAGTGACCACTGTGTAACTCCAATACATGGTGAGAACATGGAATCATGCCTAATAAGCAACAAGTAGCATGAGCTTCACCAGCTAAAAATTGTAAATAAATAAAGCAGTTATAGATGAAGCAAAAATATTATTATTTATTGGATTATTATACATCAAACACTAAAGAAAAGCTAAAAAAGAGAGCAAATAATGCCTTACAAAATGGCTTCCCAAAACCAAATACAAATGCTTGAAATTATGTATAGTGTCCAATGTTGCCAAAATATTGAGCATTTTTTATATAAGAGACTATAAACCAAAGTATTAGTATAAAAGGTAACCTTAACAACATTTAAAGATGACCCTTGCAAATGACACATGGATTCCATCAGCCAAATTAAACCATTTTCATGTTAATTACATGGAAAAAGACAATTGAAGCTTACCAAGTATTTTGTAAACCAAATATAAAGCTTTTTCCAATCAAGCCTCTCAACATTGTGTAAAGTCTCTTCATATAGATATATATATATAACTTAAAGAAAAACATTGAAAAGCCAAATACCAAAAGAGCTACCGCCAATGCATATTTAATACTTTTCACTAGTAAGATGGTGAGGCTCGACTTGTAAATAAATAAACCATCAAAATGCAAAAAATGCAAGTACACAAAGTATCTACTTTGTGAGGATTTATTTGTTCATAATTTATTTGCCAAGTTGAATTCTTTCAAACATATTGTCAATGCAAAATTACTCAAAGCTTAAATCAATTCCAAAAGTGCTCTTAAAATATGTTGTGATCTAAATAGTTAGCAAATCATGTTTACTTCAACCCATGAATACACATATAATCTACCCATATTTCCATTTAAAATACCAGTTTTCATGAGTATGTGGAAATAGAGATTGGTAAATGTTATAAAAGTTCAACTATTTGGCCAAATGTAGTTTGTTAATCAATACTTTATTGTCATTCCAAAACGATATCAACAATCTGAATGTGAGATGCTTTACTTACATATGTGCTTGAAGATCAAAACGTTTCACTTTTGTACTTTTCACTTCTAGTGTGACCTTGAATGGACTACAAATATGAAGAGGAAATTGAACTTATCTTGGGATTGTGATTTGTTGAAAGTTATACACATTTGATTACCATCTTGTCAGTCTAATTATTAATTAGTTTAATTAATTGAGTGTAAACAATGTACTATTCTTTTTAAATTTTTAAATTTATCATCTTGTCAGTCTAATTATTAATTAGTTTAATTAATTGAGTGTAAAAAATGTACTATTCTTTTTAAATTTTTAAATTTATGTGTAAGATATATATATATATATATATATATATATATCATGATTCAATGGTAAGCTCGTGGTTGATGTTAAAATTATGATAACAATATATTTATTGTGTCCAAGATATTAACTAGTTGATATAAAATTAATGCCAATGGTTCATCTTAACGCTTAAATATTGCATGCATGCGGCGTTTAGGCTAATATTGTAGAAACATGTCATAAGCATACAAATGCAACTCACCAAAGACACCCTCATCAGATCCAACAAACAAATTGAGTCCTAGAATGATAAAGGAAGACAAAATGGAAAGCCACATGACTAAAAGCACTGGAAACCCGTGCTATATAGTGTGACTTATCTGTACAGTCGTCCGGATGTACCTGCGTGGTATTTCCCTCAAAACCCACGTGACTGTAAAAATGGTGGGACCACACATCTCCGCGACACATTGAAGGCTTAGAACGGATCCCTTGGCCCCAAAATTCAAGCATGCACTCCTCACATGATTGAGAGCATTGAATAGCCCCTCTCATGTACTTGGGGAACCAGTTCAAAGGATGGAGTGTTCACATATGGATCTAGATGTTTCTTGGTCACCATTTGGCCTATAAAAGGAGTCCATGGGCATGCATTCCATATGAATAAATTAGAGAAAATTTATGTTGTTGGAATCACATTGAGAGCTTCTCTTTCAATCTCATTCCTCCCTCATATTGGCATACACAAAGCTCCCTTGATCCCTTCCCCTAAGAGGAAATCATTTCTACATTGTTCTATCCAAGTTATCTTGCAATTGTGTGGACAAAAAGGACCTCCCTAAGGGAGATTGTTCGCTTCCCTTGAATCTTGCACGTCTTAGGTGACACTATTGTATTTAGCTGGACCATTGGGCAGTAAAAAATTGGTTTGGCACACTCTTGTTCTATCTTGCTTGGTTTATCTCTTACCTCCTCTTTTATTTCAAATTTTTTTTGTTAATTTTCTTTTGTTTTGTTCTAATCAAGAGTTTGCTTGTCCTTTGGGGTTTTAGTTGTTTGATTCTCTAACACAACACTAGGTCCTTGCTGCAACCTCAAGGATATCACATTGTGGAAAGATTGTCCACCCTTGTGGCTATTTTTCCCACAACATTGTTTATGGGGACTCCACTCTTTCTTTGCTCATTTCATGTTGAATTGATTGCCTTTTGCTAGATAACTAATTTTTGGTGTTGTGTAGGTGTAGGAGTTTGAATTCCAGCCTATCAATAGCCAGAATCCGGAAGCCCTCTGCCTGGAACAATTTTTTTTTATCAATATCATGGTTACGAGTGTCTCAAACATGCTACATCACGAGGAAACTGCTTGGACAGACACGCTACTCATGCAGGTGAACTGTGTTGTAACCCACGCAATAAATCTGTGCGACTCTTTCTTAACTGTGGGTCCAATACCCGCACAGTTGTGTCTTTTGTTTGCTTTTTACCTCTGTTTTTGCAAATCATCTATAGTTTCAACAACTGCCTAATGAACCAGAAAATATAGCTCACATGCAATATAATTTTCTTTAGTAATTAGATAGCTTATCTCAAGATAGGTAGTAAAGAAGTGACTTCTTGGAATCTTTTGGGCTAAAATACTTTGAGGCTTTCAACGGGTCTCTTAGTACTCACTAGTGACTGAATGATTATGCTTTCCATTTCATTGAAATTGTTGTCTAGGCATTTATATTTGACTATAATTAGTTATAAATCTTTTGCTTATTGCTTATTTCTTTGTTTTATGCAAGATAGCTTAGGTGACTTTCCTCACACAAGCGAAGGACCTAAAGACTCCTTTACCCAAAGTATGTTCTTTGTCTCGCACTCCTATTGATCTTGGAAAATAAAAAAAGAGTGATAGATTTGAAATACCTCATTTGTGCACTTTTACTTCATTTAAGCATATTTCAGAAATTGTTATTTGCTTAAAGAGTTGAAATAGAGTAGATGTATGTGTATATTTATTTTATGCTCTTTTAGTTAGTTGCAAATTTCAATTTCATTTTCTTTCCAAACACATGTGATTTCCACCTAAGCACACACTCAGAGAGCTAAAGACTCTTTTACATATAGTATGCTCTCCATCTCTCACTTCTTGTGATTCAGATGGATCATAACAATATGAAAGTTTGAAATACCTCTCTCACACTCCTTAATCAAAACTGGACCTTTTAAAATCAACATTGCATTTGCAAATATCCAACCAACTAAAATCCTCCATAGGAAGACACAAAATAATCTTTTCGTTAGGTAGGATTGATTGGGTTAGGCATCCAAATAATTCCCACCAATAATTTTACATTATTTTGAGACATATCATTGTTGAATTTTAGGGTACTTTAAAATCCTTCTATCAACAAGTGTCACAAGAAAACCTTAATAAGAAGGTGCGGTGCCCAAGGACGTGAAAGTTGAGGTATAGTTGTGTCTGCTTGCCATAAAGAGCCACTTTTTTTTTTTTGGATATGACACTTTATTGCCCAAGAAGAACCACTTATCAACACTTGGCGTGGGTATCTTAGTGGCTGAAACATAGGATATCACCAAGGACCAATTGTGAGTGCAATTGACTCATAAGTTGGATCTCGTTTGTTGATTGGAATATGTTGCCATCCATTCCACAACATATCCCCAACTTCCAACTTGATAACTGACTCTATCATACCTTCACTAGCCAAACACTGGAGGATTTCGTCACCAAAGGTTGGTGGGCTACTGGAAGACCCAGTGACTTTGAGAGAAGAAAGGACGTTACATCTTATAGGGAATTTACATTTTGTTTTCTTTTTTTTACAAGATTACCTAACTCGTAATTAAAAAGAACCAACTTATGGACTATTCACACAAAGACTCAAGCACATGTCACTCACTTTGCACCATATTTGTATATGTTGTGGTTGGCATATTCTTGCATCTATTCAATTGTGTTTATAACCCTTTATCATAAGTATTACTTAATCGCATAGACCATCACCATAGTGGAATAAATAAATTTGAGGTAGTCTCTTAGACTGCAAGGTCTTTATCCTCTCCATAGATGTATTTTCCCATTCACTCCCCATGGTTCACAAGGGAGATATTCTATCCAAGGACATCCTATGAAACATTGTTAGGGTCATCTAGGTGAGGAATTTACTTTCTTAACTCTCCCTTTTCTCCCCTTGGAGATCATACAACTCCCTTTGCTTCTCCCTCTTGTAGAACAAGAAACACCCCATTCCCACCCTATGGTGGGAGTACCCACCCCCATATTCTTGGCCTTTGAGACAAGGGATATCACCATTATCGCCACCCTCACCTCCTAGAGGGAGAAACACACACAACACTATGGTGGGACCAACCCCTATTACAAACCTTCCTTTCATGGAAAGCTTAAATTTCTCTGAATTAACTAAACTAATTAATGATCCCATCCTTCATGATCCAACGTAGCCAAATATGCCTCCTAAGCTTCCCTCAAATATCCCAAAATTTGAAGGGAATAGGGAGATGATCCAACAAACCATGTCATTTCATTTCACCTTTGGAGCTCCTCAAAGAACCCTTATAGGAACAACGACCAAATGGTATGTTAACTTACCATCTACAACTTATACCACATTTGAGTTAATCACCACTATTTTCCTCACATATTTTCATTTATCCATCCCTCATGACCTAGGCCTTGAAATCCTCACGGAATTTTGGCAATAAACTTCCACCCACACTATGGACATATACACGAATGGCGTAGGCGTCAGACCTTGTGTAAAATAGATATCCAAATCCAATTCCTATTGGATTGGTTCCTGAAGTCATTACGACCCATTATCGCAAAAGACATGGAAGCCTCTTTTTCTAAAATAGAAGAAGAGGCCATCATGAAGGCCCAACATTTCGGCTTGATCTATTCACAATCTACGTATTTGTATACCATTCTCCCTAATGCCCCTCCGCATCGCTCTTTGAACACAACTCCCTTGGGTACATCACATTCCACTGATGGGATTATTAGGACTATTTCGCATCAAGGAAATTCTCCCCAGCCATTGACGGTTGTACCACTCAACATGGCACAACATACCCATCATCACCATCTATATCAGTGGCACCTCCCACTCCACCAAATCCTCCATTTGGTCAATTATCCTATGGATCATACAGTCCTACATACCCAAATGCTAGCCAAGCACCTCCGGTATTGTCACTGCAAATGGAACCTCCCGCTCCTACTTCCAAATCGTATGGAGCACCTAACACAAATCTTCTCGCAACTGGATACAATCCATGTTTTCCATTTCCTAGTCCTCTTAGTCTTTCCCCCATGCCTCAAATGGGGGTGAATCTAGTACAACCTTCTCCCATGCAAAAAAATCATATATTTGAGTAGTTGAACATGACTAATCCCCTGAATCCTCAAAATTAGGGGAAGAAGAAAGGGAAGAATAGGAAAAAGCAACAACAGGGATAGGGGGACAACCCCCCTCCCCAAAACCAAAACATGGGTAACCAGAATGAGGGGACAAACAACCCCCCCAAATAGGGAAAGAATGCCAACCATGGGACTAACTATCCATGCTCCATGTGTGGAGAGTATGGGCAATACACACACCATTTCCTGTTAATACCTTAGTGCAAAAAAATGCCTGAAGAAAAGACGTTGGCCACAACCAATCCTCCTCAAGCACCAAATGCACCATAAACCCAAAAATTTGTATTGCAACAACCCTTTTCTAGTCAAGGGGTAGTTACTCAACAACCAAATCCATGCCCCCCCAAATGATAGCACCTTTCATAATATTTACATGAACACGACCTTAGTCAAACTTCAAACCCGTGCTAAAGGGTATGGAATTCATGAATCTTCGAAAGGGGATGATGTCCCTACCAGCTATGGTGGGATTTTTCAGACACCCCATCCAAACAATGACCAGATCCCTGAGATTTGGAAAAGAATCGCTTAGACAGACTACCCAAAATCCTCACATGAAAGTTTCCCACAACTACAATATAGTAGATGATTTGGCTTAGTCACCAACTGCCATGTTGACATTGGAATTTCTCCAATATTTCCCTTCCCAAAAGAAAGCATTACTCATTGCATTAGGCATTGTCGACCCCTATGATTCGTGTGTCATGACCTTAAACCTTGATAAGGGTGAACCATGACTACCCTTGTTAGTCTCTTTCCAAATTCCCATAACAATCAAGAACATCATCATCCATCGATGCATAGTTGATGAACGAGCGTCAACTTGTGTGATGTCCACTCATGTCTCAAAGCATATGGGCTCACCATATTTGGTCCCCTCTCGTCCATTGCTCTTTGAACTTATGACAGGAGGCCATCGAAACCTTAGGCCTATACAAGAATGTCCCCATTGAGCTGTGGGAAAGATGGTACTTTTAGATATTGAGTTAGTTTATGCACAACTCAATAATAACATTCTCCTGGGACATAGTTATATGTACACCATGAAGGAAATTGCCTAATCATTAATATGGATCATGATGTTCCCTCATAATGGGAATATTGTCACCATCGACCAACTTAAATACTATGACCTGCACACCAATACAAATCAAGATAATGTCCTACCCACCATAGGACTGGTAAGGTCTCCCCAGTATGTTAATATTGGTCCGAGCATTTACAAATATTTGGATTTGTTGGGGGCATACCCAGGCCCTCCACTAGAGATCCTTGTATCTATTGATGGTATCATGTGTATTATCTTCACCTTGGAATATAAGTCACAAGATCCATCCACTTCATCATCAGTACTCCATACTAGTTGTGGCATTAACTAGACACTAAAGCCCTCAATGCCACTTGTTTTTCAAATCCCTTTTTTGTATCCCCCCAAAGGAGTACAAGGAACGCCAGTAATGGCTCAGCTCATGTTACCATGGATGACTTTGGGAATACTAGTGTGGTATCTCACACCACCTTACCCCAAGATGGATTCCAAGCCATTAACCCATTATGATTTTGTACCTGTTTCCCCCGTAGGACCCCCACCAGGGCCTCTAGCAAAATAAAAAGAACTTGTAACTCAACCACCATTGGCAGTCACCAAGCCTGATGCCAAGGGCATCGAAAAACCCAATTTTAGAACCCTAGTAGTTTCAAATAATACTTACACCCCTAGAGTCACCCCAACACGTGCTCTATGCGAGAAATTAGGCCATGTGACTAACATGTGCCCTACCTTACCTAAGGTCAATAATTTTCTTAACACCCCAGTTAGCGTAACTCATTCCTCGAACACTTCAACAAGGGGCATGCCAACTGTGTAAGCCAATCCCAATACTAATACCAATACCAATTCATTGCGCATGAACCACATGTGCACAATATGTTCTCAGTTTGGACATTATACCCATCATTGTCCTGATCTCCCTCGATTTCAAGAATCATTAACAACCATTCGACTCACACATCCTATGGTCAAAAGAACCCCTTATAAGCATCGGGAGGAAACCTATATTACCATTTTCACTACATCAGTATCAATGCAAGGGGCACCATTGCAGGAGGAAACAACACATGCGACTTCACCACCAGAGACACCAGTACCACCAGCATCACCGTTGGTAGTGCAACCCCATGGGTGTTTATCATGTGGGAACCATACCCATATGATACTAAGTAGAATCAGCACCATCATACCTGACCATACCACTTGACCTCTAAGTCCAGTGCATGAGCTAAACCACGCATTGGCTACCTGTCCATGTAGATCATGTGGAAAACTGGCACATTATTCATTCCAATGCCCCATCACACACACCGAATGGGTTGTCCATATCGAATAGATGAGGCTCGAATATCATCCCCCTCCCTTAAGAGGATACCCATAAGGGACACCCATAGTGGATATTCTCCTTCCAATTCCAGAAACTACCTATATTAGTGACATTATCAATATGTCATCATTAGTCGATCTACTCACTAGCGATGACACATCATTTCCACATCCAAACGAGACTAGGTTTCACCAACAAAATCATCTGCGGTCATGGACAAAAACCATGATCCACCAAACAATACCTAGACAACAAGATTCCTCTGTTCGGGTGTTGGGCATCCCTGGGAACACAACATCTCCCTCGTAAATTCAATTGACTTGGGATGTTCTTTGGTCGCACAAATAGTCTATCACTAAGACAAGTTGCACCAATTAACAACACCAGAGGTCTCTAATATCAAATTGGTGATGCCATTGTTCACCTCCTATGTTGTCCCTTCCATTATAATATAATGTAGTATCTTGTTTTGTTCATTTATGTTTTTAATCCCATCGATTGAAAATAAGACCCAATGTTATTTGTCATGCAAATGACTACTCCACCAGATTGCTTCATCGGCTTCATTGATGATGTGAGTCATTTGTCAAATAATTTGGCGTCAACTGCTTGGGCCATTTACACCTCTACTCAAAATCTATACCACACAGGCGGAGTCTACTTAGGGGAAGTCACTAACAATCAAGCAGAATATGATGTCATTATCAGGTTGTTGAATGATGCCCTCCACTTTCGGTACAATGCATGCATGTCCATTTAGATTCTCAAATCGTATTTTCACAATTGAATAATGTATTTCATGTCATCAATCTGCTCTCTTTCACAAGTATCTACGAGTCTACCTCCTGGTAAGACAATTTGAAAACATCATGTTCACACATGTCCCTAGGAAGGCCAATGTGTTCACAGATCACGTTGCTAAGGAGGTCCTCGACTGGCACTTGCTACATGAATAATCAATCTAACTTTGCAAACAAATACATCATATATGTCTACATCATCTAAGTCACATGCTAGTTCCTACAACTGTGCATCAACATAAAGACATACATAAACATCATCATCACATATATACACCATATCAATACATCAAACCACATACATGAGATCAAAATTCCGCAAAATGGTGTGTGTGTGTGTGTCATCAAAAAATGCGTGTGTCATATACAACATAAGGGCCTCATGTGCCATATACCAAAAGAATCAACAACCTTATGGGGGTACATCAAAAACTGATTCACATAGGCTATGTCAATGACCAATGGGGCTCATAGCCCTATGCAAAAAATACACATGAGTACCTTGCACTCAAGGAATCTCCCTTAGTAATGGGGCCCAAGGAACCAATATCACCAAGGGTTGCACTACATGTGCTCTCCCTATGGGTGGCCCTAATGGTCTTGGTGGACCTCTTGGACTTGCTATAAGTGCAGGCCCCTCTAGTGGAGGACATTGTCCTCCCTAAACCCTTCAAGCTAGATAGCATGCTACCACAACTCAGCGCATCACAAGGTGTTATATAGGACTGCACTTTCCTGGTAAACCAACCACCTGCATGCGCTGACCATCATCCAATTCAGCTAGTGGATGCTCATCCACCCCAATTGTCAGTACAAATAGTTGATTCTCCAGGTTAGCTAAAAATTTCCCAATGTGATACTCTAAGGCAGCTCCACTAGCTTCTCCTCCTACAGCCCCTCTAGTTACTACCCCCACATATCCCACCCATCCCTACTCATGTCGTTGATGGCGTCGAGCACCTGCATGTGGAGGGTGCATATCTACTACAATCGACACTCCAACCAATCACACGAGCCCAACATATGCAATACAAACACATAAAAAGGATCAATACCAAATATGTGTGTGTGTGTGTGCGCGCGCGTGCGTGCATAGAATATCAAATGTACAAAATGTATACCAAGCAAGTAAACCACATACCTCAAGAATCTCAACCATCAAGGGGAACTAGCAACTCTAGATCACCCTGGAAGTCCATGCCATTCCAGGGGTACCGCTCCATTGCATCAATGCACTACCTCTAGATATGGAAGAAGTGTAGAGTGAAGATCGCTCCCACCACTCCCCCTCCAACATGGGGCATCATTTTCCATCAATAGGCCATTTGTGGCTCCTAAGGCCCCCTTGGGGGCATCACTACTGATGATCACAGAGAAGGATATCGCTTGAAAAAGTATGCATAGATCACGCTCGCATACCTAAAGGTCCTAGACCGAGTTCATGCCCTCTTAGATAACAACCACATCATGTGATGCAGCATTATGGACCCCCAGGACACCCTATGCCCAGCCATCACTCGCTCCACTGGTAGGATCTAGCCGTTGGTAATCCTGTTGGGGATTTCTACCCCAAGAACCCGTACCATAACAATATCTATCACTCGAACGAACAACGACATAAGGTGGGAAGTGCCTATCCACCCAGAAACACAAGCCTCAAGGTCCCCATCACAATATTGATCAATCAGTTGACCAATAGTGCACTTCCCTGCCATAGAAGGACTAGTATCCTCCCTCATCCCATGGATAGGAAGGCCTGTCAAGAAATATATTTCTTGATCCATGATGTTCAGGTTGTCCTCACCTACCTGGAAACACCCATGGTTAGGGTCCCACATATGTATGATCTCCTGCAACAATATGTTGCTCGATCTCGTGAACAGGCAGTTGAAATATTTTGAGTATCCCTGCATCTTGCAGGGCCTACTCAACCACAACGTCCCCAACCACAAGCTGGGACAAATCATCATAGTGGCGTTCACACCACTCCGCGTATGCCATCAAGGTAATCACAAGGCACCTGCAGGCACAAAAACCCAAGACATGAGTCAAAACCCAACATATCAAAAAACAAAATTTTGACTCAAAATTGCGCAGCTTTCCCCATGGGAAGTTGTGCTACCTATGAAAGCACCAAACCATTTACTCAAGATAACATTATGTGTGGGTTTTACATACACTAAGTTGTGCATAGTGCGACTAAACATTAGATAGCCGTGTGATCAACCTGCTTGGGATATGCATGGTTCGAATGCACAACCCACACAGTTGTTCACCAAACAATTGTGTGGTTTCAGCGTGTAGCCAAAGTGCACATACCCCATGTGTTGCGCAACTATCAAGTGGTTACCAGTGTAGGGTAGTGCAAGAGAACCCTCTATACCCGTGTGACCGTCTGAAAACTCAAATGGTCGGTCGTATGACCAAAATACACCCTTAAGCTAAAAACCAATCTAACATAAATGACTGAGATGGGTTTTAGGATTAATTGGAACTCGTAGAATGAAAAACCACTTCGGAATCAACAAAAGATCTCTACTCAACTTGCACATCAAATGGTACAAATGATTTTAAAAAATGGGCCCCACCCCTATTTATAGGAAATTTGCCTGATTTTCAAACAACCCGTACGGAAAAACTGTTGATCCGTTTGACAGACCATCCACACCACCATTATCAACATCTCGATATCTTCGACATGGTCCTATCTACTCCCTCATCCAATAAATTTCACACGATAACTATTTTTACGGCTATCTAGCAGGTGCGCTCATTTCTCGTCAAAATTCTACATTGACAATACTCTTGTCATAATCTATATTATGCTTGGGTAAGGGCACCATGTGTGCAAGATCAGTAGTAAGAAAGCGCAATGCCCACTTTCTCACAATGGTGAAGGGACACCTATCAAAGGTATATCATCTCAATCGGGCATATAGGCAACATTTTCCCTCTGTTTGTATTGCATTTATCCAGCATTATTGTCGATAACCATAGGATCTCCTTCCTCGATTACGATGTGCCATCAACGTCATAAATAGGGATAGCATGTTCCCCCATGGGTGTGTGTGCCATTACAACCCCTTACATATCTTGGCACCCATGATGTTGAACTCCCATAAGTACGAGGGAATTCAATCACTTATCTAGTCGACCCAGAAAGAAACCGCTTATGATTACCTTGCATTCTATCCCCAATACCCTTCAGATCCCTCGGCACATGTTACAATTATGTTTCACAAATAACATCTCATCCCCTTCATGAGCAATATACCATATGTGTTTCCCTTTGTATCATCAACCCTTGAGAAGACACTAACGGGGAGCCCACCCTTTGAAGACATCAATCCCACTCAGTTATTCCCATAGGAACATTCTGCATGGAATTGATTCATGGGGTACACGCCTTCTCATCTACAAAAACCACTACATCATCATCTAAATTGGTTCTCCAAATCATTGCAACAATAGGAACCCCCTCAGTCATTCTTTATATACAAAATATCTCCCGATCCACACAAAACTATGGGGATATCATCACATTATTCTTTTGGAAGCATCCCTTGGTCACCCTTGATCGATGTATTTTGAGTCCACCTAACTTCAATATTATTAGTCTTTTCATTCACCTTACCTCATCAATATTGTGTCTCCTATAAAGCTCTTCATCTGTAGTTTGTTCCCCTCTATTACACCCTGCACCAACATTTGAAGAACGATGCCATGAGTTACTCACCCCTTTTTATATCGATCAAGGGAATTCATGAGCCCCATGCTTATCAACCAATCTTGTGTCAGGTATGTTAGTTTTCCAATTGGTTACAGAATGGTATTGTTTTTCAAGATAAGACTCATGTTTTATTGTTGACTTCAACTCTCATCGATGATCTCAACTCTCATTGACATCAACGCATCATATTCTAAAAGTTGCAGCAGTTGTAGTTGTACCTTGGGTTCCCTTCCCATCAATATAAGGGATCACCTCGAACTAAGTAAGAAAAGTCATCATTGTTCCTTAACTTAGTGGTCTCCGCTATGTTCAATGCCAACAAGTCTACCACATCAGGGGGAGTCGTACATTCTGAAGGTAGCAGTGTTCACATTTATGATTCATGGTATCATCACATCCATTCTATGTAATGTCCCCATTTTGACCCCCTTTGCATTAAATCATAAATGATGTAAATATTGTTATTTAATCATGGTGAGAAGCTCAAGGCCAAGGCCCCACCATTGATTTAGCGTTTTATGTATCAGCAATTAAAAAAATAGATACCTATGGTTCTTGTGCTAGATAGGCACAATGTAAATTAAGACATCATGTAAATACGAATTTTAATGAAAAACCCACAACTGGCTATGCAATGCAACAAAGAGATGGGGGCATGATTCTACAAGGAATAGGGAGGGAAATTATTCAAACCCTTGAGCCAATGGTGTTAATCCATGTATCAATGAGAAAACCAATAAACCACCAACTACCCATTTTGGGTTATGCACCCAATCATTTAATTCTTCCAGAAATTGGTTGAGGCAGTTAATGCCTTGGGAATGAAGAGGTATGGCAGCCAATTTCGTGCATGGGAAAGCCATGAACATGGAAAAACATATTTTTGCTTCTGGGGCAAGAAACACCCGCGAAATGGTGCCCAAAGCCATTCTGAACCCATAGTGTTTCCTCTCTCACGCAGTTTGAGCTAGCGGGGCTTTCCCCATCACGTTTTTTACCCATTTCTTGCATTTTTCCATAGCTGGGACCTCATTTTTGTGTTGCACAGTGGCTGGGAGAAAGGGAGTCATGTTTTGGGTATTTATAGTGGTCGTTTCAGCCCCTGGAATGCATATAAAAATTTTCTGAAAACGAATGGCTCTTCCAGGGTTTATTTCCCATCTACCAGTTTGTTTTGGTTGCCCACGTTTTTCAGCACTTGTATTTTTGTTGTTGGGTGCATCCCTGCATTGGTTTGAACTGTGAGCAAGAAATTAGGAGTGGAAGTGGACCTGAATTGGCTTGATAAACCTAGTGAGGGGGATAACCTCTCAAGAAGATCAAGAGGTCTGGCTACTCTTCTATGCACACCTTGAACAATATTAGATTGGAAGGTATGGCCTGAGGGACTGTGTAGTAGTGAAGGGAGTACTTCCATGTGCCAGGTGTGTAGGTATTGTGGGAGCCAAGCTAGATAGATCTTGCAGAGGGTACCCATATCTCTATGGATGATCCCACTAGCTTAGCAATTCTTCCTTCCATTGCCTAACATCCTGATAAACCCAACTGTAGATTGCCTTGGCTGATTTGGTGTATCTTTGGGCTATGTGTGAGTCTGTTGTTCCCTGATTCATTATAGAGATCATGCCCAGCTCGGGGGTGGCAGTGTGTTGAGATATTGATGATCACAACTGGCCTATGGTTGGGTGGAACATTGCAGTTGCATAGCCAGTTGCTCAGGGCTACTTTGTTATAAGATAAGTACTCTCTTGTGTTAACTTTGCAATTATTTATTTGATGAATATTGTGAATGTATGATGGATGTGTTATTGAAATTACTTTCGCTGTGTTTTCTTATAATTATACATTTCCATATGTCTTTTTATATTATGTGAATGCTTATTTAAAAGTTCATGGGGCTAGATGCCCAGCTTTAGCATCACGTTCTCTCTATCATGCTGGTATGATGGGAGGGGACATTACATTTTGGTATCAGAGCTGCTAGTTGCATCATTGGACCTCTATGGGTCAAATCCGATTACAGTCATATGGGATGGTCCCTTCCTAATCACCACAGGTATCAGCATCGGGCCTAAACTAGCTAAGTTGAATAAAATTACAGAGGTAAGATCACTTCCTATTGAGCAGCAGTCATCACAGAAAGAAGGAAAGATTTCAAATTTTCCTAAGAGTTTTTGAAAATTTTGTCTAAGTGTTTTTCGGCGTCGAAGGGAAAGTTTCGGAAGGACTCAGCGAGTTGGTCCGCAACGGCGGAAGAACTTGCCGAGTTGGCCCGAAACGGCAAAAAATTTCTAAGTGTTTTTCAGCATCGAAGGGAAAGTTTCGGAAGGACTCAGCGAGTTGGTCCGCAATGGCGGAAGAACTCACCGAGTTGGCCCGAAACGGCGAAAATGTTTCTAAGTGTTCGGCATCAAAATGAAATTTTTGGAAGAAATCCGCGAGCTGGTCCGCAACGGCAGAAGAACTCGCCGAGTTGCCCCGAAACAGCGAAAATTTTTCTAAGTGTTCGGCATCAAAGGGAAATTTCGGAAGAACTCCACGAGTTGGCCCGAAATTGCGGAAGGACTCGGCAAGTTGGTCCGAAAAATCTCAAAATTTTTCTAAGTGTTTTCGGCGAAAGAACTCAGCAAGTTGCTCTGCAACAGGTCGGAAGAACTCAGCGAGTTGCTCCGCAACAGGGTGGAAGAACTAGATGAGTCGCTCCGAAACAGGAAATTTCATCTATTTTTTAGGGAGATTTTCAGGTGCTGAAAATGGAAAAATTGCCATGGAACTTATGCGCCAGATTGCGCAAAATGGAAAGATTTACAAAAAAAAAAAAAAACGAGGGCGCTGCCCTCGACCTGCCCTAAGGGGGAAAGCCCCCTTGACCCCCGTCGTCCCCCTCATATGTCGTTGATTATGAGAAAATTCTATGATTTGACAAATTGTCAATTTAATATTTTCCCACGTGCATGAAAGTAATTTATGAATTTCTGAGAATATAATGCAGCTAACAATTGTGTTGATAAACACATTTTGCAGAATCACGGTTACATCAGAGCAGCACTCTAGATAGTACAGTTGGAAAGTTTTGGATCTTGGTTGGGCCAAGAAAATCAACATCATGGATGATGCACAGGATCCCTATGAGCCTGAGACAGATGCCATGGGGGAGAACATACATGTTGAAAATGCTGAAACAGAATCTAATGGAAGAAGAAATCAAGAGACTCCTCCAGGTATTGCAGCCACCATGAGAAGCCTAAGGGTGGAGTTGCAAAGCTGTAGAGAAGATAATGAAAGGATGATTAAAGCTCAGGAAGAACAAAATCAGTTGAATGCATCCATGCTACAGAGTTTGACAGACATCCAAAGGAAAATAAACTCTGGGCATCAGACATCAAATCCAGAAAGGGGTGGGAGTAGTTCTAGAAGGAATTCCCGTAAGATGGCTAGTAGCTCAAGAAGAGTTTCTACAGACCGAAATTATACTCCAGAAATCTCTTCTAATGAATCATCTAACTCTGAAGAATCCATTGAGGGTTCGAGCTCTTCATCCCGCAGAAGCAAGAGGAAGAGGCACTACAAGAACAATTCGCATAGGGAATTTAAAAAGGCGAAACCCCCTACATTTGACGGAGAGGTAAAATCTGGTCAAGAAGCTAAAGCTTGGCTTCTTGGGATGAGAAAATATTTCCAAGTCCAAGACTACTCTAGGAATATGAAGGCAAGGGTTGCCATCTTCAACTTGAATGGAAGAGCATCTATATGGTGGGAACACATCAGGCAAGTGAGGAAGATCAATGAAAGGAAGATTGTGTGGAAGCAGTTCAAGAAATACTTCAAGCAGAAGTACCTCTCTGACATGTACTATGATGATAAGATCAAAGAGTTCCATGAGCTAAGATTGGGACAATTGACCATGGAAGAATATGTAAACAAATTGTTGGAGTTGCTAAGATATGTCAGGTACATTCGAGATGATAAGGTGAAAATTCAGCGTTTCCTAAGTGGACTGCCCCAGTCATATAAAGACAAAATTGAGTTCGATGAACCTCGAACTCTAGAGGAGGCCATAAGAAAGACCAAGTATTGCTTTGATCAAAATAGAAGCAAACCAGAATTCCATAAGGCGTGGAAGGATAAGAAAAATGAAAAGTTTGATCAAAGGAAGAAGGAGTTCAAGCCTCCTCAATTCAAGAATCAGCAAAGGCAGCCATCACAGGTTGTGACTAAGCCAACTAGGATGATGGGAGACAAGCCAAGAGATCCAAAGGAGCCAAGAGAACCACTTCAATGTTGGGGTTGTGGAGGAGACCACATGCTTAGGAACTGTCCACATCGGAATGTGAATGCAAATCAAGTCCACAACATCCAGGGAGATGAAACTGTGGGTCAAGTGGCAAGGACAATCCCTAGAATCTATGCAGCACTAGACGACCGCCAGGCAGATCATCAGTCAACTATGGTTGAAGTTGAAGGTAAGATTGCTAAGAAATCTGTTTCTATTTTGATTGATCCTGGATCTACTCATAGTTATGTCACTCCTAGAATTGTTGAGATTTGTGCTTTCAAGAAATTAAAGCATAGTAAATTATGGTTAGTTCAAATAGCCACTGGAACCAAGAGAAAAGTTAGTGAAATAGTAGAGAAATGTCCATTAGAGATGGATGGGATATTCACTTATGCAGATCTAAATATTTTGCCACTTGGTTCCTATGATATTCTCATTGGAATGGATTGGTTAGAAGCACACGGGGTTAAACTTGACTGCTACAATAAGACATTTGAATCCATGGACAAAGAAGGAAACCCGAGGGTTGTAAAAGGAATTCCAAAGGTGACTTCTGTTAGGCAAGTTTCAACCATGCAGCTGAAAAAGTTCTGTAGGAAGGGATGTCAATTGTATGCCCACATTTTAGAGGCAGCAGAGAATGAAACTCTTAAATTGGAGGACTATCATGTATTGCAAGAATTCAGGGATGTTTTTCCTGATGAGATTCTAGGACTCCCTCCAAAGATTGACTTTACAATTGAACTTGTGCCAGGAGTGGCACTAGTGTCTAAGACACCCTACAGGATGAGTACACCGGAATTGCTAGAATTGAAAATGCAATTACAAGAGTTGCTGGAAAAGAAATATATTAGGCCAAGTGTGTCCCCGTGGGGAGCACCTGTTCTATTTGTGAAAAAGAAAGATGGAACACTCAGGTTATGTATTGACTACAGGCAGTTGAACAAAGTCACTATGAAGAACAAATACCCATTGCCCCGAATTGATGACCTTTTTGACCAAATGAGAGGAGCAAAGGTATTTTCAAAGATTGACTTGAGGTCTGGTTACCATCAGGTAAGAATCCAAGAAGAAGATATTCATAAGACCGCCTTTAGAATGAGGTATAGACACTATGAGTTTGTAGTGATACCATTCAGTCTCACAAATGCACCAACTACATTCATGTGTCTCATAAATAATGTTTTTAGCAAGTATTTGGACAAGTTTGTTCTTGTATTCCTAGACGACATTCTCATCTATTCTAAGAATGAAGAAGAGCATGAAGAACATTTGAGAATGACAATGCAATTATTAAGGGAGCATAAGTTGTATGCAAAGTTGATCAAATGTGACTTTTATAAAGATAGAATTCATTATTTGGGTCACATCATCTCCGACGAAGGAATATCTGTAGACCCTGAGAAGATTGAAGCCATTATGAATTGGCCAACTCCAAGGAATGTGACTGATGTGAGATCTTTTATGGGCCTTGTTGGTTACTACAGAAGGTTTATCGAAGGATTCTCCAAGGTTGCAAACCTGATCAATTCTTTGCAAAAGAATGAGATAAAGTTTGAATGGTCACCAATATGTGAGGAAAGTTTTCAACGGTTGAAGAATCTTCTTACAAGTGCACCAATTTTGAAAATTGCAGACCTAGAAAAAGACTTTGTGGTGTGTACCGATGCATGCAATCAAGGACTTGGAGGAGTTCTTATGCAAGACAACCACGTGATATGCTATGAGTCAAGAAAGTTGAAGGAGCATGAGAAGAACTATGCTACTCATGATATAGAACTTGCATCCATAGTACATGCTTTAAAGATGTGGAGGCATTACTTAATGGGAAGAAAATTTGAGTTAAGGACAAACCATTGTGGTCTGAAATACTTGTTTGATCAACCAACTTTAAATGCTAGGAAAGCTAGATGGTTGGAATTTTTGTGTGAATTTGATTTTGAAATCAAACACATAAAAGGGAAAGAAAACAAGGTGGCTGATGCACTCAGCAGGAAGGTACATGAAATGCATGTGGCAACACTTAGTACTTGCCAACCAGATTTGAAGCAGCAGATTGTTAACCATATTGTTGAGGATGAAGTGTACGTGCAGATAAAGGACAAATTGCAGCAGCAAGACCTTGGCAAGAAGTATGAAGGCTATCATTTGGAAGAAGGCGGACTTCTTACTTATAAGAAGAGAGTCTATATTCCAAATGCGGCAGATTTGAGGAGGATTGTTATGGATGAAATCCATAAAGCTCCATACTCTGGTCACCCAGGATATCAGAAAACAATTGCTACAATAAGAAAATATTATTTCTAGCTAGGCATGAAGAAGGACATCGCTGAATACATTTCTAAGTGCATGGAATGTCAGCAGGTGAAGAGTGAACACCAACATCCAGCAGGTTTATTGCTCCTAGTGCCAATTCCAGAATGGAAATGGGAAGTAATATCTATGGACTTTATTATAGGATTGCCAATGACTGTGAGACAACATGATTCCATCATGGTTGCGGTGGACAAGTTAACAAAGGCAGCACATTTTATACCGGTTAGGTCCACACATAAAGCCGATGCCATTGCAAATATTTTCATGAAGAAAATTTTCAGATTACATGGGTTGCCTAAGGCAATAATTTCTGATAGGGATACCAAGTTCACTTCCATTTTTTGGAAAGGTCTCTTTGCAGATTTGGGTACACAGCTAAGCTTTAATACTGCATACCATCCTCAAACAGATGGGCAAACAGAAAGAGTAAATCGGGTGCTTGAAGACATGCTCCACATGTATGTAATGGACAAACCATCCAAGTGGGAGGATTATCTACACTTGGTAGAATTTGCATATAACAATGGGCAACAAGCATCGTTGGGAATGAGTCCTTATGAGGCTTTGTACGGCAGAAGGTGTAGGACACCAGTGACTTGGGACAATCCAATGAACAGAATTGTAGTTGGGCTAGAATTGCTTAAGGAAATGGAGTAAGAAGTTGCCAAGATCAGACAGAAGTTAAAAACATCCCAGGATAGACAGAAAAACTATGCAAATAAACATAGAGTGCATAGGGAATTCAATGTTGGGGATCATGTGTATCTTAGATCGAGATCAAGGAAGAGTTCCTTGAAGCTTGGGAGTTGTGCCAAGCTATCACCTAGATATTGTGGACCATTTGAAGTGCTTGAAAGAATAGGGTCAGTTGCATATAGACTTGCATTGCCTACTAGCACTAAAGCTCCTAATGTTTTTCATGTCTCTTTGCTTAAGAAATATGTACATGATCATAACCATGTGATTAATTGGGATGTGATCCAGGTGGAACCCGAGGGAGAATTCCAAATCGATCCGTTGTGCATCCTAGACAAGAAGGTAACATTGCTCCAGAACCGAGCCATCGGACAGGTAAAGGTGCAATGGATGCACTACGGTCCCGATGAGGCTACATGGGAGTTGGAGGATGCCATGAGGGTGGCATATCCATTTTTGTTCAATTTTGATGAGCACTGAGGACAGTGCTAATGTAAGGGGAGGGGAATGTAATGTCCCCATTTTGACCCCCTTTGCATTAAATCGTAAATGATGTAAATATTGTTATTTAATCATGGTGAGGAGCTCAAGGCCAAGGCCCCACCATTGATTTAGCATTTTATGTATCGGCAATTAAAAAAATAGATGCATATGGTTCTTGTGCTAGATAGGCACAATGTAAATTAAGACATCATATAAATACGAATTTTAATGAAAAATCCACAACTGGCTATGCAATGCAACAAAGAGATGGGGGCATGATTCTACAAGGAATGGGGAGGGAAATTATTTAAACCCTTGAGCCAATGGTGTTAATCCATGTGTCAATGAGAAAACCAATAAACCACCAACTACCCATTTTGGGTTATGCAAATAATCATTTAATTCTTCTAGAAATTGGTTGAGGCAGTTAATGCCTTGGGAATGAAGAGGTATGGCAGCCAATTTCGTGCATGGGCAAGCCATCAACTTGGAAAAATGTACTTTTGCTTCTGGGGCAAGAAAACACCTGCGAAATGGTGCCCAAAGCCATTCTGAACCCATAGTCTTTCCTCTCTCACATATTCTGAGCTAGCGAGACTTTCCCCATCACGTTTTTTACCAATTTCCTGCATTTTTCCATAGCTGGGAGCTCGTTTTTGTGTTGCACAGAGGCTGGAAGAAAGGGAGTCATGTTTTGGGGGTTTATAGTGGTCGTTCATCCCCTGGAATGCATATAAACGTTTTCTAAAAATGAATGGCTCTTCCAGGGTTTATTTCCCATCTACCAGTTCGTTTTGGTTGCCCACGTTTTTCAGCACTTGTATTTTTGTTGTTGGGTGCATCCCTGCATTGGTTTGAACTGTGAGCAAGAAATTAGGAGTGGAAGTGGACCAGAATTGGCTTGATAAACCTAGTGAGGGGGATAACCTCTCAAGAAGATCAAGAGGGCTGGCTACTCTTCTATGCACACCTTGAACAGTATTAGATTGGAAGGTATGGCTTGAGGGACTTTGTAGTAGTGAAGGGAGTACTTCCATGTGCCATGTGTGTAGGTATTGTGGGATCCAAGCTAGATAGATCTTGCAGAGGGTACCCATATCTCTATGGATGATCCCACTAGCTTAGCAATTCTTCCTTCCATTGCCTAACAGCCTGATAAACCCAACTATAGATTGGCTTGGTTGATTTGGTGTATCTTTGGGCTATGTGTGAGTTTATTGTTCCCTGATTCCTTATAGAGATCATGCCCAGCTCGGGGGTGGCAGTGTGTTGAGATATTGTGAAGCACCTGCAACAATTAATTAATAAGAATATGCGAAATAGCAGAAATGAAAGAACTCAGAATCACTTTTGTATTGATCACAGGCCACTTCGAGGGGGCAACCTCCTATGAGCAATCTCAATACAAATAACTTCACGGTGCCTTCATAGGTCTCAACACACACTTATATACTAAGTCTTGGTGCCAATACTATGGGTCAAAACCATGGGCCACTACAAACTATGGATCAACAATACTACGGGCGACTTACAAAGCATATGCGCCAACAACAATAACACAAACTATTGATCAACAAATACTACGGGACGACTTACAACAATATACTAACAAAGTAAAGACATGGGTTCCTAACATCCCCTCCCCCTTAAAAAAAAGCTTTGTCCTCAAAGCTTTAGATGCGGAAATTGTTGTTGAATCTGAAGGAGTGGTTCCCATGTAGCATCCTCTGGTTGCATGTCGTGCCACTGAATTAAGACCTCTGTGATAGAGCGAGAGCGAAGCTGACGAGTGCGCCGATTGAGGATGACCTCCGGCTCCAAAAGGATGTATCCTTCATTATCAAGTTCGGGTGAAATCGTTTGTCCACTGATGTTGTTGCCAAGAACTTTCTTCAGACAAGAGACATGAAAGACTGGATGAATGCTGGAAGAAGGAGGAAGTTCTAATTTATAAGCAACGGACCCAATCTTCTGAAGAATTCGATATGGCCCATAGAACTTTGGAGTGAGCTTATGACGCCCTTTGAGTTTCAGGGAGGATTGCTTGTACGGCTGGAGATGAAGAAAAACCATATCGCCTACTTGAAAAGTGTGCTCAAAACGGTGTTGATCAGCTTGTTGCTTCATGCGATTTCTTGCCATGTGAAGATTGTCCCACAAAATGCAAAGAATCTGATCGCGGTTTCGAAGGATCGTGTCAACTTCCTAAACTGGTGAAATGTTGGGGGTGTATGGAAAAAGAACTGGAGGTGCCTGACCATAGACTCCTTCATATGGAGTCATTTTAGAGGCAGTGTGGTAAGAGGTATTGTACCACCATTCAGCGAGAGGGAGCCACTTTGCCCACTGATGTTGTTGTTCAGAGGTGAAGCAACGAAGATAGGTTTCCAAGCATTTATTGATAATTTCAGTCTGACCATCTATTTGTGGGTGATACCCTAAACTCATCTTCAGTTTGGTGCTAGTGTGGCGAAATAGTTCTGTTTAAAAATGACTAGTGAAAGTCGCATCATGATCCGAGACAATGGAAGAAGGGATGCCATGAAGACGAAAAATCTAGTCCAGGAAAATTTGAGGGACTGAGGAGGCTGTATAGGGATGGCTGAGAGAACAAAAATGACTATATTTGGAGAGGCGATCAACCACAACGAGAATCATTGTCTTCCCACCAGATTTAGGGAGCCTTTCAATGAAATCCATAGAAATATCTGTCCAAATCCGTGTAGGTATGGGCAAGGGTTCAAGCAAACCTGGAAGGAGTGTTGTTTCACCCTTATTGCACTGGCAGGTATCACATTCGGCCACCATCTATTGAATTGTCATTTTCATGCCTTGCCAATAGAAGTTACGTCGTTCCCGTTCATACGTTTTGAGGAACCCAGAGTGCCCTGTCGATGGAGAAGCATGGAGTTCATAGAAGACAGCCTGTTGAAGATCTGTGCTCTGGGGAAGCACCAGATGACCCTTGTATCTCAGAGAAGCACCATCCCAAGAATAGCAGAAGGGTTGTTGGTCAAGCATTAGATGATTTGAGATAAGGAAGAGTCATTGACATAACCCTGTTGAACAGATTGCAACCAATTTGGAACAGGCATAGAAATAGCTGAAAGAGAACCTTGGGCATCAAATGTGCGAGAAAGAGCATCTGCCACAATATTGTCTTTACCCTTCTTGTAAGTGATCGCATAGTCATAACCCATGAGTTTGATAACTCATTTCTATTGTGCTGGGGAGGAGACACGCTGTTCCAAGAAATATTTCAAACTTTGGTGATCAGTCTTGATGTAGAAATGATTCCCTAATAGGTATGGTCGCCACTTCTGTACTGCATGCAAAATAGCCATCATTTCCTTCTCATAGGTAGAGGCAACTAAATTCTTACCTGAAAGGGATTTGCTGGTGAACGCAATGGGGTGTTCATCTTGAAGGAGAACAGCACCAAGTCCATTGCTGCAAGCATCACTCTCAATAGTGAAGGGCTTGGAAAAATCAGGCATAGCTAGAACAGGTGTAGTACACATAGCTTGTTTTAGTTTGTCAAATGCACACTAAGCAGCATGTGTCCATGTAAAAGCGTCATTTTTCAATAGAGCAGTTAATGGAGCTACAATCTTCCCATAATCCTTGACAAACTTGTGGTAGTAGCCAGTCAACCCCAAAAAACCACGAAGGCTCTTGAGTGTATGAGGATGCAGCCAATTGTTCATGGCATCGATTTTGGAAGGATCCACGCGAACCCCTTGTGCTGAGATAATGTGCTCGATATACTCAACTTCCTTCTGTCCAAAAACACATTTAGACTGCTTGGCATAGAGATGATGGTCAGAGAAAATTTGCATGACAAGATCCAGATGTTGGAGATGTTCATCCCATGTTTTACTGTAGATGAGGATATCATCAAAGAATACCAGAATGAATTTCCGCAAGTAGGGTCGAAATATTTTATTCATTAAGGCCTGGAATGTGGAAGGAGCATTAGTGAGGCCAAAGGGCATGACCAAAAACTCAAAATGGCCATCATGTGTGCGGAAAGTTGTTTTAGGGATATCATCCTCATGAACCCGAATTTGATGATACCCAGAACGAAGATCCAACTTGGAGAAAAAGTGAGCCCCATGAAGCTCATCAAGAAGCTCATCAACAACAGGAATTGGAAACTTATCCTTGATGGTGAGGTGATTAAGTGCTCGGAAGTCAATGCAAAGGTGCCATGACCCATCTTTTTTGCGGACAAGAAGAACTGGAGAAGAAAAGGAACTAGTGCTTGGGCGAATAATACCTTGCTTCAATAAGTCCCGAACGAGCATTTCAATCTCCTTTTTTTGGTGAAATGGGTAGCGATAGGGCCTGATGTTGGGAGGAACGCTGCCAGGAAGGAGTTGAATACGATGGTCTTCTAACCTGAAAGGTGGCAATCCCACTGGTTCAGCAAAGACACCTGTATATCGATCCAGAATTTGTTGTAGATCCAAAGGAGTAGTGGAGACCGCTGATGGTTGCATCTGAATGGAATGGATCTGATCGATGACACCATGTAAATTCTTCTTAAGGGGTTTTTCTATGCGATGTGAGCTGATGATGCTGAGAGAACCTGGTTGTAATCCTGTCAATGCGTGTTTTTGTCCATTGAGGGAAAACTGCATCCAAAGTTCAGCAAAATCCCATAAGATAGAGCCAAGTGTGCGTAGCCATTGAGTGCCCAAAACCACATCACATCCGCCTAAGGTCAAGGAAAACATGTCAGAGCGCAAGGTATAATCTCCCATAGAGATACGCACATTTCGACACTTCCCTTTTCAAGCTAAGGTGCCCCCATTGGCAACCATGACTTCAAAGTTGGAGCAAGGATGGATAAAAAAATCAGCTTGTTTGGCGATCCGAGGGTCAATGAAATTATGAGTGCTACGAGAATCAATGAGTATTGTAAGAGGAATCTTCTTGAAGTAACTCCTGACCCACATTGTTTGGGGAGTGGTGATTCTAGCTAAAGCATGGAGAGATATCTCTGGCTGGTCATCCTGAGACGGAGGGTCAATAGGCCGTTCCTGAATGTCGACCGGAGCATCCATTGTTTCTGGATCTTCGTTACCAATTTCAGGGGCAGGCGGAGAATCCACATCCAAGAGATAGAGCTTTTGTTGAACACATCTATGTCCCTGAGTGAATTTCTCATCACAATTATAGAAAAGCCCCTTTTCTCTGCGTGCTTGCATCTCTGTTTCAGACAAACTCTTGATAGGAGTTGGTCGAGGAGCCCGCGGTATAGGTGGGCGTTGAGAACCCATGTTTCGGAAGGGAACAAAAGTGGGCTTGGAGCGTTGTTGGGCTGCAATCTTGTCTTCGACCAACTTAGCCAACCCTAGGGATTCCATCATTGTGTTGGGACAGAACATTTTGACCTCAGAGCGGATGGCATCCTTTAGACCACTGATAAAACAACTCCGGTAAAAGTCATCAGACAATCCTTCAGTGTGGTTGGCTATTTTATCAAATTTGGTCTGATACTCTCTCACCGTGCCAATTTGGCGAAGTTTAGTGAGGGCTCCTGTGAAGTCATCAAAAGCACTAGGACCAAATCGTTGCAAAAGGAGCTGGAAAAAGTCTGGCCATTTTGGCTCTTCATGAGCCTTGATGTACCAATGGTACCATTGAAAAGCTTCCTGTTCCAAATGAAAGGATGCAAGCGAAACTTTGTTGACATCAAAAGTATTATGCAGACTGAAATACTATTCTGCACGATAGATCCATCCAGTTGGATCAGTACCATTGAAGCGAGGAAAATCAAGCTTCGGACCATGAAAATTGCTGGAAGAAGAGAACCCATTGTCTGATGAAGACTCGGAATGTCGTTTGTTGTTCATAGTTGAATGTTCAATATGGAGGCCGAGAAATTTTTCATCCAGATCCTGGAGTTTGGCTTGGATGGCTGCAAGTACGTCTTCCATGATTTTTTCTCCTGCACGGGTGACAACCATAACCATGAGTTTTTTTTTTTTTTTTGTTGACTGGGTAGGAAAACAAAAACAGAAACTGCTTCAGTAAAGGAAAATCTGGACTGGGGAAAAAATTTGAAGGGTAATTGGGGTTTGACTAGGTTTTGGACACTGTCGAATAGACAGAGAAGCAAAAATGAGGATTTCAGAAGCGAGGTGAAAGAATGGGAAAATTTGGCAGAGGAAAATAAAGAAGCAGAATTCAGAAAGGAACTCTATAGTAAAATTTGAAGGTGATTGGGTGAAATCTGAGGAAGTTATGGCAAACCCTAAAAATAGACAAATATGAGATTTCAGGCTTTGGGAAGGAGAATTGGGGATAGGGTCCTCAGGAATGAAAGATGTAGAATGGGATGACAGGGGTTCCCCGAAAATTTCAAGGGAAACGGAGTGAAAACAAGGGAGATATGGAGAAAAAACTGAATTATATATATATATATATATATTTTTTTAATTTTTTTTAATTTTTTTTTTTTTAAGACTAGAGCGGCTACGGCTCGGAAGGGATCTGGAACAGATAAATCTGCAATGGCCCAGAAGTGAGCGGAAATAGAGGGATCTGAAACGGCGCCGAATGGATTGAAAATGGCTGGATCTGGAACGGCTTTCAGAATGGATCTGAACGGCTAGATCTGAAACGGCGCAGCAGTGATCGACAATAGTTCAGCTAAAAATAGATATGGACCCCAGGGATGTGCGGCTTCCTAACAGTTTAGGGGTTTCACTTGGCCACCAATGTTGTCTGACGGCTTGCGTATTGGGGCAGTACCCCTCACTCTACAGCTCAGGTAAAACTGATAACCACTTTGCCACAAATGACAGCTCTTGGTTTACCTCACGGGTGGGAACTAGTCAATCAGGTAGGGGTCGTTGCCCTTTTCGCTGGCAGGTCCTCTCAATGGGCCAGTTACTCTGGGGTTCATGTGGTACTCCTCACAATGAGTTTTAGGGCTTATGCCCAAGTAATTCCCATAGTTAAGCGGATAGGGATTATTCCCAAATCCGAACCTACAACAGATGCGAAAAAAAAAATTTGGCAAAAATTTCACCCAGCGAGCCCAAGAAAGTGCTCTGATGCCAGATGTGAAGCACCTGCAGCAATTAATTAATAAGAATATGCGAAATAGCAGAAATGACAGAACTCAGAATCACTTTTGTATTGATCACAGGCCACTTCGAGGGGGCAACCTCCTATGAGCAAGCTCAATACAAATAACTTCACGGTGCCTTCATAGGTATCAACACACACTTATATACTAAGTCTAGGTGCCAATACTATGGGTCAAAACCATGGGCCACTACAAACTATGGATCAACAATACTACGAGCGACTTACAAAGCATATGTGCAACAACAATAACACAAACTATTTATCAACAAATACTACGGGACGACTTACAACAATATACTAACAAAGTAAAGACATGGGTTCCTAACAGATATTGATGATCACAACTGGCCTATGGTTGGGTGGAACATTGCAGTTGCATAGCCAGTTGCTCGGGGCTACTTTGTTATAAGATAAGTACTCTGTTGTGTTAACTTTGTAATTATTTATTTGATGAATATCGTGAATATATGATGGATGTGTTATTGAAATTACTTCCGCTGTGTTTTCTTATAATTATACATTTCCATATGTCTTTTTATATTATGTGAATGCTTATTTAAAAGTTCATGGGGCTAGATGCCCAGCTTTAGCATCACGTTCTCTCTATCATGCTGGTATGATGGGAGGGGACATTACATTCTAGTGAAGTTCTCCCAACAACTTCACTAGTAATCAAGACCCCCATCCCAGGGGGATATTAATGAGAATCAACATTTTCTGCTTCTTTGGAACCAGTCACATCGTTTCCAGGATTTATTCACTCATACAAGGACTGCATCCACTTTCATCCTTGCAGCAACAATATCAAGATTCGACCCCCAGTCCCCTCTTCTTTGTAATCTTTTATGACATATTTTCATGAGCATAAGTATGCCTGTCTCATTTGTATAAAACATCATATACTCTTTATAGCTTCAACGGTCATCACCAACAACCTTCTCCCAAGAACAGGTATTTTTAACCCACAAATGCTTGAGAACTTATTAGAACATGGAGAGAAAAGAAACAATGATGCATTATCGGCCCTACAGTACTCTTAAAACCTCATACATCAGGGGGCATCTGTTAACATTTAAATCTCGCATGCATGCAATGTTTAGGCTAATCTTGCATAAACACATCATCAACATACAGAATGGAGCTCACCAAAGATACCCTCATCAGATCCAACAAAAACACTAAGCCCTAGAATGCTAAAGGCAGTCAAAAGGGAAATACGTGCAACCAAAAGCACTGGAAACTCATGCTATCTAGTGCGACTTATCTATATAGTTGTCTATATGTACCAGCATAGGATTTCCCTTGAAACCCACGCGATTGTAAAAATGATGGGACCACGCATCTCCATGGTGCATTGAAGGCTCATAATGGCTCCCTTGGCCCCAAAATTTGAATAGGGAATCCTCACATGCTTGAAATAATTGAATATCCCCTCTCACGTACTTGGGAAACCAGTTCAAAGGATGGAACATTCACATATGGATCTAGATGTTTCTTATCCACCATTTGGCCTATAAAAGGAGGCCATAGGCATGCAATCCATATGAAGAAATTAGAGAAAAGTTATGATGTTTGAATCACATCGAGAGCTTCTCTTTCAATCTCATCCATCCCTCATATTGGCATACAAAAACATCCCTTGCTCTATTCCCCTAAGAGGCAAGTGTTTATCCATTGTTCTATCCAAGTTATCTTGCAATTGTGTGGAAAAAAAGGACCTCCCTAAGGAATATTGTTGGCTTCCCTTGAAGTTGCACCTCTTAGGTGACACTATTGTATTTAGCTGGACCATTGGGCAATAAAAACTTGGTTTGGCACACTCTTGTTCGATCTTGTTTGGTTTATCTCTTACCCCCTCCTTTATTTCAAATTGTTTCTTGTTATTTTTCTTTTGTTTTGTTCTAATCAAGAGTTTGCTTGGTCATTTGGGGTTTTAGTTGTTTTATTCTCTAACACAACACTGGGTCCTTGCGGCAACCTCAAGGATACTCTCACTGGTGGGAGGTTATTCACCCTTGTGGCTATTTTCCCCACAACAATTCACTTAGTCAACCAACCCTCGATAAGTGGTTGATATTACTTAGTTTATAATTTGACATAAGTCAACCAAGATGAATGTCACAATGCCACATATCCTCTTATTATTGTTAAATGGTTCAATATGTTATGTCTCATTACAACATAACCATTGACAAATGTACTGATGTGCTATAGCTTTTGATGAACATCACATGTGATATAAGCATCAATAAATATAGTAATTTGATATAAGTCAATCAAGATGAATGTCATAATGGGCATAATGCCTTAAATTATTGTTCTTGAAATGTCATAATATTCCATAATCACA
This sequence comes from Larix kaempferi, assembly GCA_027924585.1. Lineage (NCBI taxonomy): Eukaryota > Viridiplantae > Streptophyta > Pinopsida > Pinales > Pinaceae > Larix > Larix kaempferi. The sequence goes on along the minus strand of BSBM01001219.1, from coordinate 17,142,234 downwards.
TATCTCATTCTGACAAAATCATTTTTTAATGTCACAATGTCACATAATCATTGATGAACATAGCAATGTGATTTAACCATTGGTGAATGTCAAAATGTGATACAACCATTCAAAAATGTAGCAATTCCACACAATTCAATCAAGATGAATGTTGCAATGTGCCATAAATCTTATATTATTATTGTGTAAATGTTCCAATATGAGATAACCAAATGTCACAATGTGACTAACCATTAATGAATGTCACACAATGGCATATCCATTTATGAGCATATCAATGCAACATAACCATTGATGAATGCCACAATGGGACATAATTGTTTAGCAATGAAGCAATTCAACATAACTCATAGTTAATGAACAATTAACCTTTTTATGGTTTGACTTAGTCATGGTTAACCATTACTTATGCATTAACCATTATGTTCAACTCATGTCACATTATGTTTGACCATTGACTATGAGTGAAATAGAAACTGTTTTTGTAATTAACAAAATGACATAGTCATTAGTTGAGGAATATTGCAATGTAGCATAATCATTTCTGAGCATCGCACTACACTATACGCATTGAGTAACATCACATTACAACATAACCATTCATGAATGTTGCAATGCAACAGAGCCTTCGAGGAATGTCACAATGTGATATAACTGCTTGAGAATGTTATGATGTAGCATAACCCTCGATGAATTTTGCAATGCGACATAACCATGAGGGAACATAGGCAATTTGACATAAGTCAATGAAGATGAATGTTGCAATTCGACTTAATAAATCATAGTTAATGAATAGTTAACCTTTTTCATGGTTGACTTAGTCATAATTAACTATTACTTCTACATTAACCATCATGTTCAACTCACATCACATTATGTTTAACCATTGACTATGAGTAAAATAAACACATATTATTTGTAACTAACAATGTGACATAATCATTGATTAAGGAACAACCCACGGGGGGTAGAGCAATTGGTAATGAGTAAATTAGATGAGAAGTTGTAAATGGAAGGTTACAAGTTCAAATCCCCGTGGGTACTAGCTTACGAAAAAAAAAATCATTGATTGAGGAACATTGCAAAGGGGCATAACCATTTAAGAGCATCGCACTATGCTATAACCATCAAGTAACATTGTAATGCAACATAACCATTGATGAATGTTGCAATGCAACATAGCCTTCGAGGAACATCACAATGTAACATAACCAATGGAGAACATCATAATGCAACATAACCATCAATGGATGTCACAACGCAACATAACCATTGGGGAACATATCAATTTGACATAAGCCAATGAAGATGAATGTTGCAATTTGACATAACCATTGAGGAATGTTGCAATCTTGACCAATCAAAGTCAACCATGGTCAAACCATAACCAACAATGGTTAACTATGGTCAAAATTATTTAACCATGTCCAAACATAGACATATTAACTATAGTCAACCATAGGCAACCACAACCACACATGTTCAATGATAGTCAAATATAGTCAATCGTGGTTATATAGACATCAATGACAATCATTTCATAATCAACCATGGTTAAAATTAGTCATCCATGGTCACACTTAGTCACCCATGGTCAAATATGGTCTACCATGGCTAATCAAAGTCAACCATGGTAACTCGTGGTCTAACCCTTGTCAATCTTGGTCTACCATAGTCAAACACAATGAAACATGGCCAATGTCAATCTAACAAGGTCACACACAATAAAAAATGACTAACCATGCTCATCCAAAGTCATCCATACTCAACCAAGTCAACCATGGTCAAACATGGTCATTCATATTTAACTATAGTTAACCATAGTCAACTATAGTAAATCAAGTTCAATTATAGTCAAACATGGCTAAACATGGTTATCCTTGTTAAAATATAGCTAAACATTGTCAAAACGTTGTAAGGCATAATCTAGCATGGTCAACCATGTTCAAAAATAGTGAAACATGATCAATTATGGTCAATAATGGTTAACCATAGTCAACAATGATTGGCCACAATCAACCATAGCAAAATATCATAGCTATTTTAATCTTATTGATATTTATATTTTGAAATGGAATTCTACTAATCCTCCCCACGGATGCCAACCATCAACTAGCATAACCACATAATTGAAGTGATTAATATACATCGATTTGGCCCATTTTCAACCCTTTTTTATAATGTCATTGACTGATGTATATCAACCACTTTAATTATGTGGTTGTGTTAGTTCAATATAATGAGAACATATTTGTTCATTTCCTCGATGTGGGATAAACAACAATTTAACCCTTTCTTTGGGAACATTTTGCATTACTCCATCTTTTGCATTTCAAATGGTCATGTGAACTAGTTTGCACCCTTGAAATCATTGCAACCTTGAAGTTTGTATAACAATATGCGACATTGTTAAATCATAATCTAAATTGAAACCACCTGTAATCTATATCATACCTTTACAACCTCATTGATGGCTCCATTCAACAAAAACCGTCATAACAACTTGGTTCCATGTGCAATTGTTCTTATGCAATTCCTCCATTGGAAAATCCCCCCAAGGATTATCAATATAAACCAATGGTTGTGTCTCATATATCTCATCACATGGGCCTCGTGCATCAAGAATTTGCTTCCTTGCTCATCTCATCCCTAAACTTTAACTTTGCCACATTCAAATCGCTTCAATCTATACAATTGGTATTCAAGACCATGAATAAGGAAAACTTGTGACAATAATACTCTAGTCACACTCCATGTAAAATAAGTATTTGAAGAAATATAGAATTCAACACAGTCAACCATTAGTAAAAGTTGCAACAAACACAATACATCTCCAGACAATGAAACCAAAAGGCAATATAACAATATCAATATAGTTGAAATTATCAACATCGACTTCATGTATCATGGTAGGCACTCAAATTTTGAATGCTCCAAGATTATGTTTGATATTAGTAGGAATGCATTGAGTGCATATTGCGACTCTACTTCTATGCTCATCCACATGCATATTTTTATGATATCCACTATTGAATGTTAAGTATAGACAACAATGTTGCTTGTTGCACTGACTAAATATTCTTTGTACTTACTGTTTCTATTCTTTTTACCACCAAATGCAATTTACATTGATAAAAAACATCCAATTTAAAAAAAAAAAAACATAATACCCAACTTCAAGAAGAATTTCTTGCTTTTTCTAAAAAAAAATAATGGAATAATCAAGATAAATTTGTATATTTTTTACTTGATCAAATTGAAATTCTGATGCAACCTAGGAAATCAAAAAGTCCTTTCACTCTGAGATGAAATAAGAATTGAAGAAACTTCATTCCACTATTGGTTAACAACAATAAACGATGATATTCTACCAAACCAAGGCTTAGAATTGGAACCTCTCTGGTCTCAAATAATGCCTCTATCATTTGACCAACATATTTTCTACATAGGTGATGACAACATATACTCAAGTGCACACAACAACATTCAAGTGAGAGCCAACAACAACTTCAAGCGATCTAAGACATTGGTACCACTCTAATATTGTAGTGTGCATCTTGACTATTTACAATTGGTCCTTTTTAACTATCTCTTTCTCTCTCTCTTCAAGTAGTGTAAAGTCCGGGAGAGCTTCCTCATTGTTTTCATTAGCCTTTTCTTTAACTTCTACTTGATATGTATGAGAATGTGCATCTCACACAAGAAGTAGAAAAAACACCAGTGCATTGTAGGTTATAATCAACACGGTCAAAGAACTCTATGCACATGAGACTTTAAAAAACATATCGGTACTTCACCTTTGCCATAAAAAATCGCATCCATTACATTAAGGACAACAACCAAATTGCACTACTTTACCATTATACCAACTGCACCCTCAACAGAGTGATCACAAATACTAAACGTACTAATTGAGTATGCCTAACTGGTTAAGAACATGTGTTCCCTACTAGGAGGTCACAAGTTCAAATCTGGAGGTGGGTAGGGTATGTTCACTTCTAAAGACTTTAAGAATCAAATCCCTATGTGTTTGAGCATGCGTTAAATCGTTCCAAGTGGGTACAATTAATAATAACCACTGTATAATGATCAACAGTACCTAATCAAGGATATTATTATTGTGATTAACACATAATTAAGTATATGATACCTAGGATAAGAATGGTATCCTTAAGTATACATGAGGTGGTTAATTCCTTATGATTAGATTGAGCCAAAAGGGTAACAATTTACACCTAGAATTTATAAGAATTACTCTCCCCTTGAAATACAGATCCCTGAGAAACTACAATGCACTTCCCCTCATGATGAGGATGGTACCCAATGTAAAATGGGAAGCATACACTCAGTGCCCTAACAAAACATGGACATTGAGTGAGACCCACAAGCATAAAGTATATCACAGAGGCAATGACCCCGAGGACTTGAGCTTCAACATATCATTTGAGACAACTCCTGCAATGGATTTTCCACCAACACTCTCTTTAACCTCTCTTCAAGATTCAATCCCATGGATATATGATACCAATTGAAAAAAGATAAAGAACACCCAGATATTACTAGAACCAAAAAAATTGTATAAAAGGCCCCAAGTCAAACCTAATGAATTTACACTAAATAGTATAATAAATAATAACCATGATATAACAACGAATGATACCTAATCAAGAAGATTAGTACCCTAGCACACAACTAAGTATATGAGTCCTCGGATACGAACTATATAATTTGGTGGACTAAATTGAAGATATACATGAGGTGGTCAATGACTTAAAATTAGAGTGAGAATGAGCCAAAGACTAACAATTTACACCTAAAATTTATAAGAATTATTATTATTCCTTAAAATATAGATAATAAAAAAACTCTAAGGCACTTCCCCTCATCTTAATAATGGTACCTAGTATAAAACAAATGATATAAACTTAATTGGACATTAAGAGGACATTCAATAAAGTTCACAAATATCAAGTAAATGACAAAGACATCTAACTTGAAAACGTGACCCAAAACTTTTACTGGTAATTCAAAAACTCAATTTAAACTAAATTTATAAAAATTATAATAACTTGTATGACAACTACATGTATAATCTTTCTTTCAAGATTATATATGGAGATAAAATATGGACTTTTTGGAACTATACCCAAAAAGTTTGACCGATGGCAGGGATTCTTTTTACTTTGAACATTTACACTTTTAACTTTACATATATATATATATAGTAACCTTCACCTTCTGTGAAATGAAAAAGTTGTTCACAGTGACAACGGGAGAATAAATGCTCCATGCATACAAAATAAGTCTAAATATACATTTATATTTTAATCATATGATATGACATATTTGAAGATATATATTGATGAGAAAACCAGGATGGCTTGAATGGATTACGATGTCCAATCCATTCATTCACATGTTAGACTGTTGGGTATACGCAGACCCCATAGCCTGCAAGCAAAATTCCAGTCCAGTTCCCTGTATTAGATACTTATGAAGAAAAAGAGCATCACAGTTTGTGAGAAAGAAGATACATATGATTATATGATTATAAGTATTAGGTTAAAAAAATAATACTGTTTTTTACAATGCTCACATTAACTTAAGCCTCAATGTGATATGTTATATAAAGACTGTAAAATCATATAACGCTCACATTAATTCTAAACTTGAAATTATATTTAAGAAATAAATCATTTGAAAAAAACGAAAAGTATAATTAAGCCACAAACATCTATTCATGGATTACAGAAAGGTCATTTCTCGTATCCTTCCTTGATCGACAAGAAAGAGGGTCTTACCAAACATTCTCAAGAAAGAGGGTCTTACCAAACAGTCCTTCCCTTCTCTGGCTCAAGTAAAGGTAAAGGTTCTTCCCTTCCCAGTGGTATAGGGTCCTCCTTTTGTTATAGAAAAGTGCTCAAATGAACGTGGATTAACGAAGAAAGGAAACTTGAACATAATCCAGTGAAAGGAGTTAAAGGAAGTATTGTGATGGATAGAATATTTATAACAGAGTTGGGTTAAGAAATGCCTTTCACCCAACAATTTTTCATTAGTGCTACTTGATTTCATATTACATTGAGTTAATCTTGCTAAAATTCAAGATGAAGTATTTTCAGTGAGATGTAAATTATTATAAAGGCAACTTTGTGAGGTATTACAAAGAAATAACAGATCCATGAAAATATAATCGCACTAAGAGGAGAGAAGCAAGGTTGGGTAAACCATCAACTTTTGCAAAGGGGTGGGGTAATTCATCAACTTTTGCAATGAGATATTAAATTTAGATGGCACATTTTGCGCCAAGGGAAGATAGAAGGAAGGGATGAGGTAATCTATCAACTTTGAGGTATTAAATTTAGATGGTGCATTGGATGTGTTGAATATAGAAACCAGGACAGGTCCATTCCACCCTGAGTTTGATATGAATTAAGCTCAATGTTATGCAGTTCCAGGATGCATCTCTAACATTCACACAAATCTCAAACACATCAATGATTAAAATTTAAAATATGCAACTTCAAGCTTAGTAAAGGTGCATATCAAACTGGATTTAGAGAGGTTGAGCAGTGTTCAATAGGAAAATTTTCAAAAGATTCAACTCATGTTTATTTTTATTTTGGCTTGGTCAAGCTCAGATTCAGATGCATCTTAGGCACCTAGGTTGAAGTCTACATCAATCACTAATGAAAGTGTTAGAAACAATTCACAGAGATGATTTCTAATGGCATATTCAGGATTATCTAAGGCTATGATGGAAGGGGATTAAAATAATTAATGAATGATTTAAGAAAATTCTCTTATCTTATTCTCTGGATGTTATTTTTCTTGTTTTAATTTAAAACAAATCTTGTATTAGTTAGAAATTCCCTATTTGATATCATAGTGTTCCAAGCAAAGAATTAATGGCCTTAGAAAAGAGGATTTGATATGCATACTTAGATCTGTGGAAGTAAGAGTTCCAGTCTGAGAAAAATCACAGTTCCAACTGTTCCAATCGCAGCCTGATAGTATCCATTCATGGCATAAGCAGCATGGGATGCCACTATATTTGGTGAATAGCAAGGACCTCCTGGGTTACAGTCAATGCCCTGTCCACAAGCATAGTTCGAATTTGCCTCCAAAGTTTTCTCATCAGTGCCCGGCTTGGTAGTGCACCAAACTTTAGGAGTAGCTGGAACAGGCCCTCCAGTCCCTGTAGGAGGAGCTGGAACAGGCCCTCCAGGCCCTCCAGTCCCTGTAGGAGGAGCTGGAACAGGCCCTCCAGTCCCTGTAGGAGGAGCTGGAACAGGCCCACCAGTGCGTGAAGCAGAAGGAGATGGACCTGCACTCTGCCTCATTTACAGATTCAATTAGAAATAACAGCAGAAGTCTCAATGATCTAATCATTATGTAAAGCTGTTTAGCCTTCAAAACAAACTACAATCAGGACCAACCCAGTAAGGCCTTTCTGGACCAACTCTGGGAAGGGTTGAACTTTCAGTCAGGACCAACTGCACTTATCTGAAAACAAACTATAAAATAGGAAGTAATTTCCTTACCGGAGATTGCAGCAAGCCCACATCATAAGCCATTGTCATATCAGCTTTAAACATCCCATAATTGCGCTCCGAGGTTGGTCCTGGCTTCAGGTCCTCATTGAAGAGAGAAAAAATATAGGTCTCAATGGAACGATTTGGCCTCAATGGGGTCCCTGCCGTGGAGGTCACATGCTTGATCAGATTGCCATTGTAAGCAATTGCATTCTGCAAGCTAACCCCTGTCTCTGTAGGATCCCCCACAGATGGCCATCCCGTTTCTGCCACCACTATATCAACACCAGTGTAACCCAGATATTTCATGGCCGAGTACACTGCATCAAGTTGAGCATCAAACATGTTGGTATAGGTGAGCCCAGTGTTTGTGTCATGAAACCCCGGGTTCGGCTCGAACAGTGCATAGGCCAGGGTTTGATCGGTGGGATTACTCTTGTAAGCAAAGTAGGGGTATGGGTTTATCATCAAAGGGGCTCCTATCTTCTGCAGGAAGTCAAGTAGGGATTTCATGTCAAAACTCTCATTGAAACGGCCTGCAGATGGGGGGGCAGATGTCGAAAGTATGGCCATAGAATGAGGTGTAGAGACCTTAATCTGCTGGTCAAGTGAAGCCCCAACAAGGGCAGTGTGCAGGTTCTGCAATGCAGGGAGGAGCTGGGAAATCAGAGCCCCATCCCCAGTGAACAGAACCTCGTTCCCCACCGAGAGCCCAATGATATCAGTGGCAGGAACAAAAGGAACGATGTTGTTATTAATCCAATTCTGTGCTACAGTAAGCTGGTTTAGAGATGGGATTTGGTCGTTACCAATGCCTACAACTAACCCAACTCCTGTGTTAGCAAAGGCTTGAAGAATTGCGGGATCTGCTCCATATAGTCTCAACTTCGAAATAGTTGTACTCTGAACCAGCTTTGCTACTGTAGATGGTGGGGGAAGATTGTCTGCACTTTGTCCATAGTCAACGCCTAGGGCTGGTGAACGCTGCACCAAACTCCTGCCTCTGCTTCCACTTTCTGCAAGAATTCACATTAGCAAACACAAAAATGAAGTGAAAACAGACATACAGAACCATATAAATAATAAAATATCCATATTGAAAATCATATAGGAAGTGGATGTTTTGGATATCAACCTCAGAACCATGAGTACAGTGCCAATAATGAGATCCACATCAATACCGTAACCAAAGCACGCAATCCCAAAAATATACAATCATAATGACAAAAATATTGGAAATCATGTCAACAACACAACGGTATGAATACCTACTCCTACAATTTCACAAATCCACAACAGACCCAATTTTGCAAATCTTGTGAACAGCAGAACCATGTGAATACCACCATTCACAATCCCATCAATACCTATCATAACCATATCAGTAACCAGTAACCACTATTGAAATCCTATCAACAACACAACAGTGTGAATACCTATTCATACAATTTCACAAACCCACATCAAACCCAATGTTGCAAATTTTGCCGACAGCAGAACCATGTGAATACCAGCATTCATAATCACATGAATACCTATCATAACCATATCAGAAACCAGTAACCAGTAATCAATAATGAAAATCCTGTCAACAACACAACAGTTTGAATACCTACTCATACGATTTCACAAACCCACATCATCAGACCCAATGTTGCAAATCTTGTCAACAACAAAATCATGTGAATAGCAACATTCATAATCACATGAATACCCTTCATAAGCCTCAGTAACCAATATTGAAAATCCTGTCAACAACACAACAGTATGAATATCTACCTATACAATCTCACAAACCCACATCAGACCCAATGTTGCAGATCTTGTTAACAGCAGAACCATGTGAATACCAGCATTCATAATCACATGCATAACCTTCAGAACCATATCAGTACCAGTATAGCAACATCCAATATCAACAAAGATATTTCACCAGACAATGACTGATGAAGGGTTAGAATAGCTGCAATTACAGACATACAATTATAAAGTTCTCCCAAGTATCAATTGGCGCTCAAATTTGAAGTAGCCTATACCATTATATGACTGTTAACAGAAAAGATGATTACCTCCACACGGGATGCAATATAGGATGACTGGTAGCAAGATCGTAATTGTCGCTGCTTTTACTCTCATCTCCATTCTATGAAAAAGTGAGTAATCTAGATCATCCTCTCTACAATCCAACTGTGCTGCACTGCACTCCTTGAATACTTGGGACAGAATACATATAAACTGCAAAGATTATAATAAGTTACAGTGTTGAAGTTGCTAACAAGTCAAGAACTTTCTAGACAAAGGACGATTCTGATCTTACATTTTGAATCCCCCAACCAGGGTGCTTCTGCCTCGTCAACTTGTGTTTGGATGAAGTCCACCCAGACATAACGTCAGAACCGACTCACAAGCAGACCGATAGAGGAGAAAACATGTACACTGAAAACTATAAATTAATGACTAAGAACCTCTTTTAGTTCATATTTCATTCCTATCATAATCGATAATGACAGAACTTAGAGAAATAATGATGACAGAACAAAGAAGTAATAATGATGGTTACGTTGCAGACGACCGACCTTCCCCTGTTTTGTCTTTTGGTTAAGATTGCAAATCCCCGTGTATCCCGTGTCAATGGAGTCTTCCATAATTCGGAAACAATGTGGAATGGAATGAAATAAGAAGTTTCCTCGCGAACTTTAAAGAGTACTCAAAAGACAAAAGTCTTCCATAATTCTGAAACAATGTGGAATGGAATGAAATAAGAAGTTTCCTCGCGAACTTCAAAGAGTCCTCAAAAGACAAATTCCATTCCAACAAAGGAAGGGTGGGTCAAGGGTACAAAGGAAGGGTGAAGTGCACATTGCACCATGCAACCAAATACATCCATTGCATCATGTCATCAATACATTAAATATATGCAATATGCAGTTAATTGAAGTATCATTTTATAAAAGTGTGGGTTATGTTAAAGTTTGTGTATTTCATTTGATGTTGTTTGTTGTTTTCCACCAATAATATAAACAATATGTATAGTTATATTTTAACTTATATATTATTTATTATTATTATGTCTTAAACATATATGAATCGGTTTGAAGTATTACTTCAATGTTACAATGTCAAACTTTTTGTAATTGTCAAGTTTGAACTAAGATGAGATTTAATATTTATTTATTTTTATTTTTAAAAAATATTATTTTAAAACATTTTATTGGTCATAGAGAGATGATGTCGACATCGAATCTCGTGCTAGTGAATGTGGCGGCAGGATTATGTCATATTCGTAGATTGGTTTGATAAAAAGCATGCTTGCGATGGTTTAATTTCGTACGAGATGGGGCTTTTGGATTGGATTGAATTGATTTAAGTGGCCAAATTTGTGTGGGTAACTTGCAAATGAACCACAAGCAAACAATGAGATGCATAATTCTAATTCTCCTTCCATGCATGCGTCTTACGTATTGACTTCACCTGTAGGGGAAACCGACGAGCGATAGGTGTTATCATCCACCAACTCTAACCTAACGCAAGCGACACTGGCGAACGAACCTTGGCATAGTTTAACCAAGTTCAGTTGGGGCCTGATTGATCGGTTTTTAGAGGAATTGCTCGCAGTTGTGTCTGGCGAGCGGTTGCTTGCAGGACTCGGTAATCTTCTCGATTTGCTTGTTAATTGTGAGTTTGGCGAGTGAACTCTGACTTAGAGTTATACTAACAACAGACGCCTAAGCCTTCGGCGAGCGAACTGGAATTTGATGTTCTCTTCTATGTGTGAGAAAAGCTCTATCCTTGAATCGTTGGGGTGTTGGGGTTATGTTTATGATATCAAGTCCATGTTTGATACTCTCGGGAGGTCGAAAATGTAGTGTCTACAGTCTTCTGCTCAACCCACTTGCCACATAGACCAAATGCACTCTGACTAGATCTGCTTACTTGTCAATCCTCGACCGCCGTTTGTTAACATATTTGCATGGTGTGAAAGACACCTTGTTTGGAGTGACCCTAGAGTGACATTGTTTTCGCATATAAAAGACTTTATATTATAAGTGGGAGGCATTATAGGTTTTCAAATTACTAGACAATCTTGTCACATACAACCTTTACTCATAACCATCTTTTATAATTTATGATTATTTTTTATTTATAATTTATATTTATTAAATAATAATTATTTATGTAAATATTTTATTATTAATTTAATATTTTAAAATTAGATTTAAAACTAAAAACAAATATATAATTTAAATTTTATTTAATAAATGAGATTTTTTCATAGTTTAAATGCATTTTATTAAAAAATAATTATGGAATGAACCATTATAAAAAACAAGAGAAATAGCTGCAAAGCAGCTAGTCCCTGCTTTGAGATTATGTTTAGAAGTAGGTAAGTATAACAATAAACAAGAACAATTAACAATATGTCCAATGTGAGTTTGAAAATCATGTCTTTATTTATGTACAGATTGTCCTAGTCTCTTATATGGTTCAATAAAACATACAATATAGTCATAGAGTTCAATAAAAAGTTTGTTAATTAGAGTATGAAGCAGAATCAAGCAAAATTTTTCCTTGTCAAGGCAGAGAATATGACAATTGGTCATACATAAACTATGACTTTATATTAATCCTAAAGAAAATTCATAATGTTTCTCAATATTTTGCAATGTTTATATATTAAAGTTAATATTTTGAAAATCTAAATTATTTTCTTGAATATTTAAAATTTGTTGTTTTTATTTATGATTGGTTAAAGCCCTTGAAGTGAAAAATTAGCCCTCTTTGGATATGTACGAGGGGTATTATTAATATTATGAACTAGTAACATTAGTTCTTTCTACTACTCATCAGGGACTAGAGAACTAATAATACAGTATCCCTAACTAGCTATTAAGATGAAAATCAATAGCTATTCCTAGGTATTCCTCTAAGGGAATAGCTGCATTGTAGACTTTTCTATCTGAGTTTCATAAACATATTTCTTAGCTGCTATGTTATGGATTACATATTGTTCGAAAGGAGATGGCTTCTGGAAAGGCCGGTGAGTTAATCATTTCTGTATTGATTGAATGTGGATGGAGTTCTGGATTTGAATTATAGTTCAACTCATATTACAGATCTGAAAATTGGGTACTCATATTTTATTTTATAAATTCTGAAAAGAGAAGGCTTGTATTGTTGTTTTAAATTGCAGTTGTGCTACCCCTCTATTGTTGTTGTATGTTGGACGCTTGCTTTTGAGATCACTGAAGAGCTTCAAGGTTCCCGAGATATTTTCGTATTTAGTGGGATTGAATGTAACAATGTAGCATATCTATTTTATTAGAACTTGATGATTGTTTCTTGGGCTCACCTGCCCGTGCACAAGAATATTGGCTGAAACATTTTATTGTATTATATGATTGTTGCCTCTGGGCGGACCCTCATACATTATAATTATGGCATTGTATCCTGTGCGTGTAGCGATTTTTAATAAATTATATTTGTTAAAAAAAATCTTGTACAAGTGACGCAGAATGATGGAAAATGGAAATGTTTTCCTAGGTCTTCGTACATTACGAGAGTGATGGTAAAACTTTGTACATTTCTCAATAAAAATTCATAATATTCAAACTATTGAATGTAAAGTGTACACGGTTAAGATAAATAAGGTTGCACAATATCTATGCTATGACCTTTACAAGTGGCATGCCATCATGGATTCCCCAATCACAATGATTCTGTCAGAAGGTGCCAAGTCACCGTTTATGTTCGAATAATGCAAAACATGGTTTCCTTTTATTTGCATGTCCCAGCAAGCACCGCCCATGCTTGACATATATCCCTAACTGTGTACATCTGTTCATGACAATATATATCCAAATTGAGAGCATCTCAAGCAAGTTGACACTTGACATAATGCATGAAAGCATTATCACTCGTTGACACTTCACACAATGCAGAATTCAAGAAAGTTATACACGAAAAACACTTGACATCAGGTAATGACGAAAACTATACAACAAACAACATTATGCGTTTTTGGACGAAGGATTTTATTGTAATATGGTGGAGTATATGCACAGTTGTATTTATGTATCCTGTATAGCATTTACTGTAGCATGTGTAGTATATGCACTCAGGACTAAGTCTGGAAAGAAATCTAATTTCAAACTTGATTTTATAATTTCCTTTAGTTCAATAACCAAAATCCAAATCAAATGCAAGGGTTAAGGCACTGATGGGAGGCTCAAATGGAGGGTGCAGCGACAGACCAAGGCTCAAGCGGAGGAGGTATTAGGGGGTTTTAACAATAGAAACCAAAATCCAAATAAAAAATAAGAGAAAGAAACCCCATAAATCTATTGTTGTTTCAGTACCAAATGTTATCAACAATGTGTCCTCCGGCATGCAGATTGTGGATTAGCATTCCCTGTGGCAAATTGAAATTAAGGATGAATCCAAACAGAAGGACTTATATTCAGGTGATGTTATGCTATGTTATTTGGCTACTTCTATGAATTTATATTATATGTTAACAAACAATTCACAAGCCTGCAATTATTTACCTATCATCTTTCCTAACAATGTATATGAGATACATGTTTAAGTTTTACCAACGGAATTGAAAAGGAGCAATGATCCTACCCCTTTTGAATTTTTTTAAAGTCTTTTCCCTATGGTCATGGATACTGAATGGGATACTGGATTTCCCAAGGTTACTTTCGAGGATATTATTTGGGAACCCTGGGTTAATTCTTCATTTCTTGAGTCAATTCAACTACATTTCTACTGCTCGATTACCCTTCCATTATGCGCCATGCTCATTTTTGGTATCATGCGTGTTATTTTCTGTTGATTGTTGATATTCATCGCAGGAGCATTGATGTTCTTCACACTTTTATCCACTTTTATCCATGGGATTGCAAATGTGCTTTTGTATGTGACATGGCACCCTCCATGATCTGCCTCTCAGTTGCTCGCTCGATGCATACAAAAAATAAAATAAAAATTGCTTTCATTTTCTCTGTTGTTGCAGCTTCGTTTTCTTAAGGTTTGAGGTTTGTTAAATGTAAATTATATAGCAACTTTTTGGTACAATTACTAAAAATTTCATTTATTTAAAAAATAAAGTTAAAAATATATATATTTAAGAATATTATATTTTAATTAAGGTAGAAGTGTAAAATGATTTTGGAGTAGAGTTAGTTAGTTCAGTCCTAAGCAAGCATGTGTCAAGGAGAGATTCTTATCCAGCCACAACAATGGAAGCCAGTGCAGAACAAGATACATTGTAGCTCGAGAGAGATGCCAAAGAGCACTATCGCGATTATCCATGTGGAGGCGCATCTGGCAAGTGGCGGTCTGGTGATTATAAATGCTCCCCCTGACCAATCAACTTGCCATGTTCTTGGTGGAACCGCTTGGTCGCATTTGGCACTTGTCTCCTTATTGTAACGTATTTGTTCTTATCATTGCCAAGTGCAGATGCATGAAGTAAAGTCTACACAAAGGCATCAAAATGTGCAGGCATTTCGATTGAGTACAACTTCACTGGATTTTCTTTGAAGTCTCCATTTGAGTTCAACACTTGTTTATAACAATTGTAAACAACTGTATGGACACTTGTACAAACCCTGGACACTGTTCTTTGCCAAATTTTTTGGCCTATGGCTTATGGACACCGTTACCTTTTGGTTTTGTGTACAGCGAAAGCAATGCTAGACCATTCATCATTTCATGAAAAAATTGCTAGGCGCTCGCTCGCTAAATTTCGCCCATACCTGTTCAACGAGAGGGACGGTAGGAGCCAGGAATACTCCGGCTAGCCGGAGAGTAAATTACTTGTGGCAATTCATGTTTTGTTGATGTAGAAATACAACACCATGCATTTTGTCAATTGGTGAATGTACAACTCCTATTTGCAGCTAAGCGAACAGGTTTGGAAGAGGTACCAAGAACCCAATTCATTATATGAAATGTTTCCGTCAATGCTAAATGTTTTCATGAAAGATGACCTCAAAAAGTTGATGTAAATGCCTCACAATGCTGGCCTGTTTATCTCATTCTCTGGGTTAGAAAGGTAGCAGTAAAGTCTTCATTTTTGGGTTTGCTTGAGATTGTTTTCGTTTTGGTAACAGAGACTTTTGGGTTTGCTTGAGATTGTTGTCGTTTTGGTATCATGAAAGATGACCTTGAAAAGTTGATGTAAATGCCTCACAATGCTGGCCTGTTTATCTCATTCTGTGGGTTAGAAAGGTAGCAGTAAAGTCTTCATTTTTGGGTTTGCTTGAGATTGTTGTCGTTTTGGTAACAGAGATTTTTGGGTTTGCTTGAGATTGTTGTCGTTTTGGTAACAAAGAAGAAGGATTTCAGAGATCACAGAACAATAGTTTCAAATGTGGAGGAATTCTTGTGTGAAGACACCGAGCTTCCTGTGAACAGTGTGCATAAAGAATACTCGAATGTGCATAGGTATCTAGAAAGTCACTTCAACTTCCTTAGAGAATACCTACTTACCTGCTTGCACATTACAGGTATGATGTGAAGGATTAAGAAGTAAGTAGACACAATCGACTACATAGCCTCAAAGAACTGTAAGTTCCTTCCCTGCTTTAAAGATGTAGGGGAATAATTTTATTATTATTTTTGTACAGTTTTAGCACACACTTCTAACTCATTCCTTATCTGCGTTTTCAGTTGAAAGCCTGGCAATAGAAGCTCTACATGTCTGCCATTAAAGACAATACAAATATACAGGTGTGATTGATTTCAACTAACTGGACCCTCTCGCTAACCTTTCCTGGCATTCTCCATAAGATTCTTGACGTTGCAGGAGCATCTGGTGATAGAATGAGGCTATAAACTCTTCTGTCTGTTTGTCAATCTCTGAGCAGTTGGAACATCTGGTCGTTGAAACATAAGTGCAACAATCAGATGACGATTCATTAGAATAAGAGTTTGTTGAAAGATGGCCAGGATCCACATAGCTGAAATACTGATCATCATCTTTATATTCGCAGGTAATGAATTGGGGAATTCCCACATAATCTGATTCGGATTCCAATCCGTCATTCGCATTGACACGAGTGCAGGATGATGGCATGGGTTCTCTCAGAAGAAAACGGCCAGCCCAATTCTTTAGTCCACTTCCTGAATTAGTTGAAGGTGTTGCACCTGCTGGAGAGCTACTGCATGAAAATTCATAGTGGTTATTGAATTTACCACCGATGTTCTTGAATTTGTCTCCGTGAACAAAGTACTTTATTTTCTGCAGATCGACAGCCATTTTCTGCAATCTCTTCATTGCAATTCTTCTTCTGAGCGTCGCCACAACAAAACCTACCACGCTCCCTAAACGCTTTGCTTCAAGTCGTTTAAGGTATGAGGGGATCTTCATGACTGCACAAACCCCCCAGAATGATATGACTCCGCTCCGCTACAATGCTCTATATGGTTGATTTCAGTAGTCTCTGCGTGGAGACCCTGGTTACAATTATCAAGAACAAGCTTGGGGAGCCAACAGTGGGTATAATGCTGGTTCTAGGGTTTACCTTCGACTGCTTTTTGGGACCAAAACCCCTACAGGTATGTTCATAAAATTGCGTCCTCTAGTCTGAAGAATGAAGAATAGTTAAAGAATTCAACCTAGGGTTAAAAAATGTGTTGATTTGCAAAATTGTTTAATTTTCTTGGCGGTTTGTCAACCGAGATAAGGAGTCATGTACTCACCATGATCCCTACAGAACACCCAGTAATGACCGAATTCTCAATGGAAAAGACCGTCAGTTCCAGATCGCCTATATGCCCAGCAAAGGTTTGCATGATTGCACCCAGGGGAGTACCGGCAAACTGAAGTAAAAATAGAAGGACCTGCAATGTACCAGAGCTTCTTGGACTCGTCCCAGCATCCATTAGCAAGACTTCTGCAGTCTGTAATAGGCATACGATCGTTGGGAAACTCATGGCGATGCAGCAGTTCATCCTGGTATTTGCCATTTTCTTCTGAATCGTTTCCCTGATTGAGTAAGGTGGATCTTATGCCTTCCCTGTGATCCAGGAATCTAGTTATGTAGTTTCTTATTTTATTTATATCAACAAAGGTTTCATAAACCAAATTAGTATTTAGTCAAAGGTTCTTTGTGAATATTGCAATGACATAAAAAATATCAACTGAAGATGTGAATATTGCAACTATGAATTGCAGAGCCGAAAGAGAGCAGACAAAATGATCGGAAGAACTGTGAATGGGGGGTGAGAGATCAAGATTTATGGGCAAGGGAGGGCAAGGGATTTAGCTAGCTAGAAGGTTCATGGAAGGCACGAGAAACTTCCCGGTCGCCACCACTGAATAATAAGGGTAGAAATCTCCACTGAATAATAACTTTTCAAATCGTGATGATTTCATATTATTAATGACCTACAAAATCATAATGACCTGCAAAATCATAAAGGAATGAGGACTTCAAAGTATATACGTGGCAAGTTTATGGTTTTTGCAGTTTTTTTAATTTTTAAATATTTTTATAATTTGATAATTGATTTGCACACCAGGGGAAAATTGTTAAATCTGAGTGATCTACCAATCACGAAATTAGTTAATCTAATTTTAAAAATTTATAATTTTTATTTTATATTTTGAAAAAATAAATTTAATAAAAAATATTTCATAAACTTTATGTAACATTGGAAAAAAAAACATAAATAATTAAAAGTCAAACCAGTTGGGCGACCAAGTGATCACTATAATCCCTACGGAGCAGGGACTAAAAATATAGTGTATGCATCGATTCTTCAATCACAAATGTTCCTATTTATAAAATGGTTTTGTTAATCTCTTTATCTTTTCAAGTGCAACATAGTATTGTTGTGTGGTAATAAGTGTGTTGGTGTTAAGACATCATGGTGAAGGATCTAAGGTTTTTATTAGTTGTTTTTAACGTTTCGTGGTGTATATTTGATATAGTTTTTCTGGAATCCATTTTTAATTGTAAAAATAAATTTAGTATTTTATGTAAAAATTAAAATAAATTTTTAATTTAGATACTAGAAGTTAGGTTATTTAATATAATCGTGCTAATTCCTTCATCTTACGAGCATGTAACACAATTTTTAAAATCTTATGTCAATATAAATTAGATAAGTGTAATTACAATTTTTTTAAAGAATATTTTTTAAATAAGATGTATTTTGAGCATTAAAATTGAATCTCAATATGATTATAGTTTTTGAATCTAGGGACATTGCCACTTTGTGGTTCTTTGATGTATTATGAAAGCAAATTATTTCTTGGGTCAGCTCCTCGACAAAGATCTCCATCAATATGAGGTGAGCAAGCTTATCCATTCCACAATTTACAAATCTAAAAATCTTATTTAAAAAATCTTTAAAAACATTAAATCAATGATCAAGTGTCTAGTGACATTGCCACTTTGTGACTAACTCTTGTTTTTCTACTATGGAGAGGATATTGATTGTTGTCATATTTTACGAATGTAGAAAAACACCTTTCCAATGCTCAAATCTAAAGTAAACTATGTTTCACTGAAAATACAATTAGCGTAGCAAATCCCTCAAGGTGCAACCTTTTTTAGAGTGCAAAAACTTGAGAAACATTTGCGCCATGAGGGATTTGATCCTCTTATTGGTGCATAATAGATCCATAGACGAAATCATAAAAGATGAATGCCACCAAAAAGTCTCCAAGGTTCATTAATTTTTTTAGTTTTAATTATTTGGAATATATATATATATATATATATATAGAGAGAGAGAGAGAGAGAGAGAGAGAGAGAGAGAGAGAGAACTTTAGGTTAAAGAGGAGATAGTAATTTTTTTTACTTAATATTTTATTATTTTATTAAAGTGTCACATGTCAACTCCAGGTTGAGCATGGAATTACACTTCGCCATCATACTCTTTCATCCTCTCCTAGTGAAAATAGTATATAGATATTTTGATCAAAAAAATTGATGAATATTTAGGGGATATAGTTATGTAAGTTATTTTATTATTTTTAACTTTTTTCCAAAAATATTTGATGTCATATTGGTTAATTTTTCTAAAAATACTTTACTTCTTAGATGTAATTATATCTAAATTTAAGATTAAAATTAATTACCATATCCTCCAAGTAAGAGTAGAGGATTGTAAGGAAATTGGGGTGGATGCATTGCATAAAGATAATAGTTGTGCTTTTTTAATATCCAGGACTATCTAATGAAGGATCCATTCAACATGGGTCACATGTTTCTTATTCATTGGATGTAGATGATAGTAAGGTGCTAATAAAAGTAAGAGTAGAGGATTGTAAGGAAATTGGGGTGGATACATTGCATAAAGATAATAGTTGTGTTTTTTTAATATCCAGGAATATCTATGAAGGATCCATTCAACATGATCACATGTTTCGTATTCATTGGATGTGGATTATAGTAATGATTTTAGTGCTAATAAAAATGAGATTTTGATTAGCTAATCATCTAGGGATGTATGATGGGAGGACATGACAGGAAGGTTGTAAGATCCGAGTATGAATATTTTCACAGTGTATCAACATTTTGTTTGATCTTCTAGATTTTGCACCGTGGCAGAGTTTAAACATGATCGATGTGTTTCGAGTAGGCACTCCAACCATCTTCTGGATCCGGTTGAAGTTGTTTTTATATAAATTTTCCATTATCAATAAGTTAGAAAAGATGATAATTTTAAGAAAATATATTGTGAGGAAAAAGATTAAATAAATTGAAATTTACAATAAAAAAAAAGAAAAATATGATACCAAGAATGATACCACCATCCCTCTCAAAAATAAGTTGTACTTAAAACTTTAATCACCCGAGATATTCACATCTCTAATTCCCAACACATTTCCCAAGAAATATCTCACCTAACCAAGGCCCTAATGGCCAATGGATACCCTAGACACCTAATAACAAAACCTTTCAACAAGTTCTTCATCATAAACCTCATCCCTCCAAGCGCTCCTCCCCTATCCAATTATGTGTCTCACTCCCTTTCACCCATGGTATCACGGATCACCTCTCCAAAATTCTTATTAAAAGGAACATAAGAACCATCTTTAAACCCCATAAGATGCTCAAGCAGTTAGTCAAGAGTGTCAAAGATAAATCCGATCCTTTCTTGTCCCAAGGTGTCTACCAAATTTCGTGTTCTTGTGGAAAATCATACATTGATCAAATCAGAAGGTCCATCCAAACTCATCTCAAAGAACACATCATTGACACCAATCACAATCACCTTAATTAATCTGCTATAGCCGAACATTCGTTTAACACTAAACATCACATTTGTTTCGATCAAGCAAAATTTTTGGCCTCCGCCACTCATTACTCCTCCTGGTTGATCAGGGAAGCCTTAAAGATTGGAAAACATCCCTCAAACTTCAATAGCGAAGATGGCTATAAACTAAGTGAGTATTCTCTTATTCTCTTTCAAATAATTTAATCATTTTTTTCCTAATGTTTCTAAATAGATAGTTCTCCCTTCAACTCTATTTATTTCACCATTCTTACCCTTTACTCACATTAGCTTCAATCGGATCCTGAAGATGGGTGGAGTGTCCACTCGAAACACGTTGATCGTGTTTAAACTCTGACACAGTGCAAAATCCAAAATATCAAAAACAAGGTTGTGAGATACCCATTCACCTAAGTAAGATCAACCCTAGATCGGACAAAGTGGGGGTTTTGGTGGAGGTCTTGCGAGATTCTAATAGAAATCTCGATGGCTAACCAAAGTGACAGATGTAGCAAAGACTCCAGTGAGTGATTATATGTAAAGAGAATCTCCCAAGTATTTTTGGATTAGTATGAAATCAAGGTTTGTCATTATTTCTCAGGACATCCTCATGAGTTTCCTACCTGTGAAACCCAATCTAAGATTGATAACCACTATATCAAATGAGATCAACAATGCACAATGCATAAGATCATCATTGTTCGGAATAATGGTCATACTTAGAACTCAGGTGTATTAGGACTTATATGAATAATAAACACTCACTAATAAAGTGATGTAATAATGGGACATTCATTATAATGATTAATTTAAGGGCTATTAGTTAGGAATTTGGGAGTTACTTAATGTACTCTTATCTTCTTATTATGGAATGAGACATTGAATCATCCAATGTATGCATGAATCCACTCTTTCTCATTATTATGTGTATTTATGTGCATATTTGTGTGCGTAAAAACATGGCATTGGAGTCATGGTGAAGAGAAGAAGGCAAGGAAAGTTGGTGAAGGAGCTGAATGACAATTGTAACTAGATAAGGAACCAATGGATTGCTCACAAACATTGGATAGATGATAAAAGAATGAAGGGAAAAGTTTAATCCAAACTGTATGAAGCTGACGAGAGATAGTGTGGGTTTGTGAAATCAAGATGCCACAAAATTGGTAGGCCCAACTAGAGTGAGAGAAATTGTGTCATCTATATGAGCCTGGCAAGAGAAAGGTTGACCATGAACATAAAAGGTGTCATCAATGATTTGATAAGTCCTTAGTTAAAGAATAAAGTGGAGCTACTGTGGAGCAAAGCCACTAGACAAAAGATGCCATTCTAATTTCACCTTGGAAGAGAAAGTAGCTAGAAAGGACACTGCCATAAAAAGGTGATACCCAATACATGTTTGTTGAAGAAGGTTGATGTATGTAGAGCATTGACTGATCAATCTATAGAGACTTTCCATGAAAGGATTGATCCATCTAGTTCATGTATAAAGAGCCACTGTGAAAGGGGTGAGTAGTCGATTTGCAAGTAAGTTGATCTCGTGAATGAAAGGAGTGAGTTGTTGATTGGAAAAGATAAGGCCCAACCATTGTACTATACGTAACATAGAATTATAGAGCGAAATAATAGAATGTGATAAAACGTTGAGGTTGAATGGAAAACACAAGAGCAAAATAAATAGGACCTTACAAAGAATCCTTGTATTAGTGATGTCCACAAGAGAGAGCAATATTCACTTGTCTCTTCGAGGGGGAAACCTCCTATGATAGGAGTTCTAAATACAATAATAATTCATGATCACTTTACACAACCTTTTACTCTATATATGGTGCATCAACAACAATAACCTTAACTAATTTTGATCTCACTAATATAGAGGGCCAACCATTTAGTGGGTCTTAATAAATAAAGAGATTGTTTTACATTGAGTAACTATCAACTAACTATCTAATAGACCTTATTCAAAAGAGATGGCCTTGTATACCAATAAGGTAATCCTCAATATCCTCGAAGTAGAGGGGTTAGGGTAGGACACTAACATACCCTCTCGCTTCAAACAAATATTTTCCCTCAAGCTTGGTTGGAGATGAGGAAACTGCTGCAAAATGGTTGATGATTACCAAGTAGCATCTTCTACCTATATACCCTTATAGTGAATGAGAACTTCTTGCATAGTGCTCTAGTAGAGTCATCACTCTCATGTGGCCAAAATGTCTTTTTGTTGGAGCCAAATGGAGCCTTCTCCACTAAGTTCTAGTAAGGTAGTTTGAATGCAACAATGTTGTTCCATAACCTTCTTCAAACAAGAAACATGAAATACTAGATGGACCTTGGAGTGTGTTGGAAGAGCTAACTTGTAAGCCACCTGTCCAAAGCATTTTATAATTTGATATGGGACATAAAATTTTGGCGCCAACTTCTAATGACCTTTATCTTTGAGAGATGTTTTCTTATAGGGCTAGACATAAAGGGAAATCTAATCCTTGAATTCAAAGGAACTTTTAGAGTGATGTTGGTTAGCTTGTTGTTTCGTGTGATTCTGAGCCATAGTCAAATTTTCTTTAAGTGTGCGGAGAATGGCTTCATGATTGTGAGTCATACTATCCATTGCCTACACCATTTACATCCCTGGGATATATGAAACTATTCAAGGTGGTTGTTTCCCATAGACTGTTTCATATGGGATCATTTTTGTAGAATCATGATAAGTGATATTAAACCACAATTCAACCAGAGGTAACCATTACACCCACTAGCCTTGCTTTTCCAAATTAAAACACCTAAAATAGGTTTTGAGTCACTTGTTGATGACTTCTATCTAACCATTTGTTTGGGGATGATAAGATGTGCTTATTTGTAACCAGGTGCCCTAGAGTTTAGAAAATTCTTGCCAAAATTTGTTGGTGAAAGTGGTACCCCAATCCAACACAATAGAAGTGGGCATACCATGGAGCTTAAAATTTTAATCCAAAAAAACTTGGACAACAATTGGAGTAAAGAAGTGTTGTAGGGCACAAAAGTGAGCATATTTGGAAATTTGATCAACTACCACCATGATTATTTATTTTTGCTTGCTTTTTGAAGAGCAACTATAAAATCCATGGAGATGTTCATCCAAAGAGTAGCTAGGATTGGCAATGAATGCAATACCCCTAGAGTGTTCACTATCTTAACCTTGTTTCTTTGACATGTGTCATATTCAGTCATAGAAGTGTGTATATCCTTTTTCATTTCCACCCAAAACAAAGATCACTTAGTGTTTTCATATTTTTTATGAAATCCTTAACAACCTAACAGAGGAGATGAATTCAACTCTTTGAGTATCTATTGTTTCAAAGTGGAATTGAGTACTAGGAAATTGTGACCTTTATACCACAAGGTCTCTTGTTGTCATATGTATCCTTTAGAAGGATTGGGGTCCTCTTGAAGTGATTTGATAATTGAGACACCTCGTCATGGATCAACTACTCATGTCATGCTTCTACTAGCCATTTTGGAACTGATGAGGATAAAACAAATAGATATCCATCTTCATCATATTTTCTAGACAGGGAATCTGCCACCACATTATCTTTTCCCTTTATATAGATGATCTCATAATCATACCATAACATCTTCTTGACCCACTTGTGTTGCTCTAGAGATGACAACCTCTATTCGAAAAAATACTTCAGACTATGACGAATTGTTTTGATATGAAAGTGCTTTCCAATGAGATAGGGGTGACAAGTTTTGACTACATGAAGGATGTCCATCATCTCTTTCTCATAAGTGGATTTACTCAAATTATGACCATGTACTCCAAGGGCCTCCCTTCTTGCATGAGTATTGCTCCTAGACTGTACCTATGCATCACATTCCAATACATGAGTCTTTGTGAAATCAGGTACTACTAATACTAACCTGGTACACATAGCTTATTTCAAGGTGGAAAAGGCTTGATTTGTAGCCTTGGTCCAAACAAAGACATTTTTTTAGTAGGGCTATTAGTGGGGAAACTATCTTCCCTTAATTATGCACAAACTTTCTATAGTAAATTTTGAGCCCAAGGAATCCATGTAAGCCTTTAAGTGTTTTGGGTTGTGGCCAATCTTGGATAGCCTCAATTTTCTTAGGATCCACTCACACTCCATGTGGACTAACAATGTGTTGATGGGCATATCTGACATGCTCGTCAATGTAAGAGAAGTAACCCGGTCCGAGGTTCTTAAAGAAGAACCCAAGCTGCTTAGAGTAGTCAAGTTGTTTGGAGTAGTTACTTCTAATGGATTTTATGGCCCCGTCAGCCACTAAGTGAATTTTCTCCCTGAGAGGAGACTTCGTTTAAGTTTCCTAAGTTCTAAAAGTGATTCTAAACCTAAATAAACACAAAATAATCCTAAATGCAATTCAATAGTTACAAAGACATCTGAAACTCTTAAAATAAAATAAAATTAATTCATTATAAAACCATTACCTATCAAAAATCACTTCCAAACAAAAATTATATATACATGCAGGCTATTCAAAAAACAACTTTCAAACTAAAATGCACAGATATCTATCTTGCAAAAAATCTACACAATTTGATTGAAATGTTGGACATTCATTCTTTAGGATTTGAAATCTCATGGAAATCTGTAGTGATGATAACATTTACTCCTGAAGACTAGATTGCCATTTTACTTTCTACCATTTTCAATTCATTAATTTCCAGCTTATGTTGTTATATTTACGCCGAAGGTGTTCTTTTCCCGAAGTCGGGTTTCAAAAGCACTATTCACTATCGTCGTCCCTCTAGCTAATAGGATTTCACCACGTGTCATCTGTTCTGTAAATAAAAACTGCCACGCATAAGAAACTGCCACGTGGTTTTAACGTCGGTTCATCTTGCGTGTTCTGTAAGTTTCGGAGGAAACCCTTCGTTCTAGGACCTGAGCTCATCTTTATGACGATTGTAGGGCATTGGGTCGGAGCTCAGGGATCACTAGGGTTCCGTTGTTCCTCTATTTTCCAAATGCTTCAATCTCTCTCAACATTTTCATGGCCATCTTAGCTTGCATAAATTGATTATTTGATAGTTGCTTCCACTTTAGCATGTTTTCTTTAGTTATTTGATTTAGTTGAGTAATTCAAAATTGTTTTTTTTAATAATATGAATTCATATGTTTATATAAATTATTCAATACTTTTTTTTTTTAATTTGTTTTTTTATTTAGAATATTTAAATTTTAATAAAATAAAATAAAAATATCTCATTTTAAAAACATTTTGAATTATTATTATTTATATTTTTAAAAATTAATTTATACAATTTGAATAAATTTAAATATTATTATTCAACTTATTTTAATATTATTTATATACAAATAATATAACTATGTATATACAATGTATTTATAATAATGTTTTATTCTTTAAAAATCACATTCAAACAAATATCCAAACATAAATCTTAAAAATATAAAAATATTACTATATTATTTTTAAATCTTTGCGGTCTACACCCTTTTAACACATTGTTTCATTATGATAATTTAGATTAACACATTGTTTCATTATGATAATTTAGATTTGAAGATTTGTAACACATTGTTGATGTTGTTGTATTATGAGAGAAGATATATTTATAATAAATAAATGTTAAGTAGTGATGTTATGTGGTAATGAATGTGTTTCATTATTTATAAAGTTTTGAAATGACTTGTAATGTGTTTCTTTATTTAAATGTTTTATAAATATTCAATTGAATTCATGTTTTTTCAACATTTTTTATTTTTTATTTTTTAATGAAGTAAAAACATGTTGAATAAATTAAAGAATAGAGAAAAAAATTCACATATGAAATACAAAATAAAACAATTATTTTTTAGTAAATCTCTTAAAAATGAAAGAAACTATATTTCTATGATACAAAACAAACTTATCAAACACCTATATAATGATACATAAATTTAGTAAGATCAATTGAGGTTTTTTAGTATTAAACACATTAAGCACATCATTGGAACAAGATCTACAAAAACTAGTTTAGATATCTCTATTACACTATTTATGACTTTAAGTATAGTAGTAGATTTTAAACACACAATTTAGAGGAAATAAGTGTTAATTAAATTATTATTAATAGCTCTCGATCAAATTTTAATGGTCAAAACATGTGCATTCCTCTACATTTTGGAGTGAAAGGTAGGTAAGAATGGTCATAGAAGCTCATGATCTAGGTAGAATAACACTTTAATACTAGGGAATTCAAAACCAAATTACTTTTAAGCAAATTCAAACACTCTATGTCTAACTAGACTTCAAAATCAAATCAAATATACTTACATCTTTTAATAATGTTACCATGTAGTATTTAGAAAGTGTTTAGTGTAGAATGTGTTGAGGGTGATATATCTTTTCAATATGAATATACAAAATTAAATAGACTTACATTTTTAAGTAAGGTTACCATGTAGTATTTAATAGAAAGTGTTGTATTGTATCAAAAGTGTTAAATTTAATGTTTATTACGAAGTAGTGTTGAGCTCAACTTTATATTTACATCACATAATTTACTATATAGTGTGAAGTTTGAACTTGTTGAAATTTAACATTTATTTTTGTTTTTCTAACACTAATGAGGGTGATATTTCATTTCAATATAAATATACAAAAATGTTATCTTATTAAAAGAAAATCCTTTTCAATTAGATGTAATAAGTATTCATCAAATTATTATTAGTAGCTCTCAATCCAAATTCAATGGTCCAAACATGTTCACTCCTATACAATAAAAATTACTTTTTAACACATATATAACCTTTTATACAGCATCAAACATCAAGAAACATTGTTACTAACTTAGATCAACATAAATTCTTAAAAGACCATTACTATTTAATGTCAAATAATTCACTTCAGTGTCAGTTTTTTCAAAACATATTGCTTTTCAACATAGAAGTGTTTTTCTTATGTTTCTTTTGTTAGTTTTGCACCTATTCTTAGACGAGATATTGATCTTCAATTCAATTTTTCCTTCGGCGTTTTATTGCACCTTATGGGGCAATTGCTAGTAATAGTTACGTCGAAGGCGTTGTTTTCCGAGGTCGTGTTTCTGTGCACTATTCCCGATATCGTCGTCCCTCGGCCGAATAGAATAATGACACGTATTTATCCGCATAAAATTTATTATAACGACACATTTATCAAAAGGGCGCCATGTATTTATTTGAATAGTGCTAAGAATTTATCGGACAGGTATAGAATTTATCGACATGGGGTTGCATTTAAGATTACCACCATCATGAATAGTTTAGTTGATCATAGATAACGATGACTTCGAGAAAATGGCCGCCAGGTTAATTCCTTATCGACCAAAATCTAGCGGAACCAGGCTAATTTCTTGTCGCAGGCCGCGACCTAACGGAAAATCAAGATCTGCCTGGTTGTAACCCTCTGGTTAGCTGCAACGCTTTGTGAAAAGCAGGCCCATTTGCTACATATGAAGAAGTTTGAAGAATGTTCTGGAGTACCATCTAAATTGATACTTTTGGCTAAATCCAAGTTGGGTAGGCTTCTCGGATTGAAGATGTAGGAGGAAGGTTCGGCAACGTGCTCAAGTTGACGACTTTTGCCTATTTTCCTTGATATATTTTGGAAGATCTCTTCATCTTTTGTGATTGTTGTGAGAAAAGCATACACAAACTCAATATTATTCCACAAACTCTCATTTTACATTACAAAAGATAGTATCTCCAAAACAGATCTTTTTGGGAACTACAATGAAGTTTAAACCCTTTTCCAACAGTCCTACCATAGTGTCACTGAGATCAAACGCTGCAAATATTTAACTATTATCTGAGCCTATGGTTGTGTGAAATTCAAGCCCGAATAAAATAACGGTGTTGTGATAGTAGCGAAGGAGAAAGGTGACTCCTGACTATATTGTGGAATCTTAGTAGCTGAGGAGGAAAGAAACACCTGAGCAAGAGGAAAAATACTGAGGTAAATCATTGCATAGAGGTCACTTTGAAAGGTTTTTCTTCTTCAATTGTAAACAAAATTGTGATTGAGGAAGTTGTATCCAACTATATTGGACATCGTTAAATAGTGACGCACTGTCATGCGAAGTTTGGGAACAATGGAATAACAACATTTGTATTACAACATCTAACATTTAAGATGTTCTACAAGGTGGGTTTCTAGCTATATTCGTCATCTTTCCGCCGAATAGATTTGGGTCACGTGCACCTTGCTCTTCGCTCACCTCGAATCGCTAAATGTCCCTTCGTGTTGCTAAATTTACGTGTTCTTGAAGTTTTTTGCAGTATGGTTATGGCAAATGAGGGTGCTAGCTACGGATCTGATTTTTAATTCACCTACGATGATAGAATACACAACTTATTAATTATTACTACCAGAGATACAAAGGTACCTACAGCCAACAGATTCCATCGTAAGCCCATTCCTCCGTTGTTAAGGAGCCAAGAAAGTATTGCCATGTAAAATATTATTCAATAATTTAACAGGTACCCAATTGTTATGAGGCATTGATATTATTGTGTCGTCAAGAGCAGGGGGTATTCATGGTGTTATGGAAATTGTGGAAGAGGAGGATTGGGAGGGTATAATAATTGTTTAGGGTATGCCAAAGAGGAATGACAATAAGGGTTACGTTTTTCGTTGCCGGTTTTGCGACATGGCACCAGATAAAAGATGAGAAGGAAAAATAGTTTCCCATAGACAATGGAGGCTCGGAGATCTTGTGCTCACCAAGGTCACGGTATTTCTGGGATGGCCCACTAAGGTAAGCCAACCGATTTTTCATCCCCATTTTTTTCTCTTATCTTTATTGATGTATGAGATGTATGTTGTTACTGTTATGAGATGTATGCTCTTGCTATTATTTGCATTTGCCACATCAAATTATATACTTCTTGTTCTTTTTTTAATACACGATTGTCATCCAAGGGTTTGTGTGAATGTTTATGGCTTCCCATAGGGTTTTATATCTATTGTGCCAATTGCAATAGCTATCGATCATCTTTCTATGTGATGTTTGTTTTGATTGTGCATTATGTGCCAATATTTTCTTCTTATTCTTAGAATTGCAAAAAATGGTTGTTGCATAGGATTTCTTTGAAACCTTGCACATAAAATCAAATCCTATATCAGAAATTAGTGTTTAAATCCAAGCAATGGATGCAAGTTTGTTTTTTGGGTGAAAATTGACTCCAAGAGGATTGCAACTGGCCCCAATTCATCATGCCCCCAAGCAGGTTGTTTTATGAATGCGATGGTCCTTAAAAACACAAACCATTAATTACAATTATTTTAATTGGCTAAGTTACCGCGTCAAAATCACCGAGGACTTGCACCTAGAATTTAACCTTGGTCGGTAGCCTGATATTCCACCGCCTTCACTACTAAACCACGACCTCATTAGTGAGGAAGTTTGACTAACATAGATAGGCTACTTTTAAATATAGGATCTCTGTACTTTTCATCTTTGTTCAACTTATAGACCATGGTATGTACAATTAGATACCATGGTCAAAGAAGCCACCTATCTCTACAATTTAGGCATATTTTGTGTCTATATGTTTGCAAATTTGGCTTTTCATTTATTAGTAGGGAAAGTAGGTTATACTTTATGTGCATTTGTATCAAATTACAACTATTTTTATTTAGCTAAGTTGTCGTCAAAATTATCGAGGATTTGCACTTGGAATTTAACCTGGTGGGTAGCATGATATTCCACCACCTTCACTATTGAACCATGACCTCATTGGAGAGGAAGCAAGTTTGACAAACATAGATCGACTGCTTTTGAATATGGGATCTCTGCACTTTTTATCTTTGTTCAACTTATAGACTGTGGTATGCACAATTAGATGAGATTTCTTAGTCATATGGCCAAAGAAGCCACCCATATCTACAGTTTTGTCATGTTTTGTGTCTATCTATTTGCAAATTTCGCTTGTCATTTATAAACAAGGAAAGTAGGTTATACTTTCTGTGCATTTGTATCAAATTATGGGGTTCTCCTATGAGTTAGGGCCTCTACCTATATGCACTATGTACTCTTCATCTAAATTACCCTTGCATAGATTAAATTTTGTCATGTTTTGTGTCTATTAACAATGAAAATAAAGTATACTTTCATGTGCATGGGTATCAAATTATGGGCATTATGGATTTCTACTATGAGTTAGGGCCCAACTAAATTATCTTACATGGATCAAATTAGATTGAAGTATATTTATTGTTTTTAGGTTCTTAAAAGAAAATTGAAGAAGTATCTTATTTTAATATAATTAAGTTTCAACTAAATTATCTTACATGGATCAAATTAGATTGAAGTATATTTATTATTTTCAGATCCTTAAAAGAAAATTGAAGAAGTATCTTATTTTAATATAATTAAGTTTTTATTTTATTTTACGAAAGTTCTTGTCAAAACCTTATATGAAATGGTTGTATTTAGAGAAAATTTAGATTAATCTAACATACACCGGAGAATGGCCCCTATTCTGATAATGGATGTCCCGTACTTATCTAACATAACTGTAATACAAATATAAATTCAAATAATGGATGTATGAATCTTCATGTCAAGCATGATTGTTTTTATTTTACTTGTTTATATATATAATATAACATTTAGTGCACCTTATTTTCATTCCTTCTTGTTTGGAAAATAAGAATGTTTATTTTTTAGAAAAATCTATTTTTTTTTATAAAAAATATATAGTATAAATTTAGGTGTCATTTATAGTTTTATATGCCAAAGTTTAAGGGCATAGTTCTTATGTAGTTCTTCCATGCCACTAGGAAGAACAGTAATTTCTTCCATGACGCTAGGGAGAAGTGTAATTACATGCTCAACAAAGCTTGGTATTTTAATAAAATAATAAAAAATTAAGTAACTAAAGATTTTACATTGTTGATCCAAAATTTAGTCTATGTGTATGATATTTGACTTTGAGAGAAGTCATACCCTTGCAATCTAAATGTAAGACATATTGCATATGGGGGATTCAATCTTTTTCCTTGACTTTTGTTTCATCCTCCTACATATGTGATTAAGTTCCATTTTTTTTCACTTGACATTTAATTTGTATATACTCTTCCACCCAATTCATAGTTTTTATGTAATCTTTTCTCTGGGCTAATATGTGTTGGTTATTCAATCCCATTTTGAAATGTTTCTTTTGAAATGTTGGCAAGATACTCCATCTTGAATATACTAAACTTTACTTCCTCACAGGTCTACCTTAAAGGATGGTGGATGTGTAAATGATAGTCAAGAACATCTCACGAAGCTCCATGTTTTCCCTACTTCACAATCAATGAATATGGAAATTGTCTAACCAATTATATACATCCAGGACACAGTGGGACTATTTTTATTTGTGAGTGGACCCCTCCACCCTCTGCATCTCATCTTCAAAACTAATCATGAAATTCATAGAGCTTTAATGGACACTAACAAGAATCAGTTCTAGCTTTCCATCTTATCATTTATATTTTTATCCAATGTATCACCTCCCAAAGTCATCTTTTGCAAGGCAATAATTCTAATAGATGCTATAGTTTGACATTACCTTTCTTCTTTTCCTATGATGGTGTGCTGAAAGTTCTAGCAAATCGAAAGAGTGCCAACACAACATATCAAGATGTCTTATCATTCTCTAAGAGATCTTAATCACCAAAGGAAATATGAAGATTATAATTTTCAAGTACAAGTTTTTGAAAAAAAAATACCCCCATTAGATGAGATATATAGAATATCTTGCTAACTCCATGAAAAGAAGGGATCTTGCCAACTCAATGAAAAAAAGGGACATTATAATTACACTAAACTTGGAATATTGTTTTTTGAATAATTAGACTATAATGAAGATAGGATGAACCTTGATGATGAAGCACAGATTTAGACTATCATGATGAGTTTGAAGGACCAACATAAATAAAACAACTAATTATCTCATAAAGTAGAAAATTTTACCAGGTATGTATTTCATTCTCTAAAGTATGTAGTCCAACGAAACTGCTTCATCTATTTATTTTCCATTTTTGAAGAAGAGTTTGAGACTGTAGATTGTAAACATTTATTTGGGCTTGATATTTAATTTGTCTCTATCAAATAACAAATGGATACTAATATTGGTGAAATGCTTTCATTATATTTAGGCTTCGTCATATCATGCTAACTAATAACAGGGATCGGTATCCTGTTGGTGGCTTGATTAATGAAACAAGGCAACCATCAGAACTTGTTAGAGAAGGTGTCTAGCCTATTTCTGTTGCTACGAGTAAATAATGTATCATTCTTCTAATAAAATAGGTATATACATCTGAAACAAAAATGAGGAGAATCTTGGATGAAGTTAAAATCAAGAGAATTGGAAGAGGAGGATTGTGTCGTATGCTTAGGTTGCTTTGAGGATTCTGTTGTGTGATTTGATTGCTTTAAACTGAATCGGGTGCTTATCCATCTTCCATGTGACCACAAGTTTCACTCACATTGCATGATTCAATGGTTGAATAACAATCAACACTGGCCAACTTGTAGGGCCAAAATTTCACCTTAACCAATTTTAATTTCAGACCTTTTACACTAGTCAAATATTTCAGTATACCATATCAGGAACACATGTTTTGGTATGCGGCCAGCAGTTGTGGGAGTAGCCAAGAGTTCGTTAGCTACATGTATTCATAATTTGAATCGAGTTTGTTTATGTTGCAGTGGTTTATAACAGTTCGATCCCTTCAATAATATATGTGTACATACATCAAAGAGGAATTTTTTTTGTCAATCTGATAATGAAATATTGAGAATCGATTCATGTAAGGTAAAATTTCCCTTCCCTATTTCACTTTTAATTTTGCTATGATTATTTGATGACTGATTAACCCCCAAGGTCCATTCTTGGTCGTAGCTAGAAACAAGCAAGATTTCATTTGATGTGTTACCTTGGAACTATTTAGTTTCAATTTTTTACAATGTGGAAATCCACATATTGTATAAACAATGATGCATTCTATATTGTAATCAATCAGTGCTTATAATATTACAATGATTCATATAATGATTGTAATCAAGAGGTTTGTAAAATAATTCTAAAATCTTTGCATTATGCATATGAAGTTGCTTTCTTTTGAAAAAGTGTTTGAGACTGCAAATTTTAAACATTTATTTGGGCTTGATCTTTCATTTGTCTCTATCAAATAACAAATTGATACTAATAGTGGTGAAATGCGTTCATTATTCTTAGGCTTTGTTATTCATGTTGACTAATAATAGGGATCGGTATACTATTGGTGGCTTGATCAATGAAACAATGCAACCATCAGACCTTGTTAGAGAAGGTGTCTAGTGTGCTTATGTAGCGACGAGTAAATAATGTATTAGTCTTCTAATAAAACCAGATATATACACCTAAAACAAAAAGAGGAGAATCTTGGATGAAGTTATAGTCAAGAGCATTGGAAGAGGAGGATTGTGTTGTGTGCTTAGATTGCTTTGAGGATTGTGTTGTGTGCTTAAATTGAATCGGATGCTTATCCATATTCCACGTGGCCGCAAGTTTCACTCATCTTGCCTGATTTCGTGGTTGGATAACAAAATATTGCCCATATTTTAGGGCCAAAATTTCACCTTAACCAATTTTCATTAGGACCTTTTAGACTATCAAATAGATAGCATTCTCAGGAATGTTAATAACTTCCATGTCAACTGATCACATGTGTTTGTTTTCTTGGCAGTTAGTTATATATGAGATTTTCTTGGTTGATATAGATACTTTATATACTTTTTTGAGTTTGCAATTAAGGAATGGAAGGAATCTAATAGATCTCAAAATTTTGGCACTTCATTCAGTTTTGAAAAGGACTTGCTACAATGTTGTAGAGAATATATCGACATTAGGTCAATGTTAGCTGGTAGTGGGGTTCAGATTAGAAGTGCCACTATGATTTTTATAAGATCCTACCATTATTTCTTGGTGGAATGAAAGACTTATATGTACTCTTCACAAGTATCTAGAATTTGCTTCATCTTCATTGGGAGAATAAGAGGCAAAGCATTATACGACCTGGGAAGCATGAGATAATTTCTTTCTAAATTGTTGGGAAAATATGCAACACATTCAAAAGTAGTGAATCAATTTGTTGATTTCCTGTTACCATTCCTTGATGACTAACAAGTCCAAAAGAATAAGCTTTTCATTGAAATAAGTTTTTCCAGCTTTGGGTGACATCTAAGTGCTATGAAAATGCTAACTGTGTTTAGTTCATTGCTAACTTCGTCTACATTTAATATTTGAGTGCCAATTTGTGATATCCTGAAAGGCCTTTTGAAAGTTGACTCTTCCTTGGCCTTCCCTGCAAGCAAAACTGGCAGTTGATTTGTGATGATACTCAGGGTACAAGGACAGGTCTACACCATGGGAAAACTTTAGTCCATGCATGTTTTTGGGGGATTTTTCCCAAAACACCAATTCGATTTTGGTTTCTTCTTTTCAACCATTTCACCCTCCAACAACAACCTATCGGCATATTATTGCACCTTTTTGGGGCAATTGCTAGTTTATTCTGCATTTTTAACTCATGAATTCTCTCTTGTAGTTGAACAACATTTTCCTTTAGAGCGTCAACTTCAACATTATGTTGATTCAAATGAAGCTTGCAACTACAACAACAAAATTGATCGCCTGGTTCGTGTTTATCCTTTTTTTTTAACAGAAACGAGTAATAAACTTTTATATACAAAGCAGAACGAAGTTACAAAAACATCGTGAAGACTGTTCCCAATATAGAAGAGTTGCCAAGACTCTTAGCTCATCTTTTCCCAGTCTGTGATGTTCATAATAGAGTCTTAAACTGCAGAAGCTATACCTCCTTACATACTGACCTTGAATCAAAATACAGAAACAGAGCATTGCTGAAAGTAAACCCTTCGAAGAACTATTCTGCTGTTGCTACATGCCTAACCGAAAAAGACTTTATAATATAATTCTGGTACAACAAAAGTTTAAGCAAAAAAGTTTCAAAAGTACTGGAAAGACCCATGTTGGACGAGTTACTGGTCCGTGTTGTCCACCTTGTTTCCATCAGCTCCTCCTGCCATGCCTCCTACGCCTTCACGTATATCCATGATGTTCTTTTTGATGTCTGCTCTCATCCCATCGATCTTGGCTTCCACTATCCTGAGACTACTATGCAACACCATAATTTTGGTGTCCAAATTGATAGAACAAGGGCATCCCTTATCAAGTTTTTCAGCCAACTTAGCAACCTGCTCAGTTATCTGGCTGCTATTGTTTCGAACCTCGGAGTTCGTGACTTGGACGAGGGTGTAGAGGTGAGAGATGGCTCATTTGAGTTCAGAATTTTCCCCTCTAATCTTGCGCACCTGAATTTCCATTTCTTTCATGTATGTTTGGACCTCGTCCGGGAGGTTATTAAAGCCCAACGAGGGCGCAGAACCTTTGTTTCCGCTATTTTCTCCTACGTGGGTGTGCCAATTCTTTCCCATACCCAATGTCTCAGCTTTACAATGGTATCAGCTTTACAATGGTCATGCAGAGATTGTCGCACTATGACAGAGCCACCGAGCTCCATATCCTGGCATGCTTCATTCACGAATGGGATCTTCAGTGCTCCTGTACGCCCCGTTCCCCCAAAGGTCGTGATGTGCTTCTTACAGCGCAGACATTGCAGCAAGGGAGGACTCGGAACGACAAAAGGAATGGCTTCATCCATTGCCCAGACTTCTTTTGCTCTGTCCTATATTTGAATTCTGCCCAACTTCATATGCCCAGAAGTAACGCACCCCCAACCATGATGTAGGCTTTCTCTGCCTCGAAATTCTACCACCATCAAATCCTGCATGCCAGCTAGATGTATCAAGCGTGTGGAAGGCTCCTGAACCGCTGAAAAGATGCGGGGTTGATCCAAGGAGGGGGAAACGAGCGCCTTGGGTATCAAAGACCCAATACTAAAGTATCCCAAAGTTTTATAATTCAGATAATTGACGAAATGGTTCCTCCATGCTAAGGAGAGATGCCACTTCCAAGAGTGATGGAACCTTATATGCTTCTTCTTCATTTCTAGAAGAGGTCAATGTTTAAGGGACCCAGTTGTTGCCAAACTCCTGTCGATTACTAACTAGAGTTCCACAATCAAGACTAGCTCCGGCATTAGCCATTTCATCCGCATTCTTTATCCTCATTAGGTGAACGAAATTGATAGTATTGAACTCACTAACAATGAATTTAAAGAGATGATGAATCTTGATGGCAGGCTTCTTACGGTTCATCGTTAAGTTTCTAGCTTCACTAATGACCAGCATTGAATCTCCAAAGACCACCAAGTCCTCAATTCCTTTCCTTCTTAGCTATTTCCAAGCCTTTAATCAGAGGTAGCCATTCTGCACCATTGTTGGATCTCCAGCGAAGTCCCCAAGCAAAGTCTTTCAACTTGTTTCCCTCAGAGTCATATAGGACTCCTCCCGCACCTGCCAACCCAAGCCACCTGCCAACCCAAGCCTGGTTCGGGTTTATCCTAAACATCCACAGATATGGGAATCTGATAATCTGATAAGAAAAACTCTTCATCTTCTCAAGAGAGATTCCAATACTAGGAAAATTAGATTGACTCTTCAAGAATGAAGGTAGATTATAAACAAAATCAAACTGATTTTTCTGATCAGGTTCTAGCTTCTGAGCATGACTTTTATCGTCAGATTCAAGTTCATCCAAATCGACAACATCAACTACAGGGTTTGGAACTTGATCAGAGAGATAGGCATTCTACCTCTTTGACATGCTATGGGTCATCTAAGAAATCATCCTATCATTATGTTCACCAGCAACATTACAAGCATTGACATCATTGAGCTCTTGCAGAGCCTTCTTTCGAGGGGATTTCTTGATTTTACACACTTTATGAACAGGTTGACCCTTGTTTACATCCTCTAGTTTTATTATCAGTTTCTTTAGTAGGTTCATGGACATTTTGGGGAATTTCACCTACAGGATCATTAGTTACCCAAACTATTCATTTGAAAAACCCTGTCATCACAGCCGGAACCCTGGTCATATTCCTTATGATTTTATTTCTTCAAATCTTGGGGGAATACAACAGTTTCAATGAAACCATTCCTCGACAGAAAACCATCCCAGTAATCATTTGAGTCGGCCAACTTGGCCTTAACCAGAATTCGAATTAATCCATAATGGAAAAGACTTCTCTCAGGATTTTTTTGGCTTCATAAAAAACGAGATGCCATTTTTCTGAGATTCATAAGGAGATAAAAAGGAAAATTAAACTCAAACCCTAGGATCGCTATGAACAAACGAATATGGTAATGGAAAATCCACCCATATTTCCCCTCTCATGTAATATACTGACGAATCACTACAACCAAATCCTGCCATTTTGTTTTAAACAATTTTATAGGCATACCTTTTTTGTGATTAGCAATTCGAGTTGGTCCTATAAGTAATTTCCTCCAGGGTAATATACTTTAACTCCAAATGTTTAAACCGTTTCTTTCTGCTTAAATTTAGTCCAGTAGCTCCTGCTATAAAACCCTCAACTACAGAGAGCTCCAAGTCGCCAACACAAGCATTAACGCATTCAAAGATTTGGGAAAAATCCCTGGCAACCTGTTTGTTATGGCCATGAAATTTTTGCAAGAATGTTATCCACCCGATACTCTGAAATTGTTGAAGGGTATGGCCATAGGCCTCAACCATATCCATGCTTTCGGGCTCAATCCTATTCATCGGGGCCATGGAGAATACACACGGTTTGAGAAACAGAAGAAAATATAACATGAACAAGGACACACACGGCTCACTAAGTGAAAAAATGACACAGAAATAAAACCAGGTGTAAATCTCCCCATATTCTCTCATAATAACAGAAGCAATTCGAATGCTAGATGCAAGGGCTTGGACAAACCATGAACAAAACCCTGACTCTGTACTTGGGCTGCTCGAACCAAAGGATGAAATGACAAGGTAAAAGGTAAAAAATGAATGAGATATACGTGTAAAGAAATTACCTCATGCTTGTCAAAATCGCACCTAACCACGTACTTGATTCATGATAAAAACATCATGTGTCACGATTCAATACCAAAGTCTTATCATGATGAAGTTTATAACCATATGAATTTAGGTTAATACAATAATCATATGATGTAATGTAGCTTGGAAAGCTATAGAGATAATAAATTAAAATATGTTTTCAATCCAAGCCATGTAGTAACCCCAAATGAATAAGGTCCAAATAGATAATTGATGAGCATGATCAAGGTGCAGGGATATAGTTTTGATCATAATGACGATCTACCAATTACATAATGATAACTCTAAGTGATATTGTGAACTTAAACAATTATAAGTATTTGTATCATAATCATGATCAAAGTGATCATTGAAAAACAAGGATTAAAAAATTAAACTAAAGTCATGACATTTAGTCGAAAATAACCCAAGGTAAATAATAGGTTTGAAAAATAAGAACAAATATGTATATCAAAGAGTTTATAAACCGAAAGTTGTGTTCCATTGGATAAACAATGATTAATATTAACCAACCTTAATATCGAAAAGATACCTAGATTTAAAAATGAGAACCATGACCTTATTCTTAAAACAACATGATACCTTGCTAATAAAATAAACACTTATAGAGTTTAAGAGATCAGGATAATTGTATTAATGATCAAAACACTGACAATGATACTAAAAGAGAATACATATTTATTACTCTTATTTTCTTAGAAATCAACTGAAGGCTGCTGCCCTATATTGGTGACCAGCTAATGGTAGTGTCATTCACAAAAACTCACAAAAGTAAACAATCCAGCTCGTGATGAGACCTCTTGTCTCTCAACCTTGTAGCTGAGAGCCATTACCCTGGCTTGGTAACCAATAGTGGCAATGCCACTCTGTAAGAGCCCATGATCATGATATCCGACTCGTGATGAGACCTCCTATTCTTCACCTAACACCTTAGGTTTTTTATACAAAGGCCATGCCATGGTTATTATTAATCTCTTAAGAGATTATCTAATAGATGGATAAGTAGATCTAAAGACTCCTTGAGAGCAAGGGATGGCGTAAAAGGTCCGGTGATGACTAGTGTCACTGAATTCGCATGACTTCGAGAAAAAGATTCCTTTAAAAGTAGACTTATCTAAATTAATGTATCATTTAAAAGATGAAGTTCTTAGATAATGATCTGAAGGTTTCAATCGATTTATCAACTAAGTGAACATAAAAGATCTTTCAAAACCAAGATCAATTTCACCATGAAAAGAATATTTGACAAAACAAGAAAATCTTTCAAATGATTTCCTTAAAGAAATATTTCAGATTTGTTTAACATAAATAAATGTTCAACGCAAATATGAAATCATATACTATTGTTTGTTAACAAACCACTTTCCAAACTTAAACAAACCAAAGAAAGTGAAAAGAAAAGTCGGAAAGCTCACAAGTGCCAAGCCTATCTTCAAAAATAAAAAGAATCAAACAAACCAAAAATCAAGAAAAACTATCCTAATAAAAATAAACTAAAAGTATATACAAATCAAATCAAAATAAGCCATGTCAAATTAACTTAACATCTTATGCGAAGAAAATGTACATGAGGAATCCTATCGTATTGTAATGTAAAAATGGAAAAGAAGAAATGTATTGTAAAGGGAAAATGAATCATGAAAAATTAATGATGGTATCAAACCCTTTAAATATCTTTAAAAATAAATTCTTCTCTTCGAATGAAGACTATGATGTATTTTATTGTTGCATGAGATGTCGAGCCAATTGGACCCTTTTATTCAAAATTATTTACAAGATGAAAATTAAAATTAAAAAAATGAATGTTAAACTTGATTGTACAGTATGGTGTCAATTCTCAAGATAAGCGATGTACATTAATTGGGCTATTGATCAGAAGGAGATAAAAAGGATAAAATCGATTTTATGATCAAATTCACATTATTTGTCATTTCCCCCCTTTAAATGTTTGTAATTAAAAACTTTTTAAAAAAGTGACCATAAATTCACATTGCATAATTAAGTCGTAATTATTGCTAAATGATTAAATGTATGACCTAAGAACACAATTTTTAATGGTAGTGTAATAAAAAATTGAAATATTTCTCATTTGTCTACTTAAAATGTTCTTGCTTCCCAATTTAAATCGATTGAACATACTGAAACGTTTCGCAATAAAGTCAAAAATAAAAAGGAATTTAAAAATATGAACTTGAAAGGAAAACGTTTTAAAAATAAGCAAGATAGTAAATAAAAAATAAGAGAGGTAAGAAATAATTCCAGGAATGAAGTCTCACCTTGATCCTGAAAATGACGCATCACTCCATAACTATATTATTAAAAAAAAAAAGCTATTCTACTTGCAACAAAATAAATGAAAACTAATTAACCTATATCTACACCTACTCTACTCTAAATATCAAAAGACTAATTAAAGTCAAACTTCCAATGTAACCAGTGAAGTAAATCTCAACCTACAAAAGCAACACAATTTCCAATCATCAACTAGAAATAATATGTTAGTAAAAGAAAATGCATCGCACTTACCATTATGATTTCCATTCACAAATAAGAAAAGCATAGTCTTACCGAATTCTGACAACCTCTTGAGGTAGAATCATCAATCCAATTTGCAATCAGGTCATGAAATTTGTAATGCAAACTATAATCTTGTTGAACACGATTTATGAATGGAAAACACATTTCATGAGAATGAATTGGAAGAATCAAATCACTGGAATATGCCTTGCTATTAATTGAAAGAATTGACCTAATATGTGGAATAAAATCATGAGCATTTGACATAGTCAATGAGTAATTTTGAATTGAGGTAACATCAAAAAGAGTAATTTCAACATTTTTGCTCAACGAACAATAATTATAGGTGAACCATCTACATAGTTTATTTCATTAGATTTCAAATGTTTAAACAAATGGTTATGATGAGTAAAAGCATTTTCAGCTTCAACAAGCAAAGGTGTATCGGAAATTGTTCGAAGACAACTATCTTGGAATGCACCTTTTTTCCCTAATAAATATTGAAGTGAAAAAGAATCAGATAGCATTGTAAATCCCAATGCATTAGTGTCATATTTAATAAGTATATCACCAATACTCGACATATCATAAAAATCATATTTTGAAAGCATATGGTTAGGTAAATTAGATGAAATATTATGCATATCTGTTAGGAACCCATATCTTTACTTTGTTAGTATATTGTTGTTGGACGCATATGCTTTGTAAGTCATCCCGTAGTATTTGTTGATCAATAGTTTGTGTTATTGTTGTTGGCGCATATGCTTTGTAAGTCGCCCGTAGCATTGTTGATCCATAGTTTGTAGTGGCCCATGGTTTTGACCCATGGTATTGGCGCCTAGACTTAGTATATAAGTGTGTGTTGAGGCCTATGAAGACACCTTGAAGTTATTTGTATTGAGCTTGCTCAAACGAGGTTGCCCCCTCGAAGTGGCCTACGATCAATATAAAAGTGATTATGAGTTCTGTCATTTCTACTATTTCGCATATTCTTATTAATTAATTGTTGTAGGTGCTTCACATCTGGTATCAGAGCACTTTCTTGGGCTCGCTGGGTGAAATTTCTGCCAAATTTTTTTTCG
This sequence comes from Larix kaempferi, assembly GCA_027924585.1. Lineage (NCBI taxonomy): Eukaryota > Viridiplantae > Streptophyta > Pinopsida > Pinales > Pinaceae > Larix > Larix kaempferi. The sequence continues at coordinate 17,099,802 of BSBM01001219.1, read as the reverse complement.
CATCTGTTGCAGGTTTGGATTTGGGAATAATCCCTATCCGCTTAATTGTGGGAAGTACTTGGGCATAATCCCTATAACTCATTGTGATGAGTACCACAAGAACCCTGAAGTAGCTGGCCCATTGAGAGGACCTGCCAGCGAAAAGGGCAACGACCCCTACCTGATTGACTAGTTCCCACCCGTGAGGTAAACCAAGAGCTGTCGTTTGTGGCAAAGCGGTTATTAGTTTTACCTGAGCCGTGGAGTGAGGGGTACTGCCCCAATACGCAAGCCGTCAGACAACATTGGTGGCCGAGTGAAACCCCTGAATTTTTAGGAAGCCGCACATACCTGGGGTCCATATCTATTTTCAGCTGAACTGTTGTCGATCACTGCTGCGCCGTTTCAGATCCAACCGTTTAGATCCATTCTGAAAGCCGTTCCAGATCCAGCCGTTTTCAATCCATTCAGCGTCGTTTCAGATCCCTCTGTCCCGCTCACTTCCAGGCCGTTGCAGATCTATCTGTTTCAGATCCCTTCCGAGCCGTAGCCGCTCCATTCTATCAAAAAAAAAGAGAGTATAAAATTCAGTTTTTTCTCCATATATCCTTTGTTTTCACTCCGTTTCCCTTGAAACTTCCGGGGAACCCCTGTAATCCCATTCTGCATATTTCATTCCTGAGGACCCTATCCCCAATTCCACTTTCCAAAGCCTAAAATCCCACATTTGTCTATTTTTAGGGTTTGCCATAACTTCCTCAGATTTCACCCAATCACCTTCAAATTTTACCACAGAGTTCATTTCTGAATTTTGCTTCTTTGTCCCCCTCTGCCAAATTTTCCCATTCTTTCACCCCGCTTCTAAAATCCTCATTTTTTGCTTCCCTGTCTATTCGACAATGTCCAAAACCCAGTCAAACCCCAATTACCCTTCAGATTTTTTCCCAAATCCAGATTTTCCTTTACTGAAGCAGTTTCTGTTTTTGTTTTTCTACCCAGTCAACCCGAAAATTAAAAAAAAAAACAAAAAAAAAAACCTCCTGGTTATGGTTGTCACCCGTGCAAGAGCAAAAACCATGGAAGAAGCACTTGCAGCCATCCAAGCCAAACTCTAGGATCTAGATGAAAAATTTCTCGGCCTCCATCTTGAACATTCAGCTATGAACAACAAACGATAGTCCGAGTCTTCATCAGACAATGGGTTCTCTTCTTCCAGCAATTTCCGTGGTCCAAAGCTTGATTTTCCTCGCTTCAATGGTACTGATCCAGCTGGATGGATCTATCGTGCAAAACAGTATTTTAGTCTGCATAATACTTTTGATGTCAACAAAGTTCCGCTTGCATCCTTTCATTTGGAACATGAAGCTCTTCAATGGTGCCGTTGGTACATCAAGGCTCATGAAGAGCTAAAATGGTCAGACTTTTGCCAGCTCCTTTTGCAACGATTTGGTCCCAGTGTTTTTGATGACTTCACAGGAGCCCTCACTAAACTTTGCCAAATTGGCACTGTGAGAGAGTATCAAACCGAATTTGAGAAACTAGCCAACCACACTGAAGGATTGCCTGATGACTTTTACCGGAGTTGTTTTATCAGTGGTCTAAAGGATGCCATCCGCTCTGAGGTCAAAATGTTCTGTCCCAACACAATGATGGAATCCCTAGGGTTGGCTAAGTTGGTAGAAGACAAGATTGCAGCCCAACAGCGCTCCAAGCCCACTTTTGTTCCCTTCCAAAATATGGGTTCTCAACGACCACCCATACCGTAGGCTCCTCGACCAACTCCTATCAAGTGTTTGTCTGAAATAGAGATGCAAGCACGCAGAGAAAAGGGGCTTTGCTATAATTGTGATGAGAAATTCACTCGGGGACATAGATGTGTTCAGCAAAAGCTCTATCTCTTGGATGTGGATTATCTGCCTGCCTCTGAAATTGGTGACGAAGATTCAGATACAATGGATGCTCAGGTCAACATTCAGGAACCGCCTATTGACCCTCCGTCTCAGGATGACCAGCCAGAGATATCTCTCTATGATTTAGCTGGAATCACCACCCCCCAAACAATGTGGGTCAGGGGTTACTTCAAGAACCTTCCTCTTACAATACTCATTGATTTTGGTAGCACTCATAATTTCATTGACCCTCGGATCGCCAAACAAGCTGATTGTTTTATCCATCCTTGTTCCAACTTTGAAGTCATGGTTTCCAATGGGGGCACCTTACCTTGCAAAGGGAAGTGTCGAAATGTGCATATCTCTATGGGAGATTATACCTTGCGCTCTGACATGTTTGCCTTGACTTTAGGTGGATGTGATGTGGTTTTGGGCGCTCAATGGCTACGCACACTTGGCCCTATCTTATGGGATTTTGCTAAACTTTGGATGCAGTTTTCCCTCAATGGACAAAAACACACATTGACAGGATTACAACCAGGGTCTCTCAGCATCATCAATTCACATCGCATGGAAAAAATCCTCAAGAAGAATTCACATGGTGTCATTGCTCAGATCCATTCCATTCAGATGCAACCATCAGCAGTCTCCACTACTCCTTTGGATCTACAACAAATTCTGGATCAATATACAGGTGTCTTTGCTGAACCAGTGGGATTGCCACCTTCAAGGCCAGAAGACCATCGTATTTAGCTCCTTCCTGGTAGCGTTCCTCCCAACATCAGGCCCTATCGCTACCCATTTCACCAAAAAATGGAGATTGAAATGCTCGTTCGAGACTTATTGAAGCAAGGTATTATTCGCCCAAGCACTAGTTCCTTTTCTTCTCAAGTTCTTCTTGTCCGCAAAAAAGATGGGTCATGGCACCTCTGCATTGACTTCCGCGCACTTAATCACCTCACCATCAAGGATAAGTTTCCAATTCCTGTTGTTGATGAGCTTCTTGATGAGCTTCATAGGGCTCAATGTTTTTCCAAGTTGGATCTTCGTTCTGGGTATCATCAAATTCGAGTTCATGAGGATCATATCCCTAAAACAGCTTTCTGCACACATGATAGCCATTATGAGTTTTTGGTCATGCCCTTTGTCCTCACTAATGCTCCTTCCACATTCCAGGCCTTAATGAATAAAATATTTTGGCCCTACTTGCAAAAATTCATTCTGGTATTCTTTGATGATATCCTCATCTACAGTAAAACATGGGATGAACATCTCCAGCATCTGGATCTTGTTATGCAACTTTTATCTGACCATCATCTCCATGCCAAGCAGTCTAAATGTGTTTTTGGTCAGAAGGAAGTTGAGTATCTCGGGCACATTATCTTAGCACAAGGGGTTCATGTGGATCCTGCCAAAATCGATGCCATGAACAATTGGCCGCATCCTCAGACACTCAAGAGCCTTCGTGGTTTTTTGGGGTTGACTGGCTACTACTGCAAGTTTTTCAAGGATTATGGGAAGATTGCAGCTCCATTAACTACTCTATTGAAAAAGGATGCTTTTACATGGACACATGCTACTCAATGTGCATTTGACAAACTGAAACAAGCTATGTGTACTACACCTGTTCTAGCTATGCCCGATTTTTTCAAGCCCTTCACTATTGAGAGTGATGCTTGCGGCAATGGACTTGGTGTTGTTCTCCTTCAAGATGAACACCCCATTGCGTTCACCAGCAAAGCCCTTTTTGGTAAGAATTTAGCTGCCTCTACATATGAGAAGGAAATGATGACTATTTTGCATGCAGTACAAAAGTGGCGACCATACCTATTAGGGAATCATTTTTGCATCAAGACTGATCACCAGAGTCTGAAATATTTCTTGGAACAGCATGCCTCCTCCCCAGCACAATAGAAATGGGTTAGCAAACTCATGGGTTATGACTATGAGATCACTTACAAGAAGGGTAAAGACAATATTGTGGCAGATTCTCTTTCTCGCACATTTGATGCCCAAGGTTCTCTTTCAGCTATTTCTATGCCTGTTCCAAATTGGTTGCAATCTGCTCAACAGGGTTATGTTAATGACACTTCCTTATCTCAAATCATCCAACGCTTGACCAACAACCCTTCTGCTGTACCACATTACTCTTGGGATGGTGCTTCTCTGAGATACAAGGGTCGTCCAGTGCTTCCCCAGAGCCCAGATCTTCAACATGTTGTCTTCTATGAACTCCATGCTTCTCCATCGGCAGGGCACTCTGGGTTCCTCAAAACGTATGAACGGGCACAGCGTAACTTCTTTTGGCAGGGCATGAAAAGGACAATTCAACAGATGGTGGCTAAATGTGATACCTTCCAGCGCAATAAGGGTGTAACAACACTCCTTCCAGGATTGCTCGAACCCTTGCCCATACCTACACGGATTTGGATAGATATTTCTATGGATTTCATTGAAGGGATCCCTAAATCTGGTGGGAAGACAGTGATTCTCGTTGTGGTTGATTGCCTCTTCAAATATAGTCATTTTTGTGCTCTCAGCCATCCCTATACAGCCTCCTCAGTTGCTCAAATTTTCCTGGACCAGATCTTTCGTCTTCATGGCATCCCTTCTTACATTGTCTCGGATCGTGATGCGACTTTCACCAGTCATTTTTGGACAGAACTATTTTGCCACACTGGCACCAAACTGAAGATGAGTTCAGGGTATCACCCACAAACAGATGGTCAGACTGAAATTATCAATAAATGCTTGGAAACTTATCTTCGTTGCTTCACCTCTGAACAACAACATCAGTGGGCAAAGTGGCTCCCTCTCGCTGAATGGTGGTACAATACCTCTTACCACACTGTCTCTAAAATGACCCCATATGAAGCAGTCTATGGTTAGGCACCTCCAGTTCTTCTTCCATACACCCCCAATAGTTCACCAGTTCAGGAAGTTGACACGGTCCTTCGAAACCGCGATCAGATTCTTCGCATTTTGCAGGACAATCTTCACATGGAAAGAAATCGCATGAAGCAACAAGCTGATCAACACCATTCTGAGCGTACTTTTCAAGTAGGCGATATGGTTTTTCTTCGTCTCCAGCCGTACAAGCAATACTCCCTGAAACTCAAGGGCATCATAAGCTCGCTCCAAAGTTCTATGGGCCATATCGGATTCTTCAGAAGATTGGGTCCGTTGCTTATAAATTGGAACTTCCCCCTTCTTCCCACATTCATCCAGTATTTCATGTCTCTTGTCTGAAGAAAGTTCTTAGCACCAACATCAGTGGACAAACTATTTTACCCGAACTGGATAATGAAGGATCCATCCTTTTGGAGCCGGAGGCCATCCTCAATCTGTGCACTCGTCAGCTTTGCTCTTGCTCTATCACAGAGGTCTTAATTCAGTGGCACGGCATGCAACCAGAGGATGCTACATGGGAACCACTCCTTCAGATTCAACAACAATTTCCACATCTAAAGCTTTGAGGACAAAGCTTTTTTTAAGGGGGAGGGGATGTTAGGAACCCATATATTTACTTTGTTAGTATATTGTTGTTGGATGCATATGCTTTGTAAGTCGTCCCATAGTATTTGTTGATCAATAGTTTGTGTTATTGTTGTTGGCGCATATGCTTTGTAAGTCGCCCGTAGTATTGTTGATCTATAGTTTGTAGTGGCCCATGGTTTTGACCCATAGTATTGGCGCCTAGACTTAGTACATAAGTGTGTGTTGAGGCCTATGAAGGCACCGTGAAATTATTTGTATTGAGCTTGCTCAAAGGAGGTTGCCCCCTCGAAGTGGCCTGCGATCAATATAAAAGTGATTATGAGTTCTGTCATTTTTGCTATTTTGCATATTCTTATTAATTAATTGTTGCAGGTGCTTCACAATATCAAGATATGAAAATATATCAAAATATATAGAATAAAATGAATTAATGATGAGTGAATTACAAGAGTCTTGTGAACTAGAATAATTATTAACACTGAAAATTTCAAGAGATTTCCCTATTATTACCTCATCATTCGTAATAAAATTTGGTGATGTACCTTGAAGCATGTCATAAGAAATTTGTTTGAGATCAAATTTTGAACTTTCCATTATTGTACACTCAACTGAAAATCTTCTATGTGAATCAAACCTTTCATTAACCACTTCTTAAAAAACATAAGACCTTTCTTCTGCACAACATGTAATTTGTTGATCAAAGTTAATGTTTTCCATAGATGATTTTAGGGGCGAATTTTAGTCCATGGGCAAATTTTAGGGGGTTTTGAAAATTTAGTGGGCGAATTTTTTATTTTAAACCTTTTTTTTTCATTATTAAAATTTAGCCCACAATTTATTTACCCAAAAAATGTTCAAAGGAGGTTAGCCCACTTGTATTTACTAAGAAAATTGGGGGAAAATGGCTTTCACCTTGGGAAATTCCCGTAAAATTCTCCATTCGCCCCCCATTTCTAACCATGGAGGTTAAAAATAGGAATTTCGCCCAATATTTTGCTTGTAAATCCAAATACCAGTGTCAATCACCCCTGGATTTTCATCCATAAATCTAGGGGGAGAATTTTTTTATAGAAATTCATCCATAAATCTAAGGGGGAGAATTTTTTTATATAAATTCACCCATAAATCTAGGGGGGGGATTTTTTTATTTAAATTCATCCATAAGTCTATGGGGGAATAATTTTTTTTACATAAATTCATCCATAAATCTAGGGGCAGAATGGGACCAATTTCGTTCCTATATATTGTTAGAATCTATTTTCAAAGCTTAATAGGGTTTCAATTTGGGAGAATCGGGTTTCAAAGGTTATTATGGAGTTGTCAGGATCTTTCTAAGATTAATCAGAGGTTTCTAGGATCTGGAATTTTGGTTCTTGCAATCACGTCGAGACTCTAAAATACATGTATGTTTATTAAGCCTTGACTGGGTAGTAACACCTGTTTAGAAATTAAAAATCCCAAAAATTGTGAATTCAATGGCGTAAAATTGTTCTTGAAATTCTTTAGATCTGATTTTTGTCCATTCGGCCCATTATCTTCATGTCATAGAGCTGGCGTATTTACATCTTGCTCACATATAGACTTCTTTGGATGTATTACTCCATTAGGCAGCCTTGTCATGTGTTTGTGTGTTGTTGGGCACTTGTAAATAACATAAAGCACTTGATTGTTTGTGATATTTTCCATCCCCTTAATGGGTGAATTGAAGATAGGTGGGCATGCCTCTCCATCACAAAGGCATAAGAAACCATCCACCCCCCACTAGATCTAGGATCAATTTATTTATTTACTTCAAGGCTTTCCTTCCCTGGAAGATGGATTCCTTGATCATAAGTTGAAAAAATGTATGGTGCCAAAGGATGGCTCATAGTCACAAAAAAGCAAGTCATACATCACATTATTTATGTGCACTTCTTTTGCTGACAAAGTGCATTCAACCTTGTTATCCTCTGTGAGTAGGAGAGATTCATCAATAAATAGAAATTTTGCAACACCTTGCCAAGCAAAGCGTTTACCATTCATGTCTATCTCAAAGTCAGTAGGGTAAAAGTCAATAATAGGTGATTTCAGATCAGTCAAAGGGTCTATAATGTTTAGGAAGAGCATTTAAACTTGCAGCTGGAAGGGTTCCCATGAGCTGATTGAATGGTTTGAATGGATTCCCCAGTTCAAAGCTTACCCCCAACCGATCCATATCCCTCAGATCAGATGCAAATGGAGCATAATGATACTGATAAAACCATTTCCATGAACATACTCCTTGGTAGTAATAACACAAAACCCAACACAGTCCTTCAGTGTATTTCAAAACAATATCTTTTCTAACTTCATTAACTTTTTTCTGGATATTGGGCCATAAAATTTTCACTGTAATACCTTTCTTTCCACCCAGGCTCTCCTAGTCTAACCTTATCCCCTTCTAGTTCATAAGACTTGAAAAGGTCTTCTTTTTCCTTAAGTACATTCTTCAGCTTAAGTTTGAATTCCTCCGAGCTATTTTTTTCCCCTCTTTTAAATTCTGCATCAACCTTCTCTTGAGCTTTAATAATGGTTGCAGCAACACTGTTGTATTGTTCGCTAATCCATATCATCTTTGTTGCATGAACCAAATGATCTATCCCGCGGATATTTTTAGCAGTCGATGGCCATTCTTTGATTGCTCCACCTGATATGGTGATAGATGAGGACTAGAAGCTAAACGTGCTTTATGATAAGGCATCACTGGAACTAATGATTCCGGATCGATTTTGGGATATATATGATCTCCATTCCTTTTTTGAGCCTTCTCACGCTTGACTCTTTCCATTCCTTTGTTTTTGTTTCCATTTGTTATGTTATTATTCTCTTATGACGAATAGAATAAAGTGGCTAGATTTCATATTTTTTTTCTTCTGGTTTTCCATTGCATTATATACAATAACAGGGTGAAATCGCGAACCTGGGAAACAATTTTGTGACAAACGGAGCGCAGGCGGATGATCACGCAAAAAAAAGTCAAACTGAAACTCTAGGCCGAGAGTTTTGAGAGTTCAAACTCTGGGCCGAGAGTTTAAAAAAACTCTAGGTCGAGAGTTTGAACCAATCGCCACCCTGTATTTTAAAAAAAACTCTCGGATGAGATTTTGAACTAAACTCTGGGTCGAGAGTTTGGAAGACATTTTCTTGCCCGAGAGTTTCTGGTCAACAATTCCAGCACCATTTCTGCATAATTTAGAAATGTGCCACTTTAACAAGGTCGGACCACTGCAAAACATGAGAATTACATATCGTATTTTATACAAGTAGATTCATCATTCAATCTACTTTCTAGTAATATAAGTTTTTTTCAATTTCATTTAGGATTACTATTTTTTTATATTTTTTTACTAAACTTTATCATTAAAAAATTAAGTGACTGAAAAATCAGTCACAATGAAAATTCAATATCATCATAATGATGAAGCCAATTTTTTTTTTTAAATACAAGGATGTTCCTTGAAGTGTCCTCTTCAATGGGTTGGTTTTTGTTTGTTTGATAAGAGTAACATTTGAAAGAAAATTTGAAGACAAAAACATGTGTCGATAATGCACCATTTTCTGAACATACGTTGTTTCGATAAATAATAAAAAATAGTTCCCAAGTCTTAAAAAACTCGAAATATAGTCCAGGATCAAGTTTAGTGTGTGTAGATTATGAGCATACAATTTTTTTCCCTAAAATGAATAACCATCTATCAAAAAACCGTCGTCAACATAGGTCACTCATTATCCATACCTAAGCTTTTCAAGTATATGCCATTGGTTGACAACAAATTTGTCCCATGATATGTCCATAAAAAAAAAAAAAAAATACGAGTAGAAAGCTAATTCAATTCTGTAAAACCTTTGTGTTTACTTCAATTTGAAATTCCTAAGGGAGATATGGGTTTGAAGAGGTCGAAGTTGAAAAACATAAAAAATAGCAGTTTGTTTTGTCAAAAACAAGCCAAAATTGTTTCCCAACTTCATGTTTTCACCCAGCACCTTTAAATTGTTGGTCGTTGTTTGGTTGTGCTTGACCAGGAAACTATTGGTTTTTTTCTTTTATTTTATTCAATTGTTAACTCAATAGAAGATGCATCTTATGCATGCATTGGTTGGATGGCATCATGGTTGTTTTTGGTCGTTTGATAAGTCTTATAGATTAAAAAACGAGGTGTTCCACTTTACATTGCCTAATTACAAGGTCCCAATGTTCATCGCCTAGGTTGGTTGCCTCCTTTTTGTGGCTAGCTTGATGTTTTGTACCAAGTCAAGGACCATGCATAAAGGTACCATAACTAGAACTAATTATCACTCAAGGATCACTCAATGAATTATCCAGAAAGTTCATAACTAGAACTAAAACCCAGAAATGTACCATAACTAGAACTAAAACCCTCCCAAATCCTAGAATGACACAATTTTACATTTGGCATAAATTGGGCAAGGACCCATGCCTCATGTGAACTTTCTAATCTCTTGAATACAAGTGATTTAGACTATGATCACCCTAAACTCTCTTGTTATTCGTTTGCATCTTCTCTCTAGCACACTTATGGATTCTCCCTCTAGTGCACCCATAAATAATTTCTAATACACTTCTTAGGTTGTAATGTTGTGCTACCCTAACATTGTTTTTCTCCTTGTTTATTACAAGAATTAGGGTTTGTTGGTTGGTTCAATTTCATCCTTGCGGTATCTTACAAACCTCAACATGGTATACAAGAGAGTGTGGGAATTCCTTACTCATTTCTCTATTGGTTTATGCCCACATCTAGGGTTTATGTCCTAGTTGCAACCCTAGGGTTTATTGACCTACTATTGTGTTGATTCAATGGACATTGATAAAATTATCGTATCAATGTTATCTTTTGTCATCAATAGCTACATGCCCATGGTTTATTGTTAATCATTGAATTGATTAATGATATTCTTGTACAAGTATGCCTATAAATAGGATTGTGGAACTTGATTTCAATGACTTTTATCTTACACTGTTGCTATGTTGGAATTTCTTGCTTAATTGTTTGTTGCTGATGCTTAATTTAATTTGATTTTACCCTTGCTCAAACTATTATAATTATTCCATGTCTCGATTGCCTTACCTATTTGATTTTGAACATCATCTTGCCTTAAGCCATTTGAGATTTCATTACATCATTTGCATCTCGAAGATGCATTTGTCTTGAGTCTTTGTACTTGTATTTGTCTTGAGTCTTTGTACTTGTATTTATGCAAGCAAGGAAGGAACTAGGGTTTTCTGGGCAAAAATTAGAGGATACTTGAAGTGTTAATGTTTGAGTCCTTTTGTGAGATGGACGTAGATCCTAGGGCATGTGACAAAGAAACCCTAGAGGATACTTGGAGCTCTTTTCTTAGAGAGCTTGTGTGAGGCATGCCTAGTGAAATAACAAAATTGGACTTGATGGTGGTGCTAGCTTGTCGTAGAGCCTTTGGTGTGTCTAGAGAGCATGGTGGCTAGCCAGACATGCAGACCACCAAGGAAGGTTGTAGATTAACAGGAGATCTAGCACTTTCACGAATATACAAGGACATTCTGACAGTTGTAGGGAAAGAGATAAGATGTGTAGATATCTGTAAGATCCACTATGTCTTGCAAATGAAAATGGATCTTGAACATAAATAGGTTTGTGGAACTTGATTTCAACGAATTTTATCTGAAAATATCATTATGTAAGAATTGCTTGCTTATGTATATATTATTGGTGCTTACTTTCATTTGATTTTACCTTTTCTCAAACTGTCATAAGTAAGTGAGAAACGGATAATTCCTTACCTTGTCAGAGGCTTGGAAAGTAGGATAAGATGCTTTAGTTTCATAACAAGCCCCAAGAAATTGTCAAAATTTAGATGACACGCAAGTGGGTTGTAGAAAGGCACCACCGTAGCCATTCATTGAGCTCCTCTTTGTTTCGAGAATAATTTAATATTCTCTACTGAGCAGGGCCCACCACGTGAAGGTGGAAGCTCTTATGGCCCCTCCCGCCCATGACATCACTCTCAATTCCCCATACCTAATGCATGTACTTGAAAAAAAAATTATTTGCAAACATGCAGATTTCATCATAAAGAAACATTTACCATTCACTCAATAAAAGATAACATTCATTAAACCATTCATTCATTCAATAGGGAAAACAATATGCATGCCATTATATTATCAAAAATAATTACATAGTATTTCTTTAGTCACTTCTTTCTATTTGTTTTTCTCTTTACAAAATCAACAAGAAACTCATATTCTAGAACTTGTTGTTCAGTTTTTGGTGCTTCATCAACTTGTCGTGATGTCTGCCTAGTAGAGTACTCACGACGTGGATTTTGCGAAAAGGGGTCCAGATTTGCTGCAATAATTTGAAATTATTGAAAATGTTACATTGATATATTTTGTATTATAATGACAATTATTTAATTTAAAAAAAACATTACAAAGGTGTTTTTTTACCTAATGTGGCCACATCATGTACTTCATATTCCTGTCTAGGCTCAACCTGTACAGTGTGACCCTCTACATTCTTTGTAGTTGAAACATGGAAAAGTACAATTGATGTTCACCATCTGCAATGCAATATCTAAAATTGTAGCATATGAATAAATTCATCACCAGGATTCGAAGCATGATCTTCGATTGGTTGTTGTCCAGCCTCGACATTGAGTGGATTGGTGCTTTCGTGCTCAAAACAGAGTCAATATTTTATGGCAATTATTTATAACGAATAGATTGCACAACTAATAAATCTTCATTAAACTATATAGATTTTATATACCTATGCGCAATATGGATCACCAGAAAATTGTGTTTTCCCAGACAAGATTTTTCGGCGTTCAACAATAGCTCCAAAGCCGTGCTGGAAGCCAAGCTTGAAGTCTTCGTTAGTGGGCACTTCCTTGAATCAGTTGGCCTGCATATTTTTTTTTTTAAACATAAAAAGGTAAGGAGTTTTTATTAACAAAGGCTGTGCACAGCCATTCAATACATTGGCAAAATTCCATTCTCTGCATCTGACAAGGGAAAATTGCAGAGATTTTTGAAGTCTGGCCCCTGGAATTCTTTACTATCAAAATTCTTAAGAACACTGCAGTTACTAGTGGGGTAAACCCTCACAAACTGATTACATAATTTAAGGCAAAAAAACATTCAAATTAAACAGCTGAGAGAACCTGCAATCAAGTAAATGCCATTATCCATAGTTCTGCTGGTTGACTGAAACCGCCTCTGCCATTTCCAGGCTCACCGTTGGAGCCTCCTGTGCGTAGCTATACTGTGTTTTGCAAACAAGAACAGAGATATCTTTCTTAATGCTGTCAAGCTTCCCCATGAATTCAATTACGTTTCTGTCAATATCCTCCATACGCGATTCCAAGCAGGAAAGCCTGGAGTGAATGTATTTGTCCTCAACCACGAGTTCATCGATTTTGTTATCAGTATTGCACACTGCAGAGTAGGTTCTTGAAAGATAGACCTTGATGTCAGAGGTGAGGCGACTCAAGGTAACAATCGCCTGCCTGACGCCATCCATCTCGCATTCAACCGGGAGATAATTATCTGCAAACAACACTGCAGGTTCCTGAAGACTAAGATTTTGCAGAGCAGGGCCGAGAGCGTCGAATGGAGGGTTATCCATATTGCAAGTAATTTCAACTGCCGTCGCCTGGAGTGATAAATGCTCAGGAGTGAGAACAGTACCCTCCACGAGGTGGGCACGTGGTGTGAGGTGAGGTGTTCGGGCCATGCTTTCGCGGTGGAGAGGGCATAGATTAAAGCAATAGTCGCCGTGAGAGCTTGGGCTAGTATGCCTAGAACTTTTCCAAAGTGGAGAGAGTATAAACCACGTGTCCATTAGGGGATGAAGTGGTATGATGAAACATTGTTTAGGGTTGCATGCCCCAATTCTAACTTGACTCCATTGTTGGCCAGAGTGTCGGCATCACCGTTGAGATCCCTTAGCACATGATAGTAGAGTATGCCTTTGGGAGGGTGAGGCATTTTATTCTTTTCTGTATTCTCCGGTTTTTGTCAGTCTTTAAGGGATTGCCATTGTTCATTGCTTGTATAACATGCTTGGAGTCCCCAAAAACTTGAAGGCGATTCATGTTGAAGGCGACTGCTAATTCTAGAGAATAGAACAAGGCTAGCCACTCTGCTTGATTGTTGGTGCTAATTCCAAGTCCCCAAGAGAAATCTACTAATTTATTTCCTCCGGGATCAAAAATAATCCCCCCCGCACCTGCCGCCCCCGGGTTCCCCTTTGAAGATCCATCAAAGAAGATTGTGAATCTTGCTTGTTCCTTCCACCATTTCCCAAAGATTTCCCGATCTTTTCTGATTTCCCACTCATGCCAGGCTGAAGGGGAATTGGACTGAAGTGAACTCACTGCTATGAACTTTTGGCTCCATTGGAATTCATTCCAACTGAGGACTTCCTTGGCGCAATGCACCACTCTTTTGGATTTCAATGACTCAGAGATAAGGGTTATTGCTTTGTTTGCTAGCCTCACCTCTGATCTTGATTTGTCTTCAAATATTCTTCTATTTCTTTCCAGCCATATTTGCCAACAAGTATTCATGGGGATAAGCTTCCAGATTCTAGAGAGGGTAGGTTTATTTTTTGAACCTCCCTGGACTTTGTAATTCCATTCCTCCAACATCTGTTTCATCTGCCTAGGGCAGGAGACTGGGGGGATCAGAGGGTCGAGGACCGCATTCCAAACCTGTCTAGCATAGATGCAATCCAGGAAGAGATGTTGTGCAATCTCCTCCGCGTTTTGGCAAAATGGACATCTAGAGGGACCTTCAATACCTCGTTGCTTGAGGTTGTCTGCTGCCAGTTGCTTGTTGTGAGCAAGAGTCCAATAGAAGTAGTTTATCTTTGGAATACTATCTCTGTTCCAAATTTTCTTCCACTTTGTTTGCAGGGGATTGTTGTTCCTGGTGAGTACTGCATAACCATCTTTGACTGAATAATTCCCAGCTTTCCCCCATCCTCTGGTGTCCTTGGATCTGTCGCTTAAGGGGGCTTTCCCATTCAGCAGTTGCATGAAAATTTTGTAGCTGTCGAGAAGATGGCCTGGTGGATTCATTTTTTTCCAGTCCTTCCATTTCCCTGTGGGTGTCCATGTGGCCATGTCTGCCAGCTTTATTACTCCCGCGTCTTGAAGCCAGAATTTGATATTCTGGATTTCCTGGATCTCGCCCATAGGCTGTTCTCCATTTATGCTATCCGTCCATATATTGATTTTGTTTCCATTCCCTGGAACCCAGTACATATTGTCTTTGATTATGTCTGCTGAGTCAAGCATAAGCTTCCAAATGGCAGTACCAGTGTTCTTCTTCATTTTGTTTAGGCATCTCTGCCTTGAACCTCTGGTATATTTATTCTTGATTGCCTCCTTCCACCATTCCTTTTGACCAGATACCAATCTCCAGACAATTTTGGCTCCAAGTGCTTTGCTCATCATTGCTGGATCCCGAATTCCCAAGCCCCCTCTTTTCATGTTCTCCTTGACAGTGTTCCAATTGACTAGATGGAACTTTTTGCCTTGAGATCTCCCTCCCTGCCAGAGGAACTTTCTGATTTCCAAGCATATATTGTTCATGACTGTCTTAGGGGCCAGAAGGATGGCTCCAGTGTAGATGGGAAGAGAAGAGAGGACTGCTTTAATCAAGGTCACTCTACCAGCTAGATTGAGCCAGCGTGATCCCCATGAGTTAATCTTATTCTTGATCTTTTCCAATATCGGCTGCCAGGAGGCTGAGGTAGTTTTTTTGTGAGTGATTGGGATACCTAAGTACTTGAAAGCTGTCTAATCAAAGCAGGGTTTGAAGCCTAAGATGAGGGCTATATTTCTAAGGAGGAGATTCCCACAATTCCAACTGTAAATGTTGCATTTTTGGCTGTTAGTTTTCCCCCCAGAAGCCCGAAGGAAGAGGTCGAGGGTTGACTTGAATCTGTAAGCGATGATGGACGAGGCACTTCCCAAAAAAATGGTATCATCAGCAAACTGTGCGTGGTTAATGGGGGGAACATTTTTGGAAATTACTATGCCTGGGAGGGAACCATTCATTTGTTGATTATTTAGTTTTCTACTCAGGGAGTCTGCCATGATGACAAAAAGGCTTGGGGAGAGGGGACAGCCTTGCCTTAGTCCCCTTGTCAGTCGAAAGAAGGGAGAGGGTCTGCCATTAACTAAAGGGGCGATCCAAGGGGAACCGATACAAGCTTTAATCCATCCTATGAAGCCTTCCCCAAAACCAAATTTTGCCATTACTTTGAAGAGAAATTCATGCCTTACTCTATCAAAAGCATTTTCCATGTCCAGTTTTATAGCCATACCTGAGTCTTTTCTTTGGATGCTCGAGTGTATTGCCTCTTGAACAAGTAGGATATTGTCATAGATTTTCCGTTCCGCCATGAATCCGCCTTGATTTGGAGATATAATTCTGGGAAGGAGCCTTTTAATTCTGTTTGCTATGATTTTCGTGAGGATTTTATAGGAGGAATTGCAGAGTGAGATGGGACGGAATCTTCCTATGGAGAGGGGATGTTTCTCCTTGGGTATGAGAGCTATGAAAGTGGAATTTGTAGCTCCTCCAATTCTTGCTCTTCCCTTGGTCCAATTGAGCATTCTGATCAAGTCTTTTTTAAGCCAAATCCAGAGTTTCCTGTAAAATTGAATGGGGAGTCCATATGGGCCTGGGGCCTTTTCTGGATGCAAAGACCAGACAGCGTTCCTCGCTTCCTCTTCTATAATCTGGTCCATTAATCTCTTATTGTCAGATTCTGAAATAAGCGCAGGGATTTCCATGCTCATTTGATCTAACTCCTCGTTAGTGATTTCCTCATTTTCATTATATAACCTTTCAAAGTGGGCTTTGGCTTCTTGGAGAATGCTATCCCGTCCTTCTATCTTTTGACCATCCTCTCTTGTAAGACTCAGAATGTTGTTTTTCCTGTATCTCTCCTTGCATTGGGCATGGAAGAATTTGGTGTTCCTGTCTCCTGCCTTCAACCAAAGACATCTTGATTTAAGCCTCCATTCCTCTTCTTCTTTTCTAGCTATGTTCTGAATTGCTTCATCCAGATTCTTTTCTTCTCTCAGCATTTCCACTGTGAATGCATTCTGCTCCATTTTGAATTGAAGTTGTTCCATTTCCTTTTGTAGCTTGTCTAGCTCTTCTCCTGGTTTTAGACTATTTTGCTTTGCCCATGTTTTTAGCGCTCTTTTGGTTAGCTTTAATTTGGTCTCCCATATGTAACCAGGGGATCCAGGAATGAATTGCTTCCAGATTGAGACAACTTCATTCATACAAGATTGGTTTTCAAGCCAGGTCGGGTTGAGTCTGAAGGGGAGGGGGCCGAGGTTGCCGAGGGAGGTGAAGAAGAGGGAGATGGGTCGGTGATCTGAGGTGGCTGAGGCTAGGAGTTTGGATTCAGGGATTTTTGGATTGAGGAGAAAGGAGGAGCTGATGAGGAAGCGGTCCAAGCGAGCAGCAATGTGGTTTGGGCCCACCCTCTTATTGTTCCAAGTATAGACACCTTGCTTGGGCTTGATGTCTATTAAATTCCAGTCCGAAATCAGATCTTCCATCCTTTCTCCGAATGGATCTCTGATTTTTGAACCACCTTTTCTTTCCAACGCTGAGATGGTGACATTGAAATCACCTGCCAGGACACAAGGGGCGTTTGCTAGGAGGGGTCGCATGTCTATTAGCTGATTCCAAAACTGTTCCTTTTGGCCATACAAGGTCGGCCCATAAATATTTCCTATCCAGAACCTATCATTGTTTGAGATATCTTCTAGCTCAATAAAAATCCAGTGTCGGTTTGTTTCAGATGAAAGGCATTTATACTTACCTTCATCCCATAGGGATATGAGTCCTCCAGCTGCTCCTGTTGCATTGACTGCTATTCCTTTTCCTTTGGGCCATACTTTCTTCATGGTGTTGATGCACTCTTCCTTTTGCATTTTAGTCTCTTGGATTGTGAGGATTGAAATGTTCTCCATTTTATTTAATCTTTTTATTGCCTCTGCTTTTTGCTTCCCGCCTAATCCTCTACAATTCCAAGAGACTATTTTCATTATTTTTTGATTTGGAGAGGACCTGCTCTGTCCCTTCTTTCTTCCTGAATCTGTTTCGAACTGGATAATATTCTGACATGTTGGTCCAAACTGGTTTGCTTGCCCGCCGCCCTTTCTCTGGCTGCTTCTTGTTCTCTGATAGTTTTGTTTAGTCTTCTTCCTCTTTTGGCTATGGGCTCTTGCTCTTCTTCTTTGCTCTCCGAGGTTTCTTCCTGTATTAGTTTTGCTTTAGCTCTTGTTACTGAGCCTCCTGAGATTAATGAAGGTTCTGTTCCATCCCCTGCGTGCTAAGGGGAATATGGGGTTTGATTCTTGTCCTCATTTTCGATATGATCCTGATCTCCCTGATGTTCTTCTGGTTGCTTTTCTTGCTCTTGTTCTTCTTCATTTTCTTCGCTGCTCAGGACCTGAAATTTGTTGGGAAGCTATTTGAATTTTGGAGGGGGATTGTTCGCTGCACTTGCATTATTCTTGTTCCCATTTTTCTTTGAGACTTCATTCCACTCTCCCCCTTTAGTTTCTTCCACTTCTGGCATTTTCCTTTTGGGGCATAGCCTCGCGAAATGCCCATATTCGTGACAGACCTTGCATTTAAAGGGGATTTGTTCATAGTCCACTGTTTGTCTGTGGCTCCATCCTTCCATGGCTAAGTCTATAGCTTCTGGGAGGCCCTTCTCCAGGTCGACTTCAACACATATTCTTGCACAAGAGAACATGGGGGGTTTTGGCTCTGACTTGTCAATGTATTTCCCCAGAGAGTTGCCAATGGCTCGTAAATCTTCATCATTCCAACAGTGAAGGGGAAGATGCGGTAGTTTTACCCAGACAGGGACTGCCCTTGGAATGTCTTTTTCTGGGTCGAAAGAGAGGTCCCATTTATTGAGGTACATTCCCCTTGGCCCCATGAAATATGGCCCATTCCTGAAGATTAAATCCCGGTCCTCTTTTTTCTCAAAGTAGAAAACAAAAAACCCTTTCCCGCAGAAGATTTGCTGCACTTCACCTTGGATTAGAGGTCGCCAATTTTTGTTGAGCCAAGATTCAGTAGAGAGAGGCGAGGGCCAAAGCCCCGTGAAGTGTCCGACAAGTCCTTTTTCTGCTAGCGCAATGGCTTTACACTTCGAGGCGGTTGAGGTGAGCATCACTTCTGGTACCTCTGTTCTCTTGACAAACCTAGAATCGGATTGAGATGGGACTTGCGAGGGAGCAGGTAGAGAAGCTACCAGTTCCTTGAACATATCGATGATAGGAGGGCAGCCAGCCTCCGGGCCGTTGCGACCAGGGTCTGGCGGCGGCTCCATTCTGGGACGTTGTTGTAAACCCTAGCTCGTAGCAGTCGGCCTGCATATTTGCATAACATCATGAATTTACCTTTTGTGGTGCAATAAAACGAAAATAATTTGCAATTTATTATTTGCATGCTTTATTGGTTTTCAGATACTTACAATTCGTGCCGCCAAATTCGAATAACCACCAGGCCCAGGCTTGTGCTGACCAATTTTTTCTTGTCTTGCCTTTGTGGCCTTTAATGTGTCTACCAGCCTATGAAAGTGTTGAAATACGTTAGATGTTCCAAATTTGATATAAAAATTAATAATAATAAGGTTTAGAATTGCATTGTGGAAACTATTGCATACC
Organism: Larix kaempferi; assembly: GCA_027924585.1. Taxonomy (NCBI): domain Eukaryota; kingdom Viridiplantae; phylum Streptophyta; class Pinopsida; order Pinales; family Pinaceae; genus Larix; species Larix kaempferi. The sequence goes on along the minus strand of BSBM01001219.1, from coordinate 17,080,696 downwards.
TCCCTGTGCCTGGTGGTAGCTTTCCTTATTTTCTCAGAGCCCTCTCCTTTCCATCTTCCACTAGGGATTTCCACTCTCTTGATGGAATCATCGTAGGGAGATCATACCTAGGTTTCCTTTCTAGATGAACCCCATATTGGTCCCGGACAATCTTCATATGTTGTCCAGCCTTCTTTAGGACCGCAACTCTATTAAAGGTCTCATTGCCGAACAGGCCAACCAATCGATTAGTGATCTCATATTTTAAATTTTAAATTTGTTTATACCACCTTGTGCGGATGGTGGGACCAAATATATCCAAGGACAAATCATTTAGATGTTTATAGAAAACATCATTTCCTGCAAAACGATCATTCCATCATTAGTTGAAAAACAATGTTTTATCGGTATATTACAATTAAATTATAAACACTAACTTGAACAATGTATAATTACCTAGGATATTCTCTATCTTTATTGGAACGAGCTCTTCGTCCACTAAAAATGTTGTATGTATTGTACCCGTTCTAGTGACACGGAAAGATCCAGGAAATGTTGTTTCAACAATATCAATACTAGCAGGCCCTGCATTGACCCCTTCTTTTGCACGATTTGGTGTGCCGCGGTCACTAGCGGGTGCATTCACACCTGGCCTCTGGGGTGTCACAGAACGTGTTTATGTCTGTTTAGTCGAAAAAAATGACACATGAGATGTACGTGGAGTTGTTTTCTCATGTGATGACTCTCCATGAGCATCACTAGGGCCAACACCGCCTTGACCACTACTGTGTGGTCGCAAAAAATCCTGTAAATACAAACCATATTTTATAAGTTCACCATCATATACAACTAAAAATTATAAAATAATAAATGAATTTATATTATGATTCAAGATTCCCCAACTTACTTTCAAGGCCTAAGATATCTTTACCAAAACATCAACCTTGGCTCTAATCTCATATGTCTATGGTTGAATGAATAGAAAACGAAGGAATCCTCATTAATTTTTTTCAAGGTCTTCTTTATCATCTTAATCAGGTCTAGAGAAGAACTAATGTCAGCATCCTGCATCAACTCATCCAAATCAAAATCTATTGATTGTTCTGACGCCGGATCACACGTCGAATCAGTGGTCTGCAACAAAAATATATAAAACATTAATGACGTGAAAACAATAGACTGAGGAAAAAAGTATATTAACAAAACACATCGAACATGATAGATTCCTAAAATTACAATTAGGTTTACTTGATGCCTCGATGCTGGTGTCGTCTGATCCACAGTTGGGGACTTGCCCCTATCATCCCCCTGCCAGAAAGAAGTAGAAAACATTATCACAATGAAACCAATATACACACAAAAAGACATTAAAAAAACATTATGCTACATATTATATTTGTACAATTCCAATGAATTATACCTACTGCCTCGAGGATCGTCTACTCATCATATCAATGGTTATAGGTGACTTTCCCCGATCTACTAATAGGGAAGTGCCCCTTACAGAACCCTGCATCAAAAACCTAGAAAAAATTATCTAAACGAAACCAAAATACTCACGGAAACAACATAATAAGAAAACATTTTGACGTATTTAAATTGTACAATTACAATCAGGTTTACCTATTTCCCGAAGGCTACTATCATCTAATAAAAAACCGGGTAGTTTACCGGAACAATACTCTGCAACAAAAATATAGATAACATTATCTAAATGAATCGAATATACTCTTGAAAAAACACAGCAAAAAAAACATTTTGTTCATATTAAATTTGTACAATGGCATCGATGTATACCTGCTTCCTCGAGGCAGGTCCGGTATCATCTACTGCTATGGAGGTGCCCCTTACATAACCCTGCATCAAAAACATAGAAAAAATTATCTAAACGAAACCAAAATACTCACAGAAACAACATAATAAGAAAACATTTTGACGTATTTAAATTGTATAATTACAATCAGGTTTACCTGTTGCCCCGAGGCTGCTGTCATTTGATCAACATCCGGGTGGTTTCCCTGATCAACACTCTGCAACAAATATACAAATAAAATTATATAAACCAAACGAATATACTCATGAAAAAACACAACAACAAAAAACTCTTTTTTCATATTATATTTGTACTATTACAAAGATGTATACCTACTTCCTCGAGGAAGTTGTACTCCTCTGACCGGCTGTTGGGGATATTCCTTAATCACTACGTTGCGAAGTAAATATAAGAAATTTAAATGAAGTTATAACGGTAGAGTAATGAAAAGTCCTTAAGATGTTAAATTCATTAATAAAATGTTGGGTAAATTGTTAGATGTATCACTCCCATAGTAACCGTGTTTGTATCTCCTCGATTCAAATTGTAATTAATAAGAAACTCTTCCCCTGCAGCTATTGATTTAATGGCACATACAAAAAAAAGGTTTCCTTCACGCCCCTCAAATATGCAGTTGGGTTGATTAATTGTAGACCCTGTTTTGTACTATTTATAAAATCCGCAATATTCCTCGTGGATTTTGGCCTTCCATCAATGTACAACGTTGCTCCTTTATTTTGATCTTTGTCTTTTAGTTGTAAATAATTTGCTGACAATCCATATCTAGGCATACTTCATGTCTATTGGACTAGGCAGATCCAATCTTTGTAGTTGTAACAGGGTCCAACATACTCCATCAATTCTGTACATCTTCCGTAACCAACCTTTATGCCATCCATGCAAAACAACCCCAAACCATGTAATGACGATGGTGCAATTTGATATATCCTCTCATTCACACAAAAATCTGTGTTTAGTTGAGGAAGATCCTTGGGCACCCATTGTTTCACTAGATGTTTGTACCTCAAGGGCACCTCAATGTCTCCTATTGTCTCATCATCATAGGAACATGATCCCCCTTCTGCTAGAAAAAATTCCATGCGTTTTTGGAATTTTATTCCAATCTTTTGACATCTAGTTGATATAACTCTTGTAGACATACTCGATGTCTCACTTTCCTCTAGTCTTACTAAACTCCCCTCGCTCGAGGAAGATAGATCTGACAAATACATGTTTGGTTCTACCTACACCATGGGAAAAAAGTTCAAATAGGACCTTGTTGGGTATGCATAATTCATATTAGAAAATTACAAGGCATTAAGGCATGCATTTTCCATTGACGATGAGGTCTATAAAACACTAATTTAAACCCATAATGTACTTTATTTTGAACACAAAACATCATCGCAATTCCATGACCAGATCTTCGTAGACTAGAGTGTCATGTCTCATAGTGATATGAGTATGTTGGGTTCAACATGGATGGTCGGAACAACTATTATTGTTACATGTTCAATTGCACCAACCCACATAGAGGTAACCACTTAGTATCATATGTAATATTTTATATTGATTTAAAGAATAATATTTTATATTGACTTATAGAGTAATTTTTTATATTGACATATAACATGCTTCCTTGGAATTAGTTTTGAGTTGGACCAATTAGCCTTCTCATCATTCACATTCCTATTCTTCTTAGCATGGCCCAAAGCCAGGTAGAGTGCATTCCGCTTCTTATTATTCTCCTAAACATTTATTTACATATGTTAGAGTGCAAATAAATATTTTATTATAATTAAGAAAATATCTTTAAATGAATTTTACCTTCAGAACTATTGACTGTGAAGATTAAATGTAAAGTTTCTAAATGCATTCATTAATCAATGTTTTCTTTGGTCTATTTGAAGTACATATTATCAAAGTATTACTCTATCCACCTTGATCAATTATAAAGAATGTATAATTTTGTTTGCCTCAATGTTTATAGCTAATGATAAGTTTGGTTCAATCATTGTGGGTTTTTACTCTAATTATTTCTTCATCTGTCCATGCCACTATTGGTGTTTTAGTCCCTGCGTACATACCCTAACCACAAGTATTTTACACATGGTTAGAATTTACAATTTACAAGTGTTTTTCATTCATGTTATCATCAAATCATGCACTTAACTAGTTCAACAAATTATTATTGTAGCCATCAGTAGGAGTATTCCATGCACCAATTGTTCTATATCATCCGATCTAGAGTCAAAATTGTAAGGAATGGCCATATCATCTATATCATCTGATCCAGAGTCAACATTGTAAGGGTTGGACATATCATCATCGTCATCGATGTCAGTTACGATCATCATGGCATCGTCGATATCATCTTCATGGACATTGTCTGCTACATCATCTGATTCAACTAATTCTTCGACATCTTCTGGAACATGATCATATAAATCATGTTGATCATCTTCAACATCGTCTTCTTCTTCGAGACCCTCTTCATTACCTTCCTCTATGTTATACTTTACCAGCCTTCCCCTTGGATCGTGTCTCACAACAAATGACCAACCCCCTCTACTTGGAACCTCAGAGTAAAATACCTGTTCCCATTGGCTTGGAAGAACATAGGGCTTTTGTCCTGGCTCAAACAACCTTGTATTAACCATGGTAAATCCATTATCATTTTCAATAATAGTTTTATCGGGATCATGTTGATTCAATCATAACCTGTATCATTTGAAAACGGGCAGAACTACCTTGAAGGAGTTAAAGTCACACTGAAAAATATCTTCCATACCCATAGTATCGATTTTCTGAGAGTTCTGGATGTTTGTCACTTCTAGATGAAACATTGTACACCTAAAAGACTATAGATATCCCACAATTTGATGTTTTCTTTGTTTCATCCAACTTCTTGATGCGATATTTACAACCATTGCACCACATAGCCTTATGGTGTTTTACCTACAACAAGCCATACACGTAAAGATTACATTATGATCCATTTATGATTAAGTGCATGTTTATGCCCTACAGGTAAAAAAATCAACGTGTACATCAATATGTTGGCAAAAAAAAATAGTGTGGTTGATTAATATGCTTTCCTACTTATCTTTTAAACCATATGCTATCGATTTCCCTTTGTGTAATATTGGTATCTCCATTCTGATGTGCCGCTTTAACCAATGAAGCCACACCTTCCCATGATATTTCATGACCAGATTGTTCACATCGTTCAATCCATACCTTCATCCACTCAAGATTGTTTGCGATGTATAAATGAAGTGCATGCCACTCTCGACCAACTGTTTGATGAAAATAAAATTAAAATTCAATACAAATGTATATTCACTTAACAAAGTATACACTTTTAATTGATGCATATTGAATATTAAAAATAGAATATGTATGATATATACATAAAAATCAATAGTCAAATGTATTACATTAATTAATCTCCACTAGCTAATAATTACCTTTCACCTTCCTCGATCTACCTTTCCCCTTCGGGTACTCCCCTTCAAAATTTTTATTGGAGTTTGGATCACAAATGCAACCTAAATTGAGATTTGATGCTAATTTAGGAAGATATTCACTAATGTACAACATGTTTTGGTATACCATATATCCCTCCATCATAGAACCCTCAGTACATGTTCGTTGTTTAACCAAACCCTTCAAAAATTTCAAGTGCCTCTCAACCATCCACATGGACCTTGAGTGTACAGGTCCACACAATTCAATCTCCTCAACTTCATGTATGAGTTAGTGTTCTTGTGCATTGAAAAATTCCAAAGGTAGATGCTTCTACATTTCACACATGAGACGAAGAATTTCTCTCTTCCAATACTTTATATATTATTTATAGATTTCTTTAGATGACAACCATCTACAAGTGATGCAAACCAATTATGAGATTTAACAAAAAAAACATTATATTACATAACATGAATTAGTGCACAAAAATAAAATATAAGTTCTACAATGAATTAAACAAACACTAAGTGCATGCAAAAAATACCTACTTACCTCATGTATTTCCCAAGATTATACATAACTTGTTTGACATTGTTGTCGAAGTTGTCTAGGAGAGAGAGAGAGGTAGAACATACTGTAACAATATACAAAATTTGTTTCATTTTTTTTACAAAAAATAGACAAAAAAATACCAACAATATGCACTGGAATAAAAAATATAGGAATAATTATATGCATACCATAATAATTACCTTCATGAAGATATGCCAATCATGCGTTTTCACCCCCGCAACATCACCTTTTTTTGTTATGATATTCTTCATGTTCGAACAAAATCTAGTGGAAATTTTAATTTTTCGCATGACTTCTTTTACAGCATTACTTTGTTGTTCCGTTAACATCCATGGAAGTGAGTTTATATTAACTTGGTCTCCATTTCTATGAAATTGAATGACTTCTTTCAGTGCATGGTTTCCTTCTTGAATGTCTTTGCAAATTTTGACAATTTTTTCTTTCTCACTCCTTCCTTCCAATATTCGCCATAATGTTTTAGTCACATTCTTTCTGATATGCATTGTATCAAACATATGCGCAATTAGTAGGTGCTCATAGTAGGGCAACCTACTGAATTGTTTAGGATAACTTTTCATTCCTCGTGGAAGCCCGTTAATGCCTTCATGATCACGACGACCATCATGAATCATAGTTTATAAAGAAATTACAGAAATCAATGTCAATTACAGTAAACAACACACAATAAACAAAATACATAACATTTCATATATGATAATTCATACGTACCTTGATGATTTCTATTATATTGCAACTTCCATAGGTGAGGTGTCAATATATGCGGTTTTAATGTTGTTTCTTGCTTCCCATTGAACATATGTTTTTCGGTAGTTTGATACCTATGATTCTTTTAGAGGAAGTGCCTATACTCATCAAACACCTCCTTTCCTAAACTTTTTGAATGATGAGATTTGAGCTTAGGACCACAAACTGGACATGCAAATTTTTCCTTTGTCTGAAGACCTACATAAAGAGATGGATTATCTATGCCAATTATAATTATATATAAAATGAATGGATTATTTAAAAAAACATGCGTGCATAATATATTAACTAGTTCATAAAATCAAATGCAATTAAAGTAGAACTTTTAATTACAAACCACAAAATTGGGTTAACCTTGGGGCATCATGTATTGTCCATACAAGCATTGCATGGAATTGAAATTGCCTTTGTCGTATTGGTCTAGATACGTCATACATAGTGATTCCATTCCATAACTTTAGTAGCTCGCCAATAAGAGGTTCAATATATACATTCATATTTTTAACTTGGTACTTACCTAATTGATTTGAACATATAAAATATATAATTATTACAACCATTTAGATATATAAACCATGCACAAGAGAAAAATAAAAAATATATATGACATTATGCAACAAAATACGACAAATGAGATGCCACTACATTAAAAAAAAGTTCTAAACACATACCTTGAATAATCATCGACAACATTATGTGCTCCCTCTTTATTGACAACCATGGAGGAATGTTATTGTTGATAACAAAAATAGGCCACACTGGGTAAACCAATCTCATCTCTGCAAATGGATTGACACCATCTGCTGCCAAAGAAATCCTAAGATTACGAGGTTCTTCTTTAAAGTGAGGCAATTTTTCCTCCATATCTATAAATGCAGAACCATCTGCAGGCATTCGAATAATGTCATCTTGACTTCTGTTTCGTGCATGGTAATCCATAAATTGCGCTATGTTTTTGCACTTGAACAGTCGTTGTAAACGTGGAATAGTGGGAATATAACGAAGAACCTTGCGAGGAACCTTTTTTGTTACTTGATCTGTTCGATATCTACTGATATGACATTCTGGACATTCAGTTTCAAATTCATGTTGATTATAATATATAACATGGTCATCGGGGCATGCACGAATTGCTTCATACTGTATTCCAATTTCTTTCATGATGGCAGATAAATCTTGATATGTGCGAGGTAAAATATTTGACGGTGGTAACAAAAATTCAGCTATCAAGCTACAACAAATTAAAAAAAATCTAGTTAATATAATATATAAATAAATTAATGAAATACATTTGATCCACATTAATTTGACTTATGAATTAACAATAATTTTATTAGACGAATAGTGATAACCTTTAGCGCGATCATATATATGTGATAGAATATATTACATACCTTAAGATCTGTGTGACGGATGTGTTTGAAAGACCATTCATAACCTTCAATTTCATTATCAACAATATAACCGAGAGAAGATTTGTGTTGGAGCCTTCATAAAGGGGTTCGTATTCCTTCTCAAGAAGAGGTAAATCATGAACATCATCAAAGTCATCATTTTCATGATCATGATCCATTCTAACATTAAATACAATATGGATCAATGTATTTGTACCATCATCTTCAACTATGTTATCAGTATGATCATCTTCTTCAATATGATCATTAACTTGTTCTCCATTATTCATAGCTCCATTTTCCTCCGGTACTTGTTCTGAAAGCACGTCCTCCGGACGATATGCCGTAGGATGTATTTCCTTTATAATTACATGAAACCATCAATAGATATTAGTTAATATAATAGATATTAAAATAATACATACATTTACAAAAGCAATCAATATAAAAACATATATAATGCAAACCTTATAAATGGACGATATTCATGTCCCCCCTCAACGTGTTGATGTTCCCTACAATGTTTTTTGGTTTTTTTTATCTTTATTCTTTTCCTTTTAATGCCCCTGCATTAATTACATGGAAAATAATATTTCCCATCACCCTTTCTTTTCAGTCCATCCCACAATCTAACAAGCAATTGTTGATTTTGTTCGTCTGGATCAAGAGTATTGCTATCTGACATTTTCTCATAAAGAGCTTGAATGAAGATTATCGATATTAAAAAATCAAGTTCCACACTTCACTATTTTTAATCACAAAAACAATTGAAATAATTGTGTATTATTTTACAGAAAATAGTCCATGCGAAGAATATAATTTCCGCAAACTGTCACTTGTATGGAAAACATGTCGGAATATTTCCATAATTTATAGTTTTTAAAATTTAAAGTTTGTCGGATATCCAATGATATTACCATAGTTACCATTATAATATATATGTCGGATATCCGACAGCGGCTGTCAGATAACCGACGGCCATCGGATATCCGACAATGCCATGTACCAATTAAAAGAAATTTGATCAAAATTTGTAATTTTAAAGGTGAAATCCGATGACACAGTCAATTTCATCGGATTTTCTCGTCGGATTTTGGGTTCAAATTTTGCTGTGATAGAATGGAGTAGCCGAGAGAAAGAACATAATGAACATGGATAAGAGTATGCTTAAGGGAAATAAGTTTTCAAATGAGTATTGAACATAAGCTGTAGTATGTTCACTCTATATCTTAAATAGATCTCCAACCAATAGTGTGAAATATAAAGTCCCTCGAGAAACATGGAGTAACATGAAGTCTATTGTTTCACATTTTATATTTTTTGGTTGTGTGGCCTATGCCCACATTCCTAAATAGTTAAGGAAGAATCTTGATGACAGAAGCGAAAAATGTATTTTCATTGGATACATTGAATAGTCTAAAGCATATATGTTGTAGAATCCAGTCACCAAGAAGTTTAATGTAAGAAGAGATGTGAATTTCCAAGAAGATAAATCTTGGGAGGACCAGATAGATGGAACCATTGGAAACCAAATTCGTATTCTACTAGTGAATGAATAGGTAGAATCTAGAGGATACCAAACTCAACCTAGACCTCTAAGATTGGAAGTGCAAAGACAAGAAGAGCCACCATTGCCAATGCATAGTTATTCTTCTAGTAGTGATTTAGATCCTACTATCGCTTCCGTAAGAAACTAGAAGAAAATAATATTATAGGACATTTATGAATAGCTTGATGATGAACAAGCACATTTGGCCTTAATTTCCTATCAACCAGTATATTTTGAAGAAGCAGCGAAGGAAGAATAGTGGGTTCAAGCAAGGAATAAATAAATAGAGGCCATTGAATGAAACACGACATGGAAGCTTGTAGATAATCTAGTAGAAACAAACTAGCATTCAAGTTAAATGGGTATATAAGACAAAGTTCAATGAGAAAGGCACAGTGGAGAAGCACAAAGAAAAACTTGTAGAAAAAAGTTTTGATCAACAACCTGGTGTGGATTATGTTGAGACATTTTCTCCAGTAGCAATATTGGATATAGTCAAAACAGTTTTGGTTGTTGCAACTCAAAAATTTTGGTTAGTTTACCAGATGGACGTTAAATCAACCTTCTAGAATGGAATCCTAGAGGAGAAATTCTATGTAGATCATCCACTATGATTTGAAGTCAAAGGACAATAGCACAAGTTTGATAAGTTGAAGAAAGTATTGTATGGTTTGAAAAAATATCCAAGATATTGGTATAGTCGGATTGAATCCTATTTTTTCAGCCGTGGGTTCATCAAGAGAAACAATGAGCCCACACTATGCACCAAAATAGATCAGCACGATAGTATCCTAATAGTTTGTCTTTATGTTGATGATATGATATATTGGAAACATGGTCTTGAATGAATTCCAAGCAACCATGAAAGAAGAGTTTGAGATGTTTGATCTTGGTTTAATGAAGTATTTTCTTGGGATAGAATTAGAGCAATCTCCATAATGCATTTTTATTTATCAATAGAATTGTGCTTTAGATATTTTAAAGAAGTTCACAATGGACAAGTTTAAATCAACAGACACACATATTGCAACAAGCACAAAGTTGAGAAAACACGATAGAGGATCGGAATTTAATTCCTCACTGTATAAGAGGCTAGTAGGCAACCTCATGTATCCTACAACTACCTGGCCATTAATAAATCTCATTTCCATATTTATGGAGTTGCCCAAAGACTCTCACTAGAAGGTTGGAAAGAGGATTTTGAGGTGCATTATAGGTACAATAGATTTTTGTATTTGGTACTCTAGTTCTAAAGATAACTCACGTGTTGGATATATAGATAGAGATTTTCTAGTCAACATTGATGATAGGAAGAGTGATTTAGCATATGCATTTAATTTGAGCACAAGTTTGATCTCATGGGGTCCCAAGAAACAACCCATACTTACAATATCTTGAGGAGAAAACGAATATGTAGTCACTAAAATTTAGCATCATGTCAAGAAATATGGTTAAGAAGACTTCTAAGAGATCTTGCACATGAAATAAAGGAGACAACTCCTATATTTCATGACAACAAATCAACCATTTCCTTCTCTAAGAATAATGTGCTTCACCACAAAAGTAAACACATTGACACTCACTATCACTTCATATGTGAGCTTGCACACTCATTATCACTTCATATGTGAGCTTGCACACTCATTATCACTTCATATGTGAGCTTGTAAATGATGCACAAATCAATTTACAATTTTGTGGATCTAAGGGCCATTTAACAGACATCTTCACCAAGCCATTAGCAAGAAATAATTTTAAATTTTAGAGACAACACTTAGGCATTGTTTTTGTTGATGTTTGTAATGGTCATAATTAAGGCGGAGTCTTGAAAAATATAATTACACCCATTAGCCATTGTTTGATGTTGTCAAGAGTAGTTAATTTTTTTTATGTTAGTGGTGAAGACTTGTCAACGATGAAGACAAGTCAAATTCAATATTTTGTTAATGCCTATTTATACAAGATAATGCAGAGAAGATCCTGGATGATCCATAGGATATGGTGTCTTATGATTTTGCCTCTACTTTGAATTTTCATATGGTTTCAGAGCAGGAGAGCAAGAATAACCCCCTTCAGAAATTGGAGAGCAAAAAAATAGATTCATTGCTCCCAAGAAAACAAGAGGCTAGGCGTTGAGATCCATTTGTGATCTATGAAGCTCACCGACAAGAAGGCGCCACTACTAGAGCTTCCAAGCCATCGAGAAATGCATTATGAGCCAGAGAAAAAAAAATATCCCACACCCATCTCAAACAAAGGGTACGATCGTGGGAATAAGATTATAGTCATGGGTACAAGCATATGAAGTGTGACCAAACACAACACACTTAATAAATTCAATGAAACATTAATTTGGTCATGATTTGAGTTGAGAAGTTCACGACCACATAGAAAGATAAAATTAATGTGAACAAAAAAGTATCATGGAAGAATGTGAGGTGATTCACATGTGGAGGAGCAACCAACCATCGGTTGTATCAAAGGGGAACTCGTTTTTGAAGATATCACTGTTGATGAAAGGAAAATTCATTGGAAGAAAACAATAATAACTAGCATACCCCCGAAGTGGGGGAAATGAAATGCTGAATAGAGCTTCGATATGTTGCAAAATGAGAGAAATTTGTGTGTATGTAGATAATACAATTTTATGTGTTGAACGCAAGTCTAATGAATGTATTTGTGGAAGTAGGAAAGGGAGTGTTATCTTGTAGGAAAGGGAGTGTTATCTTGCAGGAAAGGGAGTGTTATCTTGTAGGAAAGGGAGTGTTATCTTGCAGGCAAAGGAGTGTTATCCTTATGTTATAGGAAATTATTTGTATACATATAGTGAATTGATTACTAAGGCCAATAGATTATTTGGCCTTGGAAAAACATGGACCTCCTACATACATATACACTTGAACATACAATCAGTATGTCTCACATATATATACACTTGAACATTGCAAAAAATTAAAGGAGACTGAAAGCACACTTCTTCACGACTAGGCCCACTACAATCTTTCCAGCCGTAAATGAATGTTTTATATGAGTAATGTTGTAATGGAAAAGTAGGGCATAAACATTAAATTATCAAGAGTAAGACAACGACAAGGATATCCCTCCACTTCAACATGGCTAATGCAAGGCTTTTGAAATGGATGGTAGGCCAGTTCCACCACGAATCAGAGTGAGGAAACGGTGCTCTTATGACAACCGATAGCTTGGGGTTTAGACAGGTAGCAAGGAAATTAGTCTTCATGAGTTGTCTAGAGAAGACTACGATCCTCTTTCAGATGACCCATGGCGGCATGCATGTAGCACAAACCTGTGCATGTTGATCACAAACCTTCTAGGGTTGATCACCCAACAACTTCACTCTATGAACCCCCTCAAGATGTGTGAGAGTTTTATTTTCGGTCAAACCATTGATTGTACTGTGCTTGGTTAGAGCTGTGTATGTCCATAGAACTCAGTGAGTCAGTAATGGTGTCTAGACTGCATAGATGTGTTCCATGTTATAGGAATCATATAATCGTTATAGCGATGCTGCTGATGTTTTCCAATCAATGATCTGGTTGCATGCTTGATCGTTTTCTACATTTTGCTTCCTAACCGTTGAGGATGCACTAAGAATCAATAGTTGTTGGAAATGTTGCAATGGGCTTCATGGTCATATTTTCACTGATGGATGGAATGGTGGGAGCGGCTTCTTTCCTTCCAGGAATTAATTACATCATGTCATGGACAAATAACAGTTTAGGATCCGCTGCATTAGCTGTCAAGCCTGCCATGACGGCCTAGGCGCTCAATTAATTAGACATGGCGTATATCTCATATATTTTTATTGAATGTCAAGCCTTTTTCCTTCCTTCTTCTAGTACACACCCCCTCCATCAGTCTGAAGAATCAAGTGTTGTTTCAATGGTATTTTCAATTTTCAACTTCTTGCAACTAAAGAGCGCTATCCAGAACGCACATTGAGGAGGGTTCTGTAAGCACATATCATGTGGCTCAGCTTGTACAAGTGTGGAAACCCTTTCCTAGCTTACTGGATTCCAATAAAGAACTTAAGAGTTTTAGAAGTAGTAGGTGCAAAATTAAAATTATTGTGGCAACATGATTCTCAGGTATGCTTATTTTTCTTTCTTAATTTCATTCCATTCTATAGGTGAAAGTTAGCATTTACGTCTTTCTGAATGTTGCAAGAGGTAAAAATTTGGGCTCCCTCATTTTTAGCCTTTCTAGGTTCATAAGGCAGTTGAAGCAGCTCGAAAAATTGGCCATTTTTCATGCATTAATACAAATCGTGCTAGAATAATTTGGTGAACTGCGCTCCTTGAAATACCTTGAGTTAATCGACTCCTAAAAAATGATTATGTTTCCTAATTCCTTCATAGATCGATTTTTATGATTCTTTGAGTTTGAAGTTGCTTCCAAATTTATTTGGGAATTTAACTCGGCTCGAACACCTAGGGTTGAGGGATTTTTGCAGTTTGACCTTCTCTAATGAAACATTTGGAAATATTACCACCCTGGAACACAGATATTTCAGGTTGCAGCTATGTGAAATAATTGCCTCCCCAAGTCGCACATCAACAGTCCTTTGCACATCAACGGTCCTTGCAAAGATTAGATGTGTGTAAAACAAATTTAAAAGAATTGCCAAGAAGCATTGGAGACGTGTGCAAATTGGAAGATCTGGAATTAGGAGGGGAGTCGTTTTTAGATATCCTTCCAACTTTGACATACATATATAGTTTGATTTGTTCCTATGTTTTTGAAAGAGAATCTACTCACTATAGTTCTATTCTCTAGTGTATTATGTTTTCTTCGATCTTAAGGAGAATCGCTGGTGTATTATGTTTTCCTCAATCTTAAGTCTCTAGTTTGGTTTGATTATGACTATGGAATTAGATCAATTAGGCTTGGATGAGAGGCATATTAGCCAGCAGAATATCCCCTTCGGGCTGGATTCTATGAAAAACAATCCCAATCCTGTACAGAAGATGGCCATGAATGACAGGTTGGATAGATTTATAGAGATTCATATGGTTGGTAAACTGGAAGATCAAAATGGTGAATGAGATGAAGAGTCTGTGTTATATTTTAAGCAGTATATTAATATATCGGAGGCCAAGAATAGAAATAAGGATTTGGTGTATGATTTACAAAATCTAAGGAACATGAGTGTAAGGCTGTGAAGACTTCTAAACGGATTCATGATAATTATCGGTATGATCAACTCAATTTCTCAAGGATTGCTATGCCTGTTACTTTTGAGATCGATAAACAAAATAAGGTAAGATTTATATCTGAATTTTTTTCCTGTTAGATCGTTCCTTGCATTGTAAGATCATGTTTTAAACACAATCATGTTTGGTATCAAGCATTCCTAATTTGTAAATGGTATTTGGGTCGTAATGAATAACTCGTTTATATATGGGCACATGTGGTATGATCCATTTAGAGAAACCCTTTGAAGGCCCAATGAAAGAGAATCAAGTCATATTGGATTTATGAGATCCGAATCAAATCGATGGTTCCCATTAACATTTCAGAAATATCAATAGTGTAGAGGATGGTAGTGAATCGTTGACTGTGTAATTCAATATCCCCAATTTCAGTGCGATATAATATTGACTTATTTATTTGTTTGTTTGTGAAGAGATTGAAATTTTACAAATATAAATGTTGCAGTTGGTAGGCACACAAATATTAGAGGTATTCTTTCATGGAGGTGCTGGGGTGTTTCGAATTGAGAGGAATGGAATGGATTTGTAGTCTAGTCAAACTTCAATATCTCTACATCAACTTGTTGCATGTCAGCTTATGGATGTTTTAAGTCCCTTTATTTCTCATTCCAATTGGCGGGCATACCTGGAGAGGAACAAATAAACAAATAAACACGTCTCACCTATAATTATGATAAATAGTTAAAAGTAATTATCCGTCCATACTATGATTATCCATTTTTCATTGGATGTGGAGCAGGAGAAACAAATTGGATAGATATAACATGGAAGAGTTCAAGCTTTAGACTGTGGAATGGAGAGGAAGGAAGTGTGATACCAACATTGGCAGGTGTTGCACTATTCACCAAGATATCATGGTTGTATATAGACCGACACATAGAGTGTAGCTCCATCTGATTGCTTTCCATGGCCACAATCTAGCACATAATGTGGTTATAGAAGAACCTGTAGAAGTACTCATGGGAACCCTGGCTTTGAATCCCCTCGTGGTATGCCTCCATGCTTTCGTAAACATTTATCTTATCGATGAGTGAATTTAGGTTAACGAGGGCATGATGATAGGTGACCATTAGCTTGGCCTCGTTGCGGTACTTCTACCTGCCTTTGGTGGTCTGCTCAGGTTTGTAAAACTAGCACACCTTCACTTGTGGGATGTTGTATACCACTGGACACAGGAGTATCTTTCCTAACTAGAGCTTCCTTAATCTGCGATGCTAAACCATTAATAGATGCATGGGTTATTTATGGAGAAATCATAGAGGATGAATTTATACTCACTGCTCCTCTATCATGTTGTATCTTAACTTAGAAATTATTCATCACTGTTCCTTCGATGGGGACTTTGTAATTTGTTTTCCACTTCCTCTCTTGTATATTGGTATCTAGATTGGTATAGAGATTGTTATAGAGATAGATAGAATTGTATATAGATATATGGATTTATAGATATATAGATATTCTTGTATAATATAGATCTAGAGTTCTTTGGAAAAACCTTACTTTTACATAGGAATTCATCCAACAATTCATTCCATAACGGCTAGTACCTTTAAGGTTTGAATCTTAAATTTTTTATTGTTGGAGTGGGAGGAAAAACGCCTCCAATTGAAGCTTTTTAAGGACGCTAATTATTGGTGTGCCACTTTAGTTATATTGGGTTATTCTATTATAAGTAGGTAGGTATACAGTCTTCTCCTTAAGTACTCTCCTATTTTTATTTCAAGATTTTATCATTTCCAACTTTCTTGGCTTCATCGAAAGCAACTGCTTGATGGTTTTCCCGCTGATCTAAATGCATCCATTACCTCCCCGTTGGCTTGGTCATCTCGATCTTGTTCCCAGTGTTGCCTCCAAAAAACTGGGGCTCCCCCTACCCGAAGACTGGATCCGTATTGATTAACCAACTTCACCATAGTTTTCTGATGTCATAAATACTAAGAAGGGGAAGTGCTGTTCCTAATTGAAGTACTCCGTAAGAACGATGTTTTCTCGTTGCTTACAATATGTAAACAATGCGTCTCTTTTATTGATGATGATCTACACATGTTCCTTTAACCTATAAAACTGCGCTAATTAATATACGCTCCCCCTAATTCCACATATATCTCTTTTGTACATGCATCTAGACAAACATAGCTTGAAGAAATCCTCACCTAGTGTTTTGTTTTATGGTTGATGTTATGATCTGCTTGTGATATCAAATGTCATGTTCTTCAAGTCATGCTCATGGCCTTCACTTGACTATACAAACTAACATTTTTTTATGACAATCATTTGCATCTATTCAAGCTAATGCCATGGACATTGTTGCTTGCAACTCTTATTAATATAGTGTTTGAATTTGAATGTATTAATTTTTAAAAAATGCAATAGTTAAATATTTTAACATTTTTAACATTTTTATTTAATTATTTTAAATCTTTTTAAATTGAATATAAAACAAGTGAAATTAGTAGCAAAGCTGCTTATTACCTGTCTATTAAGAAGAAAATAAAATAATAATAAAAATAATTTACAAATAAATACATTTTTCATTTGATAATAAAAACAATTAGTAAAATAAAAAAATGTTTTGTTGTGTGCTAAGAATATATAGCTCAAGATTATAGTTAAAATAAAAAATGTTGCTATTGTAAACTAAGGATATATAGCTCAAGATTAAAAAAAATTTACAATTCAATCAATATATTAATAATATTAATAATAATTTTCCATATATAATATTTTAAATATAAATTATAATTTACTAGCAAAAAAAAAGTTGATAAAATTTTATTTGTATGGTTTTTTTTATAATAAATAAGCCAATTAAACATCTACAAGTCTCTACAATCATTTTGAAGGAAAGAGAATAGATGTTTCATCATTTTCCCATTTGATTTTGTAAACTTCCTTCATAATTTGAATTTCAAAATCTTGGTAAGCTTCATTTCATAATTGGTTGAATATAGTCTTCAATCTTTGTAGTTACCAAAGAATTAAAAATATGAAAGTTCAATATATGGTTAAAAGATTTTAAATCTTTAAATACTTGAAACATTTTAAGTGATATGGAATTATAATGATGTGTTTTATATATAAATGCTTGGTATAATGCAATTTGTCATTGATATTGTGACTTGCTTAAAAACCAATGAGAGTTTATGCTCAACAAAACTGTTTTATACTCCTTTCGAAATTATATTAATTTCTCTTACCTTACTTAAGGATGATCACCGAGGCTTATGCCAAGTATATGTAGTAATGGATTTTTTTATGTTGTCTTTAAAGTCCGCACAATGGGATTTATCGGAGTGAACCGCTGTTACCAATTGAATAAATGCAGATTAAATTTAGTTATAGATTTATTAAATTTAGTAATTATTTATGTTAAAAACAAAATCATTAACCTATGTAGTTTAGATTGAAGAAATTCCAAGGAAAAGTTGCCATCGAAAACAACATATATAAGGGATTATCAAAACTGGGAATCAACAATTCTATTTTCCGCAAACAAAATACCGGTGTAAATGAAAGTACATCGTGTCTGCATTTATTGTATATCGTTTAAGGTATATAAGAACTCAAGACTCCAAATATCTTCACACGCTTGATCATGTTTCCAATTAATTGTAGATTGATATATCAAATAAAAATATCACAGAATGTACGAAAACCAAATGGCAAGCAAATGTTTTTTTTGAATTTTGAATTTTAAATTTTTTATTTTTTTTTCAAAATTTCACATCCCAAGCAGGAATATTTTGTCAATTCATTGTCAAATCATGGTTTTAACCAATCATAAAATAGGAAATTCAATTTTAAAATATTTAATAAAATCATTATCATTTTCAAAATATTAAATATAATATAGAATTATTAAAAAACATTTGAAAACATAATAGTTTTAAAAATTATTAATACAAAACTCAAACTAAAAAATAGTACCAACCGATTGCTATATTACTCTGTCGACAGGTTATAATAATATAAATACAAATTATAAAAATAAATTAATGAGATATTAGTATTTTATTAAATTAATAATTATCTTTATCTTTATAAAATAATTATATTAATTATAACAAAATTAATTAATAATAATTAATTAAATAAAAATAAATAATTATTAAAACTTGTAAACAAATGTTAAATACAATTTCCGAAATCTTTATAAAGATTAATTTTCCTTAATCATGGCCATCAAAGAATCGCTTATTCATGACTAAAAAAGATTTGTTGAGTTAATAGATGAGGAAGTAATCGTGTAAAGCTAAACCATGTGTGCTATCCAATCACATGAAACTAAGTTTGCAGCCATCTCTTCAACCCGTCACTTCGCCACTGTCAACTAAAGAACATAGCCAATCACGATTTTTCACCCAGCGAAGCCTGCCATAACATAAAAATGATCAAATAGATTTACATGGAGTGGCTCCTCATTCGCAAAAAAACAACGAAAGGGCGAGAAGAAACGCTCCCTTAAAATACGCCTTTGATGTAATAAATTCCACATTGTGAAAAGGACAAATCCACCACCTCGAAGAAAACACCCCGAAGGTATTTGATGCATTAAGTAAAGATAATAATAAATTCTTGTGAAGTATATATTCCCACATACCTTAAGTTTGAAGAGAGAAGCCTTTTTTATTTAAAGGGATACATCTATTTTTTATTAAAAAAAATAGAAAAGATGTTACGCATTTTGGTACACATTATTTTAAAGGAGACTTTTTTTTAAGTTATGAAAGGGCTATTTTGAAAGATTTTTTGAAAAGGGATATTTATAAAAGTATTTTGAAATCATTTGCATGGTAGTGGCATGATTTAACATGCCGTGAAGTTATAGAAAGACCACTCTTTTTAAAGAAAAATATAAAAACCCTAATCTTTTAAGAAAGGGGAGAATGGGTACGAGTAGTTAAGAGTTTGCCCAGATTTGAAAAACTATGAAGTATGGTCGATCAAGATGATGACCCTATTGAAGGCCCAGGATTTTTGGGAACATATATCCCATGGGTACAAATAGTCAATGGAGGAAGCAATTGAATTGGCCCTATCAAATAACTAGACGATTACGTTAAAAGAGAAAAAAACCAAGGATGAAAAGGTGTTTCATCTCTTCCAGAGTGCCTTGGAAGAAACCATATTCCCTCATGTTTCTCTTGTGACAACCTCTAAATATACCTAGGAGATCTAGTACAGAAACTATCAAGGCATCACCAAAGTGAAGACAATGAAATTGCAAACCCTAAGAAGGGACATTGAAAGTCTAGAAATGAAGGGGTCAAAATCAATATTTCAGTACATGAACCGTGTAATGTCCATAGTAAACCAGTTGAAGATGTATGGTGAATATATGATGGATCAAAATGTAGTCGAGGGGGTTCTCGAAACCTAACTAACCAAAAATTTCAAATTTGTGGTCCTGACAATTGAAGAAGCAAAAGATTTGAGTCAAATTTCAATATTTGAGTTGATGGGATCCCTTTTATCCCATGAATCAAGGGTCAAAAGGATTGAAAATTCCTCACTTGAGAATGCATTTCAGACCCAGACCTCCATTAGCCGAGATAGAGGACAAGATCGAGGAACAAGAAGAAGAGGCAGGTGAGGCATAAATATTTCTCAAACAGAAGAGAGATCAGCCCCATATCTGAGAACAAGACCAGGAATAGTAGAACCAAAGGGAGAGAGGCAAATTCAAAGACAAGTCTCAGATCTAGTGTTTTTTCTGCAAAACTTTTTACACTATGAGAGTGAATGCAGGAAGAAGCAAGAAGATCTGAACAAGGAAAACATGTTAGAAACACTAATGAAGGAACAACTGAATCAATGTTCCTTTCATGCTAGATCTGTTTGCGCACGGGAAGACCCAAGGTTCATCATAAGTTTCACCAAGAAAACCCAAGACACCGGCCCTTTAGGCATCACCTGTGAACAGGTGAAGTCCCACTCGAGGTATCTATGGGAACTGTAGGAACCAAGCTTCTGCGGTTACAAAGGGATGTGATCCTTCATCTAACATATCTATCATTCATTCAGTTAACATATTTATTATTCATTTATTTACTATGCAATATAATATGTCTTACTTGTGGGAATAGATAACACATTCATGACAACAACATAACATAACATCCATGTGTGCATTAGACATAAGCATTCACCACATCCCATACAAGTGCAAGTTATTGCAAACAGAGGTACTCAATCTCATTATCAATAGGATAGTCTTACATAACCTGTGTAGTGCGCAACCATTCTCTGTTATAGACTTCAACTATCCAGGACTACATAGAAAAACAACGACTCATGACCATACAACATAATAGTTGTCATGAGCGATACTTCCATGGGATAAGTAACATAATTTCAGGAAAAATGTTCTTCTAACCCTTAAAACCCTTACATATTTATACATCACACAATTGGTTGATCCCGTTACAAAGTGGACAAAACACCTATCTAACTTCTAACTAACTTTTGCTTTTTGCACAGTTTTGTTCCAATTGTTAAGTTGTCCCAAAATCCATCTCTGGTGCACGACTTCCAAGATAGGTCCAAAACCCACTCCAATAGCTCCCCAACACTAATCTATTGCTCGTCCCAAGAAACTTCAACTACTTCGCAGACTTCTTTTGACTAAAATTCTTTAGTGCAGTAGTTTGATACTACTGCATAACACCTTTTGAACTAAAGTTGTTACGCTCTGGTATGAGTAGAGTTCCAACCATCCGTCGGTTTGAAAAAAAATTTCATCCCACCTCTTAAACAAAGCTCAAAATCCTGGATCTCGTCCTTCACATTATTAATGGTGTTCGAGCTCGCAACCTTCCGAACTCCCATCTTTCCAACCCACTGGTCAGTATTACCAGTGTTGCTCCAGTTGTTCCTGCCTAAAGAAACCCTTCTTGCTTGTTAGGTTTCTCTCTGTGTTGTCACTTTTTCTTTTGGTGGTTCCATGGCTCACTGCATTGCAGTTGCTTTGGATCTTGGTTTGTTGCGACTTTGATTTCTATATCATCGACCTACTTTTACCACTTGAAACCTTTTCTTTTCCCCTCGGTTCTACATATCTGCAGTCTATGCCCAAAATTGCAGCATCTAACCCCAAAATAACAAAAAGAAGCTTAACTGCATACCTTCTGCTGCCTCCTTTATAGTTGATTCCAACATACTTCACCTTATCTCGTCATGATTTTCTTGTGCTGCCTATCTAGACTTCAATATTTGATGCTGATTCGTTGTCCTTTCAAAACTTTGGTCGCCAATTTCCTTCATGATGGCCACACATGTTCTCTGATGCACATCACTTCAAACCTTCCATTGCACTGCTTCCACAACCTCCATAAGCTTTTGAAGTGTGTCCTCGGCCTTCATAACTTTCTCCTTTGCCTGAGTTTCTTGTTCTATGATGCCTTTCACTATTTGCGCAGTGAGCCGTTCTTGCAACTGTTGCTCCGTTCCAATCAATGTCTGCTTTATCACTTCCTAGATTGCAGTGAGGTCTTGTGTCACTTTGTATGTTTCCTTCTGCGGTATCTCGAACTTTTTCGTGATTTTCTACTACTCTGCCCTTAGATGGCTAATATCTTGCTGTTGTTTCCTGTTTTCAACCAATGCAGCTACTATCTTTAAAGATAGTAGAGTGTTCATTGTCTCTTTCATTTTCATTTCTTCTCTTGCGCAACACGTATCTTATGCTCTATTTTTTGCAACTCGGTGTCCTCCAACAATTGAGTCCATATCTGCGTACTTTCTTTACATAAATTTGTGCACTTCTCCTATAACGTCTTGATGTTCTCTACTACAATAGTCGCACTAGCTCCCTGCTCCGTTTCCTGCCTTTGTTTTGGTGGTGTACTTGGTGTTACCCTTTCTTCCATGTTCACAATCTTTTCCTGGAAGCCTTTAATTACTTCACTTATCTTCACAATGTTTTCTTCAACCAGAATATCTATGTCCAATTGAACCTGCGGAATTTTGTTATATATATTTTGTAGTGCCTGCTGCAACTTTTCCTCTTCCAAAAATGCCTCTTCTTTTTTCTTCTTCGCTTCTTCTTTCTCATTTGCTTCTTGTTTCTCCTTGCACAACTTCTCATTTTCCTGCTGCAGTGTCATATTTACTATCATCCCATCATCCTTTTCTATTAACGTTGCGGCTGCATGCAATTGGATCTCCCTTGCTACTCCTGTTTGCAAAGTGTACATCACTTCTTCCATTATTTCTGACAAAATCAAGTAAAATGAACTTACTGTTGCTACGCTTTCTTGCATTTCCATTGTAGGAAAATTGAGGGCTCTCGATGTTATATTCATAGTTCTTTGTGTCATTGATACAACTGATGGCTAAGGAGCCATATCCCTTGGTTCCTCATTCCCTGTCCGTTCCTCTCCCGATATTCTATACATAATTTTTGTTGCTTCCAACGCCTGTTGCAATGCAATTAACTGCTCCTACATGCTTGTCTTCATCTCATCTTGCTTCTTTGCTACTACTTCCCATGCTTCCTCTGCCACTTTCCTACTTGTTCTCCTATTTTTTCCAAGTCATATTTTGTGAGAAAGTGGAAAATTTTATATTTTACCTCCTTCTTCTTCTTCCTTTGTGTGGAAGGTCCTTCCTTAGTCTATTCCTTTCTATTTTCACCCATCTCTAGTGCAGTTTCCTGCACAGTGTCACCTGCGCCATTGACTTGTTCATGTTCACTATCTTGTTGGACGTCTTCTTCGTTATATTGCTCTCCATTTGGTTCATCCTCCAAATCCTCGCCTTTCACCTCATATTTATTTTGCTACTCTTCCTCTGCCAAGTGGGATTCTCCACTTAGCATCCCAAACGTTCATAATTGCGCTAGCATCTTCCTCCATCAGCCTAAAAAGTGTTGGAAACCATCATTTTTCTAGATCTCTTCTAGCATGAATATACATGTGGTTCATCTCAGCCCTAAAACATGCAATTCTCCTGTACATGTCGACTACTTGTGGCTTCATGTGCGGTATTGTCCTAATGATATGCCAAATAACGTCATTGTATGGTATTTTCCTAATGATATGCCAAATAACGTCATTGTAGAAAAAGAATGTCACTGTCTCTCAATATGCCTCCTCTTGAGCTTAGTAAACCATATATTAGCATAATTAGATCCCAAACATGGTTTATGTGCAACATCCAAGAACTACAAATCACTCGAATCCCTCCACACAAAAAAGAAATCAATATCAACAGCCATGCTTAATGGAATAGTTGCCTATTTTCTTGTGCTTCTTTGAAATCCTCTAGAAACTCATTAACAAGAAATGTCACCCAATTAATTTGTACGCCTGCTGTGCACTTTTTTATTGCTTCTATGATCCCTACTGTGATCTCATCCTTACGACTCTTTCTGAATAACTTGCAAGCCATGAATTGAGTTGCAAACCTTATCGCGCCATCATTAATACTCGCCACATCCAATCCCTAATGTCCTTTGTGGGAACCAAAATTATCCTTCATTCTTTTAGCTAGAAATTTGTCTTACTGATGGTACACCATACCTCTTAGTACTTCTCTTTCCCTTTGGTAATTTCCTGCAACTGGATCGTCAACACAACAAGCTGTGTCTTGACCTAATCCATCCTCGTACTACTCTCTCCTGCTGGGGATGCTTCCAAATTCATAGCCAAATCCAATGCATATGTCTATGTTCTGATATTCTTCTATGTCAGGGGGCCACGCAGATGATGTAGACGGGTCTGGACCAACCTGCTATTCAGAGTCACAGAGATCTGATACCAACTGATGCAGGCATGACCTGGGTTGGTTGCGTATCACATTACACAAGAGAAACAAAACACACACACAGGTTGCCAAGAATTATGGCTTTCAATTAAATGACACAATATATTTACAAGAGGTAAATACAATATGAGTCTAAGCTCAGATAAGTTGGAATGAACATCGACTTTTACAACACGTGGTAGCACACATGCATGAGGGAATTATTCATCCTCAAGCACCGACCTTCTTCTTTCCGTTACAACAACTAGAAACTCTCAAAGAGTTCCAAAATAGCAACTCCGCAAAAGCCCCCTTGTTTGACAGACAATCTACCAAGAGCGGACTCGAGGCCTGATCTCCCTAGCTCAACGTGAGTCTAGACAAATAGAGACAGAACATAAATAAATCTCCTAGATCTAATTAGAGATCAAGGAACTAGATGCTCTTACCCTTTAGATCGTTGATCCTTTCTCCTTGAATGCTGCTCCAAGCTTGATGGTCTTCAGATTTGAGCTGCAAAACCTGTCAAGACAACACAACAAAACAAGTAGTAAAATGCACCTATACAATAATAGATCTAAGTAAGCAGTTAAGTAAGCAAACTACACAAGATATCATTAACACAATGAGATTTGGTGGAAAGCACTTATATTATTGTATTAAAAGGGAAATACATAGGATGAAGACATTACAACCAATGACTTAACATAGCAATCCTTCTCCGATCAAGCCAATGCCAAAGCCTACAAAGGGATGATGGATCTCTCAAGGATGAGTAGAGGTCTCTCCTAAGCTAATTTCACCAACAATTAGATACTATAGACTTCCTCCCCCTAGAATGGGAGTGAGCTTCACTTATATAGAACTAAGTGGAAAGGGTAGGTTGAGATATGGTAGGAGAGAGATAGGGGATCCTTCCAAGAGGCTAGGAACCGAATGCCAGCTTCCCCAAAGTATAGGGATAGGGATACACATCATCTACCTTCGAGAATGGGTTCGAAGAATCTATTTTAGTCCATTAACTGACATCGTCGCAGTGTGTAAGAGGACAACCTGCGACGTCGCAGGTTGCATGAGGACAACCTGTGACGACCTCTCAAAACCTAGAATAAAAGGGTTTGCATCTCTTTCAAGTTAATGACTTAGTTAAGGAAACTTTAGGGATGTTTACACTGAGTCTCATGATGGTAAGATTTTAGGTGTAACAGAATGCCCCCCAAAGCATGAAGCTGTTTGAAAATTGGATAGGTGAAATGCATTGACAGAAGGAATGGCAATGGCTCATCGGACGAAGGACATTGCTGCAGTACAACTGACTCTGAGTACATAGTCTCATATGACGTACAACATGGTTTCCGACCAATACATTGCAGATCCATGATAGTAATGACCGATTGAACACAATTATGGCTACTAGACACAAGCATAGATCCATGATGAGATGGTAACATAGCCATGACTAATACAAATGTGGATCCGTGTAATATGACTCAAAACAATCTCCATCACAACCTGGGTAAAATATGACTCCCCAAGGTATTCAGATTGAACCCACAATGATACGAATCTATCCATGTGATTACAAATGTCTTGATGTAGAACATGGTAGAAACCACTTGATTACCGGTCATTGATGTATACTGTTAACAAGCGTGAGGGAAATCACCATTAATGTCAATGATTCCCAAGGTATAACAGTACATATCATTAAGCGCGAATAAATGAGTTGAAGTCGAACGCTTAACGAAATCTTTCAATCAAGAGTCAATGATGTAAAATCATGTCGAAAGCAAGGTAACCTGCCATTGAGGCATGTAGGCCCAAGGTACTCGATTGGTTTCTAGATTCAATCCTCGGATAATGATTTGAAGTCGACAAGGATGAATCCGTCGAAGGAGGGCCATGATGAATCCCTCATCACCGATGCGAAACACGACAACAGATGTTTGGAGTAGATCGGATGGTACAGTAACATACAGGACAGACTCAAAGTAGACCGACATGGTGGAAGGCATACTAACTGCAGATAATGAGTGGTGAAAATATTCTTGAACATGGGCATGGCATGACTTGGCAGTATTGACATGACAAGTACGACAATAACTTCTTATTGCAACTGATGATGGAAGCGTTCTTTGAATGACTCAAAGGAGTGATTAGACCCATGAAGTAGGCAAGACTCGAGGACAAATGGATGATCCAAGTACAGTATGCAAATTCAAATGAGTGCCATGTTCAAGAACGACTAGGTACTGCCACATATAAAGGGTGTAACATAAAAGCTCTCCCTTTCTCCATCATGATTGATGAGTACCTCATGTGTTTTCTATGAGCTTGATGAGGGTAACCAGATGCTCGGTATAGCTCATCTCATCGATGAGTCCAATCCCAAATATTTCCCGAACCTGGGAAAGGAGGGGTTTATCCCATAGTGAGCCCTTCAATGTTAAATTTTAACGAGTCCATAGAAGGTAAACTCGGTGTCATTTCATGTTTAGAGAGTTTAAAAAGAACTAAAGGAGACTCCAATGATCATTTTTCGTAAATTTAGCCTCTTTGCCCCGAAAAGGGTAAAAAAAACGCGAGAGAGGACTCTTCTAGTCATGATTGGCTGGAGTATTCCTTTTTCGTAAGTAGTGTCCCCTGGTCCAAAAAATGGGTAAATTATCACCAAGGAGACGATCATTCAAATGCTTTTACAAGAGTGAACGCATCAAGTTCGCTTGGCGATCTTTTCCTATTTAGGGAGTCTGAAAAGAGCTTAAAGAGGACTCCATGAACAACTTTGTCATGGTTGGTGACCGAGTATGACAAAGGAAAAGTAAAATCGGCACAGTTACTTTTCTGTAAATAGTCTAGCGAGGTCGGATAAAGTGATAAACCTATACTCGTTAGACACACCTTTTTACTCAAAATTTTAACGAGAATGATAATGGTATCAAAAGCACTCGGAGTATTTTTCTTGTTTGAACTAGAGCACGAAAAAGTAAAAACTAAGCTCAAACCACTTTTCATGTTTTAACCAGAGCACAAAAAAAGTGAAAAGTAAGCTCAAACTGTTTTCATGTTTTAACCATAGCATGAAAAAAGTGAAAAAGTAAGCTTAAATACTATCTTACTGTTTTTAACGAGCTTGAAGATAGGTTGGAAGAATGCTCATGATGTTTGCTTCATTTTTTAATGAGCTTGTAACAGAAAATGAACTATGCTCGGGATAATGCCCATTGGCAGGTTTCTTCCCAACATGATGGCTAGAGGTTGGAAAGTTTGCCCCCAGCACAAGAAACTGACGGCTTACTTCTAATATGATTTCTAGAGGTACTGTTTCATTTTTTAGCGAGCTTGATATAGGAAAAGCTCGGGATTATTTTTGTGGTTTAATGAGCTCGAAAACCAAAAAGGAAAGTATGCTTCAAAAATGTTCCCATTGGTGGACTCTTCCCATCATGATATCCAAAGGTTGGTACATGCCCCCAGCATGATTGCTAGATGTAAGTGACTTAGCACCATTATGTTGTGGAGAGGCGATCAAGTTGACTTCTACGTAACGTCCAGAGGTTGAAGACATGCCCCCCAAGCTTCATTGCATTCTCCTGAGGCATAAGCGGATGAAAAGAAGGTTCAGGTACTAAGTCTACGAGAAGGCTCGACTCAAAGGGAAATGAGTTGTTTCATTTTTTAACGAGCTTGACACAGGAAAAGAACTCTGCTCATAAGACCTGTTTCATTTTTCAAAGAGCTCGACACAGAAAGGGAACTATGCTCATGGCGAACCTATTTCATTTTTTAATGAGCTTGACATAGAAAGGGAACTATGCTCGTGGGAACCTATTTCATTTTTTTAACAAGCTTGACATAGAAAGGGAACTCTGCTCAAACTACTGGTTTCATTTTTTAACGAGCTTGAAGCCAAAGGCAAACTCTGCTCAAACTACTGGTTTCATTTTTTAGCGAGCTTGAAGCCAAAGGTGAACTCTGCTTAAACTACTGGCACCTATCCAGAGGTTGGTAGTGTGTCCCCCATCATGATGTCCAGAGGCTGGAGATATGCCCCTCATGCTTAAGGGGAAAAAACCACTAATATGTGTGGAACGTTCAGGGAAGTTTGTTGAATGGAATTCATACGAGGATTGGGTGTCACGAAGGAAAGTTGATCAATGGTCACAATCCTCCCATCATAGGGAAAATACATCACTTGAAAGAGTGTGGACATGATGGCTTTCATAACATAGACATAATCACGTCCAAGGAGTAGATTGAAATCTAAAGGACCTTGGAAAACCATGAAATCAACATAAACAGTTTTACCTCCCAAGGTGATAGGTAACTGCGGAAGAATCCCTAAAGGTCCAGTCTATTCTATTAAAAGAAAAAATCTGGTCGGTAACCGGCACAAGCTAAGGAGACCCTATATCTTGCCAAGCAGTTGAGGATAAAATATTAACAGAATCTCCCTCGTCAACTATAGTGCGAAATATTTCCTTATAGGCAACACCTACATATATCTGGAAAGGAACATCTGAGGAGAGACGAGATTCTACTAGACTATTCCAATCAAATGAAATAACCTCAATACTTGGAGGGGGTCTCGTGGAAACGGAATCTTTCCCCCCATGATCGGAACTGACTAGAAAACATAAGTGGTTATCAATCCACTCTCATCGGGGAGAGTAGGATGAGATGAGGACTGTGTCAAGGTGACAGTTGCAGTCTGAACGCTCTCTAATAGAAGAACGGGATCGAGTGGAGATGATAGCGACTCGACCACTTCACTCTCGAAAGGAAGAGTGGGATAAATTACAGATGAAACTGAATTGATCACTTGGTCAACCAATGGGGGGTCGAGGGACAACTTACTATCACTTGTTGGAAGCACCTGTTGAGAACTAGTAATATCTTCCAACCACCATGAAGCTTCATCCATGCTTGGACAAAGGAAAGTATGGTGCATACCCTTGCATATCAAATAGGGATACAAGACTTTACCCTTCCGACCCTTCACCAACGGGTCACTGGTCGAGGGAGTGTCATCAACATGATGGTCAGAGGTTGACGATACAAGCGGTTTGGGGTTTCTAGACCACACTTCACCCTTGCAAAGTTTGCAAGGGAACTTGGGCTTACGAGGTGTTCTCATAGAATAGTCGCCAGATTTGTTTGATGGACAATCTACCAAGAGAAGACTCAAGGCCTGATCTCCCTAGCTCAACATGAGTCTAGAAAAAATAGAGACAGAACATAAATAACTCTCCTAGATCTAATTAGAGATCAAGGAACTAGATGCTCTTACCCTTTAGATTGCTGATCCTTTCTCCTTGAATGCTACTCCAAGCTTGATGGTATTCAAATCTAAGCTGCAAAACCTGTCAAGACAACACAACAAAACAAGCAGTAAAATGCACCTTGTTTTGCGGACAATCAACCGAGAGCGGACTCAAGGCATGATCTCCCTAGCTTAACGTAAGTCTAGAACAAATAAGACATAACATAAAATACTTTCCTAGATCGTATAGAAATACAAATGTAAGAGTAGATCGTTTACCTTAGATTTGTAGATCCCTTTCTCCTTCGTCGATCCAATGTTCCAGCGCTACCAGATTGCAAGTAGCTAAACCCTGTTGAACATATAACAGACCATGAGAAGTGAAAGCATATATCTCATATGATAGATCTAAGCTAACAGTTAAGGAGGAAAACTCTAAACATCATCAAGGAGACAACATTTATGGAAAGCAATTATATCAATTGTATTGAAAAGTGGAGAAGTACAATAGAAAAGAGGATTACAACCATTGCCTTAACGCTGCAAGCTCCTTCCGACAAGCTGTGCCAAATCTCTTAGAGAGAAGTGGATGTTCCCCAAGCTAGAGTGTTAGATCTATTGAGCTTGATTTCACCAGCATAAGAGTACCATAGAATTCCTCCTTTCGGATGGGAGTGAGATTCATTTAAATAGGACTAAGTGGATATGGTATGGATAGGATAGGTTGAGATATAATAGGAGAGGCTTGAGGGATCTTTCCAAGGTGTTAGGAATCGAGTGCTAGCTCTCCCAAGAGGTCAGGGATAGGGTCCCAAGTCAGCAAGATTTGAGAAGGGGCTCTAAGGGCTATTTTTGTCTATTAACTGACATCGGTGCACCCTACGATAGAGCAAGCTGCAATGTCACATGCTGCATGAGTGCAACCTGCGATGACCTCTCAAAACCTAGTACAAATCGGTACAAATCCTTCCAGGTCAATCACTTGGTCAAGGTAACTCCAGGGGTGTATACACTGAATCTCATGATGGGAAGATTTTAGGTGTAACAGAATGCCCCCCAAAGAATGAAGTTGTTGAATATAGACAGGTGAAGTGCTTTGATAGAAGAAATGGAAATAGACTTGTCGGATGAGGGATGCTACTGCAGTATAACTGACTCTGAGTACACAGTCTCAAATGAATCACAACATGGCTGCCTACCAATACAATGCAGATCCATGGTAGTAATGACCGATTGAACACAATCATGGCTACTAGACACAAGCGTAGATCCATGATGAGATGATAACACAGCCACGACCAATACAAATGTGGATCTGTGTGATATAACTCAATACAAACTCCATCACAACCTGGGTAAAATATGACTTCCCAGGGTCTTCAAGACGAACCCGCAATGATATGAATCTATCCATGTGATTACAAAGGTCTTGACGTCGAACATGGTAGAAAACACTTGATTACTGGTCATTGATGTAAACCGTTAACAAGCGCGAGGGAGATCACCATTAATGTCAACGATTCTGAAGGTATCACAGTACATATCACCAAGCGTGAATAAGTGAGTTGAAGTCGAATGCAAGATGAAATCTTTCAATCAAGAGTCAATGATGTAAACTCATGTTGAAAGCAAGGTAACCTGCCATTGAGGCATGCAGGGCCAAGGTACTTGGTTGGTTTCTCGATTCGATCCTCGGATGATGAGTTGATGTCGATGAGGATGAATCTGTCGAAGGAGGGCCATGATGAATCCCCCATCAATCGACATGAAACACGACAAAATATGTGTAGAGTAGATCGGATGGTATAGTAACATGCAAGATTGACTCAAAGTAGACCGACATGGTGGCGGGCATACTGACTGCAGATAATAAATGGTGGACGTGTTCTTGAACATGGGCATGGCATGACTTGGCAGTATTGACATGACGAGTACAACACTAACTCCTAATGCAACTGATGAGGGAAGCTTTGTTTGAATGACTCAAAGGAGTAACGAGACTAGGAAGTAGGTAAAAATCGAGGACAAACGGATGACCCAAGTACAGTTTGCAAATGCAGATGAGTGCCATGTTCAAGAACGACTACGTACTGCCACTAACAAAGTGTGTAACATAAAAACCTTCCTTTTTCTCCATCATGAATGATGAGTGCCTCATGTGTTTTTTACGAGCTTGATGAGGGTAACCAAATGCTCAGTATAGCTCATCTCATAGATGAGTCCAATCCCAAATATTTTCTGAACTTGGGATAGGAGGGGTTCGTCCCATGACGGACCCTTCAATGTAAGAGTTTAACGAGTCCATTGAAGGTAAACTCGGTCGTCATTTCATGTTTAGAGAGTCTGAAAAGAAATAAAGAAGACTCCAATGGTCCTTTTTCGTAAAGTTAGCCTCGTCGCCTGAAAAAAAGGGTAAAACAACGCGGGACAGGACTCTTCTAGTCATGGTTGGCTGGAGTATACCTTTTTCGTAAGTAGTGCCCCTTGGTCTGAAAAAGGGGTAAACTATCACCAGGAAGACGACCATTCAAATACTTTAACAAGCGTGAATGCGACAAGTTTGCTTGGCAATATTTTCATTTTTCGAGAGCTTGAAAAGAGCTTAAAGGTAGACTCCGGGGGGTATCCTTTTCCGTGGGAGTTTAACAAGCCCGGAAAAGTGATAAATCGTAACTTGATACTTATTCTCATAGTTTCAAGAGCACGAGAACAAACGAAGAGTAAGCTCATCATCATAAAATAATTACAATCTAACTGTTGCAAAATAATGACAAAACAATCAAGGGATTTGTCCATACCTGAGATGACCGTTGTAACGCGAGAAACGACACAAAAGACCACTTAACAACTCATGCACACTTGGAAACTAGGTCAAATAGTCAACCACTATCCCAAATATGATCAAAGATGATTAAAACTATAGCAAATGACCTAAAAGCATCAAATATTTGAAAAATGAATATTCTATTTCATTTATAAATAGAAAAATGGGTCAGAAATAGTCACCATTGTTTCATTTGCCAATTTGGGAGAAGAAGTGCCAATTTGGAGCCAAAACTTCACTTGTCGATTTCGAGAGCTATGAGCTGCCATTTCACCCACCGTCTGGAGCAGGTAAGCCTAAAATTCATCCAGAAAAATTGTAGTGGATTACATTTTGATTTTAGGTCCTTTTTTTAGGTTTTTTGATGGATTTGTGGAGGGCCATTGCACCTTCGGCTCATCGCAGTTTCTCCTTTCGGGAACTGCGATGATACCGACTCGGCGCAAGTCCTGAAAATGTGGAGTGCAATGTCCTCACACTGTGTGTTACAGTGTGACGGCGGAAACACATAGCCCAACCATCAAATTAAACCCAAAAGGTGGACTTCCTGTGGTTGAAGTGAGGTCTAACATTATTTAAATGCCCACCTTGGCAGGTTGATAGCAAGCAAACATGGTATTAGAGTGGCGGGAAAGAGAACACGAGGTGGAAGATGTACAAGCCGCCAATGATCCACAATGCATAAATGCTTTGAGAAACTGTGGTTTGCTCAAGTTCTTCGAGATTCAGGGTATGAGGGCCCAAATCCCGCTGCTGTCACATATGCTTCGGTGCTGGGATGCGGCCCAGCAACACTTTGTGATCGGTGAGCACATTCTCACTATAGATGTCAAGGACATCTATTCCCTTACAGGCTTGTCCTGGAGAGGGGACACTATAGTTCTCACTGGATCACGAGCTAGTGATCGCACTGTTGATGACATGGTTGCGCAGAATTGTACTACTCATGTTCAATCCACTAGTGGGAAGATTCCCATTAAGGATGTTGTAAACTGCCCACTGCGTGCCATATTGTTCACTATTACTAGAGTGGTGGGGAGCCAAGCCCCACACATGGCCACTCGGACTCAGATGCTCTATGCGGAGGATTGTATGTCCCCCAAGATCTTCAACTGGTGGGAGGGTCTCCTCACAAACATTTGAGCTTAGCTGACCAAATGTCGGTGGGGAGAGCTCAAGCAGTTTGGATACGGATCGATAGTGATATCGTTCCTCTTGGAGGGGATCCCTCTCTTGCGCCCACAGGTATGACTGGATGACAGGGATCCTAGGGATCCTCACATGCTTAGATGGGCAGAGGTGATGGCACGTCATGGTGGGGGCCCTATCATCAACTTTGGTGTCGAGTTCTTCAGCTGGATGGAAGGCCAGTTGCTCATGGTTGAGGATTACCCATACGGCGGTACAGATTACAGAGAGGATCCTGACTTAGTGCTGCCCAAGGGTACAGCATGGGGAGACATCAGTAAGAACAAAACCCTTGTATTTTTTAGTTTTGTATATTTATGATTTTTTTTGTTGTAGTGCTGACAAGTATATAACATGTGTGTGCAGATGTGGGTCCCATACGGCCCATAGGAGTCTCTCTTCTAGCGAGGAGAGATAGAGGTGGGGAAGCAGTTGTGCCCCTAGGTGCTCATGCTTCCATCGTGGAGATGGAGGACGTGTATAGGAACTTGTCCCAGCTAACAGTGGATGTTCGTGAGCAAGAAGTAGATGACTTACCGAGACCTATGCAGAGATTCGGAGTTGGAGTGTCTGTACACTTCAATGCCTTACTCCGCAAGGTAGCGATGACAGTGGAGTGCTTCCATTCTCGGCGACAGAGAGCTGTCCGTCCTAGGGGTGTATGAGCCAGGCGTCGGGCCTGATGACGTTATTATACTTGTATTGAGAACTTAGAGGCCTCAGTTTTTGTACTACTGAAAGCTACGAGGCTTCAGATTTTGTGGAGACTTACTGAAAGCCATCGTGCTTCAGATTTTTGTACCAGCACTACTTTTGATGATATATATATATACAGACATTCCCGATGATTTATACATTATGTGTTTCAAAAATGACGAATGATGTGATCTTGTTTATATGCTTTGCTTTTTATACAGTGCATTATTTACATGTCATGAATGCTTTTACATATTATGAGTATTATGTGTGTGCGATGTACCAATCTAAAATGAAGTTGGCCATCGAGTCAACAACTGTGTTTAACTCTCGTGGAATGTGTAGGTATTGAATGGATTCAAATGACCTTTCCAGGAGACGGACTCGTCTAAAGAGATAGAGTAGGGTAGGATCACGGATAGCGTAGACCCGGTTAAGATCGGAAAACACTAATTGAGAATCCATGTGGATGACAATGTGGTTCATACCCAAGGAAATAGCATCGGTTAGGGTTCCAATTACCGCCTAATACTCTGCAGCATTGTTGGTTGCAAACCCAAGGCAACTTCCTCCTGAGCTGATGAGCTCACCTGTTGGGGAATATAGTACCCAGGCTGCCGAGGCAAGGTTACAGGTATGCTGGCTGGTGCCGTCCGCGAATCCGTAGCATGTTTCCATCTGCAAACGCAGATAGAACATAGTATAAGAAGTGGAAACAAGATCTAAAGACACTAAAAAAATAAATGCGTCACACCACACAAAAACACACAGACACGCCATGTACAGTATATACAAGAAATTCTATGCATGACCGGTTCAGGCATAGTACCTCTTCAGGTAAATCCCATTACAGGGTTCACCCAAAGATATTCCGTCATAGTCTTCAAGCTCGTAAGCTCCCTTTTCCAAAACACGTTTGACAACATAAGGTCCGTGCCACATGGACTTGAACTTTCCTCCTCCTAGTTTGTCCTGTTTCTGGTCGTATGTGAGGACCAGGGCACCCTCGTTGAAGATACGAGGTTCAACTAACTTGTCGTATTGAGATTTGATGTGTTTCTTGTGCGCTTCTTTAGCAAGAGTACCATCTCGGTGGGACTCGTGAATTTTTGCTAAGTACAGGAAACGTTCTTCCTCGGCAGTAGTGTTAGGAAGAAGTTCGACAGTGAGTTGTAGAGACGGAATTTCACACTCTATAGGAAGGAAAGCCTCCAATCCATACACCAATTGGAAAGGAGTGAAACCTGTGGCGGTTTTAATGGAAGTTCTGTAGGCCCATAATACTGAAAAGAGCATATTATTCCAGTTGGATGTATGCGTACCTACCATCCTTTGGACCATAGTTTTCAAGACCTTGTTAATGGCCTCGACCTGTCCATTGGACTGCGGGTAGTAGGGTGTTGAGTTTTCATGGCGAAAACCCAATCTATCGCTCAGTTCATCAACCATATGGTTCTGAAAGTGAGAACCATGATTGGTAACTATTGCCTGAGCAAGTCCAAACCGCGCTATTACATGATTGAACATGAAGAGTGCGGCGGTTTTTCCGTCATTTTGGTATGTAGGCATTGCCTCGGCCCACTTTGTGAAGTAATCCACAGCAATAATGATGTAACTATGCCCCCCGGCCGAGGTAGGCTTACAATGCATAAAATCGATGCCCCATTTTGTGAAGGGGCCCACGACAATAACCGGGTGTAATGGGGCAGGATGGGTGTGCTTCTTCGTATGGAAGTGTTGACATGGAGGACATCTTTTCATGGCCTCAATACAATCTTTGAAGATAGTAGGCCAGTAATATCCTGCAGGCAAAATCTTCTGGGATGTAGCCATCCTAGAGAGGTGACCGCCACACGCCCCAGCGTGACAGTCATTCAGAACGCGTTCAACGTCATCGTGAGTTAGAAAATGTCGAAGAATTGAATCGACGCCATGGCGGTACAAAGTATCACTGATGATCAGATAATACTTCGCATGGTGAGGTATTCTACAACAGTCGTCGCGAGATAGTTGAGGGCTGAAGCGTTGGGTTTGAATATATAACGTAATATCTCCATACCACGGATCAGTCGTACTGATGAGAAACAATGATTCATCTGGAAAAGAGTCATTATGCTCAACTTCTGCATCAGGACGGGGAAAGTCACAGATAAGCTCAACAAACACCAAGGACTTTTTGGACTTGGCTTTCTTGAAAAGAAGGTCGAATTCTTGCAGTATCACGATCCAGCGTGAATACTTGCCCCCAAGCACCTGACGTGTCAGTACGTGGTACATGGAGTTCGAGTCTGCGATGATGGTGGTGGTGCAGAGCAGGATATAGTGGTAGAACTTTTGGACGGCGATGATTGCCGTGAAAGCAAGTTTTTCGACATGTGAATATCTAGTTTCAGTGTCAGTGAGACCCTTACTCGCATAGTATATTACATGTTCCTGGGCATTTTGATCCTCCTGTACCAAAACCATGGAGATAGTGGTAGCAGAAGCAGTGAGATATGAGATGTAATCTTAGAAATAGTTTGGCGGTTGGATCACGTGGGCATGCGTGATGGCATGTTTGATGCTGTTGAAGGATTTTTGAGCTTGATCTTCCCAAATCAACGGGACGTCCTTCTTAAGCAGTTTCATATACCCCTTAGTCTTCTCCGCGAAGTTACAAACAAAATGCCTTAAATAAGTTGCCTTCCCTTGGAGACTTTGAAGTTCCGTCACATCGGTTGGAGGTGGTAGGCTGACAATGGCTTCCATCTTTAAGGGATCGATGCGGATCCCATCCTTCGAGACTATGAATCCTAAGAGGCATCCGGACTCAATGAAAAAGATACACTTATGAGGATTCAGATGGATATTGTACAGTCTACACCTGAGGAATAGGCCGTCAGATGATCCATGTGGAACACACGCTGCTTTGAATGAGCAGGGAGATCGTCTAGGTAAGGTTCCACAAAGTCCTTAATGTCATGGAAGGCATACGACATGGCCCGCTGGAACGTGTCGCCAGCATTTTTAAGGCCAAACGCGAGTTTGCGGTATGCAAACGTCCCCCAAGGACAGATGAAATCCGTCTTATGTTGGTCGGCTGGGTTGATCTCAATCTGATTGTAACCAGAAAACCCATCCACGAATGAAAAGATGATGCTTCCGGCACAATTGTCGATAATATGGTCAATGAACATGGTCGGGTAGTTGTCCTTTGGACAAGCCTTGTTAAGATCCCGATAATTGATACAGACGCGAATGGTACCCTGCTTTTTGTTCACAGGGACAACGTTTGAGACCCAATCTGTCAACGGGACAGGATAGATGAAGCCATCCTTTAAGAGATTTTCAATCTCTGCCTTGATCGCTGCAGTCTTCCGGGGGTGTACCGGTCGCAACTTTTGACGTATAGGTTTGATGTCGGGATAGGTTTTTATTTCATGAGAAACAATCGCAGGGTCTATCCCAGGCATCTCCTCATAGGACCAAGCGAATACGTCTCGAAATCGCTTGAATAAAGCCATACCAAGAGCTATTTGTTCAGGGGAACACTTTTGGCCTATGCGAATGTGTTCCACTACACCAGGTTTCACCGAAATGTCTACCTGGGTGGTAGGCTCAATGTTGGCCAAGTTTCCCTCAGTGTCTGAAAGACATGTAAGTATGGGAGAATTAGGGAACGGGTAGATATCTAGTGAAAAGATGGTGCTAATGTTGTCCTCTATGTACTCCAAAGGAGGAAGAAAAGATGACCTATGGTGGAGGTCATCCCACAGACCATCATCAACATTCATAACTTCCATGATGGACTCGTCTGAATGAAAAGTCTGAAGTAAGAGATCAGGTAGAGATGATGTCCATCGTAGAGAACATGGTGGAGAAGTCACAGTTAAGTGTTTCTCTGGCGCTGACTGGATAGCCTTGTAAATACGTTCAACAGGTGAAAGAGGCATTGCGTTTCCAATCAGGTGTGTTGTGGCTTCGTCAGGTACAAGCCAAGCATCAGTGTAGTGAGATGAAATCTCTGTGGAGATCATGTTCACCGAAGAAACATGATTGGGGGGGTCCGAAGTTGGAAAAACGCCCATGAGAGATGAATCTTTCAAAAGGCCAACCCCTATACTCTCATACTGTTTTGACGTTTGTCCAATGGAAGGAACATGGTCACCAAGACGAGTAGTAGTGTCTGATGTGCAAAAATCTAATTGGTCAATAGTAACAATTCATCCTTGATGGGGGAATTGTACTACGCAGAAGACTGAAGAGGCTACTGCCTGCATGGTGTAAAACCAATTGCGACCAAGCAAGAGATTATAATCTATCAGGGCTGAGACCACTTCCACATTAATGGTTACAGTCTTTCCGCCCAACTCAACTACGAGAGCTTGTAGGAGCCCATGAGGTTGAAAGCCACGCCTGTCGAATTATTTCAACATGGTAGGAGAACGATTCAATTCGGGAGAGCCGATGGCTCTCCAACAGAAGATCGACATGACAGAAGTAGAGGCGCCTTCGTCCAAAATGGTATGATGGAAAATTTTCCCGGCAATGTTCGCAGCTACTTGGAATGCGAGTTGATGGGAAAGCCTCGTCTTAAAGTA
The DNA here is from genome assembly GCA_027924585.1 of Larix kaempferi. Classification (NCBI taxonomy): domain Eukaryota; kingdom Viridiplantae; phylum Streptophyta; class Pinopsida; order Pinales; family Pinaceae; genus Larix; species Larix kaempferi. The sequence goes on along the minus strand of BSBM01001219.1, from coordinate 17,041,623 downwards.
GTCAAGTCAGAACATGATGCTATTCGAAGAATTAGGGTCGACTGCACTGATTGCTGCAAGGAGAGTTTTGCATTGATTGGGACAATTCTATAAAAATTCCAGGGTATACATGGCGCAAGGAGCTTGTGTCAAGTCCTCTACGATATTGTAATTCTGTGCTGCCCGAGCATTAGGATTGAAAATAGCTTTTCGAATCGTGCTATTGGGCGGTTGCAATATCAAATCTAAGGACAGCTTCTCAATGGTGAGAGAAGCTGACGGTACAGTGACATCAGGTAAGGAGTTGGAAGCTTTTTTAGTATTATTTCCAACCGGTTCCTTCGAAGGGACCGAGTCGTATGATCGTGAGCGAGTGTTCAAATTGATCGTCTCGTTACGCACCATGAGAACATGCGCGGTATTGGATGGTTCCCCCTAGGCTAGGGGAGGTTGAGCAATCATCTGTTGGTTTTGAGTGGGAAACGGATCGTTGAGGATTGCGGGAGTCGGTTTACCCCTAAGAAACTTTTAAACTTCGTCTCTATGGGGACAATCTTTGGAGAAGTGATCATCTTCGCACAGTAGACAAGGATACTTTAGCTTCCGTTTTTGTTTGGTGTCATCAGGAGTGTTCTTTTGTTCCTGCTGGGCGGAAGACTTCTTAGGTTTACCTTAGTTATTCTTCTTGCCATCGGACTTCTGAGATGAAGCTGATTGGATAGAATTCACCTCTTCAATTACAGCAGGAGTGGTCGATTTGGTGGTCCTGTGTCTAACCTGAGTTGGTAATGGGGAGGAACCATGGAGGTTCTACGATCCAACAATGTTAGAAGCAGGCTGGGTGTTAAGGGATCCAATGATGCCATCAGTTTGGGGTACCTTAGGAGGTTTTGTGGGGTCATAAGTGTCGCGGGGTGCGTCGGGAATAATTTCAAACAGTGTGCCCGATTGAGCATAGACCAAGTCTAGGTAATGGGAATGAGCGATAGCTTGTTCTTCAGTGACAACACCGCCCATGGTGACATCTCGAGCTATGTGAGGGATGAGAGAATTTGTAAACCAATATGATAGGAGTTTGTCTAGAATGGGAGCCTTAATCAAGTGTCTTCTCCTCCGCCACTCATGTATATGAGTAGCGGTAGTATGGCGGAGAGAGGTGAGAAGGTCCGTACCAGTTTCGTATCGTATAGGAAGTTGGAAATGAGTCAAAAAGTTCATAGCAAGAGAACCAAAATCATGAAAAGAATGAGGTGGTAATTCGATATACCACTTGGCAGCTGAACCAGTGAGAGTCCATTGAAATAATCTCAGATGGATCGAGTCATCCATCAAACAGTTCGATGAACACCATAAATGGTATGTCATCACATGGTGTTTAGGATCCTCGTCCGGCTTGCCGTCAAACTTAGGTATATCCGATGGAAGTTTCACTGGAATCGGGGGCTAGTTAGTTCCGTGGTAGATGGGGTCATTCGTCAGTCGAGATAGATCAGTAGGTCCAAAGTAGCCAAAAAGGGAAGCTGTTGATTAGGCTGCGGGTATTGGTAGTACTGATAAGGCATGTAAGCACCGGTAGGACCTCGTATCGACTGATTAAAAGTTGACCATGGAGGAAACTGATCGTAGGGGGGTGTGTCTCCTGGACCGTAAGGGGGTCCTCCACCATAAGGTGGTCCATTCCCATAAGGTGGGGGTCCACCTCCACCACCGGGAGAGGTGGAGGTCCACCGCCACCGCCGGGAGGAGGTGGGGGTCCATAACCATAACAAGGTGGCCCGCCACTGCCTCTGCTTGGAGAGGGTGGTGGACTTACTCCACCGCTAAAAGGATGGGTCCCCCACCACCTCCGCTGCCAGAAGGATGAATATCTCCACCACCACCACCGCCACCATAATAATTAGATCCACCACCGCCTCCACTTGGAGGGGGTGGTGGACCACCTCCACCACCCGAAGGGAAATGTCCTCCCCCACCCGAAGGGAAATGTCCTCCCCCACCACCACCATAATAGGGTGGTCCTCCGCCTCCTCCGCCTGGGGGGGTTGGTGGACCATTCCCACCACCGCCGGAAGGGTGGGGGCCGTTGTTGGTAAAATGAGTTGGACCTCCGCCCGAAGGTAGAGGTCTGCCTCTTCCAAAGTTAGGTGGGGACCCACTGCCTCCAGCAGGAGGTGGGGGTGGACCGATCGGGGGTGGTGGTGCTTGAGGGATAGTTGGTTGGGGTCCACGTTGTAAAATGGGCTGTTTCCCCCATAGAGTGTAAGGATTTCCAGGATAGGGTATCTTGTTTGGTGCGTTTCCAGGATTAGATTGACCCGGCGCAGGGTTAACGGAACCTGGATACTCTTGACTCCATGAGGGTTGAGTTACATTGGATGGTCCCCCAACATGAGATAATCCCATGGTGGATGGTCTAGCGGGTTGGGAAGGTCCAACGGGAGGTCCATTGGGGATTCCACTGCCTACGTTTTGGTTAGGAAACAGGGGTTTCCCCCCAACCATAATAGGCTGATCACTATGCAAAGGTTGAACCAACATAGGTTGTTGATTAGCTACCATAGTAGTGACGTTACCAATGAGATAATCCGGGGGAATGGAGTATCCTCCCCTCGAATTTTGAGGTGGGGGAGGAACTGGTAAAGTCACCGCGGTAGTAACAGGTGTGTTGGACTGTTGCTGTTCAACAGGTTGGGTAGTGGGAAGTACCAAATTAGTCTCCTGTCTAGGAGATACATGTGCATGGATGGATGGTTGACCAGTTTCAGTAGTGGTCGCGTGTTGTGTGGATGATTCCGGTGACTCGAAAGATAAAGAGCGACCTGGGATCAGTTGATAAGAGTATAACAACGGGTCTTCTACCATTTGTGAAAGACTCTGTCTTCGAAGTTCATCACCCCTAACACATAATCATTCCAGACGATCATGAATAGGTGTGAATATTTCTTCAGGGGTAGGCCAACTCGGTGGGGGTGCAATGGAAAAATGGTCCACTAGGTGACCGGTAGAAGATGTCCAATAAGCTGCTGAAGGACCAATGGCTGTTGTGGGGTCGTCCTGGGGTTGATTTATCCATTCCAACGATCCAAGCTCTCCAGGAGCGATGGGAGGTAAGTCTGGTGAAGTGGGAATTTTTGCTTCTTCATCCTGCGGGGGACTAGAGGCAGGTGAATCTGGAGGAGTATGTGGAAACAAATGTCCTCCAATATTCAGAGTGAGGTTTTCCACTTCATGTGACCCGACCCTAGCTTGAGGATCCATCCTTACCCTCGAAATTACCTCCTGGTTAAGGGGATATTCGGGTGGTAAGTTTTGGATTCTACGGGACCTTCTCCAAGGAAATTCAGCCAGAGTGACTGAAACAAAACGTTTCTCCTAAGGTAAGCTAAAAGAAAAGCAGACCAGACAAAACCCTACACAAACTAATGCCACAAGTAAACTTATGTGACAAGAGTGGATTCAAAGTTTGGAACCTCACGGTATTATCAAGGCATCGCAAACCACTATATACTGAAGGGTCCAACAATATGACGCGACAAGGAGGATTGGGATTGTACCCTTTCCTGCATACCCGATTACCTGGACAGTACATGCGTGCTAATCTCCCCGAGTGCTGTTCTCAGTGTATTGCTTTGACAAAACGGCCAAATGGTTAACTCAGTTGGTTTCATGAATCCTAGTGGTGTCTCCCGATATACGCAAGGTACGTGGGAGCTTAAATCCGTAGTGGTGTTGTCTAATGCACAACCGATCGGCAAGAGACCTTCCGATATACTACCGAGTACGTGATACACCCTTCGATATATGCCAAGTATGGATTATGGTACTTGGTGGGTACGTGAAGGGGATCGATATACCGATAAGTACGTGGAAGACTACAATACCCCCGGGATACAGTGCTGGAAAATAACGATAGATGCCACGCTTAATGACGCCGGAACACATCTCTAACTTACACACAAGTTGCTAAAATTTTTACCCTAGTTCTACCATAAATTTTATCTGGACGATTAGGTGAATGCATGAGGTGAGTACATAATCGGAAACATAATGCAGGCCCTAACTACATGCAACAAGTATGCTTTTCTTTCAATGAATGCTACCTATGGGAGGGAGATATCTTTTTCTTTCCAACAATTTTACCAAAACAAATGCAATACAACTCAATCCCAAATCTACAAAAAATGACTAATGAAGTATTCTTTTCATTTTGTGCGAAACGCAAAAAATTAAAACACTATTAATCCAAATCACAACATTTTTTCCTTTTCAAAAATGAAAATGATGCTAGGTAATGAAAAGAGAGAATTCTAAGATGGAGTATGCAAGCTTTTCAATTTCACTTTCAATGGCCTAAAAGCAATAAGAATTAAAAATGCGTTTATCTTTCCTTAGCATGGAACTAATGTTGCGAAAACTGAAATATACTTTGGATTTTTTGAGAAAATGAGAGATTCATAATTCAAGAAAAACACAAACGATCACACATTCATTCAATTTTCCAAAAGATGCGTAAGCAACATTCCAATGCATGAACAATTTTCTTCAACAATGCTTGAGAAATGATGGGAAAGAAGCACTTTTAACTTTTCAATGGATGCATAAAAAGATTAACTTGACAACAACTACGCCTTCAGATGTGAATGACTGAAAAGAAAACACTACTTGCAGCACTCAGTATACTCAGAAAACTCAAGAAAATACATGCACTCAATCAGGCTTAAAGACACACAAGACTCAAAATCAGATAGTATCAAGCAAACCAAGCAAGCAAAGCTCAAAAAATAATGTAAATGAGGTCTGGGAGCTGATCTAATGCAGTAACTAGATCAGTTAAGGAGAGGAGGGAATGCAAGGGTGAGCAGATGAAGGTGGAGGAGACAAGAGTATCCACCACTCCAGGTTCTCAGACTTGTCCAAGACGGAACCCAAAATAAATCCAAACAAAACCAAACACTCAACACACAAATCAAAGATGGGATCTCTGGCTAGATCTTGCAGCATAGAGGGAGTTCATACAGCAAACCAAAGCTCAGATTAACAAATGGAGAGGGGATGCCTGCATGCCAAATTCGACAAATCGGCGCACTCTGTGCTTGTACACAGTGCGACGTCGCAGTTCACCAATGCGAGGAGTGCGACAATGTCGCAGTATACCAATGAAAGGACTGTGACGAGTGGCTAAGAGACAAAGAACAAAGGCCAGAAATGACACAGTGTCGCTATGTTTTCACTAACCAGGTGCGACAGGCGAGATCTAAGTTCAGGAATGAATCAAATCTCCAAGCAATGAACTCTGAAATGGTTTGAAAATGAGTAGTACAAACTCAGAGGAAGCAGATCAGAGTCTTCAAGATGAAGATTTGATAGTGAAATCAACTCAAGAAGCAAATGACAAAAAAAAGGCTTGTGTCAAGCAATCAACTGAAAATGACTCTCAGATTGACAACTACAAAACAAGATGTATTCCCCAGTATGGTCGCCAGATTTGTTTTGCGGACAATCTACTGCGAGTGGACTTAAGGCATGATCTCCCTAGCTTAACATAAGTCTAGAACAAATAAGACAAAACATAAAATAATTTCCTAGATCGTATAGAAATACAAATGTAAGATTAAATCGTTTACCTTAGATTTGTAGATCCCTTTCTCCTTCGTCGATCTAATGTTCCAGCGCTGCCAGATCGCAAGTAACTAAACCCTGTTGAACATATAACACACCATGAGAAGTGAAAGCATATATTTCATATGATAGATCTAAGCTAATAGTTAAGGAGGAAAACTCTAAACATCATCAAGGAGACAACATTTATGGAAAGCAATTATATTAACTGTATTGAAAAGTGGAGAAGTACAATAGAAAAGAGGATTACAACCATTTCTTGAACGATGCAAGCTCCTTCCGACAAGCCGTTCCAAAGCTCTTAGAGAGAATTGGATGTTCCCCAAGCTAGAGTGTTAGATCTATTGAGCTTGATTTCACCAACATAAGAGTACCATATACTTCCTCCTTTAGGATGGGAGTGAGCTTCATTTAAATAGGATTAAGTGGATAGGGTATGGATAGGATAGGTTGAGATATGATAGGAGAGGCTTAAGGGATCTTTCCAAGGTGTTAGGAATCGAGTGCCAACTCTCCCAAGAGGTCAGGGATAGGGTCCCAACTCAGGAAGCTTTGAGAAGGGGCTCGAAGGGATATTTTTGTCTATTAACTGACATCGGCACACCCTATGATAGAGCAAGCTGCGACGTCACATGCTGCATGAGTACAACCTGCGATGACCTCTCAAAACCTAGTACAAATGGGTACAAATCCTTCCAGGTCAATCACTCGGTCAAGGTAACTCAAGGGTGTATACACTGAATCTCATGATAGGAAAATTATTCAATGTTCAGAAATTTATCTTCAAGGTCACTCATATCATCCACATGAAAAGGGTTTGAATATTCTTGGAAACTTCCAAAAGGAACAACTTCATCATGTACCATAGGAATTTTCAAAAGTGACTCTTCATGTACTTCAATAGGAATGCTATTTAGATTTTTAGAAGAATCAAGATAAACAACTTCATGCTCATTATTGTCTTGCCACCGTGGGGTGTTACTGTCATGAATTGGTTCACTACCTAGAGTTTCCATACATGCAACACTAGGTTTTTTGGACCCAAAATCGGATGCCCAAAATGTCAGATTTTCTACATCTTGCTGTCGACCATCTGACAACCTTCATATTTTTTTAACGTCGGTCCAAATTCGGCTGAGATCTGACGGTAGGATGCCCATTGGATATCTGACAACATAATCTAGTCGGAGATCCGATGACTTGCACTTAATATGAAGTCGGAATATCCGACGACTATCACTTAATATGAAGTCGGATATCCGACGACCGTTCCATGAGAAAATGGTTGATATCCAACATTCTTAGTCGTCGGTGGTATGGAAAGAACGACGGATATCTAAGGCATGGAAGTCGGATATCCGACGACCGTTCCATGAGAAAAGGGCTGATATCTGACGTTCTTAGCCATCGGTCGTATGGCAAGAACGTCAGATAACTAAGGCGTGGAAGTCGGATATCCGACGACCGTTCCAAGAGAAAAGGGATGATATCAGATGTTCATAGCCGTCTGTTGTATGGAAATAACATCGGATATCTAAGGCATGGAAGTCGGATATCTGACGACCGTATGGTAATTTAAAAAAAAATACACTATTATGTTTTGATCAAATTTGAAGGGTGGGTCTTAATTTTTATTGGAAGGGCATTTTTTCTTGGAGCCCTTCAAAAGACTTTCAAGAAGTTTCTCTTGTTGCCAGGCATATGGTTGAAAGACTTGCTATTGGAAAACTATCCCTTAGAGGGGGGTCGTGGAAATCCTTTATTAGGGAAAGCAGGTTAAGTTAAATTTTATGTCAGATTTTGGATTTAAGAAAGTTAAAGCATTGTAAAAGTTGAAAACAAGATCAACACAATAGAAGCTAAGTTCTTACGCTTGATTTTTGGTGAGCAGGCCTATGAAAGGGCTAAGACAATAATCACACGACACATTGATATTCTTCACAAGTTAGCAGATCTTCTCATTGAGAAGAAATATATAGACTGTGAGGAATTGATGAGGCTATTTATAGATGTCAAGGACGAACTCTATTTTGCGAAAATCAATGTATTTGTAACCAGTAAAACCATTTTTTTCAGCTAATTGAAGAAAAAAAAGGTTTACACAAAGTAGTCTCTATATTTGTGGCATGATAATTGTTGCAGCAAGTTCCACGTACTAAATCTAAATCTAAATAAGTAAAGATTATATAAAGTGCACATCCAACTATAGCAATGAAAGTGAAACTAATTTTAAATCTAGTTAAGTGAAACAGAAGTGAACACTAATCTAAATATGTAAAGATTAAAATATTTTATTTATATATTTATAGGAGAATTAGTAGATGATCAAGATATCATGACTTTTTCCTCTCACCATTCGAGTATTATTCCTTGACACAAAATTTAAAACATAGTTAACAAAACGATAGACCAAAGCAATAAGCGCTGTAATACAACTGAAAAAATCCTATGTATTTTCATTACTTGGAATTCGTGAACTTGATTTAATATATTATACATTAGTGTTAAAAAGGAAAAAGATGGGAAAAACACTTCAAAATTTGATGAAGTGCCTTCAATGTAGGCCAATACAGCCTAATTGAGACTGGTTGTTGACATCTGGAAACGATTCTCCAATGCTTGCATCTCACTCAATCTCTATAACAATGTCAATTTGAATGGTAACCTATGTGTGCAAACACAACCTTCATGAACTATCCAAAATCTATTTTCTCCAACGACTGTTATGGAGTTCCAATGAGCCCCCATTATAATTAATGTTTGTTTACCAATCCCTAATACATATACATTAAGGAAATATTCACTTGGAAGATAAACGACAACTGTTAAATAGGAGTTTCCCTTGATCTCCTCCATGGACTTATGTCCACCTCGTTGACAGCGTTGACCTTCAGTTTTCTTATAACTTTCTATACAATTTCTTATACTTGGGTTAGGGATACAAACAACCTCTCATCCTATTTAATCTTCACTCTCCACATTATTCTCCCCAGAAAAAGAGACGAGATATATTCTCTATTGCATGAAGTTTGGACATAATGGAGAGGATGCAAATGATCTAGAGGATTTGAGACATATCTCATTCAAATAATCTCAAGGAGATTCCAAGGAAATTAAAGAGAAGGTTAAGGATATTGATTCCAGTGCATCATTTACTCAACCTTTGAAGTTGTGGAAACTCAAAATTGGTTATGAGAAGCAACCAAACAACACAACAAGCTCCAAGAAATTGTCAAAATTTAGATGACACGCGAGTGGGTTGTAGAAAGCCAGCATCATAGCCATTCATTGAGATCCTCTCTGTTTCGAGAATAATTTAATATTCTCTACTGAACATGGCCAACCACGTGAAGGTGGAAGCCCTTATGGCCCCTCTCCCCCTTCACATCACTCTCAATTCCCCATACCCAATGCATGTACTTGAAAAAACAATTACGTGCAAATTCATGCATACTTCATCATGAACTTTCATCTACCATTCATTCAATAAAGGCTAACAGTCATTAAACCATTGTTTCATTCAGTCAACACATTCATTCAATAAACCATTCATTCAATAAAAGCTGACATTCAATAAAGGTAACAGTTTACTACACTGCAACATTAAACCATTAAACCATTCATTCATTCATTAGGCCAACAATCATGGACGATATATTATTATCAAAAATAATTAGACGACGTTTTTCCAGTCACTTATTTTTAGTTTTTCTTCTCTTTTGTTGTACTACATAATCTCTAATAAGATCATCTTGATTTGGACTTTCTCCTCCAGTTCTTGGTTCTTCATCAGGTGCTTGTCGTGATGTCTGCATCCTAGAGTGCTGATCCAGACGTGGATTTTGCGGAAAGGGGTTCAGATTTGCTGCAACAATGTGGAAATCTTACATCGTTATATTTTGCTATTGTAATGACAAGTATTTCATTTAAAAAAAATGTTACAAAGGTGTTTTTTTACTTGCTGTGGCCACATCTTGTCGTGTTGTTCATGTTCTTGTCCAGGCTCAACCTGTATAGTTTCACCCTCTACATGCTCTACAGTTGAAATATGGTGAACTACAATTAATGTTCACCATTTGCAATGCTATACATAAAATTGTAGCATATGAATACATTCTTTACTAGGATTCGAAGCATGATCTTCTATTTGTTGTTGTCCCTCCTCAACATTAAGGGGATCATTGCTTTCCTGCTCAAAACAGAGTCAATATTTTATGTCAAGTATTTATAATGAATAGGTTGCACAAGCAATAAATCTTCATTAAACTATATAGATTTTATATACCTGTGCACCGGATGGATTGGTACCAGAAGACTGTGTTTTCCCAGATAAGCTTTTTCAGCATTCAACAACAGCTCCAAAGCCGTGCTGGAATCCAAGCTTCATGTCTTCCGCAGTGGGCACTTCATTGAATCGGTTGGCCTGCATATTTGCATAACGTCGTTAATTAAAATTTTGCGGTGCAATAAAAAGAAAAATAATTTGCAATTTATTATTTGTATGCATTATTGGTTTTTCGAAACTTACAATTTGTGCTTCCAAATTCGAATAACCACTAGGCCCAAGCTTGTGCTGACCTATTTTTTACAGTCTTTCCTTTGTGGCATTTGAAGTGTCTCACAGCCTATGAAAGTGTTGAAATATGTTAGATGTTCCAAATTCGATATAGAAATCAATAATAATAAGGTTTAGAATTACATAAGCATGACATTGTGATACTGTGCATAGTCACCAAAAGATGAAAATATCAAGAATTGCAGGCATTCAGTGTAGAGTCTACGTAGGTGTATCAATTGAGTTTTTTAGTCTACATGTTGAGTCAATAAGTGTCATCATGATAGAAGTTCATGATCAGAATTTAGAAATGACAGAGTTTTGTTCTCCTATTATTTTCAATGTATTTGGTTGTGGTCCTCTCATCCTTCAGATATCCCATGTATGGCTAATCCCATCTAATAGACAACTTGAAAAGCAAAGGAAGAATCTACATTTCAAGATTAATGCTGAGGTTTCTTTAGATATTGGAATCCTAGTGATATCACTACAATGGGAATTTTGCATATTATTAGACAATGAAAAAGGAAATCACCAGTTTGTCAAGTGAGCAAGGAAATCACCAGTTTGTCAAATAAATTGACCTCCTGTCACCTTTAATTTTCATTTACTGGATTGATGATTCAATGGGTTTCCTATCTAGATTGAATGATTCATGGTCTAGACAATGATTGGCATGCAAAAGAAAGGAAATCTGGGAACATATCATATACAACAATCCATGATCAAATTCCCAAAGATGTCTTCAATGTTCATTTCCAGACAATCCAGTCCTATGTTTTATTGTCAGCAAGAAGAAGTTTGGAAGCCATTAATTTCAAGCATGACAGAAAAATGCAGCAAGTGTTCTCTCTCTAAATTGAAGAATGAAAGGGTTAAGATGGAAATGTTCAATTGCAGAATGCAACAAGTGTTCAATTTCATTCATGGGACCTCAAGGAGAGCTTTAGATATACTCAACTCATGCAAATGAATTCATCACATAAACAAAGTGATAATACATATAAGGAATTGTATATATCCATGTTCATAATTCTTTAGGAACACTTATAACATTCTTCAATCATTCATCACAAAAACACAGTGATAGTAGAAACAATAAACTGCATATAAATGTTCATGAGCTTAATACAAAAATAATAACCACAATAGGGGAAGCTATACCATAACTTGTTTTTTTATGACTATAAATACAAGAGAATCCACCCAAAGGTTGAAAAATTAAACATGAAGAAAAGAGGACACAAAGAAGACACAAGAACGGAGAGGAACATGTTCTATAAGAATGGTGAATCCTCCAGTATGGTATCTTATTCTCCAGAAACCATGACCCTATGAGCTCCAAGAATATCAGAGTCTTCTAGTTGCAATTTTTCAACCCCTTCAAATTTTCATCTTTGTCCCTTTTATCCTCCTCTACATGATGAGAAATCTTTGCAAAAAGATGCTTTCCACTCCCATAAGACTCTCAACATCTTAAAATGGTTAGGGAGGTACCAAAAATAGACCACTAAATCATGAAAATGAATGAGTGCATCTATGCTACCAGTTAATCATGTTTGTAATAATGCAACTTCAATAAATTATGCTTGTTGATCTAGATTGAACCTCATGGATGTTTTCCAAATAAAGCTAAAATTTCTATTAAGAAATTTCCCATAAATTTAAAAGATCGAGTTCAAGAGTCATATAAAGGGATTTCCTTTGATTGAATGGAGCACCGTTTTATTGCAAGACATGGCTCTCACATATCTAAGGTCACAAAGATAGGCAACATTTCCAGTTCCCATAACAATATTTTAAGGTTTCATATCATGATTAATAACCTTATGAGAATAGAGATAATGAAGTGCCAACACCAATTTCTTAGCAATAGCCTAAAATTGTGGTTTAGGAAGGCATTTGTCATCTTCAAGAATCTCAAAGTGTTCACTGTGTGAAAATTTTGTGACAACACAAAACTGATGTGGACTTTTGAAGGAAACCTAAGTTGAAGTTGATACATCCTTTACTTTTACATCATGAGCAATACTAATCATTTCCCCTTTAGCTTGCATTGAGTACCTTGACATCAATGCCCCCAAGCTCTTGCCTTTGGGAATTGAAACTTCCCTCCTACAACCATGCAAATGATAATGATTTGTTGTTGTTATTTCTTTCTTAGTACCCAAGTTTGTCATTTCTAGTTCCTCTAAATTTTATTGTAGACAGAATACTATCAACTAAGCTCAAAGTTTGATTATCTACATTCCCAGTTGCCACTGATGATTCTAAATTTTTTGGAATCACAACAGGGTCCTTTGTGTGATATTCTTGTTTTTTCGTAAATTTTACATCATCTTTGATCAAAGAGTAGTTTCCTTCAGCATTGGTCTTCTAGACATCTTGAAATCCATCTTGCTTATGCAACTAATCATAATCAAATCCCAAATTTCATTTGCACAAATATTCCTTTGGCATTATAAGTTTCATCCCTTGCAACCACCTTTAGAGGCTTGGGTTCCACAATTACCATCATTATCAGTCATTCTATTTTTCATGTCTCCTAGAAACGGAACTATGCCATTTGTGTCTCTTTTAAAATAGAAAAACAATTCAGAACAATACCAGAAAAACTATGCCATTTGTGTTTCCTTCATGCTTGAAAGTTGCTTACGAACCTTAGCTATGAAACTTGCAACACCACCATGATCAAGTTTGAAAAAACATTCAATAATCTAGAATTTATTGGCTTGGAAGAATGATGTGATTGTTTCTTCACCAATCACATCTATTTTCCCAAAGAACCAATATCAACTAAGTAATTTAAGGCAATTCTCTACAATCATTGAGGCAAAGCATTTCAAAAGTGCCCACCATATAGACAATGACTAGGATATGCAAGAGATCAAAGACAAGTTATTGTTCAAGTGCCAAGTCATATGCTCAACATATGTGCACAAAGAGTCAAGATGTTCATTGATAAACTTCACCTTGATTGGGAGAAATTTATAATTTTAAAATATTTTATTTGAATATTAGTCTCACAATAAGGATGAAAATTCAACCCGAGGACAAAGACAAAACTTGTCAAATTGGGGAGAGTTAAAGATAGTGCAAGAGTTGGGAAGTTGGAAGGCCAAGAGACTTAAGGTAAACTAATAAATGAAACCCTTTCATTCAAACAAATATTTTTATTTTAAACTAAATAAATTGCAGAATGATCTCATAAGTTTAAGCCCAAGAATATTTGACACACTCCAAAATTTATTCACCAAATTCAAATCACTTCTACTATAGCTCAAGTTATGTGGTGTATACAAGAAGTAAGAGAAATCTATTCTCTATATTATATCCAAACTAGGTCTTGACTCAATTTTTGTTTCTATCTTCGATGTAACAAAATCCACATTCAAAGATTATTGGAAGAATCCTTCATTGGATGATTTTTTTACCAATCTCACCCATGCGAGAGATAAACCTATTATGGGTTCCCTAAGGACAAAACAAGTGCATGAACTTGTTGCAAATTAGGGAAATAAGAACAACAACACAGAAGAAGTTGTTGACATTGAAGAAAAAAGGTTGTTGCAGATTCGACAATTGGATCACTTTAGGCACAAAGTCTCCATGCTACAAGTGATCTAGTTAGAGATCTAACAACTATGCAAAAGAAGAATTCACAGTTTCAAAGTGATTCTTAAGAACTCATTGCTACAGATCCCTTGATGGCCCTCCATAGTTACGTGGTCAATGTATGAGATCCATAGTATTTTATAGAAGCTATGGGAAATCCATGAGTGAAGATAATATGCCTTTGTTGAAGAACCAAAATTGGGATATGGGTCCCCTACCGCCCAGTAGGAAAATTTCTTGGTGTAAGTGGAAAATATAAGAGCCTTTGCAGATTAATACCCTCTTTCCTATAGTTACATTCTCCCTTGTTCATTAGTTAAGCGCTTGCCATAGTATGACTTAGGGGTTAGGTTTTATCCCATAGACTTCCCATGTCATTTTCTAGTACTAATTACAATGTGACTCGATCCGAGGAGTGTTTCCAGTGGTCTTGAGTTTCAGCATGGAAACGGTGACAATTGGCATGGGTCACCGTTGCCAAGCTGAAACTCAAGACCGCTGGAAACACTCCTCGGACGGCGGGTGTGGGTACACAGAGTTAAATCGTGATAGCAAGAGCGGGTCTCATATGACTTGGAACAAATTCCTTTATGCCAAACCATAAACCCAGATCAAATAGATTCAGTTCATGTGCATCAATTACAAGAACCCTTAACCCTTCATTGTAGAATTCCCCGCCAACAAGAGTAAACTGCCAATGCCCTAAAACCTTGAATTCTCTGAGTGTACTAAGACAGAGAATCATTTGGAGAAATTATGCCCCAAAATTTGACAAGGAATTATGCCCTAAAATTTGTTGAGGAATTATACCCAAAATATACTGAAAACGATCCGTTTTGAAAAATTATTTTTACCCATCAGATGAAAACTAAAGATAGTAACATTGAAAACTCACCATGTTCTTGAGGATGCTTTTGGGCCTCTCCAGCAATGCAGTAGGGACAAATTGGGTCATGGATCTACTCCACAATGGAAACAGCTGCAACACTATTCTGGAAGGGGCAACGAGATGGTGTTCTCAGCACAATAGAAACACTATAAACAATTATCCTCCACGATGGAAATGATCACAACACTGTTCGGACAGAGGAAATAGGCCATGGCTCACATCAAGATGGAAACACTGTAAACAATTATCCTCCACAATGGCAATGACCGCAACACTGTTCGGACAGGGAAACAGGTCGTGGTTCACAACAACCTGGAAACACCGTAAACAATTATCCTCCACAATGGCGATGACCGAAACCGTTTGTTTGTGGCAATGGAAATGGGTCGGGGTTCTCAGCATAATGGGTCTGGGTTTGCAATTTGTTTTTAGTTTTTATTGGTTTAGCTTTATTTCTTTTATTTAATTTTTTATTATTTTAATTTTAACCCTCAAAACTAATCCTTAACCCCTAACTTCTAAACACTAAACAATTAACACTCTTATATAGCCTTATAATTATAGAACATTTCCCTTTTAACAATTAAATCTTATCAACCCTATCAATCTTAACCATTATAACCTCGACTAACACCTTCTCTCTATAAACCCCTCTTAACACGTAATGTTATAACCTCTATAAAGGTTATGTGATCACCATTAACCTAATACCTTATAATATTTTACCACTATAATCATGCTTAATGTTTCACATTTATCTACTATAACCTCTATCCCCAAAACCCTTATCACCATTGATTGTTATAACATATAATTCATACTACGTAACACCTATATGACATATTATTCCACTCTTGTAGTGAATATAACTCCAAAAATTAACCCTTAAAACCCCATAATTGGTAACTCTTTGACATTAAACCTATAGTATTGACGTGTGTTTGACGTTTCGAGTACATTGACCAAGCGTTGATACTAAGATATAACTTTGAATTGAAGTTGGTTAAGAGATGCTAGAGGCCATTTTTTTGTTAATATTTGTAATAATGAGATGGAATAAACCTTAAATAATGGTTAACAACATCTCAATCTTGAATTAGTGAACAATGCAGGGGATTTGACACTTTCCAAAATGATTAGCAACACTTTCTAAAATTGTATAAATAAGCCACTATAGTTGTATTGTAAAAGGAATTTAGAGAGACCTTGTATCAAATGTATTACAACGAGACCACGATAAGATATTCTAGTTATCTACAATTAATTCTATATTTGGGTTTTTACATTGTTTAAATAGTGGATTTACATGGTACACTAATGGAAAGGCACTAGTAGTACCTAAAGGTGGACAATTGGACTAGTCATAGATTACCACATCACAAGTTGGGCATATTATTTACAAAGGACAACAATGAAGCAATTTAAACTTTGCATGACTTGAAGAGACCCATGCTCAAAATAAAAATGATGTAAAACTCAACATAACAAAATTGTGACTTGCCAACAAACATGAAATGAACCTATTTGATGAAGATGAAGATGACCATGAAAATGGAAATTAAATGTTCATATTTTCTTGACAACCCATTGAAGGAGAGAAAAGACAAATCATATGAATAACATAAGTTTCCAAACTAGGTGAGAATATTTCGAATATATCCCTTAGAGATACACATTTGATAAAGATTGTAGACTTTGTAGAGAGATTAGGATTTATTAGATGATAATGAAGATGTTGATGAGGATGATGAAGATGATGACGACGACGACGATGATGATGATGACGAAGATGGAGACAACGATGACGACGACGACGATGATGATGATGATGAAGATGATGATGATTATGGTGGTGGTGATGATGACAATGATGACAATGATGATGATGGTGATGATGATGATGAAGAAGAAGATGATGATGATGATGATGATGATGATGAGGATGCTGCAGATGATGATGATGATGATGATGATGATGATGGTGGTGGTGGTGATGATGACGAAAATGATGATCGTCATCTTCATCATCATCATCATCTTCCTTATTGTCATGATCATCATCAACTACATCATCATAAACTTCATCATCCCCATCATCATGATCATCTTCATCATCATCAACATGTAATGATGATCATCATCATCGTCATCATCATCATCATCATCTTCCTTATCATCATCATCATCATGAAGATGATGATGACGATGATGACGACAACGACGATGATGAAGATGATGAATATGATGATGATGATGGAGATGAAGAAGATGAGGATGATGATGACGAAGATGATGATGATGATGATGATGATGAATCCGACAACCTTGCCATACCACCGATGGCAAGAGGCGTCGCATATCAGACTTATGACTTCAAAAGAATCCGATGAGCTCGCTAAACCACCGACGCCAAACGCCATTGGTCTTTCTAGGTGATGATGATGATGATGATGATGATGGCGATGATTATGGTGGTGGTGATGACGATGAAAACATCCATGATGATGATGATGATGATGATGATGCTGATAATGATGAGGATGATGATGAGGATGATGAAGATGATGATGAATATGATGATGATGATGATGATGAAGATGATGATGATGATGATTATGGTGGTGTTGATGACGATGAAAACGACCATGATGATGAGGATGAGGATGAGGATGAGGATGATGAAGATGATGATGAATATGATGATGGAGATGACGATGATGTTGATGATGATGATGATTCTTGATCCTAGAAACCCTCCCACACTGTCAATGCATGCGTTTAGTCTAACGATGCCAAATTTTAGTCCAAGCCAACACAAATTTAAACAATTTCAACGTTGGACCCGTGCAGTACATGATCAAGCATGCCATTTGGGTTAGCATGATAATTGTGCATTTTCTTACTAAGCTCTGCTCTATTTCGAGAATAATTTAATATTCTCTACTAAACAGGGCCAACCACATGAAGGTGGAAGCTCTTATGGCCCCTCCCCCCCTCACATCACTCTCAATTCCCCATAACCCGACAAAAATATCTATGTACAAAAAAATTAAATGTATTTTTTGTCATACTCTATAACAATCAATATTTCTAATTATAACATACAGGAAAATGGAAACTCACTAAGAAACAGTTCATTTATTATTACTGCATACCTCGTACACTTCAATGGACTTCATCATCTTCTCCATCTGAGTCATCATCTGTATCATTCGATGATCCAGATTCAACATTGTAAGGATTGGCAATATCATCATCATCATCGATGTCCATTACGATCATCATGTCATCATCGATATCATCTTCATGGACATTGTTTGATACATCATCTGATTCAAGAAATTCTTCGACATCTTCTTCTGGAACATGATCATCTACCTCAAGTTGATCATGATCATCTTCAACGACGTCTTCATTACCTTCAGGGTGAATCCATGAAGATGGGTGTCTATTTTGGGGGGTTCCGTGAGAAAATAATTCTGAATTTTTCATGTTTTCCATCTTTGGGCGAATAAAAGTGATATTTTTGTTTGGAATTTCACTTTTCACTTAAAAGCAAACTTTTAGAGAATTATGTTAGCTTGCTATCCATATTTTTTTCAATTTTTTATATTGAGATTTGATATGTCGATTCGACAAATGTTTGACAGTGTGTTCTTATAAAACGAAAGGACTACAAAATAGTCATGTTTTGTCGCACACCTAAAATCGTTGTTAAACTTGTGTTTTGCAAAAAACAAATATGCTACAACAATCTACACACAGTATACTACTGCATGATTATAAGTTTATAACAAATGGATATATATACTTCTTATTATATTCATTTGAATTCAATCAATGGGGAAACCCTGTCGATTTTCAACATATATTTTGTCGCAACACTTTTCTCTCAACTGAATATAAAACTAAAATTTTTATGAATACCCTTTTGAAGTAGACACGCCAATTAAATGCACCATAGTTTTCTCAAATTTTTTCGTGGTGTATTTTTAAAGTTATGGATTTTTCATTTCATCGCATTTTGAAAGATCTGAAACTAAACTTGACACATGTTAAGAAAACAAACATTTACAAATATCAGATCTTACCTATACATAAAGAAATCTATATATTTGGAAAGTAGATTCAATAACGAAACTAATGGTATCAAGTCCGACAGTCGCCTTATAGTGTAACAGATCATTTTTACCTTCCGAAAATGGAGAAACCTGAAAACTGTGAGTGGCAATCAGATTTTCAGGTTTCAGAGGTTGTTCGGCCGAATAATTATTCGGCCGAACAATTGTTTTCCGTAACGGACACGTCAATTTAACGTTTGGTTATTCGGCCGAATAACCAAACGTAAAAAAAAACTCGTCGGCCGGAAAAAAAAATAAATTTATTTTCGACACTCCTATAAATAAAACTAAATACTTTGATTAATTTCGCACATTTCAATTTCGCATACTTTTTGGTCAGAGTATTTTGGAAGGGATTTTCTAAGGAGCTTATTTTGCAAGGAGAGTTTTTTTATGAGGTATTTCTTTTCTTACTTCTTTCAAAAGAATACATTGGAAGAATTTTTTTGCAAAAGGAATATTTATTCCAAATTTTTTGCACTTCTTATTTCTTTGCAATGGGTTTTTTTCCAAAGATTTTTTAAGGAGCCTTTCTTTGCAAAGAAAGTTTTTTTTATAAAATATTTTTTCAAACTATTTGCACTTTTCATTTCTTTGGAATGAGTAATTTTTCCAAGGGTTTTCTAAAAAGCTTTTTTGTAAAGAGAATTTTTTTATGAAGTATTCTTTTTGTAATTCTTTCTAAGAAATACATTGAAAGATTATTTTTCTAAGGCATTTTTGCAAAATAAGTTTTTATACTTCTTAGTTCTTTGCAATAGGTTTTATTCCAAGTTATTTTTTTAAAGGAATTGTCTTTTTCTTTCTTATTTTTTCAAGTGATTTTTTCAAATGACTTTTTTCAAAGTTTTTTTTTATAAATATTTTTGCAATAAACGTTTCTTTCCTTCTTATTTCTTTGAAAATAGGTTTTTTCAAAGTCTCCCAAGCTATTTTTGCAAAAAAATTATTTTGTTGCAAAGGTTTTTACAAAGAATTATTATTATTATTATTATTATTATTATTATTATTATTATTTTTTTTTTTATTTTTTATTTTTTTTTTTTCAGTGGATTTACAAAGAAAATTTATTTAGAAAGCGTTCTTATTCTTTTCCAATGGGTTTTTCAGCAAATGTTTCTTTCCAAAGTGTGCATTTACAGATTTTTTATTCCAAGGCGTTTTTGCAAATAAGATTTTATTTCAAGTTATTTTTACAAAGGAAATATATTTTTCCTTCGTATTTATTTGAAAAGAGATTTTTTCAAAGTCTCCCATAGTTATTTTTGCAAAAAAATTATTTCATTGCAAAGGTTTTTACAAAATCTTTTTCCCAGATATTTTTTCAAAGAAGATTTATTTTGAAAGTGTTCTTATTCTTTTCCAATGGGATTTTTTCAAAGGTGATTTATTGTCGAAAAGTTCTTATTTCATTCAAAGAAGGTTCTTTTCAAAAGAAACTTGTTTCCAAAGACTGTTTCTTCAAAAGACTCAAGTACAAGATTTTGATAAGGTGAAGTAAATTTCAGTTCATGTGTTCATAAATTTCGTAACTGTTTTTAAATATTCATTTTGTTTATTTACAATAAAATGATGATCTTCTTTAATTTATATTTTATAGATTAAACAATCATGGGCAGTAAGAGAAACCGTCAAAGAAAATATGATCGTAAACGTGTTGATGATGATGATAATAGAGAAAAGAAAAAAAATTAAATATCATGCCAACAAAGCAAGCCTTGCAGAAACGCAAGCAACGATTATTGAAGATAAAAATATAGTTTTACATGATAATGTCGATGAAATGGAAATTGAAAATAGAGTACAAGAGGAACAAATTGAAGTTGAAGAAACCATTGTTGAGGATGTAAATAGTGATTTACATACTAATGTCGATGAAGTCAATGTTGAAGATCGAGTTCAAGAACCAAAAATTGGACCAGGTATGTATATATTGAATGTATTTTCCAAATTGATTTTTTATAATGAATTGTATTTTTGGATGCATGTTTTAAATTAAATTTATCTTGATGTATAGGTACTTTCACCATTGATGATGAAACGTTAGAAAACGTTGATTGCAATAAATATGAAAAAAAAATACCCATACACGCTGCACGATATCGGGCTCAAAAAATTTATGATGATGTTCTGAAGAATTATTCAGCAACAGGACAAACACAAATTTTGAGATGTTTATTAGTGACCAAGAAGTTAGAAGATGCTACATCATTATTGGGTATTCACAAGGCGACCAAAGAGTCGAAATTAAAACATAATGTGATAGAAAATATAGGTGATGCAATAAAAAAGTTTGGAAAATCTAGGAAGAAAGACATTAGTGCTGCACGAAGAGCAATTCATACAGCAATTATTTCGACTAGTACTAAACAAAAACGTTTGACAACACAGCTAGCAAAAGCAGTTGGAACCTCAAGAAAGACATTATACAGACATAGCAAATTCAGAATGCAAATAGATGAAAATGATGAACTTGCTTGCTGGGCAATTATTTGTAGACAACCCTACAAAGATAGAATGGGGGCAGGGGTTAAAGATATTGTACGGGAATATTGGTTGACACATGATCGAGTTTCACCAAATTCAAGAGATGTAATACGACAAAGAGTATCACGAGGAGTATATGTAAACAGTCCAAAACATATAATGGATATGACACAAGTACAATTGTTCAATAAATTCAAGGAAGATCATCGTGGAATTAATGTGTCAATCACTACATTTGTGCAACTAAAACCATGGTATGTTAGACCTATTACTATCCGTGATACATGTTGTTGTCGTTATCATGTGAAATTCCAATTATATTACGACACATTTCTTGAATTTGGTAAAATATTTTGGACAAATTCACCGCCTCCGCCTACAATACGTGAATTCATATCTCAAACCCTATGTGAGAAAAATCACGATGAAGTATTTTATAATAAAAAATGTGTCAATGGAAAACATTGTAATCGTTGTGGAAATTTGGTTTTATACCACAATAAATATCCTATCGACACTGATGATCACTCATTGTCAAATGTCACCGTTGATTGGAAAAGATATGAATACATTCCAAGTACTAGTGATGTAGTACATTCCAAAAGGATTGATTTACGAGAAGATAAAATAGGTGTGGTATATTTTCTCAAGAAATTCGAAAGTGAAATTTATAAATACACCAAGCATTCACATAGAGCACGATGGCAAGACCTTCAATTCAAACAGTCTCGTGAAATTTTTCCACCAGGAACAATTTTGTCAGTGGTTGACTTTGCAGAAAATTATACATTTGCTGCACAGAAAGAAATACAGAGTGAATACTATCATTCTGACCAGGTTTCAATATTCGTCCATGTTTTATATAGACATTCTCAACAGGATGTTGATGGCATTGAAAGCACGTGTGACAATCGAGATGTGATTAAAGAATATCACTTTTATATTAGCGACGATCGTAGACACGATACACATTTTGTTCAGCATTGTATTGAAAGTATTTTCTACAATTCACTAAAGGAACGTAACATTAAATTCAATGAGCATTGGATATGGTCAGATGGATGTGCCGGACAATTTAAATCTTCGCGATCATTTTATTGGTTATGTCGACTTCATAAAGCATTGAACATTAAACATCACTGGAATTTCTTTGAAACTGGTCATGGAAAAGGTGAACATGATGGTGCTGGAGCATGTGTAAAAAGAGCACTTCGAAGATGGCAAATGAACTATAGTTCTGCACGATTCCATTCAGCTGCAGAGGTTGTCCAATGGTGTAAATCACATCTAAACCATGATTATAATCAACAATCAAAAAATGTGCGCAGGTATGTACACACAAATATTTTAATTTATATTTTATAGTCAATTTAAAAAAAAGTATATATGTACCTAACATCAAAATTTGTCATTTGTTTACTAGGTTTTTTTGGCATGTCGGGATCCAAGATATAAATAGATCAATACCCTACGATGCTAGCACCATACAAGGAACTAGAGATTTTCACTCTATTCAAACAAAAGCCTTCCAAAACATTTATGCATTTGACAGTAGAAAGCAATCATGCTTTTGCCATATTTGCACTGAAAATATTGAATCTACAGAAGTTTGTGAAAACATAACGAACAACTACGTGAAACATTGGAAACACACAGAAATTAATCCTAAAGGAAAAATGCCACTAGCAAGCATAGAAGAATTAGAATCAGAAGATATAGCAATATCATCTGACGGTGACAGAATTTCAGATCTCGTTAGAGAAGGTAATGATCACATACCACTGTTTTATCGATTATTCATTCTTGTCATTCACTTTATACACATGTATATTAGTCAATTTAGTTGAATTAAAAATCCTGACATCAATTGTAATTTGCACAGGAGATGTTTTTGCTGTGATTGCTCCTATCGACAACGACGAAAATGTGAAGTATTATTTGATGCGATGCACTGAAGGAAAAATGAAGCTATTGGAAGACTACAATGACAACGGATATACATACGAGAGATGATCCATCATTTTAAAGGGCTACTTTTTTCAGCAAACCCATATGACTCAAAATTATGTCTACCTTCAGGATTATGAACCTGATGTCATATGTTGTCAATATAGCCATTTAGTATGTGCATCTCGAATAAAATTGGTTCAAGTTCCATCGAAAAAACAATTAAAAAATAAAAAATGGAAACTGTCCAAATATGACCATGAACGGATAATTGAAGACGGCATTCCATTGCGATGTTTTTAAAACTATATATTTAAAATTAATAGATGATTTTGTCGATGTCATTGTCAAATGTGTCCAATATATTTTTTATTTTTTTGTTTATAATCTTGAAAAGAACTATAATATATAAAAGTTTAAATAATTGTATTCTAGTATGCTGAAATTTGAATTCAAAAATTATTTGATATTGAAAACTTCAATGTGTAAATTTTTTGACTTAATTCTGTTTGAAATTTACTTTATTCGGGTCCCCATATGTCTATTAGACCACTTAAGGGATGAGATAACGGATCTGTGGTTGTCGCCACTTTCCGCCCCGAATCTTTAATTTAAAATATGATCGCTTGTATAAAATTATTTGGTAACGAAAACCTGAATGTATAATATGTCTTAAATAGATGTCTCAAATACTTTATTCACGTGGACCCATATGTCTATTAAACCAATTATTAAATGATAAGATCTAACAGATCTGTAAATTGTCACCAAGTTCTCCGCCCCAAATCTTTAATTTAAAATATCGCTTGTGCAAATTCACATAACTGAAATCATGGCAAATGGAGACAACGATCATTTGATTTTTAATCACAAGCAAGGATTCCAGGATTGTGAAGCTTATGCTAAGTTAGAGGAATGATTATTTACAACAAATCAATGAAAATTCATCAAATTGTTGTTTAAAATCATTGCTCTAACTTAACACAAACTTCACAATCCTGTAATCTTCGCTTATGATTAAAAAACAAAAAACCGTTACCCCCATTTGCCATGATTTCAGCCGCATCAAATGTACCTGAACATTGAAAATAAAAATTAAATTAATTAAAAATCCATTATATCAAAATTTGAACTTAACATATATTTGCTTTTAAACTTCCTAGTTCATCCATATTTCTATCAAAATTTTTAACATTCATAAACTTCTGAACATTTAAAGATAACATTTGAATATACTCTTAACATTTTAAACTTCCTAATTGATCCATATTTTTATAAAAACTTATATTTAACATTCATAATCTTCCTAACATTTCTAAATTTCATAACATGAACCTAAACTTCCTATTTCATCCAATATTTTTATCAAAACTTCTATCATTCCCTAAAACTTTATATAACATTCCTAAACTTTCTATTTCTTTCATATTTCTATCAACTTCTAACATTCCTAAAACTTCATAACATCCTTGAAGATAACATTCAAGTACTTAAATTTCATTTTTAAACTTTATATTTCATCCATATTTTCATCAAAACTTCAAACATTCTTGAACTTCCTAACATCTCTAAAGTTTGAACTCAACATGTTATCACTTTTAAACTTCCTGATTCATCCATGTGTATGAAAACTTCTAACATTTCTAAGCATCCTAACATTCAAAGACAACATTCATTTTTAAACTTCCTGATTCATATTTCTATCAAAACTTCTAACAAATTTTTAAACTTCCTAACATTCTTGTTCTTAATACACTCAATCTTATCATTCATTCATGTCGAACAATCAAAACTTCCTCATTTATAAACTTTAAACCTATATGTGAACATCCACTTTTAAATATTTCCTAAATAACATTTCTTAAACTTCAATCAAAACTTCCTCATTTATGAACTTTAAACCTATGTTTATCCATTTTTAAACTTCCTAAATAACATTTCTTAAACTTAATAATATTCAAGAATGTCATGTTTCTTAACATTCATTTTTACATATATTCATTCATTCATTCAAACATGCAAATACATATTTTAAACTAGATTTAACACCAAATATGTCAAATAAGCAAAAATAAACTAGATCATTTAAAAACCATGATTCACGAAATATGTAAGTTCAAAAAACATGTATATAATCTCCAAAAAAATACTCATGAACATTCAAGTTCAATGTACATCCATATATGTATGTATATATCTAGTCCAAAAATAAACCTCCTCAACATGTCCAAAACAAATGTTTCCAATCTAAATGCATATCAACAACAAAAAATTGTCCACCATGAACTATAAAAATAAAATGTCCGTGCCATGCTATCCTCCACTCGGGCCTCCCCCTGGACTCAACCCACCCTGCAACATGTGTAAAAAAAAATTATGTTCATATCATTTAAATTATTTAAACTATAATAAAAAAATTAAAATATTAAACTAATATATCAAAAAACAATTCAAATATTAACAATTTTACATCAAATTCTCCAAATGCTTGTCCACCACCATCCTCCAAAGGAGTTTTTCCTTTGCCTCCAAAAGATTTGAGAGACCCAAGCTGCGACATATATAAAATCAATTTATGAATCTCACAAATCTAAATCCACAAAAATTAAAATATTAAAACAGTAAACAAAATTAAAGCAGTAAATGAAATTACCTCTCTACCAATATCTGCTTCATTAAGCAAAGAACCTATATCTCCACCCTAAAATTTAAATTGTATTAATAAATAAAACATACAATGCAAACCAAAAAAATTACTATACCAATTAACTTAAAACTAAAACAAAAAGATTAAAAAACATTAGCTCACAATAGATGGTAAATCATTTATAAAATTCGTATCTAAAGAAACCTGCCGCGGATAAGTCAAATTAACAATAAGATGCATAGTTAAATTATCGTTCAAAAAATAATAATTTATATATATATATCAAATTCAAACATAATTACAAATATGTTGATAATAAATATGTACCTCTCTCTCTAGATTTTCGCTAGTTGAAATGTGGAAAGAATGTTCATTCATCATTCTTGAAAACTGCAACCAATTTAAACATTTACATATGTACCTATGATAATGTAACAAAAAAAATAAAATAAAATAAAAATAAAATATTTAATTCAAATCAAATCATATCATGTAGTCAACAAACCCCTCCCAAACTCGATGTGTCATTGGATATAACATTTGCCGCTAAGTCACGACAAATCTTCGCATATGCCCTGAGATCTTCAATGCTCATTCCATCTATTTCATCATCAGTTTTATAAACAAACTTTTGACGAATAGCAGAACGAGCCCTTTCTCTAACCAACCCCACATCTACTCCCACTAATACTGACGATAACCCATCGCCAACAAAATTCCTTGCTGTTGTCCCAAGTTGAGATGTGGGCTCCATCTCTGATTTTAATGCCACCAACCTAGGTGGACGAGATATCGGGGGGGGGGATGTCTAAGAGTTGCAGGATCTCTATGCGCACCTTCTCGATCATATATTCGACCCTTTCCAACTCCATAAAATTTTGAATGAACGTCAGTATAATCTGGCTTCATATTTAAAAAAAACTCAGCATAAAAAAATCTAGCAAAATACTGAGAAACCTCATCGTTCCATGGAAAACGACCGTAGGCTGCAAGAAACCGATCATAAAGTAAATGTGCCAGATGAGGATGTTTGAAATATTGCACTTTCAACATTTCTTTTTTCAAACCTTCTTTGAAATTAAACATTGATTTGGCCTGCTCTTTTGTCACTCTTTCTTTCACAACATCCCATTTGTCTGGACCCATCACTTGATCCCTTCGTCTTTGCATCAAATCTACAAAACCATCTGTAGTTGGCCCAAGATTCTCATATGCCTGAATGAAGTTTTGCAATGATCCCAAAACAATCTCCAAACTTTGTTTACTCTCCGGAGGGAGATCCATAGTAGACAAATCATTTTGCAACTTCTCATAGTGGGATCTACATCTTTCAAGAGTCATTTGATGATCACCACCTTCCCATGGAAGCTCCCGAGGTAGATCAGATGGATATGTCGTAATGGGTGTACAACCCTCGGTTAATTCAACATATTGCGTCCTAGCACGACCATCATCACCTCGTGTAGAATGGTGAGCCTCTTGAGAACCTTGCTCTGCACCGTCATCTGTCTCCCTTGCTTGCCCTGTCTCCCTCCCTATAGAATTACGAGCATCTTCCGAACCATGCTCTGCTTCAAATGAAAATAAAGTTTTGTTTAAACACAAATACAAATTTTGCACACACAAAAAGACAATTTGCATATAAATGTTAAAAGATTGATATTCATATACCAATAGAGGGTCGAGATCGACGTTCTCCCACAGAAGATACAGGGGAATCATTTGTACCCCTTTCACCTCGTCGATGCGAACTATACAATAAATTAGAGTCCCGAGGAGAGGTTGACAACCTCCGATTATCACTCGTACCACCTACCCCAGAAGATTGTGAAGACCTCCTACGCTTTCGCCTCAAAGAATCCTCTCTTTCCATTTGATATATAATGCCTACACCTAAACACAAATATCAACTAATTACATATTCAAATCCTGCATGTTAATTCTATGAATTCTAAAACCTAACTACTAAAGAGACTAAGTTACTTAACAAGTACCTAGATTTACCTAATTTATAATCTAATAGTTTTAAGAAAGAGTATAGCTAATATTGTTAGATGATGAATTAATGTACCAATTTTCCAAGTGTTTTTGATGTTTAAAATGAATGGAACCAAGATAGTTAATGGGTTTATTTTTTTATGTCAAAAAAAGAGTTAGTGAATCTATTTTAACTTCCTAATACCTAACTTAATACCTAAAACATAAATTACATCTTCAAAATATTTTCATTATTGCACAAAATAAAATAAAAATTGACAATTCATGTATCGTGTTTTGAGTTGAAATGTCTTCAAATTTGCCATTTTTGATAAACTTTTCAGTTTCTTAAACTAATAATTTGAACAAGATATTTTAATACTCTAAACATAAATTATATCTACAAATATTCTCATTATTCCATAGAATAATTTTTTTTTTTACTGTTCATAGTATTATGATTGAATTAAATGACATGTTTCCCATATTGGCCATGTTCAACAATGATCTTTAATTTCAATCTGATTACAATAACGATTCTTGGTATTATGTTCTCCAAGTCTGCCATGTTGCAAACAACAGAAAACATAATACCAAGATCACCACCTTTACTAGAATAAAACTCAAAACCTTTGTGGTATAATATCACCTAGTATTTTATAAAATGACTGTGACTATTATTGTTCAATTACAGAAAACTTACTATAGTACATCTAAATTAAAGCCTATTCATGTCTATAGTTGCATTGTACCTAAAGTCCATTTAAATTATTGTTTAATCAAAAATAGAGTTTAACTATCTAAAATTTGGTTGTATCTAAGCTATCTATCCACACAGTTTGTAATATAAGTAATATATAGATCTCTGCACTCTGTAAACAGACACAGTTCATGAACTCTGTCAACTTAAACATATTGACAGAGTTCATGAACTCTGTCAACTCGGACATGTTGACAGAGTTCATGAACTCTGTCAACTCGGCCATGTTGACAGAGTTCATGAATAAAACAAGCCTGTATATAAATAGGATATGTTCTTTCCAAATAAAATTACTGTCCTGCTTTAATTTTCTTTTCTAAACACAGCAAAATACAACAATTTGAAAAAACAACTTAACACTAACAATATTCCTTTTATATTTAAATTTACATCATTTTCTGCATATAAATAAGATATGTTCTTTCCAAATAAAATTATTGTCCTACTTTAATTTTCTTTTCTAAACACAACAAAATACAACAATTTGAAAAAACAACTTAACACTAACAATATTCCTTTTATATTTAAATTTACATCATTTTCAACATTCAATACGTCCAAACTCCAACAACTCTGCGGAACTGGACAGAGTCCATGGACTCTGCCCAATTGGACAGAGTCCATGGACTCTGTCCATTGACACAGCCGACACATAATTAAAGCAAAACGATTACAAGAAATATAAATTGAAGAGAATTACAAAAATATATTCTCCATTCCAAGTTGACAGAGTTAATGAATAAAACAAGCCTGCATATAAATAGAATATGTTCTTTCCAAATAAAATTACTGTCCTACTTTAATTTTCTTTTCTAAACACAGCCAAATACAAAGATTTGAAAAAACAACTTAACACTAACAATATTCCTTTTATATTTAATTTTACATCATTTTCAACATTCAATACGTCCAAACTCTAACAACTCTGCGGAACTGGACAGAGTCCATGGACTCTGCGGAACTGGACAGAGTCCATGCACTTTGTCCAACTGAGCAGAGTAAATGGACTCTGCCCAGTTGGACAGAGTCCATTTACTCTGCCCAGTTGGACAGAGTCCATGGACTCTGCCCATTGACACAGCCGACACATAATTAAAGCAAAACGATTACAGGAAATATAAATGGAAGACAATTACAAAAATATATTCTCCATACCTCTAAAATGCAACCAAAACGAAAGCAGGCAAATTGAAATCTGCCCGAACACAGCGCAAATCTGAATTTGAAACACCCGAGACGGCCTTCGCAGACGAATTGAAAGACCTGCATTAACAACATCAACTTCAATAAGACTTCATACAATAACGGTATCAACTTCATTACGAAACTTTAACACAGAGAAACACATTTTCAAATTCAAAAAACGAAAACTCTTACCTCTGCAAACACCGCGTTGATCCGTCGCTAGCTGTAGCACCTCAACAACGTTCAACCGTCCGCTGCATAACTCTACAACATGAAAACTTCTGCAGATGTTATCACGTCCAACGCCCGAAACGATAATACAAACACACAGAACAGAGGGAACCTCCCTTACGTGCAGGTGACGAGAACGACTACTTTCTCAGAAACGAAAGGCAAAGGGTCGGGCTACGACGAACAACAAATTACACGCAGGGTGGCGGATCAACAACACATGCCTGCGACCAACCGGGATGCAAACAAGCGACAGGGCGGACAGATGACAGAGCGTAACGGCCACTATCGGCGCAACAGGGGTCCACGGGAGCAGAGAAAATGACAGGTGAGGGGCCGGGACCGAGCTTTTATGCCGAACAATTGTTCGGCCCGAATAATTATTTGGCCGAACAATTGTTCGGACCGAACAAGTGTCCACACCGCCGTGAGTTTCCTCCGTCCAGCTAAAACAATGCACATATTTCGAGGCCTCCGTTATGTGTAACGGTGGCCCGTTAACGGTTATTCGGCCGAATAAATACTAAGTTATTCAGCCGAATAAGTTTAATTATTCGACCGAATAAATAAATTATTCGGCCGAATAATTAAACTTATTCGACCGAATAACCTCCGCTAGCGTTCTTCCACCACTGATTCTCACCAAACTGTTACCCACCTTCGCGTTTCCACCCTTCATCTACGTTATACTTTACCGGCCTTCCCCTTGGATCATGTCTCATAGCAAATGACCAACCCGCTCTACCTGGAACCTCAGAGTAAAATACCTATTCACATTGGGTTGGAAGAACATAGGGCTCTGTTCCTGGCTCAAACAACCTTGTATTTACCGTGGTAAATCCATTATCATGTTCAATAATTGTTTTATCGGGATCATGTTGATTCAATCGACACCTGTACCATTTGAAAACGAACATAAATACCTTGAAGGAGTTAAAGTCACATTGAAGAATGTCTTCCAGATACCTGTAGTATCGATTTTCAGAGAGTTTTGGATGTCTGTCACTTTTAGAAGAAACATTGGTCACCTCAAAGACTGCAGATATCCCACAATCCGATGTTTTCTTCGTTTCATCCAACTTTTTGATGTGATATCTACAGCCATTGCACCACATAGCCTTATGGTGTTTTACCTACAACAAGCCATACATGAAAAGATTACATAATGATCAAATATTTATGATTAACTAGTGCATGTTTATAATGCCATACAGGGAAAAAAATCAGCATGTACAACAACAATATTTTTTACAAATAAATAAATAGTGTGGTTGATTAATATTCTTACCTGCTTATCTTTTAAACCTCTTGCTAAATCGATTTCCCTTTGTGTTAGATTGGTATCTCCATTGCGATGTGAAACTTTAACCAATGAAGACACACCTTCCCATGATATTCCATGACCATATTGTTCACATCGTTCAATCCATACCTTCATCCAGTCAAGATTGTTTGCGATGTATAAATGAATTGCATCCCACTCTCGACCAACTGTTGGATGACAATAAAATTAAAATTCAATACAAATGTATAGTCACTTAACAAAGTATATTACACACTAAATTGATGCAAAATATTGAATATAAAAATAGAATATGTATGATATATACACATAAAAATCAACAGTCAAATGTGTCATATTACCTTTCACCTTCCTCGATCTACCTTTCCCCTTCGGGTACTCCCCTTCGAAATCTTTATTGGAGTCTGGATCACAAATGCGACGTAAATTGAGCTTTGACGCTAATATAGGAAGATATTCACTAATATACAAAATGTTTTGGTATACCATATATCCCTCCATCATAGAACCCTCAGCATATGCTCGTTGTCTGACCAAACCCTTCATAAATTTCAAGTGCCTCTCAACCATCCACATGGACCTTGAGTGTGCAGGTCCACACAATTCAATTCCTCAACTTGGTGTATGAGGTAGTGTTCTGATGACTTGAACTTAGTTATCGTTGGAGGGTAGATGTCGGATATCCGACATGCTAGGGATATTATGAGGTCGGATATTTGACTCCCGGGAACCTTAATAGATGGTCAGATATCTGACATCAGCGGGCTTAATATCAGGTCGGTTATCTGACGACAGTGCTCAATATTCTAGTGACCTCGTCGGATATTCAAGGGACGTCGGATATCTGATGGACCCTTCGCTCAATTTAAAAACAAAATCATCAAATTTCGTTATTTTGAAGGTGAAATCCGACGACACAGACCTTTTTGTCGTATGTCGTTGGATTTTCTCGTCGGATTTTGGGTTCAAATCTTGTAGTGCAACTTCAAAACTTTGATTTTTACAAGTTTCCTCTTGAAACAAAAACTCAGTAACTGTACAGCCTGAAGAAACATATGAATGGTTATCCTGATTCTCTTGATCACATAAAGAATGACAAGACTGCTGTAAATTTTCATTAAGCTCAGAAAATGGAGCATGATTGTCACCATTAAAATCCTGCTCAATTTCATTTTCATCCAAGAAAGAAACTACTGTTTGCTGAAAGTTTTCTTGAATGCCATTACCATTGTTCTCTATTATTTCTTCTTGGTGATGAAAAGGGTTTTCATGAAAAGCTTCTATAATTTCATCATCCATAAAATCCTCATCACCATATTAACCTTCCAGATATCGAATAAAAATTTCAAAATGATCACAACAATTTTGAACCAGCAACAAGGATGGATAATGTTCTTTAAAATTCTCATAAAATACTATGTGAAAATATCTAAGAGAATATAAGCTACCGGATGGAAAGTTTTCATACCAAGAGTTTGCATTTCCCTCTAAAGAGACCATGAATATTTTGATTAAAGAATCCTCATGCAATTTAACCCCAAGTCTGCGTACATGCATGTGAAATTTAATTAAATGAAGAGAAACATTATCCCCGTTATTATCTCTAAATTTTGGCAAATATGTCTTCCAATCTATACGAAGAATGCAATTTGGAAAGATGGGAATGTGAACACGATTCATTGGGGGCATACCCTGTGGATTGTGAATCCATCTTCGGAAAGTGGAGTCACCAGTGAAACTTGAATTTCCGGAATCTACTGATAATTGAGCCACTAGGTGAATAATGTACAACCTACTTGTATCTGATCTCTGTTCACCATCATAAATAAGATATGAACACTCAAAAACCTTTTCTTCCTGGGAAAGATGATTCCTTCGTTTCCCCGGCAACGGCGCCAAGATGTTAGCGCTTAGTAATTTCTCTGGGTTGTATCAGAAAAACCCCTAAGGCAACCTTTTCAAAGCACTCGAGGATGGGAACTCACCTTTTCCCAACTAGAGAGGGCTCTCTCAATATAATTGAAGCTCAGAATGCCATATCTGATGCAAAAGTAAGAATTTGATAAGTTTGTTGGCTGAGTTAATGGGATAAACCATTGTGCATACGGTCGCAAAATTGATTAGCAAATAAATAGTACTCAATCTGAGGATAGAATGAACTTTCACAAGGGCAATGTAGCCTATGCAAATCTGATTTAACTGTTTTTCTTGTAGTATGGGGAGTAGAAAAAAGATAAATAGGCCATCAGCTTAGGGCATCTATCAAGGATGAATCCTAAGATCATTTTAGAGGAAGCAGGTGGAATATTTAACTGTCATGAACAAAGCACTAGAACAAAGTGAATTCTATTCACACATTCTCCAATTAAATATTTGAAGGAACACACATTTAATGAAAAAATAACAGAAGAAAAACATGAACATAGGAATCACGATACCAGATTGCAAAGACACATGAATCCTTGGAAATCAACACTGTAAATTCATCTTGAAAGCTTTTGTATTGAAATTCAGAAGTACAACCAATAATATCTTCTCAAATTCACTCGAACCAACCCCAACTCTATATTTCTTCCTTTATATATATCAAAATATTACAAAGGCTTAAGGAGGATTCAAAATTCCTTGAATTTCTAAAACTAGAAAACAGTTTCAAAATAGTTAATACAAAATCAACCTATCTCCTATAAATTAGGGTTTACATTTAAATGCATTTAATGGAACTCTTTTGAGATCCAATCCTTATGATTCGATGTAGTGAACATGGTATTTATATTCTCCAGCTCTTATGTTGATGTGGCACCATCTACTACAGCTGTCATGCTTCTAGAATATTTCCTACACAATTCGCAGCGAAGGGGTTCTGTTGCAAATTAAAATAGGGATTCAAAGATACTTTCATATATTTCATACCAAGATATATGTAAAAAAAATTGAGAGAGTTTTTTTTTATTGGAACCGTTATTGACAAAAACCTCCTTTGGATTTTAAAAATTCCTCTCCAGTTGTTAGGGAAGTGTGCCGAAAGTGAATGAATGACTGAAACAGAAAAATGTTTAAATATGAAAATTGACCTGTGAAGATCCATTAGAATATCCCGTACCATGAAACATATTACAAATATGAGAGAGGTTTTTATTAATGAGACCATCGATGACAAAAATCTCTCTTCGTTTTTTAAAATTATTCTCCTTATTCTTGGAATATTCGTTTGAATTTTGTGTCTCAAACATGCCTGGAAAACTCTATTTTTTGCATAATTCGCAGCGGACAAGTTTGCTGCGAATTAATTCCTACAGGAAATTCGCAACACTTTCTTACGCTGCGAATACTCTTTTCTGGTTCCTTTTCTATGATCGATCCACGGTATCAAGCTCACAAACAATTCCTGGAAATCTGCAGCGAACTTAAATTCGCAGCGAATTTTCAAAACAATATCAGATGAAAATGATATTGTTTTGAAAATCTTCTGCCAAACTGGACCTTTCCCGTCTCTGTACCGCGAGTGATCCGTTCGTAGAACGTAGGGGTACCGTCGCAATGTTTTATAGTTTATCCCATTACTATCTTTAAACGAACACAATTCTTTCAGTTTACCATCGAAATTTTAATATCTCATACAAATTTTAGACGTTTTGGCCATGTTTTCGAAGGATTATTGTTTCATATTCTATTTTATGCCATCTGTAGAAGAGCACATTAATGTTGGTCGACCGATGGCCTGTTCTTATTAAAGAAAAAATATTGGCCCAGCACGTAATTGCTTGAAGGCTATATCTTGTGAGTTAATATTAACCCAAACTTCCATAGTGGTTTCCATCACCAGGATAAGGTGACGAAGAAGAAATACATGATTTAGAACTGACATGGAAAAATAACAACAAACAATAATTTAGAGTGCTGCAACAATTACCATAGAAATTGGGAAACAATGCCCTAAACAAGGTTTTAGAAATATTCAACAAACAATATTGATAAAATAGACTCTTCCACTGTAGATAATATAGGAAAACATTCCTCAGAAGGTATGGTAAACAAGTCAGTCCCAATAGGTTTCTCAAACTACCATAAATGAATTCACCTATATATCCTTATTCTAAAGCTTAAGAGCTTTTATATAATGAAGATTCCCACTTTTGTTTCATTATATCTTTCTCATGTGGGATTATTGAAAAAAGTTCGAAAATTACAATTGACCAACATAAAACTCTGTTAACTAATAGTAACAAAACAATATTTGCTATAGATGTAATGGAACAAAAGATTTCTTAATAATGCAACATGCCAACAAAAAATATATTATCTTCAGATAACAACAATAAATGTCACTACCACAAACTCTTTAACCAAACAAAGAAACAAAGACCCTTGAGACAAAACACAATGAGAAAGTGTGCATGGGAGTCTTGCTCAAATTCAACTCAGCATAGTTAAAGCCAACTAGTGTCCAATGTATAATAAACTCCAATAGTTGGTGTTAATGTTGAAAAGGCTTCTTAACGGTAAAGATATGTTATGATATAGTCTAATATTATGTAGATGGTGTACAACCTCACCTTTATGGACACATTATATGGTAAATCAAGTTTCTTGTAGAATCCCTCTAGTCAATAATGTCATATATGAATATCGCTCCCTACTACAAGGTAAGCCATAGTGTTTCTACCTATCCATATGACTATTCACCACATAGTTTGGGGTGTTTGAGTTTTTATTCACCATATAATATCACGGACACAATTTAGCGTTTAGTGCCATGGAGGTTATTATTAAAATGATATGCAATAAAGATCATATGTGCAATAGTACAACACATATCTTCTTTCTCATAGATAGGATTCATTTCTACAGCGAGTATGAGGGAGATCTTGTTAGTCGAGTGTTTGTAGATATTGTCGGCCATAAATAACATTTGTATGAGGGAGATCTTGTAAGTCGAGTGTTTGTATACAAAGTAAACAAAAAAGAATAATAATACAAAGTAAAAAGTAATAAATATTATATCGGCCATAAACAAAAAAGAATAATACAAAGTAAAAAGTAAATATGAGATTTAAACTAGAGACTTTGGAGCTTAGGATTAGGTGATAAATATTATGTCGGTCATAACAAAAAAGAATAATACAAAGTAAAAAGTAAATATGAGACATAAACTAGAGACTTTACTTTTTACTGTTAATACAATGTAAAAAGTAAATATGAGATTTTAGAGTGTTTGTCGAGTTTGTCTAGTAACAAAATAATACAAAGTAAACAAAAAAGAAGAATACAAAGTAAAAAGTAATAAATATTATGTCGGTCATAAACAAAAAGAATAATACACAGTAAAAAGTAAATATGAGACTTAAACTAAAGACTTTAGAGCTTAGGATTAGGTGGATCAGGTATTGCACTCAAGGAGCTATTCAAGAAGAGGTTTTCACCTCAGGAGATTTGATCCCTCTAATTTGGATCTATGCTGATATTACTCAAACTTATGACAAACCTGAGATTTTTATGTTCTGATTTTATTTCCAACGTCTCTTATGGATTTGCTACATTTCATATTGAATTGTCAACATTGGAACCAACTCTACACAATCTATTAGCAGGGCATTGATGTTTTTCAAAGGAAATGCAATGCCAATTCGCTAATATAAATACATATTAAGCTAGTTATATTAAAGTTTTTTTAAAGCAAATATATCAGTATTATGGTAAGATATTTTTATATAGGTTGGTGATATATGTAATGTTGTTCATTTTAGGTTCAAGTGATTTTCCTTGTGCAAAACAGTGTATATTATTTTGTAAAATTTCTCTCGTATTTAGTAGAAATATTGAGCATAGCGACGAATTACTGTTGTGAAATTTATTTTGGTTTATTCACTCAAATAAGGGACACACATCTTTGTTGTATGTAGAAGAAAATACCAATGATTAGCATATGCTTTATGCCCCTTTCTTGATGTTTTATGCCACTGTAAACTTCAAGAAAATTTGTGGCACGAGGGATGCTATGGACATATTTTTCGAGGAACTTCCACTTAGCTATATAAATCACATTAATGAGACCACTTGCTTTCATAAGAGACCCAATCTTCCATAGTGGTTTCCATCACTGACATGTTTTTGAGTCTCTTCTCACCAAACATTTCCTTGTGATCTAATTTGGGAGTATAGAACCCTAGGGTAGGGTTATTGATCAAAATAAGGAATAATCTTTTACATAATGTTCCCATTGGTCTCCTACATTTCCTTTCAGCCTCATAAAAGTTGTGCTTTTCTTTTCTATTCTTGGTGCTCAATAATAGTCATTTAATGGATAAGGAGACCGAACAAGATTGTAAATAAATTTCTCATGAAGAATGACAATTAGTTTTTTGGACAATGTAAAAACATCCCACAACCTATCTATAAGGGGTCTACACCTATCCTCACACTATCACCATCCCCCACTTCCCATGCAAATCATGATTTGTAAATTAAATGGTAGGCCCATGGCTCTTTTGTTACTCTAGGACGGTTCTTTTGTGGAAGTAAATTCAATGTATTTGCAATTAAATAATTGTCAAAATCATGCATCGGCGACATGTCACAGAAGCAAGATGTTAGGTTGGTTTGGTTAGGAAGTTGCACAAGATTGTTTGGATGACATGTAGCAGGTAAGGTCATGAAGGTATAAGGAAAAATCCAGTCAACATGTTGCAAGGGGGGCAAACTTGTCTACCAATCTTGTTTTAAAACCCAAGCATTCTCATATCTCTAACCTCTCATATGCTTCCTAAGCCTTGGTATTCAGTAAGCTCATTTCCTATCCGTTTGATCAATATACTTATCTGAGAAACATAGTGAGCAAGAACCAAATCATCCATACCTGCACTAAAACCATCTAAGGATAAAAATTCAATCAAAAAATGTTCAATTGAATTCAAGCACTTCATTGATGGTGTTCTCACATTTCATAACTTATGTCATATGAGGCCATGGCTCAAGGATCATGATTTTAGTACAAAGGTAAAAATAGAGACACTAGAATTCATACTAATGTCAAAGCATTTCAAAGGGGACATTAAAAGGTCGACCTAGGTATCCGGGGAACATAAAAATAAATAAGGAAAGAGGACCTTGCATCAAGTAGGTGTACAAGAGGGAGATACTATAGGATATATATGGTTTCTATGATGAATGAGCATCAGTTCAATCTTCGTCTATGGGATGTTTTTACATATCATTTCAACTATTTTCCTGTTGCTGCACTTATTGGTGAAAAGATTCTTTTTATGTAGGGTGACCTTTCTCTTGATTTGCATAGCTTGAATCCAATCAGACACATTCCAAGGAATACCATTCATCCATATAAATCATACAAAGGAATAAAAAGACACCATTCGCAAAAAACATACCATTCATCCATATAAATCATAAAGAGGAATCAAATTTGTAATAGAGGGAATCTTATTCCATTCCAAAACTGTGATATACTATAAAATGTACAATTCCTCAAGGATATTGAGGACCATCTGTCACGTACCCTCCCATCTATCCAATTCAAGGAAGGGAACATGATGCCAAATTCTGGGCTTTCACATAATCTCAGCCCACTCATTAGAATCATATGAATAAATCATTGTGTGCAGATGTAAAACAAATTAATTATGCATAGCGGAATTAAACTATCCACACACATTACTCATGCATACAACATATCAACAGTCATCAAATTAATATAGTGCAAAAGTAAATACATAGACAGAAAAACACTTATCTCCATTTTTGCAATTGTCCCAAACAACTAGCTATGTCACTGCAACATTCCACCCAGCCATAGGCCAGTTGTGTTCATCAATCTCTCAACACAACTGCCACCCCCGAGCTGGGCATGATTCTTACAAGGAAAAGGGGACATTCAGCTCATACACAGCCAATTAATCGTTTCATCTGAGCCAAGCTAGTCCATAGCTGGGTTTATCAGGCTACATTTGAACCCTGGATGCTTTCTCAAGCTCAAGCCAAAACAATGGATTTACCAACAGGATGGCCATGGGTTTTCCCCAAATCGTTTCCAACCAAAAAAGGATTGTGGGATGGGAAAAACAATCATAGGGAGGAAAACAAATTCTCCTCCAGCTATCTAAGCATTCAACATCCCAAACGGTCTCAATGGAGCCCCAACTCGATTTCCCTTCTTCCCCACTGGTATACAACACAAAAAACGCCCTTCTCCCAGCTGAGAACGAAGGAAAACACAGACAAACATGGCTGGAAAACGCCCAGGTAGCTCCCCACTCATGAGGGAGAGAAACTTGTTGATGGATAATGGATTGGAGGGAAATTCATGGCTCTTTTCTTGCCCAAGAAGCAAAAACGTGATTTCCCATGCAGGGTGGCTTTCCCATACCTGAATTTGGACAGCCATACCTCCCATTCCCCAAGGCATTAACTATCTCAACTAACTCTTGGGAGAAATCAATGATTGGGTACCAAAGACAACATGGGTAGTTGAGGGTTTAATGGGTTCTCTCATTGACACATGGATTGACTTGATTGGATCCAAGGGTTTGAATATTTCCCTCCCAATTCCTTGTAAAATCATGCCCCCATCTCTTGTTGCATTGCATAGCTAGTTGTGGGTATTTTATTAAAATGCATATTTACAATTCCAATGTGCCTAGCTAGCACGTAAACCATATGCATCACTAAATCGATGGTGGGGCCTTGGCCTTGAGCTCTTCACCACGATTTTATAACAATATTACATATTTTTCAATTATAATGCAATAGGGTCAAGACGGGGACATGACATTCCCCTCCCCTTGGAATAACACCATCCTCGGTGTTCCAACACTTCGGAATATATACCCACTTTACACATGCCTCAAATTCACAACTGGTGGCAGGTCTGTCCTACATTTCATCTCTTGAATTTGAACTTTCAGGATCAAGTCCTTTGGCTTCCACAAGCTTCTCCTGCTGGCTTTGACCTTCCATCTCTGCAAGTGGGCATTGCTCCACAACAATACCTTTCTTTTATTTACTTTCCAACTGACCCACAAGTCTGAAATTTTATGGATGCCCTTTCTTTCCATCCTGGAAATTAATTGAGGAAGATTTCCAGCCTAAACGAATAGCTTTTGGTCTGCTTGCATGATCAATGTCCATGCTGGATCTCACTTTTCTCACCAGCAACACTTGGCTAGTAATAGCTGCAATCAATGGCTTTCAGTTTCTCACCTGTGAGACTCATCATGTCAATTGCTATTAGGACAATCATAACACAATATTAAATTAGTTAATTTTCTTCCCAATTGACAAGGAAATTTTGTTCATGCTTCACTCATGAGATTTCCACACTTTTCATGCTTTCCCAACATACACATGAACTCATTCATGTTCATCCTTTCACAGGGAAATAACTAATTCAACATTCACAATTCATTTCAAGCAATAAACACAATCAACTTCCAGTCACAACATGCATTCAACAATCCTTTGTTTCTAAGATGCATCAGTCAAAAAGGAAAGAGAAGAGTAAGAGTTTTCCCTTCTTAGTCTTGTTTCAATCCGGAGTCACACCATCACTCTGGTTTTTGTGCTCCTTAGCCTCTTTCACTTCAATGTAAATGCTTGACGTGCCATTTATTGGCTATGAAACTTAGTGCCTAAGGTCTGTTTAATGCCTTTCAACTAGGGAACCCTTCCCCATTGTTGCTTACAGAACCTTTGGTTGCTATGACCCACACATGTCCACTAGCACCATCTTTCATTACTGCTCATACTGAGCTCTTTAGGATGGTCACATGTCCACATGCATCCCTAGGATGCCTTCATAGTTCTTGCTTCTAACAATACCTACACTCAAACATTGAATCAATTCACATGTTTAGTTTATTTTCATAGGGTTTATCTCCAAACGAGAATTTAAGAAAACACAACCGAATCATATACACAAGAAGCTACAAGATAAACAAATACTTATCTGCATTGGATGTCTTCACTTTATCCCACAGGATCCTTCTTTGCTTTACAATCCTTGGATTTCCCGTGGACACAATAATGAAGGTTGGGCCAGCACGCAAGCTACGCCACAACCATTCGAATAGGAAATGCCAGTCCAGTACATCGACTGGTTTATCAATCAACTCATTTAGCAATATGCTAGGCCAGTGCTCCGACTGGTTTTATTAATTAATTAGGAAATGTTTGGCTAGCACGCCGGTTGCTCCACAACATCAAGTGCTTAATGCTCCCACCAAATATTCTCTGAATTTATCGAGCATCAGTTACTCTCTGGATTTACCAAGAATTTTAGCGCCTAACCAGTTACTCTCTAGCTTTACCAAGAATTTATAGCGCCCGACCAATTACTCTCTGGTTTAACCAAGAATTTATAGTTCTTTTAGGGTCCTTGCTTTCCTGCAATGCCCAAGGTTTCCAACAAAGAAACAATAGTGTATCAGCTTAGTTGTTAGAAGACTTATACCTGAAATCTTCATTATTCCAAACAAGAAAATAAATGAAAATGAATACTTATTTGTCTTGTGCATTTCCTTTTCTGGTCCACAGGATCCTGCTTCGCTTTGCAAGCCTTGTGATCACCTATGGACTTGGATGTTTGGCCAACATGCATGTTGCTCCACAACATCAAATAGTTAATGCCCAACCATTACACCTTCACGCCGACTGGATTTACCAAGCATTCGTGGTGCCCAACCAGTCCCATACCTGGTTGGCCCTCTCCATTGCCGAGCCAACACATTCGTCTGGGTCATCGACCAATGGAAGGAAACTGTGCCACCAACCATTATAAGTCAAGGCTTTACCAATCTACCTTAGGCTTGCATCATCCTTTTACTAATACCTCCACAACACCCAAGCAAATAATGCCAAACCAGTACATCGACTGGGTTCATTAGGCATGCAACAACCCTTCATGTTCATAACAAATCTCCATCCACACAAGGATGGCACTCCTTCTCCCGGGCAAGCCAACAGTTCCCTTTAGGAACTCTATAGGTGTCTTTCTTGAATGCAGGCTATCATGGCCCCATGATACCCACTCATACTACACAAAGGTTACCACTGCTCATACAGTCCTCTTGAGCATCCTTTCTTTACTTTTCCTCTGAATGTGCAACACCAAATTGCACCTGTGTAAGCTGATAGCATAAGAAGGATAAGCAGACTCATTAGTATTGCTGCTCCAAAATTGTAACCATACTTCATAACATTCACTATCAAGTATTGAAACACCAGGAATGCGTCCATTCCCTTAGGGTGTAGTCAATATTGACAACCCTATCATAACCCAGCACCAGAAAGGTGTGCACTCCCTTTCGGATGTGAGACATATAGGCCCTAATCATACTCAAGCAGTCTGGAATAATAATGAAATAAATAAACATGCTTTGCATATTAAATCTAGTAACCAGACATGTATATTATGAGTTAGGGTTACAAAATACTTATCCCTTTTCAGATGTATCCTTCCTTCATTTGTGAAGAATGGGGGATCCCTTCTCTGAGTCAACAGTACTTCGGTTTGCCACCCCAATATTTTCACGCTCCATAATCCACACATGCCTTCTTGGCATAATTTTTCCATTTCACTCACATGGCTTCCCAACATGCAGTGCAGCTGGGACATTATCAACATTTACAATGGCGTTTCACCTGAAACCCATTTCCAAAGCATGGGACCCTTCCCATCTACTTTGGATTCTGCAGGCCATCACACATGGTCTTCCTGCAATGTGTCATCTTGGCACACTTTATCAACTCGCCAAACAGTCAGCAACATTTATCAATAAGCCTCAAATATGATTGTTCCATAACCAATCAATAACATTAATAATTAATTTCAATATGAATTTACAATTCTGTCTTCTACAGAAATTGATTTGCTTAGCAATGAGGCCCTCCTCATATTGTTTGGCTCTTGTAAGTGGTATCACTCTGTCCATTATGGTTTCACCCTTCCTACCATACATGAACATCCACCTACAACATGTCCTCCTAACACAATTTTATATAAGCCAAACAGTGGTTAGCAATTATAA
Organism: Larix kaempferi; assembly: GCA_027924585.1. Lineage (NCBI taxonomy): Eukaryota > Viridiplantae > Streptophyta > Pinopsida > Pinales > Pinaceae > Larix > Larix kaempferi. Next base: position 16,998,270 of record BSBM01001219.1, on the reverse strand, counting down.
GCAAACTTCAAATCTGAAATTTACAAATCTGTTTTCCTACAGAATTTAGATTTGCAACCACGAGAACCTTCTCATAACCTTTGGCTTCTACACATGGTATATCCCGTTCTTTACTATGGACTTATCCTCATTTCCATACACAAGACTTTTCTACCTTAAAAATGAAACTTCAATCAGCCAAACACGTTGTGAGTATCTATGCATATAATACTTTCATTGCCACAACAGTTACTGAAGTGATCTCAGAATTATAAAACTCAATAATTCAACCACCTTCAGCTGTTAACATTTGAAATGCAATGAAATATATACATTTCTATATATGCATCATTATCACAATAAAATTGCAAGACACGGTCACACTATCCATGCAATTTAAACAAACTGTAAATACTCATTACTTCACGTCCATATTCCTTTTATGCAACTCTGTCCTTCCAACAGAGCACTCTGGTAGCCCATCAACATTTCCACCTTCTTCATGCAATCATTCTCCTGCATTCACAGCAGCTCATGAAATGGTCTTAGAATTAACAATAGTTCACCATTTCATCGATTATCTTATTGCATTAAAACATATATATCACAACCATGCATTCACACAATGCATCTCAACATGTGCACCTGCACATATGTATGCACATTCACAACATTTACATAATATTTTAATGTGCATTTACTTAATGCATAACTTCTCAATACAACCTTGCATTAATCCAGGAATACTAGGCATTTCAACATATTATGGCTTAACCATGCCTATCTCATATGGCATACACTACAACAGGACCATAAGTCATCACTTGCTTTGGTTGTTAAATTCGCAACCAACATACACAAATGGTATGATATAATTTCATATGAATGCATTGAGGTTTCTAAGAAACTATAGGGTGTAAGGTTCCTTACCTTCACTTACCCACACCCGACCATACTTGGTAGGATTATATTCACATTGAGGAACTCAGTCTCACATGCAAACAATTCAACATAGTTTAAACATAGTTGAAGGGATCTTACCAAATCTCCCTTCAACATTCATGCAATTAAGCATAAATAACCATTACCTGCATGGATGTCATTAACATCGCTTGATGTTACCTGATCAATTGGCCTCTTACCAAGGATACACAGTCCTTTTGCCAACATCATGATCACAGATTTGTTGCACCATCCTTTCTTCGTAAAGCTGTTGGTCATATGCAACAATATCATCCACATCCTTAGCTATGCTTCGGTTATCTTTGGTCCTACAACCAATGCGAACATGACTAATTATTAGAAACCACAATAATTATCTTCAGTGGATCATTGCATATGTAAAGCCTCACTATTTTATCCATATGCAATATCATATACATTCAAAAACATTTTCACATACACTGTGCAATGTTTCTTAATATGCCATCCAGTGCATAGTCATATCATCTATCTAATTTCTCGCATTTTCATTCATGCTTCTATGGTCTGATTCATACAACCATTATCAACTACATTAATTGTCATCAGCCATAGACAATACCATTAATGGGCTATTGCATGTGTAACTTCACTATTTTATCAATATGCAACATCATGCGCATGCATTATGCAATGACTCTCTACTCATGCCCACTAATTCATATGCATTATTCTCTTGCATTTCTAGCATCCCTATGCCATAATTTCCAGTATATAAAACTCAGGAAATAAAAACACAATAGCAAGAGAGGAGTTAAGGAATTCTCCCTTTCCAATTCCTCATTATGACATGGATTCCCTCCTCTACATCATAGCTGATCCTTTTCTTGGCTTTCCTACCAAGCATACAAGTAATCATTAGCTATGATCTTCTCATGAATTAGCAATTCAACATATACCTACGTGTAATCATTCATTCTTGTTACTTTCCAAATATGCAATTCTTATGCTATAAACAGAAATAGTTTAAGGTGAGGAACCTCCCTTTTATTGACATTGCCTTTCTGCTCCCATTGCTCTTCCGCAATGCATATTACAACCAATTACTCATAATAAGGTCTCCACAGTCTTCTTATGCAATTCCTGCTTCTCATCCCAAGCATAGAGAATGCATTTCACATTTTCAACGACTGTCTCCGGGGGACGACGGGGGTCAAGGGGGCTTGCCCCCTTGTGGCTTCCCTGCGCCACTGCAGGGCGGTTCGAGGGTAGCGGCCTTATTTTTTTTTATATTTTTAAATCCTTCGATTTCGCGCAATCTGGCGCATAAGTTCCACGGCATTTTTCGACTGTTGGCACCTGAAAAATCTCCCTGGAAAACAACTGAAATTCCCTGTTTCGGAGGATTTATCGTTTCTCCTCCGACCCGTGTTGGACCAACTCACCGAGTTCTTTCGACCGTTGCGGAGAAAACTCGCCCATTTTCTCCGACCGTTGCGGATAAACTCGCCCATCTCTTTCGACCATTGCGGAGAAACTCGCTGAGTTCTTCCGATTGAAACTCAACTTTTCCTTCCGACACGTAGCGGAGCAACTCGCCGATTTCTTCTGGTTTGGAGAACTTAAAAAATTTCGGCCAACCATTTCGGAAAAAGCTCGCCAGTTCGTTTTGTCGTTTCGGCGAAAACTTGCCAACTTTTTTCGCCATTTTGGAAAAAACTCGCCAACTTCTTCCGCCGTTTCGGCGAAAACTCGCCAACTTTTTTTGCCGAAATTTTCCTTCCTTTTTCGGTGAACTTATTGATTTTCTGTTGGTTTGTTGCAGAGAAACTCGCCAAGTTTCACCGCTAACTTCAGCGCAAACTCGCCAGTTCTAGCCGGAAACTTCAGCGCAACTCAGTGAGGTTCGCCGAAACACATCGGCTCAACTCCATGAGACTCACCGAATCAGTTAGGAAAAACACTTAGAGAATTTTTGAAATTTTGGAAAATTTTCTTAATGGTCTATGCGGCACAGGAAGCATACTTACCTCTGCAACTGTGATAGGTAGACCATGAAGGCCCAATGCTGCAACCAGCAGCTCTGATACCATTTGTCACATACCCTCCCATCTATCCAATTCAAGGAAGGGAACATGATGCCAAATTTTGGGCTTTCACATAATCTCAGCCCACTCATTAGAATCATATGAATAAATCATTGTGTGCAGATGTAAAACAAATCAATTATGCACAACGGAATTAAACTATCCACACACATTACTCATGCATACAACATATCAACAGTCATCAAATTAATACAGTGCAGAAGTAAATACATAGACAGAAAAACACTTATCTCCATTTTTGCAATTGTCCCAAACAACTAGCTATGTCGCTACAATGTTCCACCCAACCATAGGCCAGTTGTGTTCATCAATCTCTCAACACAACTGCCACCCCCCAAGCTGGGCATGATTCTTACAAGGAAAAGGGGACATTCAGCTCATACACAACCAATTAATCGTTTCATCTGAGCCAAGCTAGTCCATAGCTGGGTTTATCAGGCTACATTTGAACCCTGGATGCTTTCTCAATCTCAAGCCAAAACAATGGATTTACCAACAGGATGGCCATGGGTTTTCCCCAAATCGTTTCCAACCAAAAAAGGATTGTGGGATGGGAAAAACAATCATAGGGAAGAAAACGAATTCTCCTCCAGCTATCTAAGCATTCAACAGCCCAAACGATCTCAATGGAGCCCCAACTCGATTTCCCTTCTTCTCCACTGGTATACAACACAAAAAACGCCCTTCTCCCAGCTGAGAACGAAGGAAAACAAAGACAAACATGGCTGGAAAATGCCCAGGTAGCTCCCCACTAGTGAGGGAGAGCAACTCGTTGATGGATAATGGATTGGGGGCCAATTCATGGATCTTTTCCTGCCCAAGAAGCAAAAATGCGATTTCCCATGCAGGGTGGCTTGCCCATACCCGAATTTGGACATCCATACCTCCCATTCCCTAAGGCATTAACTATCTCAACTAACTCTTGGGAGAAATCAATGATTGGGTACCAAAGTCAACATGGGTAGTTGAGGGTTTAATGGGTTCTCTCATTGACAGTTGGCTTGACTTGATTGGATCTAAGGGTTTGAATATTTTCCTCCCAATTCCTTGTAAAATCATGCCCCCATCTCTTGTTGCATTGTATAGCTAGTTGTGGGTATTTTATTAAAATGCATATTTACAATTCCAATGTGCCTGTCTAGCACGTAAACCATATGCATCACTAAATCGATGGAGGGGGCTTGGCCTTGAGCTCCTCACCATGATTTTATAACAATATTACATCATTTTCAATTATAATGCAATAGGGTCAAGACGGGGACGTGACACCATCAAATAGCAACCTATCATGTCCGAGATATAACTATGATCAATTTTTTTTGGCTTCTTACTTATTTTTACATATGCCATAAGTGTGTCATCCATTTTAACCCCCCCACTTATTGAGCCTTGTTTTGTTCTTGAATGGCTTTGCGTCCTCCCATGGAGTGTATGCCTGCGTTGGGAATAATGGCACTGTGAGGCCGTGTGATCGCCTAAAATTACAAAAATATTTAAATTAATGAGGTCAGTTATTAATCATTGAAAAAGTTCATTAATTAAAAATACACATGCAAAGTTATTTACCTAGTTCACAGGTTAAGACCGTTGGAATGATTGGCACATGCTCCTCTACTCGTAGAGGGACTTCAGCTGCATGCACTGCCATTGAAACAATGCAAAAATTCGTAATAAACGTATAAGTATACAAAAATTCAAATGAACAATATCAAAATGTACAAAATCAATAAATCATATACAATTTTATAGCTACAATGTTATTTACCTAGTGCACTAGTAGATACCGTTGGAATGGTTGGCACGTTATCCTCTGTTCGCAGAGGGACTTCAACTGCATGCCCTGCCATTGAAACAATGCTAAATTGGTAAGTACACAATTATAAATGTATTCATATACATAAATTCAAAAGTACAACAATTAAAAGTACAAAATCAATAAGTCATATATGATTTTATAGATACAAAGGTATTTACCTAATGTAGTAGTAGAGACCGTTGGAATGGTTGGCACGTGCTCCTTTACTTGCATATGGACTTCCACTGCATGCCATTCCATTGAAACAACGCTAAAATTTGTAAGTACAAAATCATAAATGTATAAGTATACAAAAACTCAAAAGTACAATAATTAAAAGTACAAAATCAATAACTCATATACGATTTTATAGCTACAATATTATTTACCTAGTGCACTAGTAGAGACCGTTGGAATGGTTGGCATACCTCCAAACCCCATTGGCATACCTCCAAAACCCATACCATACCCCCAAACCCCATATACATATAATTGTTTACACAAAACTGAAACCCCACTCTCAAATACCAATCCCACAATGAATTTGAAACCCCCAAAACAAAAACAAAAATTAAGACTAAATAAAGTAAACTATACAATTGGAAGAAAAAATTGGGGAAACTGAAATAGTGGGAAATTCTTACCTTGATCCAATGGGATACCTAATAAATCTCTTCTAGACCCAATGCTCTCTACAATATTACGTGGGAGGATGGGTAACATCTTTTGCCAAACTGGACCTTTCCCGTCTCTGTACCACCATTGATCCGTTCATAGAACGACGGGGTACCATCGCAACGTTTTACATTTTGTCCCATTACTATCTTTAAACCAACACAATTTTGTGGGTTTACCGTCGAAATTTTAATATCTCATACAAATGTTCGACGTTTTGGCCATGTTTTCGATGGATTGTTTTTGCATATTCTATTTTATGCCATCGGTAGATGAGTACACTAATGTTGGTCGACCGATAGCCTGCTCTTATTAAAAAAAAAGATTGGCCCAACATGTAATTGATTGAAGGATGTATCTTGTGAGTTAATCTTAACCCAATCTTCCATAGTGGTTTCCATCACTAGGATAAGGTGACAAAGAATAAATACATGATTTAGAACTGACATGGAAAAAGAACAACACACAATAATTTAGAGTTGTGCAACAATTATCATAGAAATTGGGAAACAATGCAGTAAACAAGGTTTTAGAAATATGCAACAAACAATATTGATAAAATAGACTCTTCAACTGTAGATAATATAGGAAAAAATTCTTGAGAAGGTATGGTAAACAAGTCAGGCCCAAGAGGTTTTTGAAACTACCATACACAAATTCACTTATACATCCTTACTCTAAAGCCTAAGAGCTTTTATCTAATGAGAATTCCCACTTTTGCTTCATTATATCTTTCTCATGTAGGATTATTGAAAAAAGTTCGAAAATTACAATTGACCAACATACAACTATGTTAACTAACAATAACAAAACAATATTTGTTATAGGTGTAATGGAACAAAATATTTCTTAGTAATGCAACATGCCAACAAAAAATATATTTTCTTTAGATAGCAACAATAAAAGTTACTGCCACAAACTCTTCAACCAAACAAAGAAACAAAGACCTTTGAGACAAAACACAATGGGAAAGTGTGCATGGGAGTCTTGCTCAAATTCAACTCAGCATAGCTAAAGCCAACTAGTGTCCAATGTATAAACTCCAATAGCTATTTCCTTGGGTCCTATTGGTGTTAATGTTGAAAAGGCTTCTTAACGGTAAATATATGTTATGATATAGTCTAATATTATCTACATGGTGTACAACCTCACCTTTATGGACACATTATATGGTAAATCAAGTTTCTTGTAGAAGCCCTCTAGTCAATAATGTCATATATGAATATTCCCCCCTACTACAAGGTAAGCCATAGTCTTTCTACCTATCCATATGACTATTCACCACATAGTTTGAGATGTTTGGGTTTTATTCACCATATAGTATCAAGGACACAATTTAGCGTCTAGTGTCATGGAGTTTATTATTAAAATGATACGCAATAGAGATCATATGTGCAATAGTACAACACATATATTATTTCTCATAGATAGGGTTCATATTACTCAAACTTGTGACAAGCATGCGATTTTTATGTTCTGTAGTTTGATTTTAGTTCCTACATCTCTTATGGATTTGCTACATTTCATATTGAATTGTCAACATTGGAACCAACTCTACACAATCTATTAGCAGGGCATTGATGTTTTTCAAAGGAAATGCAATGCCAAATTGCTAATATAAATACATATTAATAGTGTTTGATGCACATGGACCGAGTTATATTAAAGTTTTTTTAAAGCAAATATATCAATATTTTTATGGTAAGATATTTTTATATAGGTTGGTGATATATGTAATGTTGTTCATTTTAGGTTCAAGTGATTTTCCTTGTGCAAAATAGTGTATATTATTTTTGTAAAATTTCTCTCGTATTTAGTAGAAATATTGAGCATAACAACGAATTACTTTTGTGAAATTTATTTTGGTTTATGCACTCAAGTAAGGGACACACATCTTTGTCGTATGTGGAAGAAAATACCAATGATTAGCATATGCTTTATGCCCCTTTCTTGATGTTTTATGCCACTGTAAACTTCAATCAAATTTGTGGCACGAGGGATGCTATGGGGTAAATGTTCTTGTAAGGAACTATGTGCTCAAAAGATGAATTATGGGAAATAAAAATTGGAACAAATATCTGAATTGAATAGATTGGTTAAGTAATAAAATATGTTAACTAACATAAAAATGACATGAAGGAAACAATGAAACTCATATTAGTTATCATATTAGTTATTAGAATGACTTGGAGGTATCAAGAAGTGGTTCAAGTCTTGAAGGAATATGGTGGTTAATATGATGCTCATGAATATGAAGATGATGATGATGGTGACGATGTGGATGATGGTGATGATGAGGAGGATGATGCCGACAAAGAGTAATATGATCACGATGATGGTGATGACGATGAAAATGGGGATGATGATGATGACGGCAGAGACGACGACAACGATGATGATGATGGTGGTGGTGGTGGTGGTGGTGATGACGATGACAATGGGGATGATGATGACGATGATGATGATGATGATGATGATTATCACGATGATGGTAATCAAGATGACGACCATGAGATGTGCATGATGAACATTGATGGAAATGATGATTACGCGAGGACATATGGTATCCTTGAGCCTTGAAACTATTCCATACCATAAAGCACACACCTAGTCTAACCATGTCAAATTCCAACGCATACAAGCACAATTTGAAGAAATTTCAACGTTGGCCCCATTCACTACTCACTATATGAGGTCGATGAAGATGATGTTGAGGATGAAGACAAAGAATATTACAAGGCTGATGCACCACTAGTGAGTATGATGAATATTTTATTTCCCTGAGTTGATAACCATGCCATGATGTAAAATAAAAATATTTTCCAATCGAAAAAAGTGGATTAAATGGTTTGCATTTGAGCGAGATGAGAGTTATGATGTGATGAGGATTATGCGAGGACATGAGCCATCCTTGAGTCTTGAATATGATCATGAATATCATGATGATGACGATGAAGATGAGCTTCTCTTCGTTTCGAGAATAATTTATTCTCTACTGAACAGGGCCAACCACGTGAAGGTGGAAGCTCATATGCCCCCCCCCCCCACATATTCTTTCTCAATACCCCTTGACCTAATTTGACATAATAAACAACATTTAACATACAACATGGAAAATTGCATAAACATGAAGTAAACAACATTAGTAAATTATTTGAAGATAATAAAAGGAAGAAACATATAATTACTACATACCTTGTATATTTGATCATTTTGATATTCTTAATCATCTTCTTCATCCAAATCAACATTTTATGTATCATCTACTTTAGAATTGACAATCAAATGATTAACTGTATCAATATCGCTTTCGAATGTATCATTTGGTTCAATTTCTTCAGGTTCTTCTTCTGTCGACACATTTGGTTCAACTTCTTCAGGTTCTTCGTCTAACATGACATCTTCTAAATCATACTCATTAACCTATACATGATCTTGATCGTATTCATTATCAAGTACTTCTTCCTCTACATGATACTTTACAGGCCTTCCTCTTGGATCATATCTAACAACAAATGACCAAACCGCTTTACCTAGAACATCTGAGTAAATGACCTATTCACATTGGCTTGGAAGAACATAGGGATTTGTTCCTGGCTCAACCTTCCTTGTATTAACCATGGGAAATCCATTATTATGTTCAATAATAGTTCTCTCAGGATCATGTTAATTCATTCGTAACCTGTACCATTTGACATCAAACAAAACTAATTTAAAGGACACTCAATTATCATTCATTCAAATACCCATAATATATATTTTCAGATTCTTCTGAATGTCTATCACTTCTAGAGGAAACATTAATGACCTGGAACACTACAGTTATCCCATAATAATAAAAAATTCCTCTTTTCATCCAACTTTGTAATGTGAAATTTACGACCATTGCACCACATAGCCTTGTGGTGTTTCAACTACAATATTCCAGACACATAAAAAATGCATTGTCGATTAATAAGCATATTAATATAACTTGGAAATTAATATCCCGTGCAGAAAAGAAACAAAACGAACACATTAATATGATAACACAAAAGTTAATGATATTAAATGTTTATCTTTCAAACCATATGATAAATCACTTTCCCTCTACGTAAGATTAGTATCTTGATCAAGATGAGCTCTTTTAACCAATGTAGACACCCCTTCCCATGATAACCTTCCATTATGTACTTGTTTACATATTTCAATCCATATGTTCATCCAATCAAGATTGTTAGCGATGTTTAAATGTAGAGCATCCCACTCTCTACCACCTATATGAAAAAAAAAAAAATCGTCAAATATTACATATCATGCTAAAAAAGTACATTACAGACAAAAAGTACAATATACCAATAATAAGTACTATATACAAAAAAACTTGAAGTCAAATGCATTATAAATATACACCATATAATTACCTTTCACTTTACGCAATCTACCTTTCCCCAACAGGTGCTCCCCTTGGAATTTGTTATGAAGTTCACATACCAAATGCACTCCACTTGCATATTTGATGCTAATAATGGAATATATTGAGTAATATACACCATGGATTGATATACCATATATCCCTCCACCATAGAACCCCCAGGACGTGCTCTTTGTCTAACCAAATCCTTCAATGATTTCAAGTGCCTCTCCACCATCCATATTGACCTTGCGTGTATAGGTCCGCACATTTCATTCTCCTCAACTTGGTGTATGAGGTAGTGTTCTTGTGCATTGAAGAATGTCAGAGGTAGATACCTTTTCATTTCACACATTAGCTAAGGAATTCTTCTCCTCCAATACTTTATATCTTCTTTATGAATTTATTTTGACGACAAACATCTACAAATGATGTAAGGAAATCATATGTTTCAACGAAAATATTATATACATTAGTACAAGAAAAATAGATGTCATTAAGTTTGACAACAAATTGAACACATATTTTCCATATAGATCGCTAATTACCTCATGTATTTTCCAAGATCATATATAACTTGTTTGACATTGCTGTCAAAGCTGTCTAGGAGAGATAGAGGCAGGACATACTGTAACCATAAAAATGAATCATTATTAATTTGTTTCAAAAGTGGTCAAAAAATACAAAAGGAAAGTCTACCAATATATAAATATATAATATACCCAAATAATTACCTTGATGAAGGTATGCCAATCATGAGTTTTTACCCCACTATATTCGCCTTTCTTTGTTAAGATGTTATTTTTTTTGAAGAAAATCCTATGGGAAACTTAATTTTCTAAATGACCTCTTTAACATCATTGCTTTGTTGCTCTATCAGTAACCAGTGAAGGCTTATATTTCAATCTCCATCACTATATGAATGAATCACACTTTGCAATGCATGATTGGCTTCCTGAATGTCACTACAAAATTTGGCAATCTTTTATTTGTCACGCCTACCATCTAATATTCTCCATAATGTTTCTGTTACATTCTTCCCGATATGCATTGTATCAAACAAATGAACTATTTGTAGGTCCTCATAGTAGGGAAACCTACTAAATTGTATGGGATAACTTTTCATTCCTTGTGGAATCCCATTAATGCCTTGCCGTCCTCCATGAAGGATAAAATAAATTACAACAATAATTGTCAATTACGGTATACAAAATGCAATAAAAATAAATATTAAAAATAATAAAACATATATGATACATAGACAATTTGCGTACCTCGACGATTTATATTATATTTCACCTTCCATAGGCGGGGAGTCATTCTTCATGGTTTTAATCCAGTATCTTCTTTCCCATTGAATTTTCTTTTTCAGTTGTTCGATACTAATGGTTCATAGAGAGGAAGTGTCTATACTCATCAAACACCTCCTTTCCTAAACATCTTGAACGATGAGATTTCATTTTAGGACCACAAACTGGACATGCAAATTTACCCTTTGTTTGAAGACTTGCAAGAGATAGATTATTGTCAATTATATATATATATATATATATATATATATATATATATATATATCTATATCTATATCTATATCTATATCTATATATAAAGGGAAAAATATTTAAATTAAAACATGCACGATATCTTGATAAAATTATATACTATTAAACTCCAGTGAAACGTCACATACAAAAAAAATGTGTTAGCCTTGGGGCATCATGAATTGTCCATAAAAGTATTCCACGGAATTGAAATTCCTTTTTCTCTTTTGGCCTAGACATGTCATACATAGTGATGCCAACCCATAATTGAAGTAGCTCGCCGATAAGAGGCTCGATATATACATTCATATCTTTAACTTGGTACTTACCTAATTTTTTCAAAATACATGTAATTAATACCATTTGTACATAATAGCAAATAAATAAGTATAAGAAATTATGCAACAAATAAGAGAAATGAAATGTTAGGTTAAAAAAATTGTAAACAAATACCTTGCACAATCATTCGCAACATTATGTGATCCCTCTTTATTGACATCCAAGGAGGAATGTTATTGTTGATAACAAAAATTGGCCACACTGAGTAAATAGACCTGACCTTTCCAAATGGATTGGCATTGACAGCTGCCAATGAAAGCCTAACATTACGAGGTTCTTATTTGAAAAATGGCCATTTTTCCTCGATGTTCCTAAATATAGAACCATATGCATGCATTCAAAGAACACCATATCCACTTATGTTCCATGCATGGTAATCCATAAATTGTGCTATGCTTTTGCACCTAAACAATCGCTTCAAATGTGGTATTATGGGAATGTGACGAAGAACCTTGTGAGGAACCTTTTTTGTTAGTTAATCGGTTCGAAACCTACTGATATGACATTGTAGGAATTATGTTTCCAACTCATATTATCCATAATATATAATATGATCATTAGGACATGCATGAATAATTTGATACTCCATTCCAATATATTTCATAATGGAAGATAAATATCTGTATGTGATAGGAAATATATTTGACTGTGGTAACATAAATTCACCTGAAAATCTACAACATAAAAAATAATTAGTTAATGTAAAGAACATTAATTGTACTAAATATTGCAAAATAGAAAAAAAAATATAAACTTATCACAATGTGATGAAACATACCTTAGGATCTATGTCATACAATTGTTTGACAAACCATTTAAAACCTTTAAGTTCATCAATAATCATGTAGTGGAGAGAAGATTTTCTCTTGAGCCTTCATAAAGTGGTTGTTTTTCCTTGTCAAGTAGAGTTATATCATGAATATCATGAAAGTTGTCATCATTCATTTGAGTGAACGTGTCTTGGATCAATCTATTTGTTCCATCATATTAAATGTCTATGTTATGATTGTCATCCTCTTCCATAGGATCATTAACTTCATGATCTTCAGTATTCACTCCATATTGTTAAGCTTGTGAACCATTATATCTACTTGTACTTAACACATCTGATGTTGGACACCTAGGGGGCATTGTCTTTATAATTCAAAACAATTAAGCAAAATTAGTGTGTCAAATATGAACAATATAAACACATATAATGAATAAATAAAACTTACCAAGGGATGGTAATCATTCCCCCCTTCAATGTGTCCATTTTTTATACAATGTATTTTAGCTCTTTTTCATCAAAATTCTTCTGAGATTAAATCCCTCGCATTCAGTACACAGGAAATACAATTTGTCGTCACCCCTTTTCCTGAAATCCTCCCACAACCTATCAAGAATTGTTTCATTTTCTTCAACACCAATGTTATCCTACATTATTCCCTCTTAAAATAGAGTGATGAGTATCTCATAGAATGGAATAGTGGAGTATGACTTGAAAGCTAAAATAAATATGCTTTATGTTTGGAAAAAGGTCCTTATATCCTTTTTGAACTGTCGCAATTATAGCAAAATTATCGAAATGTATATTAAATTTCTTATATTTATAAAATATTGAAACCGTTCATATTCCGATGCATGTTAACTTAGTCAAAGTTGAATTTTTCAACATCCAGTAGTCAAAAGTGACTGTTGCAAAAATCTAACTGTTATCCATAAGGTGTTGGTGGTCCGATGGTATGCCATCGAAATACCCACAAAACCTAATTAAATATCGAAGTTGCAGCAGTTAATGAATAAATTACCATACATTGGCGTTAAGATGTGGGAGTACCGACGGTTCAATAATGTTCATCGATAAACTAACAAATGCGGGGTAAAATTAAAAAAAAAACCAAAAAAATTAGATTTTTAACAAGATTTTTCGATGGCCTTTCTGTATCGTTGGATTTTTTCACTGAATTTTGATCCTAAATGTTATAGTGATCTCATATTGATTCTTTTATACTACTTCCCATGCTTCCTCTGTCACTTCCTGTTGGCACCCCAACAACCCCCCTTAGAATTTCTGTGAAATATAGGGGCCCCCATTTGAAATTTTGTAAATAGTGATTTCAATTGGCTTTGATTTCTTTGTTTGATTTTGTTGATTGGTTTGATGGCATATTTTGGTTGTGCATGCTTGGTCTCTTGCTCTTTATTGATTCTTAGGTTCATGAGAATTATTTGATTTTTAAATCCAAAACCATTATGAAATAATTTCTATTGTTAAATATTATGTAGTTAGGACACTTGTTTCATCACTCATATAACTCATTAAGTGATTGACTATGATGGTAGTCCTTATCCATAATTTTTAACAAGGATTGTTTATTTTGGGATCAGCTATCTAAAATGACTAAGGGGTGCATAAAACCCTTGGATCGGGATGATACCCCCTTTGTTGGCCTTCTACATATTTTTAGGACAACACTTCCCTAACTTGTTTTCCTATTTTTTCCAAGTCATCTTTTGTGAGCGAGTGGACAACTAGATCTTTTACTGACCTCTTATTCTTCCTTTGTGTGGAAGGTCCTACCTCAGTCTATTCCTTTCTCTTTTCACCCACCTATGGTGTAGTTTCTAGCGTATTGTCGTGTATGCCGTTGCCTTGTTCCTATTCACTATCTTGTTGGTCGTCTTCTCTGTTATCTTGCTCTCCATTTGGTTCTTCATCCAAATCATTTCCCTGCGCCTCATATTGCTTCCACTACTCTTAATTTGTGAGTGGGATTCTCCACTCATCATCCCAGTTGTTCACAATCGCGCTATCATATTCCCCCATTAGCCTAAAAAGTGTTGGAAACCATACTTTTTCTGGATCTCTTTTGGACTAAATATACATGTGGTGCATCCCGGACCTAAAATGTGAAATTCCCTTATACATGTCCACTACATGATGCTTCATGTGCGGCATTGTCCTAATGATATGTCGAATAATGTCATTGTAGACAAACAATGTCACATTATTCTTAATATGCGTCCTCTTGAGCTTAGTAAACCATATATTAGCATATGTAGCTTCCAAACACGATTTATGCACATCATCCATGAATTACGAATCATCTGGCTCCCTCCAAACAGCTAAGGCAATCAATATCAATAACCATGCATAATGGAATAGTTGCTCATTTTCTTGTGCTTCTTTGCAATCCTCCAAAAAATCATTAACTAGAAATGTTGCCCAATTCAGTTTTATTCCCTTTATGCACATTTTCGTTGCTGCTATGATCCCTACTGTGACCTGACCCTTGTGAATCTTCCTGAATAACTTGCAATCCAAGACTTGAGTTGCAAAAATGAATGCATCATCATTAATACTCGCCACATCCAATCCTCGCTGTCCTATGTGGGTACCAAACTTATCCTTCATTCTTTTAGCTATCCCTTTGTCCTACTGGTGGTACACCATACCTCTTCGTGATTCTCTTTCCCCTTGGAAATTTCCTACAATTGGATCCTTAGCACAACAAGATGCATCTAGACCTGAGCCATCCCCACGTTTCTCTTTCCTACCAGGGATGCTTCCAACTTCATATCCAACTACAATGCATATGTATGTGTTATGATCTTCTACTACATCAGGGGGCCTCTTATATGTGGCAACAACCCCACAATGAACCATTCTTTATGTTTCTCTTTGGGAATTTGAAATTCCACCTTATCCATTAATGCTTTGAATATTTGGTCAAATTTCCATACTGTCTCATTTGACAACTCTCTAATTTCCTTTAACTCAATAATATACAGGAACCATTTATTGGTGTGTGGGAAGAACCAAGGTTCATCATAAGTTTCACCAAAAAAACCCAAGGCATATCCCCTTTCGACATCACCTGCGAGTAAGTGAAGTCTCACTTGAGGTATCTATGGGAATTGCAGGAACCAAGCTTCTATAGTTTTGAAGGGATGTGATCATTCATCTAATAGATCTACCATTCATTCAGTTAAAAAATTTATCATTCGTTCATTTACTGCACAATATAATTTCTTACTCATGGGAATAAATAACACATTCACGACAGCAGCATAACATAACATCCATGTGTGCATCAGACATAATCATTCATCACATTCCATGCAAGTGCAAGGTACTACAAACAGAGGTACTCAATCTAATTATCAATGTGAAAGTATTACATAACCTGCGTAGTGCACAACCATTCTCTGTTACAGACTTCAACTACCCATCATTACACAACAAAACAATGACTCATGACTATTCAAGAGAACAATTGTCATGAGCAAAACTTCCCCAGCATAAATAACAAAATTTCAGCAAAAAGTTCTTCTAACTCTTAAAACCATTACATATTTATAGATCAAAACATGGGTTGATCCCATTACAAAGTGGACAAAAAACCTAATTAACTTCTAACCAACTTCCGCCTTCTACATGGTTTTGGTCCAATTCCTGATTTGTCCCATGGTCCATCTCTGGTGCGCGACATCCAAGACAGGTCCAAAACCCACACCAACAAGATCATTGAAGAAGCTATCAACAACAAGAATCTTTGGTTGATCGATAGCGGCTACAACAACCACATGATTTGTAACAATGTATTGTTTTCAAGTTTGGATAGCTTTGTCACATTTGAAATCAAGCTATAAGATGATTATCTTTTAAAAGCACAATGTAAAGGTGTTGTTTCAGTTTTAACTAAGAAAGACAAAAATAAGGACATATGTGATGTTTTTATGTACCTAGTCTGAACCATAACTTGATGAGTGTAGGCTAGATGAGCCAACATGGTTATTAGGTCATATTCAAAGTTCCCACCTATACAATCCTAGATAAGCCACCTACTAAGAGACTCATAGCACAAGTTGAAATGACCAAAGATAGGATGTTTTCCCTAATGTTGAGAAGCCTAAATAAGTCATTGTCATATGCATAGAATGTCTCAAGCATTGATTAGACCTGGGTTTTGCACCTTAGGTATGGTCATGTACCCTTTAGTAGTCCTAGTGTTTTGTAAACAAAGTCCATGGTCAAAGATATACCCCTTATTAATGAACAACATAATTCCTATGAAACTTGTATCCTGCCAAACACCCAAGAGATAGTTTTACATATGCATCTTTTATGGTGAAAGCACACCTTGATTAATTGGTGCATATAGGCC
Organism: Larix kaempferi; assembly: GCA_027924585.1. Classification (NCBI taxonomy): domain Eukaryota; kingdom Viridiplantae; phylum Streptophyta; class Pinopsida; order Pinales; family Pinaceae; genus Larix; species Larix kaempferi. The sequence goes on along the minus strand of BSBM01001219.1, from coordinate 16,981,369 downwards.
TTTGTGGTCCTATGCAAACTATAATTTTCCCAAATTTTCTATGGACTTAGTAAGGTATTTGGCCTAAGTCACCTAGTCATTTTCTCATAAGTAATTATATAGGAGGTTGTAATACCCCATGTGTTAATCCTCAGCCATATGTAATAATTGTTATTATTATTGTGGAAAAGGGTGCCAGGAAAAGGGTCTTTAAGGACCTAGAGACATTACTATTTTGTAAATAATTAATTAATAAAAACAACTAGCATAGATCCACAATGTGAGGAGAAATGGGGACATTCCTAGCACTTTAGAAATTGTTTGGTTGAGCTTTGTCAGTATTTATGCCTTGGTGGATTTATTAGTTGATGATCACCCAAACATTGTACAACAGGCCCAAATTTTGATTATTTTAGAATATGTTGGTACTATTGAGCCTAATTCATGATTTAGTGGGTTCTTGGGTGAATTCCACTTGTTGATTGGGCCCCTTTGGTGATTTTGTAACTCCTTTTTGGAGGTTACACTTGGTTTTGTAACCCCCATTTGCACAAGTGCACCCTCACTAACTATTTTTAGCCTTGCACCTCAAAGGTTGGATAACTCCTTCTGTAACCCCTCCTTTGTTATTTTGGGAAGATACCTTGGTTTGTGTAAATGCTCAACTCGCTAATTTTGATTCCTCTTCATGGATGATGTGTCCACACTTGAATTTGAGTTGGGTAGAGTGACTTGGAGCCACTCTCCTTGAAATTCAAATTGCTTGGGTTAGAATAAACTTATCCTGTTGTGGTTGAGTTACCCCCCTTGGTTTGACTCAAGTTGGATTACCTTGGTTTGATTTGACCCCCATTGGATTCAAATTTACTTCTTTGGTCTATAAATACATGGTTGATCTCCTTGGTTTGATTTGACCCCCATTGGGTTCAAATTTACTTCTTTGGTCTATAAATACATGGTCAATATCCTTGGTTTGGGTTGGTTTGTTGATGGTTGATTATTCCTAATTGTTTATGCCATTAATGGGGGGAGCTTGGTAAGCTTGTGAGCTTGGGGAAACCATGTATTCTCTACTATGTGAATGAAATTTTTGCTTGAAGCACTATGATCTTGTATGGTGTTTTTGGTAAGCTTGGAAAACTATGGTATAGTTCTTTTTTGTCCACTCCTTGTCTCCATCCTGGAACTACACATAAATCCTAATGGTCAATGGTGATGTCCCGAGGGACCTAGGAGGTGAAGGGATTACTATTGCACCTAGTAGTGAGATGGAGGAGAAAGTAGGTGGTCAGGAATTGAGTTGTAGCTTATGAAACAGATACTTGAGATATTTTTGAGTGCATCTATTCTTGTGGATCAATGGCCTCAGCTCGGGGGTGGCCTGTCCAAGAGGATTTGGCTTGGTAGTGCCTATGGATGGGTGGAACGTGGCCAGGATGATCTCAGCTGTGCATTATTAATATAATTGGATTATTTTATTTTAATTCCTATGTTTATATTAAGTTTCCATTTCTTCTATAGTTCCCTTCATGGTTGATCTATTCACAGTTAAATGTATATGGTTTTGTATCAATGATTGGATGCAAATTTGATGGTTTGACTGTTGGAAACTTGTACATTTTCCTTGAATATTAGATATGATCTTGATGGAAGCTTGAAATATGTGATTTATGTGTTTATTTGTTGTATATTACTCTGCAGTTTCTCCCTCTATTGTTGATAAGATCTGTAGATGAATTCACAGTTGAAATGGCTTGGTTTTTGGAACACTAGTTAAGGAATATTGCTTGGAAATTGGAGTTTTATCCTTGTTTTGAGATATGATTTTAATGGAATATTTAAAGATGTTTTTGCATGTGTTATTTTCTCTATAATACTCTGAAATCGTTCCCTCCATGGCTTATCATATCTGTTATATGATCCATGGATGAAAATACTGGGTTTTGTTCGCTAGAAAGTGGGTGTTTTTGCTAGAAAACTAAATTAAATTGATAGTTTCTTTCGAGAAGTGAATATTTGATGTTGTATGGATGTAGTTGAATTATATAGAGTTCCCTTGGTGTCTATATATTACCCCATATATCCGCTATTGTTTTTTATTTGGGACTCACATTTGGTTTTGCAGGGATTTGGAGGCTTACTGGATGATCCAGTAGTGATTTTTATAGCAATAGTAGATCTGATCTTTGTATGAATTAATGGATGTATATGATATATATATATATATTTTCAATTTTACATTATTGAATGTATATAGGATTTAGTTTCATATCTGACATGATGATCAATTCCAAACTTTTAATAAAAGTGTAATAAATTGGATTGATGAGAGTGCCATAAATTGCATAGTTTTACAGCAGAAAGATCTAGTTTGTAATTGTTTGGAGAGAATTCCGTAAATATGATTAGTTAGCATTATTGGGTTTATTATGTTCATATTTAATGTTTTAATAATTCTAAGGACCAAGTTTATTAAAGTTTGTAAGTCTGGTTGCATTGTCATGCTTGCATGGTGTTGCATCTGCATGAGCTCTTGGAGAATTTTATAATTGTTTTTAAAGTATCGCAATTATTTTAAATGTTGTATGTTTGATTTAATTGGACTGATGGTATGTTATACTAGCCTTTGGTTAACCTTATTCCTCTATGTTATACCTTTATGCAGGCTTCCTTTGGGTTTACATGTTCCTGTGACCTTGGTTTCAAGGTCAGGTATGTTACAAAGTGGTATCAGAGCTTAGGTTCCAACTCTGCGGTTGTTGGGCCTATTATGGATTTATAACTATTTTCATATGCATTTGGAGATTATAAGTGTTCTTTGTGAAATATATTTACCCCCCCTTATGTTAATGGAAGATTCGGAAGTCTCACTTCAAAGATCGGTTTGGTTGTATCCTACTTTTGAATTTCAAAAGTTAACATATTAAAGATCAGTTTGTTGTATGTTTTAGAATGAATTAATATTACATATTTATTTCTCAATAGATTGATTGGTAAGTACTATGCATTGCATATATAATGATTCAGTAGATTTATTGGTAAGTACTATGCATTGCATATATAATGATTAAGTAGATTGATTGGTTGATGCATGTTCACCTTGCATTTCCTCTTTTACTATTCAACAAACTGATTGGTCGATGCCTATTTAATGTGCATTGCATCTTTTACTGTTAGGTGATTCGATTAGTCGGTGCTTGTGCATTTCCTCTTTTACTGTTCGGTGACTTGATTGGTCGATGCCTATTTAATGTGCATTGCCTCTTTTACTATTTAGTGATTCGATTGGTCGATGCTTATGCATTGCATCTTTTACTGTTTAGTGACTCGATTGGTCGATGCTTGTTATTGTGCATTTCCTCCTTTACTGTTCAGTGACTGATTGGTTGATGCTTTTTCATTGTGCATTGCCTCTTTTACTGCTCATTGAAATTATTGAAATGCTTCTTTTTGTACGATTGGTTTACGGGTATGATTGACTTGGTTTTTGGAAGGATTTATTTTCATGCTTTCAGACCTTTGGTATGATTTGGGTGCATAGTTGAGTTATGAAATTTCTCATAAAAGTTCGTTAGCATACCTCCTTTAAAATTGCACTCCTACTTGGAAATGGGAATTTTGAAATTGAAACATTTTGAAACTAGGAAAATTTGTATTTAATTGTTTACAGAATGTGTATACGATATCTATAAGTGTGTACGTATGTGATAAGTAGGTATATAATACACATATTTGATTATATATATATATATTGATATGATATAGTATCATATATGTTGTATAGTATTATGTCAATATATATTGATATTGAAGTATATGATGTAAGTATATGCAATCATAGTAGTGAGTTGTATATATATGGCATATAAGGTTAGTGTAATTATATAGATATTATTACGATATATATTATGTGTGTGTGTGTGTGTGATGTAAGATGTATAAAGATGTATATATATATATTGACGTATATATAATAGTGTGCCATATAATGTATGAGATATAGGTATATGTAATGTGTATAAAATTGAAATAAATATATTATATGTAGTATAACAGAATAATTACAAGTATAATTGTGAAGTATTTTATGTATATATATATAAAGATGATGTAGTATTACTATTACTAATATGAATGTTATTAATGGGAAATGTACTCCCTATTTCCTTTATTGCTTCTCTTGAGAGAATACTTTTATGTATGGGCATGCTTTGCCACTTGAAAGGTAGTGGTTACCTCAATAAGTAACTCCTTGTCTATTTTAGGAAATCGGCCATTTGTCTAAATGGTGTTTTCAATTCTCCTTTTATTTTATTTTATGCATGTAGTATGTTTATTATTGCACTATTGGTCATTTGTGCATGCATGTGCATGAGAAGCAAAATGGCATTATCATTATCCTAACTTATTTAATTGATTGTTAGTGGAATTACCACTTGGGAGGCAATAATGGCTATGTGTTATTCTAGTAATTTTCTTATTATTGATTAATTGTTATTGTGATTTTATTTGTGTGAGCGTTTCATTGGTGAATAGAAGAGGTTATGAGAAATGTGTAAATGATATATATATATATATATATATATAATGTAATGAATATATAATGAAAGAATAAAGTGCATAAAGTATCTTTGTGATCTTTGTTAGAAAAGTATCTTGTGATCTGAGTATCTTTGTGATCTTTATCTCTATGATTTTGTTGAAAGTATCTCTTTTGAAAAAGTATCTTTGCTGGAAGAGTATCCTAGTGGTATTTTCTTATATCTTTGTTGGAAAGTATCTTGGTGATAGTTCATGCATATTTGTTGGAAAATGTCTTATCCGTAAAACTATCTTAATGCATTTCATGTACCCTTCATGCATTTCATGTATCTTAGAGTATGTGTATAATGTTTGATTGAATTGATTAGAATGTGTTTCAGATAGATGCATTTCAAGTGTTTTGACTTCATGTACATTTGATGTATTCATGTGAATAATTAGAATTTATTTCATGTATATTTTATTTTGGAGATGTATTTTATGTATCTTGTTGGATAATGTTTGTGTGTGTGTGTGTGTGTGTGTGTGATGTTAACTATGTGGTTGTTGCAATGTGAAGAAAGTATCTTGTAGAAGAATTTCTTTATATCATGTATCACATATTTTTGTACCTGATGTTAATCATATGAGTGATTGAAATATGATTTTCAGGTGGATGTACCTTTCTTGACGGTTTGAAGGCCTTGTAAAGAGGATTGAAGACCCTGTGTTGGGATTGAAGATTGACCCTTGCCTCCTTAAGTCCACTCTACTAGTCCTGGTTCTCCCATGTCCAATGGATATGGATAGGAAAATAGATGGTAGTGGGGAGTACTATGGTTAGAAAGATGTTATCTTTCTTAGGCATGTATGGGCATGTCTGTGAGAGTTTGAAAGATGTTGTCTTTCGAAGGCATGTATGGGCATGTACGTTGTCCTTTTGTAAAGGCATGCATGTATTATGCATCGAGGATGATGAATTGTTTAAGGAGGAGGGGAATGTAATACCCCATGTGTTAAGCCTCAGAAAAATGTAATAATTGTTATTATTATTGTGGAATACGGTGTCAGAACAAGGGTATTTAAAGACCTAGAGACATTATTATTTTGTAAATAATTAATTAATAAAACAAACTGGCACACTGGGGACCACTAAAAGAGTATGGGAGGCATACATCCATAATGTGAGGGGGAATGGGGAAATTCATAGCACTTTAGAACTTGTTTGGTTGAGCTTGGTCCGTATTTATGCCTTCGTGGATTTATTTGTTGATGATCAACAAAACATTGTACAACGAACCCAAATTTTGATTATTTTAGCCTATGCTTGCGTTATTGAGCCTAATTCATGATTTAGTGGGTTCTTAGTTGGATTCCACTTGTTGATTGGGACCCTTTGGTGGTTTTGTAACTCCTTTTCATAGGTTACACTTGGTTTTGTAACCCCCATTTGTACAAGTGTGCCCACCGCCCTCACTGGCTATTTTTAGCTTTGACACCTCAAAGGTTGGATAATTCCTTGTGTAACACCTCCTTTGATATTTTGGGAAGATTCCTTGGTTTGTGTAACTCCTCACCTCACTAATTTTGATTCATCTTCATGAATGACGTGTCCACACATAAATTTGAGTTGGGTAGAGTGACTTTGAGCCACTCTCCTTGAAATTTAAATTGCATGGGTTGGATTAGAGTTACCTTCTCGTGGTTGGGTTACCCCCCTTGGTTTGACTCAAGTTGACTTACCTTGGTTTGATTTGACCCCCTTGGGTTCGAATTTTTTTCTTTGGTCTATAAATCCATGGTTGATCTCCTTGGTTTGGGTTGTTGATGGTTCTTTTGGATGGTTTTGGATGGTTGATTATTCCCGATTGTTCATGCCATTGATGGGGAGAGCTTGATAAGCTTGTGCGCTTGGGGAAACCATGTATGCTATGCTATGTGAATGAAATTTGTGCTTGAAGCACTCTGATATTGTATGGTGTTTGTGGTAATCTTGGAAAAATCCGGTATAGTTCCTCTATGTCCACTGCTTGTCTTCATCCTGGACCTACACATAAATCTCGATGGTCAATGGTGATGTCTTGAGGGACCTAGGGGGTGAAAGGATTACCATTGCACCTAGTTGTGAGGTGGAGGAGAACGTAGGTGGTTATTATTTGATTTGTTGCTTATAAAACAGATACTTGAGACATTTTTGAGTGAACGTCTACTTGTGGATCAATTGCCTCAGCTCGGGGGTGGCCTGTCCAAGAGGATTTGGCTTGGCAGTGCCTATGGATGGGTGGAACGTGGTCTAGATGATGCTAATTTCTCATTATTAAGATAAGTGGCTTATTTTATATTAATTCATATGTTTATATTAATTTTCCATTGCTACTATAGCACCCTTGATGGCTTATCTATTCATAGTTAAATGTATATGGTTTTGTATCAATGATTAGATGCAGATTTGATTGTTTACTTGTTGGAAACTTGTACATTTTACTTGACTATGAGATATGATCTTGATGGAAGCTTGACATATGTGATTTGTGTTTATTTTTTGTATATTACATTGCAAATTCTCCCTCTATGGATGATAAGATCTGTAGATGAATTCACCGTTGAAATGGCTTGGTTTTTGGAACACTAGTTAAGGGATCTTGCTTGGAAATTGGAGTTTTCTCCCTAATCTTAATGGAATATTTAAATATTTTTATGCATGTCTTATTTGTTGTATCATACTCTGCAAGTGTTCCCTCCATGGCTAATCATATCTTTTATATGATCCATAGATGAAAATATTGAGTTTTGATTGCTAGAAAGCGGGTGGTTTCGCTAGAAAACTAGATTGAATTGATAGTTTCTCTAGAGAATTGAATATCTGATGTTGTATGGATGTACGTGAATTATTTAGTGCTCCCTTGGTGGTTGTATATCACCCCATATATCTGGTATTATTTTTATTTGGAACTCACAGTTGGTTTTGAAGGGATTTGGATGCTTACTAGATGATCTGGTAGTGATTTTTATAGCAATAGTAGATCTGATCTTTGTATGAACTAATGGTTGTATATGATAGCTCTGTATTTTCTATTTTACATTATTGCATGTTTTTATGTGTTAGTTTCATATCTAACTTGATGAGCAATGCAAAACTATTATTAAAAGTGTCATAAATTGGATTGACAGGAGTGCCATAAATTGCATAGTTTTAGGGAGGAAAGATCTAGTTTGTAATTGTTTGCAGAGAATTGTGTAAATCTGATTAGTTAGCATAATTGGATTGATTATGGTATCCTTTAATGTTTTAATAATTCCAAGGGAAGTTTATTAAAGTTCATAAATCTGGTTGCATTGTCATGCTTGCATGGTGTTGCATCTGCATGAGCTCTTGGAGAATTTTATAATTGTTTTTAAAGTATCGCAATTATTTTAAAGGCTACATGTTTGATTTAATTGGCTTGATGGTATGTTATCCTAGCCTTTGGTTGACCTTATTCCACTATGCAATACCTTTATTCAACCATCCTTTTGGTTTAGATGTGCACATGACCTTGGTTTCAGGGTCGGGTACATTACAAAGTGGTATGAGAGCTTAGGTTCCAACTCTGCGGTTGTTGGGCCTATTATGGATTTATAACTCTTTTCATATGCATTTGGAGATTATAAGTGTTCTTTGTGAAAGAAATGTATCCCCCCCTTATGTTAATGGAAGATTCAGAAGCCTCACTTCAAATATCGGTTCAGTTGTATCCTACTTTTTAATTTCAGAAGTTAATATATTAAAGATCAGTTTGTTGTATGTTTTAGAATTAATTAATATTTCATACTTATTGCTCAATAAATTGATTGGTAAGTAATATGCATTGTATATCTAATGATCTAGTAGATTGATTGGTTGATGCATGTTCACCTTGCATTGCCTCTTTTACAGTTCAACAAACTGATTGGTCGATGTTTGCTTAATGTGCATTGCCTCTTTTCCTGTTCGTTGATTCGATTAGTTGATGCTTGTGCATTTCCTCTTTTATTGTTCAATGACTTGATTGGTGGATGCCTATTTAATGTGCATTTCCTCTTTTACTGTTTAGTGATTTGATTGGTTGATGCTTCTACATTGCCTCTTTTACTGTTTAGTGACTTGATTGTTCGATGCTTGTTATTGTGCATTTCCTCCTTTACTGTTCAGTGACTGATTGGTTGATGCTTGTTCATCATCCATTACCTCTTTTACTACTCATTGAACTTATTGAAATGCTTCTTGTTGTATGATTGATGTACGAGTATGATTGACTTGGTTTTTGGAATGATTGATTTTCATGTTTTCAGACCTTTGGTATGATCTGGGTGCATAGTTGAGTTATGAAATGTCTCAGAAAATTTTGTGAGCATCCTTTAAAGTTGCACTTCTACTTGGAAATTGGCATTTTGAAACTAGGAAAAATTGTCTTTAATTGTTTACATAATGTGTATAATATATGTATAAGTGTGTACATATGTGATAAATAGGTATATAGTATCGTATATGTTGTATAATATTATCAAGTATATATTGGTATATAAAATATATGTAGTATTTGTGTATTATAGTGTATTTAAATTTGATGATATAATTATATGCAATCAGAGTGGTGAGTTGTATATATATGGTATATAAGATTAGTGTAATTATATAGATATTATTCTAATATATATGATGTATATAATGACATATATATAATAGTGTGCATATATATGATTAACATATGAGATATAGGTATATGTAATGTGTATAAAATTTAAATAAATATATTATATGTAGTCTAATAGAATAGTTACAAGTATAATTGTGAAGTATTATATATATATATATATATGATGTAGTATTACTATTACTATTATGAATGTTATTAATGGGAAATTTACTCCCTATTGCCTTTATTTCTTCTCTTGAGAGAATAATTTTATGTATGGACATGCTTTGCCACTTGAAAGGTATTGGTTACCTCAATACGTAACTCCTTGTCTATTCTAGGAAATGGAACTCTTGGCTAAATGGTGTTTTCCATTCTCCTTTTATTTTATTTTATGCATGTAGTATGTTTATTATTGCATTATTGGTCATTTGTGCATTCCTGTGCATGAGAATCCGAGTGGCATTATCATTATCCTAACTTCTCTACTTGATTGTTAGTGGAATTGCCACTTGGGAGGCAAGAATGGCTATGTGCTATTCTAGAATTCTCTTATTATTGATTAATTATTATTGTGATTTTATTTGTGTGAGTTTTTCATTGGTGAATAGAAGAGCTCATGAGAAATGTGTAAATGATATATGTATATATATATATAATAATAAAAATGTAATGAATATATAATGAAATAATAAAGTGCATAAAGTATCTTTGTGATCTTTGTTAGAAAGGTATCTTGTGATCTAAGTATCTTTGTGATCTTTGTTAGAAAGGTATCTTGTGATCTAAGTATCTTTGTGATCTTTATCTTTATGATCTTGTTGAAAGTATCTCTTTTGAAAAAGTATCTTTGTTGGAAGAGTATCCTTGTGGTATTTTCTTATACCTTTGTTGGAAAGTATCTTGGAGATAGTTCATGTATATTTGTTGGAAAATTTCTTATTCGTAAAAATATCTTAATGCATTTCATGTATCTTAGAGTATGTGTATAATGTATGATTGAATTGATTAGAATGTGTTTTAGATAGATGCATTTCAAGTGTTTTGACTTCGTATACCTTTGATGTATTTCATGTAAATAATTAGAATTTATTTCATGTATCTTGTATTTTGGAGATGTATTTTATGTATCTTGTTGGATAATGTGTGTGTGTGTGTGTGATAGTAACCATGTGGTTGTTGCAATGCGAAGAAAGTATCTTGTAGAAGAATATCTTTATATCATGTATCACATATTTTTGTACCTGATGTTAATCATATGAGTGATTGAAATATGATTTTCAGGTGGATTTACCTTTGTTGAAGTTTTGAAGGTCTTGTAAATAGGATTGAAGACCCTATGATGGGGATTGAAGATCAACCCTTTTCTGCTTGAGTCCACTCTACTAGTCCCACTTCTCCCATCACCAATGGAGATGGATAGGAAATTAGATGGTAGTGGGGAGTATTGTGGTTAGAAAGATGTTATCTTTTTGAGGCATGTATGGGCATACCTATTATCCTTTTGTAAATGCATGTATGTATTATGCATCGATGACGATGCATTATTTAGGGGGGAGGGGAATGTAATACCCCGTGTGTTAATCCCCTTACATATGTAATAATTGTTATTATTATTGTGGAACAAGGTGCCGGAACAAGGGTATTCAAGGACCTAGAGACATCATTATTTTGTAAATAATTAATTAATAAAAACAACTGGCACACTGAGGACCACTAAAAGAGTATGGGAGGCATAAATCCACAATATGAGGGGGAATGGGGACATTCCTAGCACTTTAGAACTTGTTTGGTTGATATTGGTCTGTATTTACGCCTTGGTGGATTTATTAGTTGTTGATCACCCAAACATTGTACAACAGACCCAACTTTTGATTATTTTAGCCTATGTTGGTACTATTGAGCCTAATTCATGATTTAGTGGGTGCTTGGGTGGATTCCACTTGTTGATTGGGCCACTTTGGTGGTTTTGTAACTCCTTTCTGGAGGTTACACTTGGTTTTGTAACCCCCATTTGCACAAGTGCGCCCTCATTGTCTATTTTTATCCTTGACACCTTAAAGGTTGGATAACTCCTTGTGTATCCACTCCTTTGCAATTTTGGGAAGATGCCTTGGTTTGTGTAACTCCTCACCTCACTAATTTTGATTCCTCTTCATGGATGATGTGTCCACACATGAATTTGAGTTGGGTAGAGTGACTTGGAGCCACTCTCCTTGAAATTCAAAGGAGAGTTAGCCTCTTGTGCTTGGGTTGGATTAGAGTTAGCCTCTTGTGCTTGAGTTACCGCCCTTGGTTTGACTCAAGTTGGCTTACCTTGGTTTGATTTGACACCCTTGGGTTCGAATTATCTTCTTTGGTCTATAAATCCATGGTTTATATCCTTATTTTGGGTTTTTGATGGTTCTTTTGGATGGTTTTGGATGGTTGGTTATTCTTGATTGTTCATGCCATGGATGGGGAGAGATTGGTAAGCTTATGAGCTTGGGGAAACCATGTATGTTCTGCTATGTGAATGAACTTTGTGCCTAAAGCACTTTAATCTTGTATGGTGTTTTTGGTAAGCCTAGAAAAATCTGGTATAGTTCCTCCGTGTCCACTGCTTGTCTCCATCCTAAACCTGCACATAAATTCTGATGGTCAATGGCGATGTCCTAAGGGACCTAAGGGGTGAAGGGATTACCATTGCACCTAGTAGTGAGGTGGAGGAGAAATTAGTTTGTGAGGAATTTATTTGTGGCTTCTCAAACATATAATTGAGCTATCTTTTAGTGTACCTCTTCTTGTGGATCAATGGCCTCAGCTTGGGGGTGGCCTATCCAAGAGGATTTGGCTTGGCAGTGCCTATGGCTGGGTAGAACGTGGTCCGGATGATTCTAGTTGCAAATTATTAAGATAAGTGGATTATTTGATGTTAATTAATATGTTTTTATTAATTTTACATTGCATATATAGCACCCTTGATGGATTATCTATTCACAGTTAACCGTATATGGTTTTGTATCAATGTTTGGATGCAGATTTGATGCTTTAACTGTTGGAAACTTGTACATTTTCCTTGACTATGAGATATTATATTTATGGAATATTGAAATATTTTATTTATGTGTTTATTTGATGTATCTCACTTTGCAAATTATGCCTATATGGCTGATCATATCTGTATATGAATTCACAGTTGAAATGGCTTGGTTTTTGGAACACTAGTTAAGGAATCTTGCTTTGAAATTGGAGCTTTCTCCTTGTTTTGATATCTGATATGAATGGAAGATTTAAATATGTTTGTGCATATCTTATTTGATGTAGCATACTTTGAAAGTGCATCCTCCATGGATGATCATATCTGTTATATGATCCACCGATGAAAATATTGAGTTTTGATTGCTAGAAAGTGGGTGTTTTTGCTAGAAAACTAAACTGAATTGATAGTTTCTCTGGAGAATTGAATATCTGACGTTATATGGATGTATGTGATTTATTTAGTGCTCCCATGGTGTCTGTAGAGCACCCCATAGATCCGGTATTTTTTTTATTTGGGAGTCATAGTTGGTTTCCCAGGGATTTGTATGCTTGTCGGATGACCCGGTAGTGAATTTTATAGCGATAGTAGATCTAATCTTTGTATGAATTAATGGATGTATATGATAGATATGTATTTTCCATTTTCCATTATTGAATTCTATACGTGTTAGTTTCATATCTGAGATGATGAGAAATGCAAAACCGTTAATAAAAGTGTCATAAATTGGATTGACATGAGTGCCATAAATTGCTTAGTTTTACAACAGAAAAATCTAGCTTATAATTGTTTGCAGAGAATTCTATAAATCTGATTATTTAGAATTATTGTGTTGATTATGTCACCTTTAATGTTTTAATAATGCTAAGGTCCAAGTTGATTAAATTTTTTAAATCTGGTTGCATTGTCATGCTTGCATGGTGTTGCATCTGCATGAGCTCTTGAAGTATTTTATAATTTTTTTTAAGGGATTGCAATAATTTTAAAGGTTGTATATTTGATTTAATTGGATTGATGGTATGTTATCCTAGCCTTTGGTTAACCTTAATTTGGTGTTCTATACCTTTATTCAACTTTCCTTTAGGTTTACATGTGCTCGTGACCTTGGTTTCAGGGTCGGGTACGTTACAAAGGTGGCAAAGGTTGATAATTTGCCTAATTATTTTTTCCTAAGGTTAAAATTGAAGATTAACAGGACAAGGTGGGCCACATGGAAAGCTAAAATTCCCAATTCAAGTTTCTAAGGAGAATATTAATTTGGGAATTATTTTTCAAAAGTTTTCCATGCATCAAAATGATCAAATTGTCTAAGGAAAAAGTTTGTCCGCAAGTTGGAAGAAGGTTTTACCAAGGTGTGAATGGAGTCATGAGGGCACTAATGAGGTCTTATCCTATGGTTGAATAGTCAAGAGGGAACCTAGGAGAGTCATGGACCAGAATAAGTTGTAATTCTTTGGATTTGGTCATTTCCTTAAAACAAGGAATACATGTGGATACTCCATTATGATAATGGACCTAACTTCCTTTTAATCATTCAAGGCTCATTAAATGATTTAACCAAGTCCAAATTTGTTAGGAAGTGGAAAATCCAAGTTGGTTATATTTTTTCAAGATGGTTAGAATGCACATTCATGAAGGTCAAGGTGGTTAGAGGGTGCACTCATGAAGGTAGTGGAGCAATTATGAACCACCAAATTCCCAACGCATGGTTTTGGGATGCCCATGGTATTTGACCATGGTATTGGAGATCTATAAAGCTTAAAAGGAGCATAAAGGCTCAATATATGGGGTTTTTGATGAATTGATATTGATATTGGAGTTGCTTAGGCTTCTCTTTGCTTGGGTGATGCTCCCCTTGCATACCAAGAGAGTGATGGGCCCCTCATTTCTACTACACTAGTTGGAGTGTTTACTAGAATTTCAATTAGATATTGAGGAGGAAGGAATTCAACCTTTATCACTGAGTTTATTGCAGCTGCAGATTAGTCTTTCATGTTTGTTTCAGTCTAGTTGAAGTTTCTAGTCATTTTCAGTGTGTTGTTGCAAGTTTTGTTAGAGGTGTGGGTTTGGAGCAGTGTTTGTAGTTGGGGTTTGATGTAATTTGTGCCATGAATGTTGTTATGTACATCCAATTATGTAATTACAGACCTAAAATAATAAAACCATAATTCTGATCCTTTCTCTACTATCTATCTCTTCACTTTCATTATTTGTACTCATATGCTCATTGTTTTGCAAATTTGACCATTTTTCACTGTTTAAGCAATATATTAACTTATGGGAAACCAAATCATGATATGTAAGTTGCTGCAGGTAGGTTGGAAAGTATAGGAACCATCCCCAACATCATATCATAAATTCGTGAGTCATAGGTTCCATTTGAATCTGCTTGGAAACAACCTAGTTGCGTAGTCCCAAAATCTAGTTTTTCTACTAATTTCCAAATCTTGCAAAATAACTTCTGATTGCTGAGTCTAAAAATTACATAGTAGATTAGAGCTGTCATATGTCGAAATAATTCTACTATTGCACCAGAATCCATTAAGTTTCCATAGAAGTCATGGGGACTAACAACCACGCAGTCCTTGTCACCATCCCAGACGTGATGTACTCAGAGAATGTGCAACTGTCGAAGTAGAGTCCTGATTTCACCTTCCATGTGTCTTGCTGGTATGCATTAAGTCTGTAGATGAAAATTAGAACCTTATTTACCAATTTCATGAGTAATTGGTTGTGTTTGGTAAACCATATTTCCTATTAGTGTTCTAGTGTAATTGGCCAAGTACCCTGTCGTGAGTTTCTGTCAGTTTAACATCCAAAGGGGGTATTCAGTGTCTATATAAAGGACATACATACCAGCAGGAATGTATTAGGACTCATCCCATGCATAATTTATGAAAATAGGAATGGTTTGGTTCCATTTGAATCCATTTGGAAACATGTAGTTTTTGGCTTGCAAAAGCTAGGAATTGCACCTAGTCTCCCGATTTTGAAATTGGATCTTGGAAGGGGAGTTAGTATCTCTGATTTTCAGATTGGGGATACTACAATGGTATGAAATCATGTTCCTATGCCCCTATGGAACATAATATCTCATTTGAAGAGGATTTGCAGGCATGTCTTGGTATGAAGAAGAAGATTATGATTGGTATGAAGAGGAAGAATCGTTATATGAGTATGAGGACACTTATATAGATGAAGAACCAACATGCAAATATTCTTGTAACTTCATATGCATGAATGATGGTTACTGCAGTGACCAATCGAATGAGGAATACATTATTCCTTTCCCATCAAGGTCTATATCTATTGATGATCATGTGAATCCAAAGGAAGCCTCCTAATACTACCTAGGCTATTGGGAATTAAGGAAAGAAATTTGGCATCACCTTTCTTTCCAAGAGTACTGCTCTCTTGAGATCAGAAGATTTTTATAGGACCCCTAGTGAAAAGAAAATAAAATAAGGATTGCACTTATGGTGGAGAAGGTGTGAAAATAAGTGAGGCCTAGTTGGTTTCCAAAGGGATCCAAAGCAGATGTACCTGAGGAGCCATGCAAGCGCAAGGAGGACAAGGATGATCATCCACAACCATCCATAATAATTGAGGAGAATAATGAGCCACATATTCCTACAATTGATGAAGAAGAAGAAGAAGAGATCCATGAGGAAGAGTGTAATTCACTACAAGGTGATGTCAATGGAGAAGGAAGTTGTGCAGAAGAAGAACCAGGCATTGAGCCTTCCACCAGTGATTCAAAAGATCCACGTAAAGGAGAAGGAATGGAGTTTTAGATGACACACTGGACTTGGAAACAAGAAATCCATTGAAGGATGCACAATCATGGACATGGATAGCAGAGCATCTACTGATGGATTCTCTAGATTCTATATTGGTGACATAGAGATTAATCTTGAAGAGGTTGCTGCAAGAGACGATTCCCATGAAGATGAATACCTTGGAGTAGAGGAAGATGAACAAGGATCAGCTTCCTAGTCACCACTTGATATTCATCATAAAGTTGATCCAAAGAAGGAAGAAGATGATGTTTTTCCTCAAGAGCCACACTTTCTTGCATGGCCATTGAATATGAGTGAAAGGAATATTGAAGAGGCCCTGGGAATCTTGCATGAAACCACTGCATTGGTGTCAAATTGTTGTTGGGATAACGAAGGAGAAATATTCCATTGAAGACTTGGACAAGATGCAGAAGGAAATGACAGACATAAAAGGTAACTTTTATCATTTGATTTCTGATAGAGATCATCTTCTTGAGCTTATGGATATATATCATAGTGCTACATTGGAACCTGGAGGAGAGGTTAACAAGGTCACTCATGAGTTGGAGACCACCCAGGATTCTTTGAAGAGTACCTAAAATACACTTCAAGAATCTAAGATTCAGAGATCACTTTCTACCTCCTGCATATCAAACAATAATTCCCATATGGATGATTACTCTCATGGTCCAAAGGAGAAACCTCATGTGATGGTGGTGCATGGGGCACATTCTAATTTGCAAGTGCTTGAGGAGGCTACAATCAATCAAGATGAATATCAAGCACTTGTTCTGTTTCAAGAATATGATGATATACCTCTAGGATACATGGAGTTGAGGTTGGTTCACTATCATTCATCCAACACATCTCTTACAGCCATGACACATGGGGATGAAGATAGGGTGAAGGGATTCTTTCTCTTGGTGCCACATGAGGAGCAGGAATATCCCACATTCGATCTTGATGATTTGATGGTCAATCCATGGAGTTTGACAAGTGCACATGTCCCTTCAACAACATAAGAAGAATATACTTTCACTCTTTGATTCCTTCATGATGCATAGTAACGCATGGGAGTTCCACTTGAGCCAGTTGAGTGGAACAAGTGCCAGAGAGTTGTACCATTGTACCAGTGTGCAACTTGCACGTAGGGAAGCTAAATGATTTCCATTTGGATCAGTCAGCTGGAGTATTTATTCATCCAAGGATTGAGAGGATAGACACATGTTAGAGTTGAGAACCCCAAGGGGTAAAAGTTATGCTTACATTAGTGGAGATTTCCTTGACATATCTGTCATCTTTTATGAGCAGCATGGGCATCAATGGTTGTTAGATGATTCATTTAGTCTTCATGGAAAGACATGGGACTCTCACCTATGTCATTCGGGTATGACATGTAGTAGTGTTGTGAGACTCAATGCTATCATACAAATGGCATATGAGGAGTCTCATACTTTGAGGTAGAGGCTCACTGAGATGATGCACTTGGTTGGGAGTGATGCACTTCCAATATGGTGTTGGGATCCTAGTATATTTCATGAGGCTAGATACTTCTATATGACAATGACATTGTATGGTTTGCAGCCGAGACAGTGGGATCCAAGCATCCTTTGGAATTATGTATTTTCTTGGATAACATTATTCTATGTTGGAGTGAAACACAAGCAATGGGATCCTGGCATTGCTTGGTTTGAGCTCAGTTGGAGCAGCAGTTTGGGTGTTGGCTTGAGAGAGTGATCCAACCCACATGTGCATGAGTCTATCTATGCATAGCAATGTTCGAGTTTCCTATATGGGAGACCATTCTAGAGGTGGAATCAGTATTCTCATGCTTGGTGGAATTGGAGTCTTCATGAGGCTCCTTATGCAGACACTTTGCAATGCAGTGGTGGATGGACCATACACTAGGCTCATTTGGGACCCTATGATCATTTTGGGACTCATATGTTTTAGCTGGATTAGTGGTAGGATAATTGGTTGGATAGATTTACCTCTTGAGAGGATGATTATGATCAGAGTGGTGCAATAGCAACATGGAAGGCCCTCTCAGAGTTTGGTTGGAGTATTTAGAGACACAGTTGTTGTGTACATTTCTGGCAATAGTTTTGGAATGATTGCAACATTGGTTGAGCAATTGTAGTATAGATACATTATTCTTGGTGGCCACGGTCATAAGATTTCATCTGAACATGATTTGCAAAGATCATGCATTGAGCAGTACATGTTTAACTTCCATTTATTTGGTTTAAACCCATATATTTTGGTGAGATCCAGTGATGGTTCACATAGGTGGTGATTTGATTAATCACTAAGGTTAGAGGAAGGAAATTCATGTGCATAATTAGGATAGTGATGTATTGATACTTTTTTTATTACATTTATGGAGGACAAGCAATCTTAGGAGGAAAGGACTTGTAATGCTCCCAAATTTGCTATGGAATTAGTAAGGTCTTTGGCCTAAGTCACCTAGTCATTTTCTCATAAGGAATTATCTAGGAGGTGAAAAAGGTTGATAGGTGGGCCACATGGAAAGGTAAATTCCCAATTTGAATTGCTAAGGAAAATAGTAATTTGGGAATTATTTTTCAAAAGTATGCCATGCATCAAAATGCTCAAATTTTCTAAGGAAAACGTTTGTCCACAAGTTGGAACAAGGTTTGGATAAGGTGTGAATGGGGTAATGGGGTTACCAATGAGATCTTATCTTGTGGTCGAATAATCAAAAGGATCCTAGGAGAGGTATGGATGAAAAGAATTTGTAATTCTTTGGATTTGGTCATTTCCTTAAAACAAGGAGTGCATGTGGATACTCCATTATGATAATGGACCTAACTTCCTTTTAATCATTCAAGGCTCATTAAATGAGTTAACCAAGTCCAAATTTGTTAGAAAGTGTACAATCCAATTTCTTAGAGTTGGACAAGGTGGTTAGAAGGCACATTCAGGAAGGTCAAGGTGGTTAGAGGGTGCACTCATGAAGGTAGTGGAGCAATTATGAACCATCAACTTCCCAGTGCATGGTTTTGGGATTCCCATGGTTTTGGAGATATATCAAGCTTAAAAGGATCATAAAGACACATTATCTTGGGTTGTTGATGAATTGATATTGTATTGGAGTTTCTTAGGCTTCTGTTTGCTTGGGTGATGCTCCCCTTGCATACCAAGAGGGTGATGGGTCCCTCATTTTTACTACACTAGTTGGAGTGTTTTCTAGCATTACAATTATACATTGAAAAGGAAGGTATTCAGCATTTACACTGATTTTATTGCATCTGAAGATCATTCTTTCATGTTTGTTTTAGTCCAGTTGAAGTTTCCAATCATTTATGGTGTGTTGTAGCAAGTTTTCTTAGAGGTGTGGGTTTGGAACAATGTTTGTAGTTGGGGGTTGATGATGTCATTTGTGCCATGGATGATGTTATGTACATCCACTGATGTAATTACAGAACTGAAATAATAAAATCAGAGTTCCGATCCCTTCTCTGCTATCTATCTCTTCAATTTCAATATTTATACTCCTATGCTCATTGTGTTGCAAATTTGACTAGTTTTCACTATTTAAGGAATACCTTAATTTATGGGAAACCAAATAATGACATGTAAGTTGATGCAGGTATGTGGGATAGTATAGGGCCCATCGCCAACATCAAATCAGAAATTCATGAGGCCTAGGTTCCATTTGATTCAGCTTTGAAACAACCTAGTTGCGCAATCCCGAAATCTAGTTTTTCTACTAGTTTCCAAATATTGCAAAATAACTTATGATTGCTGAGTTTAAATACTTCCATAGTAGGTTGTGGTTGTCATATGTCAATATAATTATAGTATTGCACTAGAATCCATTGATTTTCCACAAAATTCATGGGGACTGACAACCACGCGGTCCTTGTGACCATCCCAAGCGTGATGCTCAGAGAATGTGCAATCATCGAAGTACAGTACTAAGTTAAAATTCCATGTGTCTTGATGGTCTGAACTAAGTTTGTAGATAAACCTCATAAACTTGGTTCCCAATTTTGTGAGTCATTGGTTGTGTTTGGGAAACTATCTTTCCTATCAGTGTTCTAGTGCAATTGGCTAAGTACTCTATCGTGAGTTTTTGTCAGTTTAACATCCATAGGTGGTCTTGAGTGTTTGTATAAGGGGAATACATGTCATAAGGAATGTATTAGGACTCATCCCATGCATCAGATCTTAAAATAGGAAGGTTTGGTTCCATTTGAATCCATTTGGAAACAGGTAGTCTTTGGCTTGTAAAAGCTAGGAATTGCACCTAGTCTCCAGATTTTGAAATTGGATCTTGGAAGGGGAGTTAGAAATTGTAATATTGGGGATAATACACAAAACCGATCCATAGGAATAATCCTATATTTCCTTGCATTATTGATTAATTTAGCAATAAATTTTGGGTGTACCTTCTGAAGAAAAAAATAGATACTTTTGAAAAGTTTAGAGGGTTCAAATCCATGGCAGAGAAACAAAGTGAAAAGTACATTAAATTATTCAAGTGAGATGGAGGTTGAGAATATGATTCCAAGTATTTTTCATCATTCTACAAGCAACAAGGGGTTGACAAGTGGTTCACCACAATATACACTCCACAATAGAAATATGGAGTAGCTGAGAGAAAGAACATAACAATTATGAACATGGCTATGAGACATATGCTTAAGGAAAAGAAGTTGTCAAATGAGTACTGGGTAGAATTTGTAGCATGTTCAGTGTATATCTTGAATAGATATCCAACCAATAGTGTGAAATATAAAGTCCCTTAGGAATCATGGAGTAACATGAAGTTTATTGTTTAACATTTTAGAGTTTTTGGCTATGTGGCCTATGCCCACATTCCTGAACAATTGAGGAAGAAGCTTGATGATAGAAGTAAAAAGTGTATTTTAATTGGATACAGTGAAAAATATAAATCTTATAGGCTATACAATCCAATCACTAAGAGGTTCATTGTAAGAAGAGATGTGAAGTTCCAAGAAGATAAGTCTTGGGCGGATACGACATATGGAACAATTGGAAACCAAATTCATGTTGCACATGTGGATGGACATGTAAAACTTATAGGATGTCAAAATAATCCTAGACCTCCAATATTGGAAGTGAAAAGTCAAGAAGAACCACTGATAAATAGTTCTTCTTCTAGTGGTGATTCAAATCCTACTATAGCTACCCTAAGAAACCAAAAGAATAGAATATTACAGGACATTTATGAACAACTTGATGATGACCAAGCACATTTTCCCTTGATTTCCTATCAACCAATATATTTTGGAGAATCAATGAAGGAAGAGAAATGTGGTCAATCAATGAATGAAGAAATAGAGGCCATTGAAAGAGACAAGACATTGGATTTTTTAGATCTTCCAACATAAAAGACCAACATTGAAGTTAAATGGGTATGTAAGACAAAGTTCAATGAGAAAGGAATGGTGAAGAATCACAAATATGGACTTGTAGGAAAAGGTTTTGCTCAACAACCTAGTGTGTATTTTGGTGAAAATTTTGCTCCAAAAGTGGGCTAAGTTGGATACAATCAACATAGTTTTGGCTATTTCATCTCAAAAAAAGTGGTCAGTTTATCAGATGGATGATAAATCAGCCTCCCTAATTCAAATCCTAGAGGAGAAATCTATGTAGATCAACCACTAGTATTTGAAGTCAAAGGAGAAGAGCACAAGGTTTATAAGTTAAAGAAAGCATTGTATGGTTTTAAGAAAGGGCCAAGGGCTTGGTATAGTCGGATTGATTCCTATTTTATTAGTCGTGGGTTCATGAGGAGAATCAATGAGCCCATATTCTACACCAAAAGAGATAAGCAAGGAAATATCCTAATAGTTTGTCTTTATGTTGATGATATGATCTATACTAGATACATGGTCTTGAATGAATTCCAAACAACCATGAAAGAAGTGTTTGAGATGAGCAATCTTGATTTAATTAAGTATTTTCTTGGGATAGAAGTAGAGAAATATCCACAAGGAATTTTTATTTTCCAATTGAAATATGCCTCAAATATTTTAAATAGGTTCAAAATGGACAAGTGTAAACCAATAGACACACCTATTGCAATATGCACAAATTTGAGCAAACATGATAGATGAGTAGAAGTTAATTCCACAATGTATAAGAGGTTGGTGGGCAGCCTCATGTATATTATAGTTACCTGGACACATATTATGTATGCAATGAGTCTCAATTCTATATTTATGGAGTCGCCTAAAGACTCTCACTAGAAGGATGAAAAGAGGATTTTGGGGTACATTATAGATAAAACTTTTTTTGGTATTTGGTATTCCAGTTCATAAGATAACTCAACTCACTTGTTGGATATACAAATAGTGATTTTGCAGGCACCATTGATGGTAGGAAGAGTACTTCCAGGTATGCATTTCATTTTGGCACAATTTTGAGCTAATAGGCTTCCAAGAAACAACTCATTGTTACAATATCTTAAGTAGAATTAGAATATATAGTAGAAACTTCAGCATCATGCCAAGCAATATGGTTGAGAATACTTTTGAGTGATCTTGCACATGAAGAAAAGGAGCCAACTCCTATATTATGTGATAACAACTCCAAGAATCATGTGTTTCACTACAAAAGTAAACAAATTAACACCCGATATCACTTCATATGTGAGCTTGTAAATGATGGACACATCAATTTACAGTTTCATGGATCTAAGGACCAACTAGAAGACACCTTCACCAATCCATTAGCAAGAAACAATTTTGAATTTCAAATACAACACATAGGCATTGTTTGTGCCGATGTTTGTAATGGTCATAATTAAGGGGGAGTGTTGAATAATGTAATTAATCCCATTAGCCATTGTTTGAGGTTTTCAAGAGTAGTAGTTGTTTTTTCATTTATTAGTTATGTTAGTGGTGAAGACTTGTCAACGATGAAGAAAAGTCAAATTCAATCTTTTTCTAATGGCTATTTATACAAGCTAATGCTAAGACGAGCTTGGACACTTCATATGGTTTGGTGTCTTATGATTTTGCCTCTACTTTGAATTTTCACAAAGTGCACACAAAAATATTCATGTGAGAGCCAACACCAACTTCAAGTGATCAAAGACATTGATACCACATAAATATTGTAGTGTGCATCTTGACCATTTGGAAAAGTCCTTCTTAACTCTCTCTATAGAGTTCAAAATGTGTAACCACTCAAAGGATTCCTCTTCATTTAGATTGACCTTAAAAATCCTCACAGCAGATCTAAGAGCTGATGTATACCTCACAATGAAAGAATTTAGGAATAAGATTAAGAGTGGTCAATGCAGTAAAATGAGCAACAGAATAATAATACAGTAGAACTCGAATAGAAGAAAAATAACTTCACACACACTAATTCATTAATCACAATATGGACAAATAAGTAGTACAATGCATGAGGATTCGAACTCCAAGGTCGCAATTCGAATTAGCCTTCATGGAGTGATCAAAAGATCACTAGAGTGTCATTGGAGCACAACTAGAAGTCTTCATCATCATCAGTGGAGTCATCAATGCTCAAGTAACTGTCAACCATTAGTCAAATTGAGTCTAATTTAGTGTGGTAGGTGTAACTGAGTGTAACTAGCACTAACTGAATGAAGGAGGATTAGTGGAGGGTGCATGAGGAGCTAACTGGAGTTAGAATGGGCAGTCTAGTCTCACTGGAGGTCCATCAGAGTGATATAGTCAGTTGAGAGTCAATCTTTCCTTAAATCAAGGAAAGAGCTAAAGGTAACTGAGGCGCAACTGAATGGTAGGTGAGAGAGGACGAGTGGCTTCCTAAAATCAAGGAAGAAGGGCGCACTAAGCTCTAGGAGGGCTAATACTGATCCGTGAGAAGCTCCCGGGGCTAGCTAGCTGAGGGCTAGGTGTTGGGACTGATGACTGGGATGCATGCATGCATGCAGAAATGCATGCAAGACTGAAAATGCAAATAATGAAAATGCTGGTAGGACTAGGATGGAGTATAGGAATATCCTAACACTCTATTCCAACTTCTAATTCACATTTAGGGGAGTGTGCATCTCACACAACAAGTATAAGAGGGACAAGAGCGTTGTATTTTATAATCATCATGATCAAAGAAGTATGTGCATATGAGAGTTCAAAAAACATAATAAAACTTTATCTTTTCCATAAATAAATGCATCCATTACATTAAGGACAAAAATGAATTTGCAACTACACCATCAATTATGCAACGATGAAGAACATATGTTTCCTCCTAATAGATGCGCATTCTAACCAACTTTACACCAATAAAATATTCAATTTTGAAGTTTCAATCTCATAATTACCATTAGATGTTATACCAATTAAAAAAAGATAAAGAAAAACAATATATTAATAAAACCAAGAAATTTGCATACCATATAACAATGAATAGTATCTAATCAAGAATATTACTGCCATGACCCTAGCACATAACTAAGTATATGATACCTAAGATAAGAACTATATCGTAAGGTATACATGAGGTGGTCAAAGATTTAGGATTAGAGTGAGACAAAAGACACATAAAATTGATGAGAGTTATTATTTTCCTGTGATCATGGCCATTTTAATGATGGTACATAATGTAAAGAACATTTGTAATGTTCCCAAATTTTTCTATGGACTTAGTAAGGTCTTTGGCCTAAATCACCCAGTCATTTTCCCAGGAGTAATTATCTCGGAGGTGGCAATGATTGATAATTTTCCTATATATTTTGTCCTAAGATTAAAATTGAATATTAATGGGACAAGGTGGGACACATGTAAATTCCAATTCAAATTGCTAACGAAAATATGAATTTGGGAATTATTTTTCAAAAGTTTTCCATGCATCAAAATGATCAAATTGTCTAAGGAAAAGTTTGTCAACAAGTTGGAAGAAGTTTGACCAAGGTGTGAATGGGGTCATGAGGGAACCAAGGAGGTATTATCATATGGTTTAATGATCAAAAGGGAACCTAGGATATTTATGGACCAACAGAATTTGTAATCCTTTGGATTTTGTCATTTCCTTAAAACAAGGAGTGCATGTGGATACTCCATTATGATAATGGACCTAAGTCCTTTTTAATAATTCAAGGCTCATTAAATGAGGGGAGAAGTGGTCAAAGAGGTTGAGGGAACATTCATGAAGTTCAAGTGGTTAGAGGGCACATTCATGAAGTTCAAAGTGGTTAGAGGGCGCACTCATGAAGGTAGTGGAGCAACTATGAACCACCAACTTCCCAATGCATGGTTTTGGGATGCCGGTGGTATTGGACCATGGTATTGGATATCTATCAAGATTAAAAGGAGCATCAAGGAACACTAGTAGAGGTTTTTGATGAATTTTTATTGTATTGGAGTTTCTCATGCTTTTCTTTGCTTGGGTGATGCTCCCCTTACATACCAAGAGGGTGATGGGCCCCTCATTTCCACACTAGTTGTGTATTCAACTATAAATTGAGGGGGAAGGGACTCAGAACTTATCACTAAGTATATTGAATATTTTTTATGTCAATTTAAGGTCCTTCCATTTCCACTGTTGTTACGGAGAAAACTTCCTATGGCTTGGGGAAGACCACAACATACAGTTGACTACCAGAAAATGACTCAATTCCCAATGCAATGCTATATAAATGACAATGCTAAGACAATGGAGAAAAGACCAACCTTCAACCGGATGTTCGAAGTAGATCCCCGTTGAGCTTTGAACCTCTACACTTGAACCTGCAGATTAGTCTTAACAACAAGTACAAGGAAGTGCATATAATATGTGAAAGACATTAGAATAATCAATAATATGATCTATGATATTATAAGCAAATATAACCCAATGTAATTTAACAATATTCACAACATCAATTGGACGAGAAAATGAGTATTTCCATTAATGAATAAAAAGAAGTACAATATACGACCTCTTGTCAGCAACCAATCTGAACCAAGAACTGGGTCTCTCCACTTGTGCCTCCACCACTTCAATCCTCCATGTAATGACAAACTCAAACTATGCAAGGAGTTTGGTAGGTGAACATAAGGCGTTCACAACAACAAAAATCAATGAGTGTAGACTCAAGTCATGACAAAAATCCACTAGAGTTATCTTGCCCTCTCTTTCTCCTCCCTTCCATATGCCATAAGAGTTCAATATATAGCCTTCCAAAGGTAAGTGAAAGGACACATCGAGGCATTTCGGGGCATATGGAGGGCCAAAGGTCACCCTAAGACCGCTTTTTGGGAGTAAAAAGTATTTTTCTAATGATTTCTACCATTTTACTTGGTACCCGCAGGCTATAGTGGAACAGCCTACGTGTATGCTAGCTATAATAAGAGTGACAACAAGCATACAGGAAGAAAAATAGGGAAAAATGTGTTTCTGGAGATCATAAAGTGAATTTGAGTCAGTGAAAGGGATCCTGACGGCCAAAGAATGCTGATGCTCACAAGGTGGAAAATTACGCTGTAACAGATGCCCCCTAATGTGTGAGGTTAGAGAATGGTGCTACGATGGCCGAAATACATTATAAATATCAGAAGTGGAGTGATGGAGACACAACTGGAAGGACAGCTCACTCGTCATAATACAATAAAATCTCTGAGTACATGTCGGTATAGTACAACAATCTGATACAATGGCCATGAATAGGAAGTACATAATGAATACATGTCATAGGTGATCATAGCCATAACCATCTATAGTAAGAGACGGTCTCCTGCTGAAAGGAAACAACTGGTGCAAACTAGAGGTACAAACTGATGATGTCTGAGAGGTGATATCTCAGATGTAAAGTCACGATCATAAGTAGCATACTGAATGCCACTAACGTCTGGGGTATTCTACACAAATCATCTACGGTGCAAGTCCCATCAAGTGAATAAAGGTGTTGAGGTCAAACCTGATGTGACATCGTCTGATTACCGGTCAATGATGTATACCGTTAACAGACACGAGACAACCCACCAATAATGAAAATGGGAATCAAGGCACAAATTACAATCATCAAAGTGTGAATATATGTGTTGAAGTCGAACACTAAGATGAATCCGTCGATTATGGGACATTGATATATTCCAAAAACTGTCGATGGCGAGAGAAACTACCACTAATGAGTACAAGCCTCAAGGTACTCAACCAACTCTAAGTCTCAATTCCAGAATAAATGAGTTGAAGTCGACGGAACGAAACTCGCTGGAAGGAAGGCATTAAGGAATCCCCCATCAACCAGCACGAGGAAACAACTATGCTAAAAGATTTGGAAGAACTCAGATGAAACTCACTGACTCAATAAGGATGGTCGACATGCAATAGTCAAGAGATCAGAGGAGTGGCCGACTCTGGTTTCAAGACTTCCTTTGAACAAGAGCATGAGCAGATGGATAGACTCAGGCATCATAGACTCGACATCACACTGTGCGATGCAGGAGGAATCAACAAAGGGCTCCATAGTGACTGGAAGCTTAACCAATCGGTGGAGTAAACTGAGAAACGAGTACAGCTCCTAAGGTCTGACTATAGTGCCGACTCATAATGTATGGAGTGGAATGAATGCTCTGTTCAAAGGCGACACAATAGCTGCCAACAAAAAGAAGTAAATATTCTCTCATCAGACTTTTTGGAATATTTAATTTTTTTGGTCTTTTTCATATTTGGAAAGCTTGAAAAAGAATAAAATTGCTTATAGTACAACAATTGAGGGAACGAGTGTCAAGTAGCGAGAAGACTAGTCCCAAGCAGTGGAACATACCTATGATCAATGCAAAGAAGCATGTGCAGGATGTGGACACTCGGGGGGGTGTTCCCTCAGGGTCAAAAGGTCATCAAACTGTGAAGGGAAAATGGAAGCTCTACAGGGCTCGACAAGGAAAGTGCTCAGGCACTAGGCTAACAATTGAATAAGCGGGAGCCGCCATAAGGCTCAAGCGGCAAGCAGGATGATGCAATGCAATCACAACTTGATACAAATGGGGGGAGTCCTTATGGGAGATGGCCAGCATAAGAAAAAGTAGAGTATGATTCTTTATCGCAAAGTCATGGCGTAACTACGAAGGACTCCCAATCCTAAAGAGAGACAACAGCATGGGCGCCAAAAGGAAAAAAGGGGCTCTAACTAGGGCACCCATGGTCGGATAGGCCCTACCGCCAAATAACGACACTTTTATAACAGTGTGAAGGCTCTGCGTCGGTTAAGAAGCGGGGTCGCACCTAGGGTTAATGAAAATGGTCAAAAGGTCAAATGCATAATGCATGTGAAAATGACATCTAACCTATATGCCAGGTGTGAAATATACGTGTCGTAGGCGCGAAATGGTAAAAAACAAAACTCTTGTCAAAGAAAATCTGCTCAAAATAGTACTCCAAGACGACACATTAGTCGGAACAGCTTAAAATGGCGAAAACTATAGACAAGTGGGTTTTAAATCTATTAATAGTAATAAAAAATTACAATTTACAATTCATTTTCACTTTTTACCCAATTTGGATTTTTTGGTTAGTTTTCACCTAAAACTTCAGTCGTTGATTCTGGGAGATACGGGAATCCGTTCGTCGAGCCGTCTGGAGCAGGTTAGCTATCTCATCCTTGCATTTCATTTGGTTGCTTTTATTTTAATTTTCAGTGGTCCAATTTTTTTATTGGCGAATCCCTATTTGGTCACGGCGTTGTATGCGGGATAACATTATACGGGTCGCAGGTAGGGCCTACTACCTGCGGTCAACACATGTGTTGACCGCTGGTGCCTGCCTCTGTTTGCTCAATAGCCCGCGGGTATGGCCGTGAAGTTTGTTTTTTAAATGCAAAGGACTAAACTCTTTGTGTTTCTTCCTCCATAATGGTTCTAGAATGGAGGGAAAGGGAGCATGACCTTGTGGATGAGGTCGTCCGTCACAATTTGGCGGTACAACAAGCATTACAAGCATGTGGGATTTTCAAATTTTGGAGCATTGGGGGTTTGAGGGCCCAAAACCAATTGCTTCGTCGCTTGATAGACTACTGGGACGTAGATGCACAAAATTTCAACCTAGATGTTCAAATACTTTCTTTGGAGGTATATGCCATATATTTCATTACAGGATTGTCCCGTTGAGGGGAAGTGGCAAATCTTCGATCTCGTACTGTGGGTGGTGGGATCACCGTTCCTGACTACATAGAGTGGTACTATCTTCCCAACACCCGGAAGGTGGGGAGTCAGGTACCCATTGGAGCCATAGTCAGTCTAAGCATGAAGATTATAGTGTCCACTCTCGTCAGGATTACAGTTTCGGCAGCTCTACACTAGGCTTCAAGGCCGGTGATGTTCTATGACTCATAGTGCATGCAGCCCATGATATATGACTGGTGCACAATGTTACTGGGGTCTATGAAGACCCAATTAACGGAGTACAAGTGTGGGGAGGTAAAAAAATTTGGATACGACAATATTCTATGCAGCTTTTTCTTTGAGAGGGTGCCAGGACTCAGTCCGAGGGTTGAAGTCCCTCCTCATAGTCTTCGTGACCCATCCTTGACCCGATGGGCAGAGGTCTTGACACGACAGGGTGGTGGGCGACAGGAATCACCATACACATATAAGTTCTTTCACTGGTGGGACCGACAGGTCATACCCATTGACGACTACCCCTATGTAGGGATAGAATTCCATGGTGATCGTGACATGCCACTTCCTCCAGGAGCTGCGTACGGAGACATCGGTATGTTACTCTTTTTATGTTTTTGTGTATTAAATTTTTGGGGATTTTTTATTATATATGAAAATTGAAAAATATTTTTGGGGGTAGTATCACATATTAGCATCTCATTGTTTGCTCACAAACACTGGTCCGCGAAGACCTGAGGGTTTCCCGAGACATCATCGATGGGGCAGGGGTGGAGAGGTAGTCAGCGTTGCAGCAGAGCTCACATTAGAGACCGTGCAGGTCAACCTGTCCTGCATGACCAATAGGGTACCCATGATCGAGGTAGCACGGTTACCAGAGGATATGCAGTGCCATGTTGTGGGAGTACCGAACACCTGGGTGCAACTACTGCAGCGGATAGCCAACGCAGTACATTATAACTATCAGACACAACCTGTCGAGGTAGCTAGGCCTCCACGTGGGGCTTATACATCTCAGAGTCCCATATTTTTGTATCGATATGTATATTTTTTAGAGCTACGAGCTCCAGTTTTGTATTGTGACACTACCATTTTGGACATATTATTTATAAAAACCTATGGTTCTCCGGTTCTACTATATGTGTATGTACAAATGTGTGAATGTATGTTTATTTGTGTGCTTCATTATGAATGTGACAAATGCCAATCTAGGACATAGTTAGCATATGCATTAGATACATAATTAAAACTTCTCAGAACATGAATGTATGTAATGGAAACAAAATAATGTTCCAAGAGTCTTACCCTTAAGAATCTCCATAGTAAAGTAGGATCCTTCACACGGTACTGACCATTCAATTGAGACACAACTAGTTGTGAATCCAGGCAGACTTCTAAAAACTAGATACCATGTGAAATGGAATCATGAAGTAGCTCTACAACGGCACTGTACTCAGCCACATTGTTGGATGTAGGACCGAGACAGACACCTTCTGAAGACACAACTAGGTGGTCAGGTGAATAAATAATCCACACAGCAAAAGCGAGTCGCTGCATATGATGGCTAGCACCATCTGTGAATCTTAAGAACACAGGAGATTCCGCTGACATCTGTCAACCAAATGGA
The DNA here is from genome assembly GCA_027924585.1 of Larix kaempferi. Taxonomy (NCBI): domain Eukaryota; kingdom Viridiplantae; phylum Streptophyta; class Pinopsida; order Pinales; family Pinaceae; genus Larix; species Larix kaempferi. Next base: position 16,950,707 of record BSBM01001219.1, on the reverse strand, counting down.
AGCGAAACAGCAGACTGAAAAATCACAAGAAAGATAAACTATGTACAAAAGCAACTATACAATAGTATACAAAAGTACTAGCTCGAGCTATAAGCTCAAGCGTAATACCGCTTGAGGTAAATCCCATTTCTAGGCTCCTTCAAGGCGTTCCCTTCATAATATTCCAATTCGTAGGCTCCTTTTTCCAGGCCACGCCTCACTATGTAAGGACCATGCCACATGGGGTTAAACTTGCCTGCCCCCAGGGGTTCTTTAGCCTGGTCATACAAGAGGACCAAGTCACCTTCAGCATACTGCCAAGGACGGACAGACCTATCATACTGGACCTTGACACGACGCTTATTGGCATCTATAGCCATTGAGGCATCTAGACGTTGCTCGTCAAGATGCTCAAGGTGGATCAAACGTTGCTCAATATCCGACGTATCAGGGAGGAGCTCTATGGCTAGTTTTAATGAAGGGATTTCTCATCCAATCCGTAAAATAGACTCCACACCGTGTACTAGCTGAAACGGTGAGAACCCGGTGGCAGTCTTAACTGTGGTTCGATAAGCCCACAAAGCAGGATATAACATAATATGCCAGTTGTTCTTGCTCTATTGGATGGTACATTGGAGAATGGTTTTTAAGGACTTATTGACTGCCTCAACTTGACCATTCGCTTGGGGGTAGTACGAGGAGGAATGTTCTTGACAAAACCCAAGCTTGAGTGACAAATCCGCCATCATCTTGTTCTGAAAGTGACTACCATGGTCAGTGACAATCTCTCCTGGAATACCGAACCGAGTAATAATCTGATTGAATACGAAATGGACTGCTGTAGCACTATCGGCTTTTACGGTAGGCATGTCCTCATCCCATTTGGAAAAGTAGTCCACGGCCACAATGATATGGTGATGCCCCCTAGCCGAAGCTGTTTTGCAATCCTGGTTGATGTATCACATTCCAAGAAATAGGTGTATCACATTTCCTACCATAAAGAATTTAAAAAGGGCTAAGCCTAACTGATGCATGATAATGGTTGTTATATGCAAATTCTGCTAAATGTAAGTAGTCCTTAACATACATCCTAAGCATGTCTTCCAATACATACATCCTAAGCATGTCTTCCAATACCTGATTCACCCTTTCTGTCTGTCCATCCGTTTGTGGATGAAATATTGTGTTGAAGTTTAAGGTTGTATTCAACCCTTTAAACAAAGACCTCCAAAATTTTTCAGTAAACTTAGAATCACGATCTGAAACTATCACTTTTGGTATCCCATGTAATTGAAAAATCTGTTTCATGAAGATTTCTGCAATATCTGGAGCCTTATGAGTAGTATTTATAGGTATAAAATGTGCCGCCTTGCTGAGTTTATCCACTACCACCATGATGGAGTCATTTTGTTTCTGATTGTTGGGTATTCTGGTAATAAAATCTATGCTTATGATCTCCCATTTTCAGCTAGGTATAGGAAATGGCTGTAATAGTCCAGCCGGATACTGATGTTCAACCTTCACTTTTTGACAGTCTAAGCACTTAGCTATATATTCTGCTACTTCATCCTTCATTCGAATAGGCCAATAGTACTCTTTCTGTAACATAGTGATGGTTTTTTGATAACCTGGATGACCAGAATAATGACTTTTGTGCGTCTCATCTAAAATCAGAATTTTTACTTTTGGTATGTTGGGTACATACAATCTGTTTTTGTACAACAACAATCCATTTTCTTTTAAACTGTAATCTGCCATAGAATTTTCAGAATTGCTATATGCTGTCTTTTCTTGTAATTTTATGTTTTCTTCATTAGTTTCAATCCCTTCAAAGATCTGATTTCCTAAATTTGTTGAGTATGTACTGATGGCTGAAATAAAATTCAACTTTGCTTTACGACTTAATGCATCAACAACCTTGTTCTCTTTCCCTTTAATGTGCTGAATTTCAAAATCATATTCACTTAGAAAAATTAGCCATTTAGCTTGTCTAGCGTTCAAATTTGTCTAATCTAATAAATACTTCAGCCCCATGTTATCTGTCAACAAGGTAAATTTTTTTCCAATAAGATAGTGACACCACATTTTTAAAGCGTGAATTACTGCTAATAACTCCAAATCATAAGTAGAGTAATTCTTCTCATGTATTTTCAGCTTCCTAGACTCGTATGCAACAACATGTCCCTCTTGTGTTAGGACTCCACCGAGTCTGTCATTACATGCGTCGGTGCATACTATAAAATCCTTATCAGGATCTGCAATCCTCAGAATAGGCGCCGTAGTTAGTAATTCCTTTAACTTCTTAGAATTGTCTGAACATTTATGATCCCATACAAACTTCTTCCCCTTCTTCTATAAGGAGGTTATGGGGCTTGCAATCTTTGAAAAACCTTCTATGAATTTTCTACAATATCCAGTAATACCCATAAATGAACGTACATCCGACACATCCTTAGGAACCTGTTAGGAATTATGATTCAAAAATGTAATAAATAGAAGTTTAGTTTAATAAATGTAAAAGGGCATCTACACACTCACGTGATTATGTGAGGTGTCCCTTAGTTAGTTTTGGTAACGGTAAATTAGTTGTTACTCTTTGGATATTTAAATCCATCGAGTTTTCCATGTGAGGTAATCTTTCGAGATTCAGCCCTCACATCTCTGTGATGTAATTATTTTCCTTATTCATTAATAAAGTTATGTGTCTGAGGACACTTTGTCAAAGTGGTATCAGAGCACGCGGTTGAAGCTTGGTCTAGTTGGAACCTGGTTGGAAGGTGCTAAAGGTTGTTTGAAGAAGGTGACTTTCAAGGTTTTGGAATAGCGAAATTTTAACCGTAAGTTATTGCTTCCTATTCTTTTGGGCTAAAAAGAATCTCTGCAGAAAATTTTTTTAGACTCAGTTTTTTTTTACTTGGAGAGAGTAAAATATTATTAAGGCAAGGTTATTTAAAAAAAATTTGTGGAAGAAAATTTAGAAAATTTTTACAAAAAGGAAGAGATTGAAGAGAAAAAAAAAAAAAAAAAACCACCTTTGAAGAGAGAAAAGGAGTGGTCCGTTGAGGCCCGAGCAGTGGTCCGTTGAGGCGCTGAGAGGTCCTCCGTTGTTGAAATTTCGCAGCCGTTGAAATTTCGCAGAGCTTCGTTGAGGATAGCCAGCAGAGCCAGAGCCAGTCGTCGTTGGAGAAATGCAGAGAGATAGCCGAATGGACTGTACGTTGGCCACCTGCTTGAAAACGTCGTAGAGCTGCGCTTCGGAGACATTAGCCTCCAGGTCCCCCACGTATAGCAAAGTCGGCGACTGGAATTGACTGCCCTGAACGGAGACGTTGTTGGCACTGTCATTCAAACTGTTGTTGCCGGAGGCATTGCGTCGATTGTCGTTGAGGAGAAGGGAGGAACGCGATTGTCGTTGAGGAGAAGGGAGGAATGCTGTGCTACTGTTGAGGAGTAGTCTTCACAAGAGAGAGAAGGGCCGTCATTTCTGTGCTACTATTGAGGAGTAGTCTGCACAAGAGAGAGAAGGGCCGTCATTTCTGGTCAGTCTGCTGAGTCTAAGGTGAATCTCGCGCAGTGCTGGAGGAGACCATGTGGTAGATTTCCTTTTGCGCAGTGCTGGAGGAGACCGTGTGGTAGATTGCCTTTTGCTGGACTGGTGCAGTGGTGGAGTTCAAGCCCGAGCGTGGAGAAGTCTGTGGAGGAGTTGTTGTTGTTTGCTGGAATCGAAGACGTGTTTTAATTCCTCATGTGGTAAGAGTATTATGTAGGTAATTGTAAACAATTAAAAGCTTGTGGAATTTAAATACCCATGGAGAGATCGTAATTTTTTCACTTTTCATTTAATTCAATATTTATGTAATATTTTGAAAAGTGAATAAGTTGTTTTGGAGAGATAAGGTATTTTCATATTCATTTTTATTTTTGGAGATTTTTTATATTAAGAAGAAAAAGGTGGAGATATAAACTTAAAAAAAAAAAAGAAGTTATTTTTGAAGTTGATGGGATTGGATCTTGTGACCTCCCACTCAACAATATTGTATCTTTCCAATTCACTTATAAAGATTTGTTATTTTTTGGAGTGATAAGGTGTAATTTTTTATTGGGCATTGGAGTAATAAGGAGCATTGTTGGTGTCATAAGGAGTACTTGTATTTTCACTCAAGGTTTGATTAGAGCAAAGTGAAGCTCTATCAAATTCTTTTCTTGAGGCTATAAGTGGGTCAAGGCCAAGCCCCTATAGTTTTCTTTTGCATGGTGTGTGGTGTTTCTTGCAGCATTTCTTTCATGGTGACTCTTGTTGATGAGTAATTTTCTTTTCATGTTGGTGGTGATATTTTTGCATAAAATCTTCCATTGGTGATATAAGGTGATTGTTTACTTCTTCTGGTGACATAAGGTGCTTTCTTTAATGCTTGGAGCTATAAGATTTTCATAATACACATCTTCTGGAGTTACAAGGTGTTTATTATTTTTTTACAATGTCTAAAGTTATAAGTCTTTTTAATGAATCTGACAAGTTGGAAGGATCGAAAAATTATAAAGTTTGGAGTCGTCATATTCAAAGCACTCTTATTTACAATGAATTGTGGAAGGGTGCCTGTAATGCTAAGCCTACCAAACCAACTAATCATGATCAGCTTGCAAAGTGGGAACTAAAAGATGAAAAGGCCTTAGCATTGATTCACAGTACTGTTTCTGATGATATTTATGTGCATATTGAAAATAGTTCTGATGCGTGGTCAGCTTGGAAAACATTGAAAGATTTATTTGATTCTCAGAGTGAAGCTAAGAAAATTGATCTTCAATTGAAGTTGTTTCAACAAAAATTGTCTTCAGGAGGTGATGTCATGGAGTACATTTCTAAATTAAAAAATATCAAACAAGAAATTTCAAGAGCTGGTTTTGATAAAATTGAGGACAGCATGATGGTGACCATTTTGATCATAGGATTGCCTGAGACATATAAGCATTTTTTGGAAACTTTACAAATTACAAATAAATTGGATAAAATTTCTTTTGATGAACTAAGTGAATTACTTGCCACACATGAAAAAACTTTTGGTAAAACAAAGCAAGCAGGAGAAGATGTTTTGGTTGCAAGTACTAGCAAACAGTATCATAAAAAAGGCAATGATCAGAAAGTTTTTCAAAATTCAAATAGAGGTCGTGGTCAGGGTTTTGGAAGAGGAAGAGGCCGTGGAAGAGGAAGAGGAAGAAATCAAGGAAGAGGTTCTAAAGAATTTGAAAGTACACAGTCACAGTTTTCTGGAAGAGGAAGAGGTTCAGGAAACCAACAGGTCTCTGGAAGAGGAAGAGCTAATAAACACGTCACATGTTTTCGTTGTAATAGAATTGGACATTATGCTTCAGACTGTAGAGTTTCATTTGAAAAAATTCTAAAAGAAAGAGAATTTAAAGAATCTTCATCAGTGGCACATTATGCTCATGCAGACGATAGTGAAAATTGTGAATATGTCTTTACAGCACTTGGACAATCAGAATCAATGGATTTTGTTCAAGTTCATCAGTTGGAATCAGTGAATTTTGTTCAGTCTTCTTATTGTTTCAAAAATGATTTTGAAGATGCTTGGATTATGGATACAGGGGCTACTCAACATATGACATATAGGAAAGATTTCTTTTGGAGTTATGAAGATTGTCATCTAAATTCAATTTTTCTTGCAGATGATTCTATTCATTTACCACAAGGAAAAGGAACAGTTAAGGTTGATTTGCCTGGAATTGGAGAAAGATTGATTTCTAATGTTTGGTATGTGCCTACATTTAAGAAAAATTTGTTGTCTTTAGTTGTCATTCGCCAATTAGGACATCAAATTGTAATAGAAGATGGTATCCTTTTTGTTAATTCAACAAAGGATGCATACAAAACAGTTATGACAGGTTATGAAGACGGAAATCTTCTTAGGATGAAGGGAACAGTCATTCCTAGATCAAAGGAACGTTTGAAGGAATTTGCAGGTTTAGTTGAAACTGATGTTTCACCTATCCGATTGTGGCACATTCGTTTTGGGCACTTGAATGTTGATAGTCTTGTACAGCTTCAAAAACAAGGAATGGTAAAGGGGTTGCCTACTTTTCGGAAGGAAAATGCAAAGTGTGAAGCTTGCATTTATGGCAAACAGAGAAGGATAGCTTTTTCAAAAAGCACTTGGAGAGCAATAAGGAGATTACAGCTTGTTCATAGTGATGTTTGTGGTCCTTTGGAAACTTCACTTGGTGGTTGTAAATATTTTTTGTTGTTTATTGATGATTTTAGCAGAATGGTTTGGGTGTATTTTTTGAAGGAAAAATCAGAAGTGTTTGAAAAGTTTCAGTCATTTCAAAATTTGGTTGAAACAGCAACAAAGGAAAAGATTGCTACTTTGAGAACTGATAATGGTGGTGAGTTTACATCAAATCATTTTTTGACTTATTGTCAGGAAAAAGGGATTAAAAGACAGTTGACCAATTTTTATACTCCACAGCAAAATGGAGTATCAGAAAGGATGAATCAGACTTTATTGGGCATGGCTAGAGCAATGTTATTTTTCAAAGGGTTGAAATCATGTTATTGGGCAGAAGCAGTTCATACAACAGTTTATTTGAGGAATAGATCTCCTTCATCATCACTTGATGGAATAACTCCTTTTGAGGCTTGGTATGGATTCAAACCTATGGTCAAACATTTGAGAGTTTTTGGTTCAGTTTGTTATGCACTTGTCCCAAAAGAAAAACGCAAGAAGTTAGAGTCTAGAAGTGTTAAGTGCATGTTGATTGGTTATTCTCATGAGAAAAAGGGGTATAGGCTTCTGTCAGATGGAAAGTTTATTGTCAGCAGGGATGTGATTTTTGATGAAACTGAAAGTTTAAGTGTAGAAGAGGTTGAAAAACAACTTAGTCACTTAGAGGAAAAAGTAACTAAGGAACAATTAAGGATGCAACACTTAAATAAGACAAGGAATGAACAATGGTTTGATCTCACTTCAGAAGTACAGGATGATGAACAGGTTGAAGATACTTTGAATTCTTCACAAGTTAACTTGGATGATTCAAATCAAGTTAACATTGAAAAGAAGAAACCAAAATGGGAAACTAAGTTACTTCAGGATGTTAAGTCTGATGAAAAAGGCAAAACAGGTACAAGGAGTTCTAATACGGGTTCAAAAATTTTGCTCTTTCAGTTGTTGAACCAACTACTTTTAATGAAGCAGTTGAGTATGATGAATGGAAAATGGCCATGCAAAGTGAGTATGATGCAGTAATGAAGAATCAGACTTGGAAAATAGTTGATTGTCCACATGATGTTAAACCCATTGGTTGTAAGTGGGTTTACAGAATTAAGTACAAAGCAAATGGAGATATTGATAAATATAAGGCAAGATTGGTGGCAAAGGGTTTTGCTCAGAAAGAAGGGATTGATTATGAAGAAACTTTTGCTCCAACAGCGAAATGGAATACTATCAGGATTGTGCTAGCTTTAGCTGCACAAAATGGATGGAAAGTGCATCAAATGGATGTAAAAAGTGCATTTCTAAACGGTGATCTACAAGAGGATGTTTATATGACTCAACCTCCTGGTTTTGAGGTTCCAGGGAAAGAAAATCAAGTTTCTAAACTAGTTAAGGCATTGTATGGATTGAAACAGGCTCCCAGAGCTTGGTATGCAAAAATGGATGCCTACCTACAGAAAGTTGGTTTTCTTCATAGTGAGTCAGATGATACTTTGTATGTTCGAATCCAGGAAAACAACTTAGTCATTTTGGTTATGTATGTTGATGATTTGATCATAACAGGTAACAATAATGATCATATATTTCAGGTTAAGAAATAACTTCAAACAGGTTTTGAAATGACAGACTTGGGTTTACTTCATTACTATCTTGGAGATGAAGTAAAGCAACAGGAAGGGAGTATATTTATTTCTCAAGCTAAGTACATATCTGGATTATTGAAGAAGTTTGGAATGGAGGAATGTAAACCAGCGATTACTCCCATGGAGCAAAATTTAAAACTTTCTAAGTTTGAAGGGGGGGAACTTGTAAATTGTACTGGATATAGACAGTTAATTGGATGTTTCATTTACTTGATGAATACTCGTCCTGATCTATCTTATGCAGTTAGCATACTTTCTAGATATATGCAGGAACCTAGAGAAAGTCATTGGAATGCAGCAAAAAGGGTGTTAAGGTATCTTCAAGGAACAAAGGATTTTGGACTTGAGTTTAAAAGAAACAAAAATTTCAAGCTTGTTGGCTATTCAGATGCGGATTTTGCTAGAGATGTTGATGACAGGGCATCTACTTCAGGTTACTTAATGAATATGGGATCAGCTGCAGTGGCATGGAGTTGTAAAAAGCAGGATACAATTGCAAATTCTACAGCAGAAGCAGAATATATTTCAGCTTGGGAAGCTGCTTGTGAGATAGTTTGGTTAAGAAGGATTTTGCAAGACCTCAAAGTTGATCAGAAAGAAGCAACTTCATTATTTATTGATAATCAGTCAGCAATCAAGTTAGCCAAAAATCCTGTTTTTCATTCAAAAACTAAGCATGTGGATACTAAGTATCATTACATTCGGGCTCTCGTCGTCAGACAAATCATCAAGCCAAAGTATTGTCCATCAGAAGATCAAACTGCAAATATTTTTACAAAATCTCTTGGAAGGGTCAAATTTGATAAGTTTACAAATGAACTTGGTATTTGTTCAAAAGAATTTTTGGATCAAAGGGGGGATTGTTAGGAATTATGATTCAAAAATGTAATAAATAGAAGTTTAGTTTAATAAATGTAAAAGGGCATCTACACACTCACGTGATTATGTGAGGTGTCCCTTAGTTAGTTTTGGTAACAGTAAATTAGTTGTTACTCTTTGGATATTTAAATCCATCGAGTTTTCCATGTGAGGTAATCTTTCGGGATTTAGCCCTCACATCTCTGTGATGTAATTATTTTCCTTCTTCATTAATAAAGTTATGTGTCTGAGGACACTTTGTCAGAACCGGCCATTCATTAATGGATTTTATCTTATCGGGGTAAACCGAGATTCCTTCCTTAGAAATTATGTGTCCTAAATACTGAATCTTATCCTTGTGAAAGTCACATTTACTAAACTTAGCATATAACTGATGATCTCTCAGAACTTGTAAAATAATACGTAGATGTTCGTCATGTTCTTCTTTACTTTTAGAATATACTAGAATGTCATCTATGAACACAATAGCGAACTTATCCAAGTATTCACTACAACAAAATAGCCCTTTAGAGGAGGTTTTGGCTTGCGGGGGTCTTAGTAAAACCCCCCCTAAAAGTTTTTTTAGACCTTTGGAGGCGGTCTTTTAAAACCGCCCCTAAAAGTCATGGAAATTGGACTTTTGGGGGCGGTTTTTTTTAAATCCGTCCCCAAAAGTCCTGAAATTTGACTTTTGGGGGCGGTTTTTGGAAACCCCCCCCTAAAAACCCAATTCTCATAATTTTTGGGGGCGGTTTGTCAAACCCCCCCTAAAAGTAATGAGAATTGAACTTTTGGAGGCGGTTTTTTTGAAACCCACCTTAAAAGTCATGAGAATTGAACTTTTGGAGGCAGTTGTTTGAAAAACCCCCCTAAAAGTCCAATTCTCATAACTTTTGGGGGCGGTTTGTCAAAACCCCGCCTAAAAGTCATGAGAATTGAACTTTGGGAGGCGGTTTGTTTGGAACCCCCCTTAAAAATCATGAGAATTGAACTTTTAGAGGCGATTGTTTGAAAACCCCCCCTAAAAGCCCAATTTTCATAACTTGTGGGGGAGGTTTGTCAAAACCCCCACTAAAAGTCATGAGAATTGAACTTTTGGAGGTGGTTTTTTTGGAACCCCCCTTAAAACTCATGAGAATTGAACTTTTGGAGGCGGTTTTTTTGGCCCCCCCCTTAAAAGTCATGAGAATTGAGCTTTTGGAGGCGGTTTGTTGGAGCCCCCCCCCCTAAAAGTCATGAGAATTGAACTTTTGGAGGCAGCTATTTGGAACTCCTTCTTAAAAGTCATGAGAATTGAACTTTTGGAGGTAGTTTGTTGAACTCCCCCCTAAGAGTCATGCAAATTAAAAATTTGGAGGCAGCTATTTGGAACTCCTTCTTAAAAGTCATGATAATTGAACATTTGGAGGCGGTTTTGTGAAACCCCCCTTCAAAGAAATGAGAATTGAACTTTTGGAGGCAGTTTATTGAACCCCCCCTAAAAGTCATGTAAATTGAAATTTTCGAGGAAGTTTTTTGAAAACCCCCTAAAAGTCATTTATGTACGTGGGTTAGGTGTGCCACATGGGTTCAACAATGCATCTCATCAAAACATTGGAGCTAAGCGCACACAAGCTATTGTAGTGTTAGGAAGGGTGTGCATCATCATTCAACACCATATCCCATTAGATCTCTACAATTGAGGCATTCATGCTAGTTTTTTCACATGAAAGATGGTTCTCACACTCCAACTTTCCATGATCCATGGTCAAAATACAAACTCGTGTGCCATAAAATTATCCTTTATGGCTAATGGGCCATGTGTAGGTCCCTAATCACCACATGATTCCTACACAAGGAATATTTAGCTTGCAAGTGGGTATGGTGGCCATTTCAATTTTACAACATCATTGATTGTTCTTGAAGCCTAATCTATGGTGTCCATGGTGTTAGATCAAAATCTAGTTTATAATGATTGGTAGTTACCTCAAGGTCTTGTGACCTATGGGCGTTTCTCTGTACTGGCTACAACAATTTACCCCTTTAGGGGCGGTTTTGACTTGAGGCGGTCTTGGTAAAACCACCCCCAAAAGTTTTTTTGGGTTTTTAGGGGCGGCTCTTAAAAACCGCCTCCAAAAGTTTTCAAAATTTGACCTTTGGGGGGGTCACCCTATGTGGCATTTAAGACCTAATAATTTGTTTTAGGCCTTGTGGCCTTTTACTATAGTGCGATATCAAGCGTCCTATCACTATGGTTTTATTGTGAAGTTATGGGCTTGCATGCAAAATAAATTATTCACATAGGATTCATAACAAAATTTCATGTTCAAAAAGAGCTGCTCCAACAATTCAAAGATTCATTTGGAAGACACAGTATGCCACTGATCCTACACTGGTATCTAAAGTGCTCATGACTAGGCATATTGTGCTTTGAATTTAGAACATGTAAGGGGGGACACCTATTTTGATCCTTCAGAACCTCTTTTAATATGTTAATAATTTAGCATGGTATCAAGTTTACGTTTTGTAGTTATTACCTTAGTTGGATAATTATTGGATTTTCTAAGGGCAATCATTGTAAATACCCAAATCCTAGTTGTTTAAATTTTCATTATTGTTTCCTTGTTTATATATTTTTATTGAAATACATATCCCGCAGAAATCCATTAGACACTTCCTCTCAATCTGAGGATGGTACTTAGGGTAAACTAGATTTTAGAGAAGCTTTGGGCTTTACAAAAAACACTCATTTAAGATATCAACATGTCACTTGTGTGAATTCAACCTAGGTGGTGAAGTTCCCATATATATAAAAAAAGGTTCTAATTGGTAGGAACTTCCCATATATAGAAAAAAATTCATATTTTTCAACATTGACATTTCCCCAAGCAAAATCTAGCTTGTGTTGTGCTAGCAAGAGACCCACTCAACAACCTTGGTTCCTTCCAAACACACGATAAAATAATGTCAAGTTATTTAAACTTACAAACATTCACAACCTCAAAAGATAGAATGAGGCAAGACAAATCAATTTTTCTTTTATGATCATGTGAAAGTTATGTCAAATATGACTAGGACCCATCTCAAAAATACCTTTCTTCGAAGAAAACCTATAACCTATGACCTGTATATCATTATGTACAACTAAACAAGAAATCATCAACCATACATCATTAGCCATTATTTCAAAAAAAATCATAGACTTCCTAACAGTGGAAACCCAAAGACGATGTCAATCGAGTTAGAGATATAGGCTAGGATCGCAAACTTGAGAAGATGATAGACACCAAAATGAACATAGGCTATATCATTTCAGAATTAGGTATGGGTCTCTAGGCCTCAACATGGTTAAGAGAATAAATTGAAGTCCTAACTCGTAAACAAATATTCTAAGAATCTAGGGCTAAACATGATACATCAAATCACCACACATGAGCTCCAGAGGTTATCCTTTGGCTACAAGTGGGGATATCAATGTCATTATGAGGTTTTAGCACCAGGCATGGGTCGTAGGGCTGTAGACATGATTGGTGGAGGAAACTCATACCTTAGGTGCTAATGGAATATTAATCTAGGCACATAAGGCCATGATCAACACCTGGAAGCATCAGACATGACCTCTTGATGATATATCTAGCTTACACTGATGTTATGTGTTCCATTAGAGGTTTTTGAGCACTAGGTATGGCTATTAGGGCCCTAAATATGGTTAGGGGAGAAAATTCAGGTTGTAAGCTATAAAGGAAGCTTTTAGGCATATAAGACCATAAACAATTCCTCAAATCATCACACCTAACCTCTCAACAATATATATGATCCTCAAGTCAGGATGTTGATGCCATTAAGAGGTTGTAGGCACTAGGTATGGGTCTCGGGGCTATGGACATGGTCGAGGGAGGAATCCATGTTTAAGAATGTTAAAGGATCATAACATAAGTAAAATCCATAAACACCAAGGAATCATTAATTGCAATGTCGTTGTTGTGCCTGACGACGGTTGAGCCACCCTCCATTCATGTATTATGAGGAAGATGAGGGGATCTCGGTTCCTGTCATGCAGTTACCAATAACGTCATTACTCTTTCCCTTAGCATCTCTAACACTCAATAACCACATCTACGCAAACTCACCCCATACCCTCATTGATCCCCATTAACAACCTCAAAATATCTTATGAAGAATACCAATCAATAATCGACTAAGGAAGAGCAAACATTTCGCAAAAGAGATTTTAACCTAGGTGGAGAGGATCTGGAAAACCATAAATTGCAGAGTTTATGCTAGTCATTTAATGTAGAGGATCCTCTAGGCTAACTCATAAATTGTAGAGTTTATGCTAGTCACACTACAAAATTTGAACCCAAAATCCGACGAGAAAATCAGATGAAATCGAACGAAATTGATTGTGTCGACAGATTTCACCTTTAAAATTACGAATTTTGATCAATTTTTTTCTAATTGATACATGGCATTGTCAGATATCCGACGACTCCCATCGATTATCCGACAGGAGTCGTCGAATAACTGACATATATTCTATATTCACTACAAGAGTGCAATAGTATGTCCTCTAGGTGTTACATAGTATGAATTATGTGTTATAACAATTAATGGTGATAAGGGTTTTGGGGATAGAGGTTATAATGGATAAATGTGAAACTTTAAGCATGATGTAAAATATTATAAGGTATTAGGTTAGTGTTGATCACATAACCCTTATAGAGGTTATAAGATTATGTGTTAAGAGGGGTTTATATAGAGAAGGTGTTAGTCGAGGTTATAATGGTTAAGATTGATAGGATTGATAAGATTTAATTGTTAGAAGGGATATGTTCTATAATTATAAGGCTATATAAGAGTGTTAATTGTGTAGTGTTTAGAAGTTAGGGGTTAAGGATTAGTTTTGAGGGTTATATGACTTGGCATGGGCTATGTGAGTTAGATTTTATAGGGAATTCAGGGTCCATGGCCGTGATAAGATGTATAGGGTCACGATGATGATGATGATGATGATGATGATGACCTCGATAATGATGATGGAAATGATGATGATGATAATGAAAATGATGATGATTATGATGATGATGATGATGATGGCAATGAAAATGATGATGATTATGATGATGATGATGATGGCAGTGGAGATGGTGATGATGACAGTGACATTGACGATGATGATAAAGATGACGATGATGTGGGGTTTTATAAGTGTTGTGGGTTACACGTTTAGGTGTTATAGGGGATGATGACGAAGAAAAAGATAACAACCATGATGAAGATGATGACGATTACGATGATGACGATGACGATGATAATTATGATGAGGATGAGGAAGATGATGAGGATGAGGAAGATGATGACGGGGATGGTGAAGATGATGACTATGATGATGATGATGACAATGAAGAGGATGACGATGATGATGAATATGATGATGATTATGGTGATGATGATGATGTCTAAGATTATGATGATGGTGATGATGAAAATGATGATGATGAGCATGATGATGTGGACGATGATGATGATGATGATGATGATGATGATGATGATGATGACGATGATGATTATGATGACAATTATGATAATGATGAGGATGATGAGGATGAGGATGGGGATGACAAAGATGATGACAATGACGATGGTTATGATGATGATGATAATGATTATGATAATGATGATGATGGTGATGATGATGACAATTATGGTGTTGATGATGATTTCAAAGACAACGATGATGGTGATGATGATAATGATGATGGCATTGATGATGAAGATGATCATGACATGGATGATGATGATGATGTCGATTTGTTTAAGTTTTTTTTTGAATTGTTGGGGGGTCACACGTGTTGAGGGTTACATGTTTGAGGATATGTAGGGAATGATGACACTGACAATGCCAATGACGATGTTAATGATGATGGCAATGCGATGACAATGAAGAAGATGATGCTGATTATGGTGATGATGAAAATGAGGTTTGAATAGTCGACCATATAATGATTAATCCCATGCCATGCATGCATCTTAAAATGATGATGTTGATGATGACGACGACGACGGTGATGGTTTATAAGTGTCTCTCATTTGCTTTATATACTATATGATTAAGGCTTAAGAGTTACAAGAGACACAAATTAAGGGTTATATGTATTGGTGTTGATAAAGGTTATATGTTAATAATTGTAAGAGTAGGGGGATATATGTTATTAATTAGGGGTTTCAAGGGTTAGTTGTTTAGCATTATATGGAAATCAAGAGAAAAATAATATGGTTTATAGGGTTTTCATGGTATGCATTATAAAGTTAAACATTAAGCATGGTGATAATGGTCATAGTGGTAAAATATTTTAAGGTTTTAAGTTACTAGTGGTTTTAAGGTTCTGGGGTTATATAACTTAGGGGATATAATATTTAAGGATTGTAACAAAGTGTTATAAAGGACAGAGATACAAATTTTTAATATAAAAAAACATGAGCTATAAATATAACCTTCACCCTAAAAGGATGATGCTTACGGATTTTAAGAATATTAGAGAGGAGAGGTTTTCCTTAGAAAGTTTCAATTCTGTAGAATGGTGTCGCTAGGAAAAGAAACTACTTTGGCCATCTTTCCAAAATTCTCTTCCACGTCCAAACTCAAAATTGGAAAAACTAATGAACCTAAATCACAAAAATGAGCTTTTATTGCACTCTCTATACTACATATGGGGATTAGTCCTTGATAGGAACTTTGGCCCTCTATACACCATCTATTTGACTCAACACCTTGATCGTCTCAATCATCAATTTACAACTACTTGGGAAACTGTTGAACTATGACAAATATCCAAAAGTTCTTCCTTTGAGCGAAAGATTGAGTTAGGGTTCAGATCATTATCCTCCCCATAGTCTACTAGGTTTGTGACCTCCTTGATGTTTAGGTTTAGTCCTTAGCCTCTTTAAAAAATATTTCAACTTAGGGAGACAATACTTGAGAGACACCTAAAAAGGATTTCAACCCCATACCTATCTCCCTAATTTGATTTGCACACACACACACACTTTCTAACCATAATGACTCATGAGTTCTCCAATAAGAAGCCACAGCTCGATTATACATTTATAAGTAGAGACATAATACGTATTGTTTTGAATAGAGTTTGGTTAGGAAACTAATTGCGCATGAGCAAATTTTAATATAGGCTTTTAGGATGGATTCCGCCCACAAATTAGGTTATGAGGCCACTAAGGTGAATAAATCAAGCTACAAACTCATAAATTACTCAACCCAATTGAATTGGTCTCAAGCTCAATGAATTTTATCACTAAAGATAACTCTAGCGAACTCTTCCAACCATTAATAAATGATGGCATTCCCATCAACTGCCTTAACCAACACAAGGAATATTTCTCATTTCTCTACTTGATAATCCCTCTTGAATCTTCTCACCTTCTAGCACTATTTAGTGTAGGAAAACATAATCCATTTATTGATTCCCTTATAGGGATAATATTCTTTGGATTTAATACCTTCACTAAGCAACAATTAGTAGGGAAATGGAAGGTTTCTTAAATAAACCAACCTTTATGATCATTTATAGCCATCCATCTCCCATCATAGTTCTATGAATTGCTCTTCACATTGTTGATTTGGTCATTTTTAGGTTTTGGCTATCAATCCAAATAGGGGGAACACATCATGTAGAACTTGGGTAGTGTTTGCACATGAGAATTGTGAATTCAATATTGAGAAAACAATTTCTCATGAGGAAGGAGATTGAAGGACTCTTCACACTACTCAAAATTGATTTTACTTGCGCCCCATGCCTCCATGAGGTATACATTCCTCAAAACCACTTTATGCATTTCATATTCGGCTTCTAAGCCAAAGGTGGTGGATAATATTTATTTAAGGCGTATGATGGACGTATAGGATTTTAGGTTGACACTTGGCAATAGAGGATTACTTTTCCTTAGCCCCCCTTTATGCTTCCCATCTTGTGGACTCATAGTCCCCCTCATGCTCTCTGCATTCATATTGGATCATCATATTACATTTCAACAATACTATTTATATAACTTCAAGTGCCCCCTGATAAGTCTATCACATGGTCTAAATAAGTTATATTGACTGCATCTACTTGCCTAACAATTCACTAGTTAGGCCTTTGCCTTAAGATCCACACTAGGAACCCATACAATCATATTTACAACATCGACACAAGGGGTTATTTATTTAATCTCACATGGCTTGACCCCCATCGATATATACATGCATTTAGAATTTTTACATATTTTGGTCCAATAAGCTCAAGGGTCAAAACCAAGGTATTACATCGCAGTTCATATTAGAAAAAGACTTACTTGTTACAAAAAATGACCCTTTCCTTGTAGAAATGAATAGATCTCAATAGTGGGTTTGTCTATGGAATAAACCTTTGACTCCATCCAAAATATAGGGTGCATTATTCTAAAAAGAAACAAGAAAAGAACCGACTTGTCTCACAAAAATTATACACTTCTTCAACCATGTAGTAGATAGAATTCAAAAATTATTTACTTGTGACATAGATATTAATATGCAAGTGAAAGAGAGTGCTATCACATGAACCAAAAAACTTACATCTTAAAAAATATGTTGTTTAAATATGAACTAAAACACATATCGTTTTGGTCACCTTCATTGAAATCCAACAAAACAAAATTTAATGATTTCAGTTGATCTTAAAAAATGTGTTTTCTAAAGATTAACTAAACATACACCTGTTATAGTTAGCCACATTCACCGAAATCCAACAAAAAAGTTTTAACATTTTAGGGTTTTCCGAGATTCTGATTCATAATCAACAAAGGCCATAAAAATCAACTCCTTTTCAACAAAATTTCATCACATGATTTTGATATGAAAATCAAACCTCTTCTTCCAATTAGATAATTTTGCTTATAATGGAACTATGCCCCTAAAAGGTTTTAGGTTTTGGGTATTTGAGTGAAATTAAAACTTCACATATAAATACTAGCTTTTAACGTTTTATTTTATTCCATTCCAATCATCCTTATTTAAAAAAGATACGTTTTGAATATCAATTATTTATTTATTATTAAATTATAAATCACCCAAATTCAAACCGAAGAAATATAAAACCCATGTTTATATATGTTAAAGAAAATATTAGCCCTACCGAAATTATTTCCCTTCCTCATACAATACAAATTTAATACCTTTTATAAAAAAGTCAACTAAAAGATGCAAAGAATACCCACAAATGGTCAAGAACCGAGGGGAACAGGGGCTTTGATAACAAACTTTTAAATCACAACTTTGCAAAACTGAAGTTTTCAGCTTGTGCATCAAGCCAACTTATCATATGAAAAAAAAACCATCCACTTTTCATTTATCACATCAATCACATCTTCTTTTAAAATCCCGCCTCTGCAAAACGCCGCGAATCTCTGGCCAATTTTCATGTCCTATAACTCTTTATAATGTATTTCGGAGGAATAAGAATGATTTCTTGAGCGACACTTCTACACACTTTTCCATTGTCCATTGTCGGAAGTCTCAATAATTCCTTGAATTCGATTGTTGTTAGTGCGCGGCCAGCTCTGCGGGGGGTTTTGTTTGCACCGTTCAGGCATCGTTGTTTCTCTTGTTTTCCACCCCAGATTATAAATATGGACCCTGGGAGGCCCAAGAGCAAGGGCAAGGGGTATAGAGCGAAGGACCCTGCATCAACAAATCAAAATTCTGCACAGAATTCTAATTCTATACCTGCATGCGGCCCATGTGGGTTTGGCTCTCACCTAGTTTCTAGTTCAGGAACTGGGTGTTCCCCGAAGGACTTTGTATCAACAGTTCGAAGTTTCGCACAAAATTCTAATGCTGATGGAACTACCTCTGGCCCATGTGAGTCTATCTCTTTCCCAGTTTTGGGTTCACAAACTGAGCGTGCCCTAGTTGGGTTGCCCCGTCAGTCAACTTGGGCTTCGGGAAGACTAAATTTCTCAGTTGGAGGGAATAACATTGATGTGCCCACGGAAGGAAACTCGACAAGCGGTGCACCATCCATAGCACTAGGAAGCCAAGAAAGAGAATCCATGGAAGTTCAGGAGAACCCTCATGGTTTGCGAGAAAGCAAATGGATATCAGGCAGTGCAATTTAAGGTGTAGAGGTATGTTAAGGAAAATATCCAAAAGAGGCATCTGGGTCTGTAAGCTTAAAGCCCTCTCATCTCAGTAACCAACAGAAACAGAGGGTTGGAACCAGAGAATCCATGGAAGTCCAGGATAACTCTCATGGTGCGCGAGAAAGCAAAGGGATAGCAGGCGGTGCAATTCAAGGTGTAGAGGTATGTTCAGGAAAATCACCAGAAGAGCCATCTGGGTCTGTAAGCTTAAAGCCCTCTCCTCTAAGTAACCAACAAAAACATAGGGTTGACGGTTCCAACCCGGCCGTGATGAATAAGGGTTTATCGACTAGTTCAAATTATCAGGGTTACGAAGGGAACAAAGAAGAAAGTTTTGATATAAGTAGAGGAGGCAGAGGAGGAAGCAGGGGAGGCTATGGATATCAAAGAGGAGAAAATGATAGGAGATCAGGGAACAAAGACGGAGGGTGGAATAGAAGCAGAGGAGGATATGGCTCTCAAAGAGGAGAAAGTGACTGCATTGATGCTCTAGGTCGATTGCTGTAAGGACTTTTGTTTCTTAGATAAACCTTTTTTTTCTTGGTTCATGTTTAATATCTGTGTTTTGTGCTTTTCTGGTCTTTTGTTTTGAATTCAACAACAAATCGTATTTAGACAAGCTTCCCAATTTTGGGATGTCGGATTCATATTATCCAAGGTATGGCTATATCTTTTGTGTCCACAAGATATGGGGGAGATCGGCACTTGAGGAACATTTAGTAAACAAGTATCATAAACAATTTTGGCACAAACTTGCATAATTGGTGTGAAGTGTTCCCAAGTGTTGATGTTGTCCTTGGCCTTTTGTTTGGTATTTTTCATGCCGCAAAGATCAACACTAATGGCGTCTTTATAAGAAGTGGGTGATTGCAAAGACTGAGTAATGGTGTGTTTGGTCTTCAAAAGCAGAAGCTCGTTGTCATTCATGAGTTTCTCAGAGTCTTCAATTGGCTGAGCAAGAACATGGCCTTCATAGATCCCTTCCTTTTCCTATATAAGATGTTCCTTAAGTTGTGTGATGAATATCCAAGGTCTGTTGAAGCAATGCCTTGTGTCCATTCGTCTTTTTCAAAAAATCATCAAAGTATTCTCCATAGATTTTTTTTCAATTTCAGCCGTCCTTAATCTATGTACGACAATTCTCTTGACAAGTACTAGAACAAGGGTAACATTCTCTGCAATAATTCTATATTGTTGGAAAAATGGAGGGAAATGACTGAGATACTTAGGCTCCTATTGTAGATGTTGTTCTACATTACTGACTGGCAAATATTGTTGACAAAGAATTGTCATTGTTGATCAAAGAGTCCACAATAATAGAAAGTTGTATGATAGGATTGAGGCACTTGTATGATAGTTGTATGATAGGATTGAGGCTATGCTTATTCTTGAGCTGTAAGTTGATTTGCTTTGTGTGTTATGTTTTCCATATGTAGTTGCCTACTGCATTCATGGTGTTTGGTTGAAGCACATCTTCTCCATCTGGAATGGTTGATGGGATCAATGTATATGAACTGTAAACAATTTGACTTGACTCAAGTAGAATGGCATGGCTTGGGAAACTAATTGCATGAGTTGACTAAGGGTTGACAAAAGTGTTTGACATGATTGCCGTGAAATGCTGAAACTCCTGTCAAAGAGTTTGTGAGTTCCCAACATTGGTCTTGACTAACCTAGACTTAGGTCGACTAACCAGTTTGTGGAGCCAAAGGGTATTACCATGAAGTTTGAACACTTGAGAGAAACATTTTGGCAGCTTCATCCTTTTTTCCACAAAGTGCATGAATTTTTGTTGTGCTTAAGATTTTAGATATTCATGTCTTCACTAAATTAACAACTTCATCACTCCAGTGTTATTTTTCATATTTTGTGCTTTCCCATCTAAGATTTCATCATACAAAGTCAATTAATTGACTTCACATATTTTAACTCTTAATGATGCCGATTTGTTTATGGAGGTTCATGTAGCCATATGTTATGTCATGCAATATTGATGTTCTTGTTAAAATGTGATTTTCCTGGCACATTAAAAAAATTATACTATTTTCATGCACTGAAATTGAAAGGGGGATCTTGTTGTCATTATCAAACGTAACTCCTTTGTTGCCACAGTCAGACACTATCGTTACCCTCATGTTTGTCTATATCAAGCTTCTTACCCTCAGTCGACAGACTTGCTTTGACTCGAATAAACCATCTGAAGACTTGGGTTACCTATAACTAGTTTCATTGTGAAATTTTTGGCTTATCTGTTCCATGGGAAGACTGTCTTCTTCAAGGGAGACGTCTTTAGGCCAAGCCACGTCATACTGCAAAAATGAAATGAAAACATGGCTCTAGTCTTATGAGATCATAAAGGAGCATCTTGGCTGAATGCACATTCTGATCAAGATAAACAACTTCTGTTTACCACTAAGTTGTTGTGCATCCTAATGCTCTAGACTCATGCCAAAGAGCATCTGTTGTCATCTTCATTAGAATTATTGAAATTATTGCTCCTTTCTATTTTCTTCTTTCTTTGCTTGTTTGGCTATGCATATTGCTCTTGTTAGTGCTACTTTGTTCCCTTATGTACAGAATATTCCTTCTTAAGCATCCAATCCAAATCTTCCATGGGTTGGCTGTCATGTTTTTCATATCAACCTTTGGATTGTTGTAGCAAGGGCACCAGGATGCTTTATTGTTGTACATAGGTATGTTGAATATTTGTGCACCCGTAGCAACTGTATGCTTTGTGGTGTAAGGTATACTTCATGTTACTTAAATATCGTAAATTCTATATCATTAGGTTCCTTTTTAAATTAATAGCACAATTGATAATAATATTTAAATTTCTAGTAGTAATTTAATGAACTGGGATCTGCTTAAGGCAGTAGGCACTGATATATCTATTTCAGTGGTCCCTCCTGTAATGTTTTCTGAAGGATATTGAATAATAAATTGTATCTCTGGTGCTGAGACTTACCAAGGGTTGATCTATTATTGTGACTTTATTTGTGCTAAGTCTTGTATTGTGCTTTGACTGTCATTGACTATCTCTAATTTCCTGTACCTCAACCCCAGTCATCTCTCTCTCTGGTTTGTATTAACCCTCTAGCATGTTCATCTAGTTCCTAGTGATTGACTGGCTTCTGAGAGGCACAGTCCTTTTCTGAAAGTAAAAAAATTATGAGAAAAATAAGGAAGGGTCCCACACTCCAGGACCCAGGTAAGTACCCTAACTTGCTCTTCTTACAAATGAGATTTGTTCTTGTTATTCTAATACTGCTGGTTACACGTTACTGAAGATTGCTTTAACACGGTGACCCAATTGGTAGTATTAAAGTTGAAAAGTTGAAAGAGATGAAAATTATGTTTTGAACTATCTTGTTATTTACTGTTGTACTATTTCATTTCAGTACTAGTTTATTGAATATAATTTTGCATTAAAGTACATGAATTTTTAATTCTCTGCATCAAACCCTAACTCTAATGAAAATTTGACACATTGAATATCCATAAGTGCTGGATTTTTTATTTGCATTAGGAATCTCCTTGGTTATATTTCTGTAGTATGGGACAGCAAGGAAATAGACTGTTTGTTGCTTGTGCTTTCCAATCTCAACAACCATTTTTTCTCATTAGAATAGCCTCCCATTAAGCCTTGATTTGCTCTTATTTGCCCAATTAAAAGACACTAGTCTCCAATCCACTCATCCATTCATTTCTTAAACACGCAAAACTGTTTTGTTGGAATTAATTCTTCATTTCACCGAGCAATTCATTGCCTAAAATTCTAGTAATCCTATTCTAGGGATTCACCCCCTTGAACTGGAGGAGAGTCGGCCTAAAG
Source organism: Larix kaempferi (assembly GCA_027924585.1). Lineage (NCBI taxonomy): Eukaryota > Viridiplantae > Streptophyta > Pinopsida > Pinales > Pinaceae > Larix > Larix kaempferi. The sequence goes on along the minus strand of BSBM01001219.1, from coordinate 16,928,013 downwards.
TGTGGAGAGGGCTTGTGCAATGACATTGGCAATCCCTCTTGGTTCTCCAAGGTATTACCTGATCCTTGGGACTTTATCTCAAGAAGTGAGAGTTTGAAAGATAACAAAACCTTAAGTAAATGAAGTGAAATTTCTGAAGTGTTTTAAAGTGCAGATTTTTTAAATTTCCACATGTATCATTTTGGCACAATATATTCAACATTAAAAACCTCAGACGTGTGAGGTTTAGTTCAATATGTTTAATAAACTGCCAAATTTTTGGCTGTCAATGAAAAAAATAAAACAAGCTTTTACAATAAGAGATGAGTTTGTTCTGAAGAAGAAGATAGCTATTTCAAATTTTCTCCCGCTTGAACAACAAAAGATAGTGCAAAAGATGTGAAGTTGGACTTGAATCAAAAGTTGGAAATCATATGAAGCAACACTCCTTACCTTCTAATTTCCACTTCAATCAATAGTGGGGCCAGTCACATGACATTAAACAAACTACATAGTACAAAGTCAACATCATTAAATTTTCAACAATATTTTAATGCGAGGGTCCTCTTAGTCTCATATTGTGTTTTGTATGTGCATAGCTATTCATTTTTGTTTGCATTAGAAAACATTTTTCCAACAATATTTTTGAGTAGATGGAAATAAATTATGATATTTCTAGGGCAGTGACTATATAGGGCATGAAACTCATAGGCGCCCCATCTTTTGGGAAGTATGTTATTTGAAGAATGATACTATTACTTATTAAGTTGTTAGTCTTATGAAGCTTCACTCAGACTATGGTCACTTAGTTTGGAAAGGGACTTGCATTGTTTTAAAGGGAATTTGAAATTTTGGAAGTATAAACATTATTGGTGGTTCATAAGTAAACTCTAACCTCTGTAGAATAGAGCTTAAAATCTGAGATTTTCAAAACATTACCACAGTGAACTCTGCTTAAGATAAAAATGTTTTAGAGGTACTTGTAATTGTAGGTCATAGTATCCATTAGTAGTCGAAAATAAAAGATAAGTATGACAGACACATATCACTGTGAAGACTGCCAGCACCTAAAGCTAATCACCTTTTTCAAACTAGATGCAGTATTCTGTATTAAATAACATCAAATTGGCTAAAGATGATGAGATGTCAGCAGGTTCCATCTACTAGATACTGATTAAACAATCAACTTTTGTGAGAGACGTATGTCACTCTGTGAAAACTGCCAGCACCTAAAGCTAATCACCTTTATCAAGCTAGATGCAACATTCTGTATTAAATAACATCAAATTAGCTGAAGATGATGAACGTTAGAGGTGCCACCTGCTAGATGTTGATCAAACAATCAACTTTTCTGGTACAAGCACATGTAATATATGCTATCTCTACCCTAAAATTCAGACTTGGAGCCTAAACATCCAAAATAACCAGCTAAACACAGTTCCCATATTTTTAAGGAAGTGATCTATGATCCTGGAGCAATGACAACAAAGAAGAGTTGTCTCAGACACTCAAAAGAGCTTTGACAGTAACCTATTTCATCAAGTTCAACAACAGAAGGCTTCACGCCAAGTTCCTCGAATAAGTCTTTCGTCTGCTGGCAGTACCTGCAATTCCATGTGAACATTTTGATTTTAGTAATATATCTACTTTGCAGAGAAACTGACAGATCTCTGAATGGTATATGTGTTAAAATAGCATTTATCTGTCAGTTGATACTTATTGGTATAGTGGCATAGCTTGAACAGTACATTGTAGAGAATAGCAGAGAAATAGATTTAAACAACATATTTGCATGTGAACACAGTAAAGAAAAAGGATTCAATCGACTGGTATATTTATAGCAGCTGTCACTTAGTGGTAATGATTTCAAATTCCATTGGTTGTGAAAATACCATCGATTTTATTGAGTTTGAGTTGTTGAGACTGAAGGCTGGCATTCACACACTACACTTATAGTTTCCAATTTTCTAATTTTCCCGGGGAGATATGCTCCAACTGACAAAGTATCAGCAACCTAGGGAATTCACCAAATTGTCTCCAAATGCTTTGATTTTTGGTGGATGTGACTACTTACCCCCTTGCCATGATAAGATTCAAAAGCTTTGGCCATAACTTCTTCAGAATCCAGATATATGCAATTTTCTTCAGGTACATGAATATCATATATCACATGCAATAAACTCAAGACTCATAAATTCACTGTAAAAGTTGTCTTTTCAGGGTTTCTATTTTTTAATGGGACTCTAGTCATGATATGTCCCAAGATAGATCTAGCACGTTTCATGAACAGAACTGGACTGTATCCATATAAGGATATGCCATCTCTTGATCCTGATACGTATTCAGTCTAAATCTGTGTCTAGAATCCCAGATCCAATCCATTGTATCTATGACCCCACTGGGACAGAATTCAGTGTACCTTAGACTGATCCATGCACTTATTCAGACCATTCGGATAGGTTTATATTGTTTTGGGTAGTTTCAGGACATGCACTTTTGAAGCAGTTTTCAAGCCTTTCCCAGTATTTTGGGGGTCCAGATCACCAAGAAATGGATTTCATTACATTCCATGATATACAGCTCTCTGCCCCAATCAGAGTTTGGTGCGAAAAGTTACAGTCATGGCAAGTTGACCATCGCTTCTCCACCCTAAGGCTTCAACTCTTGGCTTTCCAGCTTCTAGATTTAGGGTTTCTAAGTTTTTTCATTTCTTCACTTTGCAATAAAACAAAGGCATTTTCACCTCTTGTTACAGGCTTCTTTACCAGAGTACCATAAAGGTCTTCCATAGAGATTTCTACCACCATTCTACACAGCCACTTTATGAATAACATTTGAGATCTGTAATTTTGTTGAGCTTTACTTCTACATTTTATCTTTGCTTCATTTTTGCTATGATGTGCAATAATTTCTGCTTAGTGTGTGTCCACTGGATTCTCTCCATGATCTGGATCACTGTACCCCTGAGAAAGATCCAGTATCACCAGATGGAAGATAAAATCAATTGTATTGTGATCCAGATACATATCCTGCTCAAATCTTAATCTGATTTAGTGTATATCAATGCCCCCCTTGAAATGGGATTCAGACCTCGGTGTATCCTTGACTCCCCTAAGATAGAGCCAATATCATAGGATAAAACCAATGGGGTGAACCGCTACACATCTTGAGAGGTCTTACCCATGTGAGTGTAACACTGTCAGCTGAAGGCCAGACACCAGTTACAACAACAAAACACCCTATATCAAAATCACATCAAAAAAAGCACGATGAAATGTGTTTGAAACTTTGATCTGAGTAGGTAGTAATTGGCAATGAGAAGGTACAATTTCAATCCCATTGCATAAATGATCTATATCTGAATTTCATAAAGTCATCACAAGGTCCTGAGGAACGGTGCTCACAGCAGGGTCCAAGGGATAGAACGGAATCCCATATTCCATATAAACTCCAGGTCATGAGTCATGACAGCTCTATGTGATTGAGACAAAAAGCATTGGTGGGAAGCCTATGAGAATTTGCATTTGACACCATAGGTGTTGGCAGTATGCAAAGCATACATAAAGGAACTTGTAACTGAACCCTCCAAACTAATAATCCAATGTGGACTTCCGAAGGCCCAATGAGAACATGGGAAGCATGGAGTTAGGTTTGAGCCCCAAGTTTCACTAGCTCAAGAGAAAAAAACAGAAAAAAAAATACTGAGCATCCCTGGTGCACCCAAACACCTACCTAGCATCCCTGTGTGACATAGGAAGTACCCAGCCGTACCTTGTGAATTGGTGGATGACCTCAGGTGTGAAGACAGCCATCCCTTGAAAAAATATTGAATTAGAAAAAAAAATACAGAAAAGGAAAAAAATGAATATATTCCACTGATCATTATGGTCATCTCCATGCGGATTTTCTTAAGGATTGTACTAGTCCATGCTGGAAGAGTTATAGTTGAATTTGGTTGTGTCATGTGTACAAGTTTTCCTTTTTTCTAATAAGAATTTTGAATTGTAATGGTTCTATTTTACCTTAATTCAAACCTTAGTTGCTTTTGGTTTCTGGCTTATGTGGACTCTCCTAAATATTCTAATCCAACATGCATTGACCATTGCTTCTTACTGCTCTACATCTTTTGTTTTAAACAACATATCTTAGAAGACTAAATGAGCAAATGCTAAGGTGGCCAATTGCCAAGGTATTACAATAGGCATAAGAAACTAGAATGACAAAATTATCTCCTATCTAAATCATGGCCAATAGGAACAACCTAAGAAATGGCATAACATTGGATAATTCCGAGGATGTTTCTTCTGCTTGTTATTCAATCGCTATGTTTTTTCAATTATGTGGTGATGTCTCTTCGAAGCTTGTTATTCAGTCACTAGATTTTTTCCATAGAATTTTTAGGAAAATGCTGTTAGTGCATTCAAATGTCAGTAATTGGGTAAAGAGGCTTAATAAAATGAATTGGTATCATTAATCTTCAAGTCAAGGTGTCATAGTGATAGATCATCACAATCTTTTCAGGGTGGTACAATTTTACCTTTCTGAATGTTAGTAGTTAGTAAGGATCATAAAGGTTGTTAGTGCATTCAAATGTCAGTAATTGGGTAAAGAGGCTTAATAAAATGAATTGGTACAATTCATCTTCTAGTCAAGCTGTCATGGTGATAGATCATTACAATCTTTTCAGGGTGGTGCAGTTTTACCTATTTTGAATGTTAGTAGTTTGTAAGGATCATAAAGGCAGATTAACTGACCTTATTGACTAATGAATAGAACCATGATTTATTCCTTGTTTATGATCTTATATGGTTACATTTTTTATTGTGTCCAGTGTCAATTGCCAGCTACAAGAGCAGTTGGTAAACCCCAGGGGACTTGATTGGATTTGAATCTGTGACCTGTGGTCTCCACATTTGCAACATGCCTTTGGGGGATGGTTCAATTGATTGAGCTAACCCTTGGGGCTATCCATACATTTATGTATCTAATATATATAATTTGTCAATTTTAAAGTCCTTTAATGCTGAACCTTCTTAATGTTGCAGGTTATCTATTTTGCGGCATAGAGCTGTTGACTTGAAATTGAATGTTCGAAGTGATGGATATGTGCCAGTGAAAGATCTGTTGAAGCTAAATACAAAAACTAATGCAGGATCTCCTCTTCACTCTTACTCGGTTGATGATATTGGAGAGGTGACTATGAGTTGGCAGTCTATTCAGACAGTGCTTTTTGTAATCTTTCTATCAGTAAGCTGGTGTACCCAAGTTAGTGATATGATGCCTATAACAGACATTATTTCGGTTATGGATCATCATATTTCGGTTATAGATCATCATATTTCAGTTATACCACTTAAACTCATAGATGTGTTAATGATGAAGCTACCACAATGCAAATTTGGTTACTAATTTCATTCAACATTGGAATTTCAGGCCGTAAAGAGGGATAAAATAAGCAACGCTTTGGTTTACTGGAAGAAAAGAGTGTGCTCTATATTAGAGCAAACCAAGGGCATAGTATGAAGGTATTATTCAGCTATTGCTTCTTGCTACTTTTTGTATTATATTTTTGACATGTTGATTACAACTTCTGTTTTGTTTCTAACTTGTTCTTGATGCTAACTTGTGAATCTTAAATTATTGAACTTAATGGCTATTTTAGCCTACACATAACCAAGGGTAAATTGATCAAATTGGGCATTGAATTAATACCTCCATTAATTTATCCTTGATATTTACTAATTTACTATCTATATGGAAGTTGGATTCAGATTTTTTCCTTTTAGTTAACTGTTGAAGTCAACTAGATCATGCATGGATTATGTCAAATTTGTCTGGCGACCTTCTAATGTAGCAGTTATTTGTTTCAAGTTTGAGGAATTTCTTTCAAGAGTTTTTGATTGGTCCGTGTTGTTCTGGGCAGTTGATAGACTCAGAAGGGTTGTTAAAGCCTATCTTGTCAGCTGAAGATGTTCCAGGTGAGAAATTGTATCTTCAACTACTCTTCATCGGTATACAGTGGGTTTAATATTTCTATTTATGATATTTTCATTTCCTGAATCTTTATCAATGGATGCTTTGCAGTTGAACTTTCTCACAAAGTTTTTCCATGATCAATATATGTCTCGATTCTAGTCCTTGTAGGACCAAGTGATGACCATCTCATCATATTTCAACATAATTCGAATATAGATGGTTAGCAACATGTGGAAATCCACTAGAAATCTCTAGAGGTTCCAAAATGGTTTAAAAACCCTAAACCTAACACTAATTCTAGCTATCAAGAAATGGCAGAATGAGGGAAGAGGGTGTAAAGGAGATACTAACTTAGAAAGAGATGAGCATATCATGGAGCATTGTAGAAGACCAATGTCCTCTAGCTTCATAGTAAGCTTGGACAATATTGTAATCTCCATGATATAAGATGACGAAAGGAAATATCTTTCATTTTTTGTCAGTTCCCCTATCGGGTTTCCAAGGTGAACTTTGCTTCTTGGTGTGTTATATTTTCATGTTTAAATTGTTGAAAAGAAAAAAGACATTGTTTTACTATAATCGCTTCAGTTTTGTAACTATGTTTTGGTGCACCAACCATTTGAATATCCAAAACGGTTTATAAACCATTTGAAAGGGGGATATTATGGATCATGTCCCTAAACAAAATATATATATTTATATATAGGGAGGCTAAATGTAGGGCAATCCTCCTATGCTCCTCTATCTTGAATATCAGTGAACAGAACAAAGGCTTAAAAGATAGGTATAATTTATGGGACTGTAATAATGGTAGAACAATAAGGTTTTAGAAAAATATAAAATATATGGGTTGAAACAAAGCGCCTAATGACTATGAGTGAATTGGAAAGAGTTAGAGCTTGAATGCAAAAACAACGATGGATTTAGTACCGTACTGGATCCCGTCAACAAATACCCTTGAAATCTGAGATGGAAACCCCCTAAACATTGGTTGTTTCACTGGTTGGATCAAGTGAAGGATTTAAATAGGGAATCTGTGAAACACAGAGTCATCATTCCAAATTGAGAAACTGATTTTCGCTTATGCTGGAACTTTTAAGTTCAAAGAGTCTTTTCAGTAAGAGTCGAGCGCCTAATGACTATCGTGAATTGGAGAGTTAGATCTCTCAATAAAAAGCATAGATGGAATTCTGTAGCAACGTGTTCGATCCCATCAGAGACCCCTATAAGACTGGTTGATGATTCCATTGTTGGAGCAAAAGATGAGTTTAATTAAGCAAACCATAAAAAACATATTCATCATTCCAAGTGAAGAAAATGATTGTTTATGCTGGAAAAGTATTTTCGAAAAAGAAAGGATACCCTTTAGATCCCTAGGGAGTTTCTTGATCCCCCAACTCCTCTAATGAGAAAAAATTAACCCCCAAATCAACCCAAGATGTTAGCGTTTTCATGGATAGCATCAAAGGATAAGATCCAGTACTAAGGAAATTAACCCCCCACTATGAGACCAACCTATTAGAAGGGCTGAGCACTTGTAGTATGAATCAAAAGCATTAGTTGCCAACACATTGCAGTAAATGGAAACGTGGAGGAAAAAATGAGAAGTGAAGTATGCAAGGGATATTTCTATTACCAGAACACAAAATGAACTTCTCAAGACCCATGTGAATCGTTTGAAGAACAAATTGGTTATGGAAGATACATAAATTGAAGGTCTGAAAGATAAAATAGAGGAGCAAGCAAAACAAATCCAACAGGAGCAGTACCCATGATTTGTAGTAGACAGGAAGCCACCATCCCTCCAAGGGCTCACTCGGTTCCTTTGGATGTGAGCAATGAATGATAGGGGATTACAACTACCCAGGATTTGTAGTAGATAGGAAGCCACCAGCCCCCTGAGGGCTCAGTCGGTTCCTTTGGATGTGAGCAATGAGTGGCAGGGGATGAGAACACTATGGAGCAAGTTTAGGTGAAAATGCAACCCACAATCTTCGTCTCTTCCTTTCATAGCTGGACAAATAAGAAGGCTCCCCAAGGGACCATGCACTAAACATATATAAAATATGATATGCAGTTTAAATGTATTCTGTATTTAGATCAATATAATAGAATCTACCCAGATAGAATAGATAGAATCTACCCAGATAGGAAGATAGTAGCTTATGCCATTTTTGAAGTCGGCATCTAGTAGCTTATGCCATTTTTGAACTCAACATTTTGATAGCTTATGCCATTTTTGAACTCGAAATTTTGTTGTTAAATTTGGATATAATCAACAGAATGTCCTCTCAGGTTGTCCAGTTTAGCCACAACCTTTTTTAGTTAATACAAACAATATCCAGCATTGTAAAAAAAAATCCAATCCTAAGAAAATTGAAGTGAGGCCTAAGGGACCCATTATGTCTTGGATGTGTAGATGCACAAGAAAGCAGTGTTCATATCATTTTCAAATTCCCTGTAGCTCTAGTAGCATTGATGTGCAACTACATAGGAAAGCAGTGTTCGTATCATTTTCAAATGCCATGTAGCTCTAGAAGCATTGATGTGTAGCTGCACAGGAAAGTAGTGTTCGTATCCTTTTCAAATGCCTTGTAGCTCTAGTAGCATTGTCAAGCTGTGCTGACAGGTTTGAAGTACTCGCCCTCTTCCTATATCAAGAGAAAATACCTTAAGAAGGTAGCCAAAGAAGTACTGGAAGTTTAAATATCTCAACCCTATCTGGCACATTAGAGCTCATTTAATTCTTTGGCTAAGGCTAAACGAGCGACGATTTTGACTTCTAGGTGAGTTTCTGTCGGAATCCGACTTTTTTTAAATTCAAATTTCATGTGTTTCAAGTCGAGATTTTGAATTCATAAATGGGTTAAGCATCCTCAAAAACCCCATGGTACCGCTCTTCTGCGAATTTAAACACCGGTATTTGGAATTTTTTAAATTCATGAATGAAGGTGAGTTCGTTAACAATTTTATGATTTCTTGCATTTCCTTTCATTTACAAGGTCTGTGGTGTGCTTGGTACAAGATTACTGAATGAAGGTGAGTTCATTAACAATTTTATGATTTCTTGCGTTTCCTTTCATTTTCATTGGATTAATATAATCTTGTAATGCTTTTATGGTTATGGTGTTTAACAATTTTGAATTATACCATGTGGATCTAGTATATGATCAATGTTAATTATCTGTAAACGAGAGACTTAAATCCTATTTTCTTTACCAACATAGATCCTATATGAGATTACTTATGCAGATTTTTGTGGTTAGACATCTTCGAGGTCTCTTCAAAGAGTTCCAAAAGTTAGTAGGATATCTAGGCTTATTATGATAGATTTTTGTGCTTATCAATGTGTTTTGAAAAATAAATTAGATTTTAAGCATGGTTGTCTTTGGATATTATTGTCTTTTTTTAGAATTACAAATAATGCAATCAGGGTGTCCAATTCTGAAAGGGTTCTAGCTCAATGGAAGAGCGCCTGCCTTACAAGCAGGAGGTTGGTGGTTCGATTCCTCCGTGCCCTATTGATATTGCAATATTGGTATTTTTAATAAAATATATTTTATTATGATTTATTATGTCTGTAGAGGGTGTTTCAAACCGTCTTTGTATGTTTCTACGAGGGGGGTTCTAAACCGCCTTCATATGTCACTACGAAGGGGGTTTGAAATTGCCCTTGTATGTTACAACGAGGGGGGTTTAGAACTGCCCTCATAGGCACCTACGAGGGGGGTTTGTAACCGCCCCCAAAGGTTTGTAATAAAAACTTTTAAGGGGGGTTTCAAACCGCCCCTATAGGCATCTACGAGGGGGGTTACAAACCACCCCTATAGGCCTCTACAAGGGGGGTTCAAAACCGCCCCTATAGGCCTCTACAAGGGGGGTTTTAAAATGCCCCTATAGGCCTCTATAAGGGGGTTCCAAACCGCCCCTATAGGACTATACGAGGGGGGTTCACAACCGTCCCTATAGGCCTCTACGAGGGGGGTTTGAAATCACCCCTATAGTCCTCTACGAGCGGGGTTCCAAACCGCCCTTGTAGGTTTGTATGAGGGGGCTTATGAGGGGGGTTCACAACCGCCCTCGTAGGTCTCTATGAAGGGGGTTCAAAACTTCCCCCGTAGGTCTCTATGAAGGGGTCTACGAGGGGGGTTTAAAACTGCCTCCATAGATGTCTACGAGGGGGGCCACAAACCGCCCCCAAAAGTGAATTTTGGGGGTGGTTTCAATCTCGTCAAAAACCGTTCTTAAAGGGAAAAAATTTTAACATTGGTGCCTTTAGGGGCGGTTTCTCCAAAACCGCCCCCAAAGCCAAAACCCCCCCCGTAGGTCACTTTTGGGGGTGGAAGACAACCCCCCCAAAGGCTAAAAATGTAGTAGTGATTTGTGCAGAATATTGTTCATTAGACACATAAATACTGTCAGGGCATTAGTCAATCCAAATGGCATGACTACAAACTCATAATGTCCATATCAAGTTCTAAAGGTTGTTTTAAAAATATCTTCATCCTCCACATGAACTTGATGATATCCTGACCTTAAATCAATCTTTGAAAATATCGTTGCTCCACACAGCTGATCAAATAGATTGTCTATGCGGGGCAACGGATATCGATTCTTGATTGTCATCTTATTCAGTTGGCGATAATCTATGCAAAGCCTTAGAGTGCCATCTTTCTTCTTAACAAATATAACATGTGCTCCCCAAGGAGACACGTTGGGTCTTATATAGTTTTTATCAATCAGTTCCTTCAACTGTGATTTCAACTCATTTAATTCTAGTATATTCATCCTATATGGAGCTTTAGAATTTGGTATCGCTCCCGGTATTAACTCAATGGTAAAATATAGGTCTCCCTTAGGGGGTAATACTGGAATCTCCTTAGGAAAAACATCTTGGAAATCTTTTAGGACAGGTATATCTTCTAGTTTCAGTTTGTCCTCTTTAGTAATTAACTCCTCATTCACTACATTCACTGCAAACATTTGACATCCTTTTCTAACTGCTCTCTTTACTTGCATAGCAGAAATCTGTCTAAGTGATGTCTTTCTTAGAATACCTTTTACTTCTATTGTTTCTCCTTCATCATTTAAACAAGTAAAACTTTTCTCATAACAATTCAGAATGACATGATGGGCTTCTAACCAGTCCATTCCAATTAAGATGTCATAGGATCCTAAAGGTAAAACATTCAACTTGGTTTGTGTCTTTAATTGATTCATAGATAAAACACAACTTTCAATAAAATCAGAAACTTTTCTTTTTGTTCCTGTTGCTAGTCTAACTAACCAGGATTTATTGAATTTTTCTGTTTTCAAATTAAAACTTTCTACAATATCTGGTGATATATAACTCAGGTTAGCACCTGGATCAATCAAAATAGTAACAGGGTGGTTTTGTAGCATACCTTCAATCTCTACCATAGAGACTTGATGCTTTGCTTGCCTGTTATCTAGGGCTGCATTAATTCTGGGCATCTCCCTTTCCAAGTCTCCCACAGTACGTTGAGTTTGTATGGAATGAATATTATTAGCTGTCTGCTTCCTCTTGGGGAATTCTAAAGCATAATGAGGACCTTGACACTCAAAACATTTGATAGGTGCCTTTTGGTCATTAGTCCTGGTAGCATTGGGAGTATTTCGAGGAGCTGTAAAATTCTGCTGCTAATTATTTCTGGGATTGTTTCCTTGAAAATTCCGATTCGGAAAGTTTTTCTTTTGGAAACCAAAATTTCCACTAAACCTGAAATTTTTCTTTTTCAGCTCAAATTTTTTGGGTTTATGATTTTTCCAGTTAGATATCCTTTCTCTTTTTCGATTAGTGTCATAACAGAAAGTTGCTTTCCTCATGGCCTCTTCTAAGGTCTTTGGATTGTCATACTCTATTCTGTCCTTGATGTTGAAAGGTAGACAACTCAGGTATCTTTGAATCTCTGGTTTCTCTTCCATGAGGTATGGCACATACCTCAGCAAATTTAGAAATTTACTATTCAACTCTTTCATGTTCATAGTTCCCAGCTTTAAATCATAGAATTCCTTGGATTTTTCTTCATGGTATTGTTCAGATAAGAACTTCTTCTTGAAGTACCTCTTAAAAGTGCTCCAATTCACATCCTTGTCTTTGATGCCCTTCACTCTTTTGATGTCCTGCCACCAAATATCTACCTTCCCAATCAAGTTGTATATTGCCATCTTTGCCTTCAATGATTCTGAATAATAATAAATTTGGAAGTACTTCTTCATGTCGGACAGCCATGCTTCTGCTGTCTCTCCTTTCTCAGTTTCACCATTGAAGGTTGGGGGTTTGATTTTCTTGAACTCCCCAGAAATCTGTTCATACTATTTATGACTTTTTCTTTTGGGTTTGTAATCTCCTTCGCTGCTATCACTTGAATAATTACGTTTCTTTTTGTGTTTTTCATTGGCAGCTTTTGATGATGTTGAAATGTTGTTCGCATCATCAATTTTCATTTTCTTACCCCTGTCTCGATGAGGTAAGTCTTCAATATTGGAGGTATTTTCAATCCCTCTATCATGTTCATTAGTTGGGCACTAATCGAACAATACTTGGTTAAGTTCCTCTTGTGCTTTTAGAATTTTCTCATTGTCTCGTTTTACAGATCTGATTTCTGCTTTTAACTCTTGGAATGCACGTAACAATTCTGATGAATTGTCATTTAATTCGCCATGGACTTCTCCTTCATAATGTTGTCCCATGCTATGACTGTTGGGTCGAAATCTGTCCTCCATATGTTCAGTCGATCCTTCCATACCTGTAGCTTAAAAACAATTTATGTATAACACAAATAGTTTAAATTTTAATTAGTAAGATTTCTGCTGTAATAAAATTTTCTGGTGCGTGTTCTTTGGACCTTTTCAAGCCTAGAGTTCGAACGTGAGCTCTGATACCACATGTAACATCCCGAAAAATACCAAAAATTAAAAAAAAATTAAATTAGCAATAATTATTGAATTTGTTAATACGGAACATATAAAAATAGTTAAATTTCTTAACTAGGATAATTAATAACGACGACACGTCGAATTTCTCAAAACAATATATGATGCTAGTTGTAAATGCTATTGTAGACTAAATGGATGCTAATCTCTTTAACAAAAGGACATTTTATGATTATAACACAAGAATACAATCTTCAGATCTGCTTAAGTTCTAAATGTAACTATATGTTGTACATAGGTTTGTATTATTATAATTTTCTTGGTAATGTGCTGACAGTTTGTTTTGTATGATGACGAAGGGGTCCTACGAGGTACCCTAAGGTTTACTTAGCTACGTTTAGCTAAGGCATTTGAATCCTGTTTCCATGTGCAGAACGCAGGTAAGAAATTTTACGACAAACATGAGTAAAGAGTACATGTGTCTTTCAATTCATCGTCAATGTAATATGAAAAATACTAAGTACTTCCTTGCAAAACAAGTTACTGGAGGTATGGATATTTTGGTTCCAATTCTCATTTACGTGTTAGCTTACATAATTTTCAGTGTTAGTATAATCACGTCGTCTTTTACATTGCTATAATTATCATCCTAAAATGACTATTATTATTAACATCAAGTGGTGATACTTTTGTCCATTTGTCACATTATTTGAAATCTTGTGAATATAGTGCTTATGCTATTTCAATATGAACTAGCATTAGATTGTGCACCAACAGAACTTTAAACTATCCTAAAATCTCACATTTATCAATTGATTAACAATACATAGCTAATATATGAAATATATAATGAATATAGTGCTTCTGCTATGAACTAACATTATATTATGCATTAATAGAATCTTAAACTATACCTATAGTCTCACTTATATCAATTGATTTGGCAATACATGGCTAATGCATGAAAATATATAAACTTTACCCTAAATGACTATACAAATACTATAGGAAAGAAATATATAAAATATATAGTAACTATGCATTTACACACCATACAATAGCATATATTACTATTAACACGATGCCTAACAATAAACCTTAGGAACTATTATAGAATGTGAACTATGGATCTAACATTGCAATGATTACGATTTTGATAGGGTATTAAAGCTCGGTACTTGGTATGCTTTCAAATTGTCAAATCCTTGTCTTAGCATTAATGTCGCCTATCTGTTATGTGAAGTGGACGCGTAGGTGGATGGCCTTCATGTGATAGAGTTTACAACAATGCACCAAACGATGCTGAGCTATGCCATGCACTAGCCCTTGGTCTGTTGATTTGGCGACTTGGTAGATTCAATAATCAATGCGTATTGATTGCAATGATATCTCGAATCTCAACGTGCCTATCTGGCATCTAATCCACCGTTGATCTTTACAAGATCTAGGGCTTGGAAATAAACCCTAGTCTTTCGTTGGTAAGTAACAAGAATTGCTTTCCTGGTCTTCATTTTGCGTTTTAGTGGTAATGTTTGAAGAGTCGATAGTGTTGCTGCAATGTAGGGTTTAGAGTTTTACTGTTAGGAGGACTCCTTCCCCGGTTTCGAACCTTAGACCTGTGAGAGAGAGTTTAAATGATACAGGCTTATAATCTTGTGAAATAGAGCCACGATACAGCCATTGTATTTGTGGGGAGTTTCTTCTGTCAGTTTGTTTGAGTGTAATTTGAACTTGAGTTCGATTCTCCAAGTCCTAAAATGGTCTTCTAAGTTTGAACTTGTATTTGCTACAATTTCCATCAGGCTTCGTCATTTTGTTGGTGTGGGGTGTCTAAGTCCAGGAGCTTCAACGCTAATGGTAAGTTTTCAATGATAGTGACAGTAATACTGTAATACTTAATTTATACCTATGTTTTTTCTCGTTTTTAACCTTTTCAAACTGTGATTGGCAGGTACTACTTCGTCGGAGGGTTTCTTTGAGAAACACTCAAAATGAGGATGCTGCAACAACCCCCTGGTAAGCCTCGGTGGTTCTTGAAACCTTGTAGGTACCTTTGGCATGGTTTAGTTGGTGAATGCAGTGTGACGAGAGTTGGAAATACAACCCTGTTCAGAGTAATGGTCAAGTTTTAATGTTTTATTTTGAACTATGTTGTAAGAGGATAAACCCTCAGTTTTTAAGTTGTTATTCGGCTCTGTAATGATTAGCTGCGCCGTTTAAAAATGACCTTGAACTTGTTTTTGTGTTGTTGGTTGTTAAGGGAAAGACCCTGTGTAAATTTGGAACCTTGAAAGGTCCGCAATGTAAACTCTGTCGAATTTTTGTTATATTGTTGAACATGAACTCATAGAGCCGAGGGTTCACTTGCTTCTGTAAGACAATGGCTCGTTTTGTATTGAAATGTTATAATTTTGTTTAAATAATGGTTTGAGAAATCATTTGTATAAACTGTTGATTTGGTTTAGAACAACAATAGTTGTCTCTGGTCGAGAGTAGTAGGTTGCATATCTTTTGGTAGATAGACCCTGTACTTCGTATCATATTTGGAATTTAAGTTTGAAATAATGATGTTGTAAAATTTGGTCTATCATACGTTTTGAAATGGGTAACCGCCACAGGGTTTGATCTTGTTTCAAATGAACTAAACCCTACCCTGTAGGTTTCATTGGTAACCCTGAATGTACTGAGAATTTGAACCTGAGAACTGGGCCTTAACTTGTGTCTCTAAAGGTTTCGACACTGTTTATATTTCTTGATAGGGTTTGATAGATAATGATAAAAAATATCATGTCTTCTGTTAAGTGATGTTAAGTGCCTTGATGATATTCTTAACACGAAATAATAGATAGTAAGGTTCAATATAATATTGTTTAGGGTTTGGAAACTATGTTTGCTATATCTTCAGAATATTAACTATGTTTGCCATGAATGGCTTGATATGTAATTTATTGAACTGTGTACTAAATAAATGTTTAGAATCTAGAGTATGTAAAATCTTAGGGTTTGATTCTATAGTGAAAGTATTTATATTTAATGACTGAAATCTATACTAGATCAAAATGTGATAATTAGTGATGAAAAATAATAAGTGTTTATTTATCATTTGTAAGTAACAACTCTATATAGAGAATAATTGCAGCTTCTATATTTCTAGATGCATGAAACCATAGGTTTGTAACATTGGAATGCATATTTTTACTATCCAAAAATAAATGGAACTAAATTGGAAAAATCTAGATCTGTGTAGAAATAAGTGTGTTTTTCTTTTATTATGAAATAAAGGAATGCTATACATCTGTTTATACTATGTTGTACTATTTCCTGAGTTTTAGACATATGATTGAAATGAAAGAATTTAAAAGAATATTACTGTGTTTATCTATTCATTCAAATGGAATTCTGCCTATCACTTATCTCTATTAATTTTACTTTTCTGTACTAGAGTACTATACAGATAACAGTATGAAAAAAATACAGAAAAGAATTTATTCATTCATCTAATTTACTTAATCATCCTTAAAACATATCATCTTTAAACCAGAAAATAAAATAGTTTCTTCTGTATAACTGTAAATAATAGTTCTACCATGCAGAAAATCATTTATCTGTAATCAATAAGTCAGAACAATAGAACCTGGTTGACTATAGGAGAAACAAACAGCCCAAGGAACGTGTTCCACCCAACCCATTCCTGAAGACAGCCAAATTACTTGCCTTAGGACCCCCGAGCCTGTTAACTGAACCACCAGGAAGAAAATTCTGTAGAAGCCTTAGTTCATCAACTTGCAGTAGAATATAGATTATCCAGTCATAAAGACCTGCACCAACACCTCCTGTTTTCCTTCTCAGAATAACTAGCAGACTCACAATGCACTACCACTTAGCCTCCCTATTCGAATCTCTCAGTGATCACCTGATACACTTGAGAAAATATTTATGTATAAAATATTGTGGAGCTGCCTGCTCAATTCAAATTGCCTTATCTAGGCTACCTAGGCATTTTAGTGGTTAACCTGGTCACTAATGAGCCATCATCTCTCTTCCACCCACCTGGGGGATAATGCCACAAATTTAGGGGTAGTTGTCCCATAACCAATAGCTAATGGTGGAGTGCAAATGCTACCATCTGTCTTATGCCTTCTAACAGCTTTCATTCCTCCTAGTGGGTCAGTGAACACTCATTTAACAGTTCCCTTGGGTGTTTGTCTCCTGTTTAATTTATTAAATAATAAAAATAAGTCATTACAATCATCCTTGACCAGATTTGGTCATAATTACAAAAATTTGTAATTAAAATTTAACATAATGTATTTTAAAATAAAATAAATAGTCTCCAAATTTGGGTAGGTGACACAAGGGTCCTCAAATGAGATAATAAATAAGTGCTCATCCACAAAGGAATCTTCATGGACAATATCCTCATCAAGTCACGGAAGGTCCGACATGAGCTCGGCAAAAACCAAGGATTTCACCGACTTCGCCGAAGCAAAATCGAGATCAAACTCCTGAAGGATCACAATCCATTTATTGTACTTCCACCCTATAAGACGTCATGATATCACGAACTGAAATGGATTGATATGTGCTATGACTGTGGTTTTCCTAAGCATGATGTAATGTTGTAACCGTTGGACTGCATGAACAGTCGCAAGCACCAACTTCTCCACATGAGTGTATCTTAGCTCAACATCTACTAGATTTTGACTAAGGTAATAGATCACATGCTCCACGAGCACATCATAAACCTGAACTAAGACCATGCCAATCATCTCTTGAGACGCAGCCACATAAAGTATAAAATCTCTTGCAAAGTCGGGTGGACTAAGAAAGGGGCCGATACCAAAGCTTTCTTAAGAGCATCAAAAGACTGTTGAGCTCGCTCATCCCAGATAAACGGTGTGTCTTTCTACATCAAGCGCGTGAAACCTTTAGTAAGATTAGCATAATTCACTACAAAGAGACGTAGAAAAGTGGCTCTCCCTTGGAGGCTCTGAAGTTGAAGTAAATTGCGCGGAGGAGGTAACCGAAGTATTGCCTCAACTTTGAGAGGATCAACTCTGATACCCTCTTTCGAAACTATGAAACCTAGAAGGCGACCCGTTTTCACAACAAAGATGCACTTATTAGGATTTAACCAAATCTTGTAGTGTATGCATCGTTCGAGCATTAAACGGAGGTGCTTGGGGTGGTCCACTCTCTTGCGAGAATGGTCAGCAAGATCATCCAAGTATGCCTCCACTATGCGTTTAAGGTCATGAAAAGCGTAGGTCATAGCACTCTGAAAAGTGGCTCTGGCATTTTTAAGGTCGAAGGGCATTTTCCGGTACACAAATGTACCCCAAGGACAAATAAAAGCAGCCTTATGTTGGTCCTCGGGCTTTATCTGTATCTGGTTATATCCTGAAAAGCCGTCCATAAACAAAAAAAATTCGCTTCCCACACAAGCATCCAAAATATGATCTATGAATGGAGTGGGGAAATTGTCTTTCGGACATGCGCGGTTCAGGTCTCTAAAATCAGTGCATACACGGATAGTTCCCTACTTCTTATCCACAGGAATGGGATTTGACACCCATTCGGTAAGGGGAACTGGGTAGATAAAACCAGCCTTAAGCAGTTTCTCCACCTCTGCCTTGATCGCGACTCCCTTTCTAGGGTTCACAGCACGAAGGCATTGTCGAACCGAGTTAGCATTGGGATATGTTATAATATCATGTTCGACAATGCTGGGGTCTATTCCTGGAATCTCCTCATATGACCAGGCGAAATCCTCTCGAAGTTCCTTAAAGAATTCGGTGTAAATGAGAACCTCCTCAGGAGATCAATCAAAACTGATGTAAATGTTCTCAACCTTTCCGGGGGTATGAGAAATGTTGATCGGTATGGTAGGGGAAATATTAGCCATGTTCCCCTCTGCATAAATCCCATGCGAATCCCAAGGAACCACAGGGTGACCAACCATCTCGGCAAGAGTCGTCCTAAACTCTTCTTGCTCGATAAGATCCAGGTTGGGAAGAAAATGGGAGCGATGATGCATGTATTCCCAAGGTCTTTCACTACCACACATGGCCTCAACAATAGCTTCATCCGAAGGGAAAGTATCGTTAAGACAATCGTGCGAACAAGATGAGTCGACTGCCCATTCTGACAGCATAACGGGATCTTCCTCCTCTATCCGTGAAGAGGAAAGATCCGGCTCTGCAGTGGCTTGTTGAATATCTTGATATGCAAGCTTAGAAGCAGACAGTAGCATAGTCATTCCCAACATGCACAATGTCTCCAAATAAGGAACTCGTGGACGGTAAGGTCCATGGATCATCAAAATACAAAATCCAGAATGGTACATTATTTAATGGAGGAGGCGCATTATCGGAAACGGTTCCAATAAATGCGATGGGTGCAATTAAATCAAAAGATCCCAACAATGAGGGGTACAACCCAACACCCATGTCCCAGTTGCCGGCTGAGAATCTTTGACTTGGGGGACAACAGGTCCTGTGGATGTTGTGGAATAGGGACTAACGAAATCGAGCTGGCCGATCGTCACAATCTTTCCTTCATGTGGAAAGCAAATAATTCTGAATATAGAGGACACGACTGCTCTCATAGCATAAATCCAATTCCTACCCAAGAGATGGTTGTAGTCAATGACGCATTAACCACCTCGACTTCAATAGGCATTGGGTTTCCCACCCAAGCGGACCACAAGGGAAGGGAGAATACCATGCAGCTTAAACGACCGACGTCGAATGCAGTGAGCATGGTCATAGACTTGGATAAGGGAGGAGAGCTAAGAGCTTTCCAAAAAGCTAAGGACATCACTGACGTAGAAGCACCTTCATCAACCACCGTTCTTTTGACGATATTCTGCAGGCACTCCACATGGACTTGAAAATCCACATGATAAGGTAAGCGAGGTTGAACGTCAGTAGTGTCAAACTTGATAACGTTAGGACTTCCCCAATCCTGAACTCCTAAATCACATAAAAGGGCATTCCTTTGAGAAGGACACGCTTGTAAAAACTCGGAGAGCCAACATGGAACACGGAGTTTGACCCAAATATTCTACAATAGAGTAGTTTTGGGTGGCTCGAGCATTGGGGATTATGTGTAGAGCGCTTGAGAACACCTGTCGATATCTGCGGCATAGCAGTGGGCTTCTCGATATGCCAAAGAGGTATCAGGAGGAGGAGGAGGCTCATTCCCCATATTCGGTTGTGGTGCATCATAATCACATTGGCGAGTGGCAACACTAACCTCTGATTTAACCATATTCACGCATCCCAAAGCCACTGGGATGGGAAGCAGA
The DNA here is from genome assembly GCA_027924585.1 of Larix kaempferi. Lineage (NCBI taxonomy): Eukaryota > Viridiplantae > Streptophyta > Pinopsida > Pinales > Pinaceae > Larix > Larix kaempferi. The sequence goes on along the minus strand of BSBM01001219.1, from coordinate 16,907,852 downwards.
CATGGAAGTTTCATGGGTCCCATAACCAGTAGCGGGAGCATTCAAAGCCATATTCTGATGATGTGGAAGGGGATATTTCAACACAACTGGGCTCTGTGCAAGATGCTTCTATGCTTCATCAATCCGAGGGACACAAGTGAGTAAGATGATCTTCTCCACAAAGCTTGCAAGGGAATTTCACTTTACGCCTAGGTTTACAGTCCCCACCAGCATTTCCGCCGTCCCAAGGAGGGTTGGCGTTCTCTTTCCGAGGAGTATTACGATTACTACCATTGTTCTCATTATTTCCACCCTTGCGGTTATTTCTCCCTTTCTTCTTACCACCAAGATGTTGGTTACCCGATGGGTTCGCCGATTGCATAGCGTGTACATCGGACGATGGGGTGGAAGTGGACAAGGTGTGAACCTATCCGAGAGTAGATTGGTTAAGTGACAAATTTTGCATTTGATTAGCAACCAAATCTACAGGTCGAGTACTTGTGGATCCAACAATTCCATCAGGATGTGGTCCAAGAACTGGCTTGGGCTCATGTCGTGATCGCGGTGCGTCAGGAATAATGTCATACAGAATGTCAGATTGAGCATAGAGAAAATCTAGTTACTGGACTTTTAGTATAGCTTGTTCCTCAGTCGTAATATCGGACATCGAAACATCCTTAGAAATGTAAGGAAGAAACGACTTGAGAAATTCTTCCAACAAAAACTCTGGAGGAATGTTGGCTTTCACTAACCTCTTCCGTCAACGCCACTCTTGAACGTGGTCAGATATGTGTGTGGCCTTATTCTGGCGGAAGGTAGACAAGACTTCAGTGTCAATATTGTAGCGAACTGACAGCTGGAAATGATCCAGGAAAACCAAGGCTATCTCATTGAAACCTTTGTACGTGCCCCCAGGCAACTCAACATACCACTTCACGGCTGCCCCCATGAGGGTGCATTGAAATAGTCTCAAACGAACGGAATCGTGATTTAACGAGTTTGATGAGCACCAAAGGTGAAAAGTCGTGACGTGATCACCTGGATCCTCACCACCCTTTCCCTCAAACTTGGGAATGTCCGAAGGGAGCTTGGTAGGGACTGGGGTCCAATTAGGATCATGACACACCAGATAATTCGTGAGCTTCAAGAGATCCGGAAGATTCAATCGAGCAAGGAACGGGAGCTACGGCTGTAAAGCTTGATTATAAGCTCCCATAAAAGTTTAAATATACGGACCTGAAGGATAAGATGGACCATAACCCTGACCATGGCCATTAAAAGGTTGATTATACGGACTTGAAGGATAAGATGGACCATAACCCTGACGATGGCCATAAGGCTGATAACTTCCCTCGACCTGACCGTGTGAGAGTAAGCAGGTATATGTGTATTATGAGCACCATAATGAGGTGGGTTGTAATGAGGGCCAGCAACGACTGTATTATAGTAAGGGTTACCACCATAATTATGGGGCATGTAAGCATTACTTGTAGCGGGAACCATGTTGTAATGACCATAATTGTTAGTTATGTTCCCGCCCCCTACATTAGCATTACTAGTAGCAGGAGCAGTCGTGTTGTGACCATGACTATAATGGATATTCCCACCCCCTACATTAGCATTACTAGTAGCAGGATCAGTGGTAAAAGTATACGGTATGTGTCCACTCTCGGTATTAGGAGGATTGTTAACATTAGCGAACGTGGTCCTGGGTTGATGTGTATGGGCATATGTATTGTATTGTGGATTGTGAGTCGTATTGCGAACAGTGTTCCTACCAGGATGGGTAGTCCTAGGAGGCGGCCTTCCTCCAAAATTTGCAATGTTTGAAGGGATGTGGCCAGTCCCCATATTATGTGTGTGAGTAGAAAATGTGGTTCCCCCAATGAGGGTATTGCCCCCAGTGGGTGCAGCATTGCCAACACCATGACTAGTGTTAGCATGACTACCAAACATAGTGGATGGATCAATTGTATTGTAACTAGGCATACCATGAGAGAACAGGGTAGCGTCAGTAGTGGTCGCAGGGCCTGTGTTAACATGCAAATTTGGCATCCCATATCAGAAATCATGTGGTTTCGAAGGATCGAATGGGTCATCCTTGGGTGGATTTGATCCAAACAGAAGAGGTGAGTCTCTGGTTGTAATGGATCACCCCCCAATTCCTCTCTAGGAGTAGGAGGAGCAGAGGCGTCTTCGACTCTACCCGATAGAGTCATAGGGATTTCTCCCATGCCAAAACTAGTGATAATGTCAGCACGAAGCACTTCAGAAGAATTAGACGAATCGGAGAGGGCCTTCCAGCATCCCCTATGAACACGACATGTAACTTCGGCGGCCGGTAAACCAGCCAACCAACGAGACCAGCGGAGAGTGGGGACCTCACACCACGATACCTATGAAAGGTAAATAAATCAAAGCGTCCCCTAATGGCCAAACTAACGATCAAAGAGAACACACCTAAAGAAACTACAGCCAAATGCACACAAACAGGACTGGCTCAAGGGACCTCCTGACACTACAACCAGTATGTCTCCCCTAGGAGAGGCTTGAGACTCCCAAACTATAACCGGAGGTAACATAATCAGTTATAAGGGTTCACATACTTCACTGCGTGCATAGGGTCAAATCCCTATACAACAGACAACTGTGTTGTCCAACCCCTATCTGACTCAGGACAACCGCAGTATAAACACTACGAATGCCCTATGCGATACCTATGTAAGGAAACTAAGGTCACCACAATATAACCAATGCTCATTCGGACAGTCGAAGGTGGGATCCGTTGTATGGGCAGGGTAGCAAATCCAGAAACTCAAGAGGTGAAGATCCCTCAAGAGCCCTCGTACATGAACAAATCCTGGAAATATCTCCCACGTTTGGCCAGTATTGGAGGGCTATTTCCGAAACCAACCTCCCGTGACCTCGTGCTTAACTCTGGTATGAGTAGAGCTTCCTGAAAACACTGATGTATATAATGGAATCCACCACTCCCTGGTCAGACACATAATGTTTCGTCTGGCAAGTCTTGGATTGGTAACTCACAATGATCTATTCCAAGACTCTAAACCTATACTAGTTGGTGTACCCTATAAAAGAAAAATTGTTCTAATCAATTTTAAGATTAAGCGTTGATTTTAAATGGTTGTACTTACTCAAAATGATATGGTCATGAAACTGATGATGTATAAGACTCAATAGTATGGACAATCAACAAACTCTAAACTCATTTGATCAATAAAAACAATGCCACTAAAATGACAATCAATCCAACAGTTTGAAATAAAATGCAATTCTTTTAAATTTCCAATGCACAAGCAGATCCTAGATGAAATCACAAGCAATCAAATGCAAAATGTAGTACAGAAAGCAAATATTTTTGTATTTTCTCTTATAATGGAAAGGAAAATGCAAAACTATGTTTTTGTATTTTTTCAATATAATGAAATTGAAAATTGCAAGCGAAATCTACCTATTAGGTTAAAGAAATGCAGAGTAGATCACTAAGACAACCCAGCAAAACCCAAACAGTGAGACTCAGCCAATGTAATGAGCTGGAAAATAAAAAATGGTGAAAAACTAACAAGGCTCGAAACAAAGAGAAAGAGGAGTTTATGTTCACAAACAGGGTATGGAACAGTCAGGAATGAGGCCAATTAAGACTCGGGAACACTCAAAACCAACCCAGCAACAATCCAAGGCCATAAATCAATCAAACCCTGAGTTGTACACTACTTTCGAGAGAAAATCTGTGGGTATACGCGGGCTATAGTTCTGACAAAGGCGGGTAGACACGCACAAAACTAAGTTGACCCGCATACAGGGAAAAGAAAATGAGCAAAAAGAGAGTCCAATCACCCAGAAAAAGCTTGTTTTCTATAGTATATCCCAATGGCCAATCAATGACACAGAAGCTCAACACACACCAACTCTAAATAAGGACAAATGCTTAAAAATTCCCAAAAATGGATGTTCTCCCCAGCGGAGTCGCCATTTCTGTTATAGAGAAAAATTCCTATGGTTTGGGGAAGACCACAACAGACAGTTGACTACCAGAAAATGACTCAATTCCCAATGCAATGCTATATAAATGACAGTGCTAAGGCAATGGAGAAAATACCAACCTTCAACTAGATGTTCGAAGTAGATCCCCGTTGAGCTTTCAACCTCTACACTTGAACCTACAGATTAGTCTCAACAACAAGTACAAGCAAGTGCATATAATATGTGAAAGACATTAGCATAATCAATAGCATGATCCATGATATTATAAGCAAATATAACCCAATGTAATTTAACAATATTCACAACATCAATTGGACGAGAAAATGAGTATTTCCATTAATGAATAACAAGAAGTACAATATACAACCTCTTGCCAGCAACCAATTTGAACCAAGAACTGGGTCTCTCCACTTGTGCCTCCACCACTTCAATCCTCCATGTAATGGAAAACTCAAACTATGCAAGGAGTTTGGTAGGTGAACATAAGGAGTTCGCAACAACAAGGATCAATGAGTGTAGACCCAAATCACGGCAAAAATCCACTAGAGTTATCTTGCTCTCTCTTTCTCCTCCCTTCCATATGCCATAAGAGCTCAATATATAGCCTTCCAAAGGTAAGTGAAAGGACACATCAAGGCATTTCGGGGCATATGGAGGGCCAAAGGTCACCCTAAGACCACGTTTTGGGAGTAAAAAGTAATTTTCTAATGATTTCTACCATTTTACTTGGTACCCACGAGCTATAGTGGAACAGCCTGCGTGTACGTTGGCTATAATGGGACAGCAAGCGTACAGGAAGAAAAATAGGGAAAAATGTGTTTCTGGATGTCATAAAGTGAATATGAGTTAGTGAAATGGATCCTGAAGGCCAAAGAATGCTGATGCTCAGGAGGTGGAAAATTACGTTGTAACAAGTGTTTATGCCTATGTTTTGATGTACTAGTTTCCTAGAAATCTTGTCAGGAAGTGCAATAATAAAGTTGTTGGTTTGATGCTTGGCATTCCATGAGCCATGATACTGTTGTAACAACATGTACATTTTTATGCATAAATTTATATCATATAATAATAGTGTTTTATATTACATTCTTCAAATTATATGGTTTTCTCTTCTAAACTATTTCATGCTGATGCTCAATGTGTTGAATTCTTTACTAGCTTTCACCGTTCGGGTCATATATTATGTTTAAGAGCACCAAATTGATTTCTGTAAGTTTCTATAGGTAGGTGGGACAATATAGATCCCATCCCCAACATCATATCAAAATTTCATTGGGATTTGGCAGTTTTTGGGTTGAGTTGGAAATCACCTAGTTGAGTTGTCCTGGTTTCCTAGTTTTTCTCCTAGTGATTCTAAAGTGAAAAATCACCTACCCAAAATATAATCCATGTATTTCCTATTGTATATATTGACTATAAATAGTTCTATATGCATCTATTGAAGCACCATAATCTGTTTCGTTCCACATAATTCCTGGTAAATGACACTATCAGGTCCTTGTGACCACCCCAGGTGTGATGCACCCAGAAAATGTGCCACTGTCGAATGTATGGACTGAAACCCATGTCCAAGTTCCATATATGTGAGTAGGTGTGATTCATACCCCATCCCTTACCTCGGGACTGAAATTTGAATACCTCCAGCTCCATTTGGAACTAGTTGGGAACAAACAGTTTTTGGCTTGCAAAGCTAGGAATTGCACCTAGTTTCAAATTCTTCACTTCTTGCCTTGGAGTTTGAGTTGGTATCTCTGATTTTCAAATTGGGGATACTACAGTGGTATCAGACATGTTCCTCTACACCTGTGGAACATAATATCTCAATTGAATAATATTTGCAGACATGTCTTGGTATGAAGAGGAAGAATCATTTGTTGATTATGAAGAGCAAGCATCTTGTTCAGATGATGATGTGATGTATGTTGATGGTGGACTACATGTGGAGCATAAGGATGGCATGTGTCACACTATATACATTGGAGGAAAAATTACTACTCCACCAAAGTTCAAAATCATTGATGGCAGAGTGTACTATGGAGGAAAGCTTCAACAAGTTGATCCTTATGAATGCCTCAGAGAATACTGATCTTTGAGGAAGGAGATCCGGGAAGAAATTCCTTTCCAAGATTACTGCACCTACAAGGTTCGATATATGTTTCCAAATGAAGATCCTTACTATAGCACATATCGAAGAATTGTTGCACTTATTATCGACAATGTATGCCAAGAAGTGGCCAAAATAGAAGCTTCATTGGATGCATGTGCTTCCTACTTGATGATAATTTTTGGATCTTCTTCAAAGAGAGGCTCCAAAGATATTGATCCTAAAGTGACCAAGGAGGAAGGTCCATCAATTCACTTGAAGGAGCAAAAGTAAAGTTCCAATCAACCATCAAATGAGTACATAAACAATCTTCCAAGAGAAGAACCATGAGGTTCCTCTGGTGAGTGCATTGAGTAGAAAGAAGAAAGCATCATGATAAGGTATGAAAGTAAATCTGATTTTTGTAGCAACTATGCCATTTCCTTACATCAAATCAAATAATTCCCAATCTCATGTGATGAAAATGATAGCATAGATTTTTCTAATGCTAATGTGGATGTTAAAGATGAATGTGATGTTGTGGATGCATGCCACAAGCAATTGGAAATTGCTTTGAAGCCCTTAGAAAGCATGCATATATCCCTTCCTAATGAAGGCTTCTCATCAAATGAGCATCATGGACATCCCATTGAGGTAACTACCAAGGAGATTGAAGAACATTGCAAGATAGAAGGACAAGCCACAATGCAAAAGGCTATTGATAGTGTGGAGAGTGAATCCACTCATGGACATCCAAGGTTCTTTGTTGGTGAGTTTGAGATCACTACAAAGGAGATGGAAAATGGGATTAATGGTGGTGAGACATCTTTTGGATCATATCCAAAATAAGAACATAAATAAGATTTATAGTCAACACGAGATCCATAGTGAAGCAAGAGACATCCATTCATCAATTGGTTGTGAACCGGAAAGTTTGGTGGAAGAACATGACATCATAGTTCCACCACATAAGAAGATAGAGGTGACACAAGGTATGGTTATAATTCTGATTTTTGCATCCCTTTTTTTCATCTTGAAATGGCAGCCACTTCTAGTGAGAAGGTTAGAGTCTTCCATTGTTGAGACTCAAAGTTTGGGTATCAAGGAGGCATGCAGTGAGAAGGCCAATTTGATAGATGGGGGTCTATATGACTCACAAGAGTTGCATGAGCACATATGGGGAAACATACATAGTGCTCTTAAGAAGCTGGATTGAGTGACTTAGAGAGCCAACTCTTAGTCACATACGAAAGTCCACTGCAAGCCTTGTCCTGAAATGATGATAAACTTGTTGAAACTATTATTGGGAGATTTTAGTTGGAGCAGAGGTCATGTTCTACCTCCTACATTTCTGACAGCCAGTTGCATGTGGCTGATTGCATTCATGGTCCAGAGGAAGAACCTCATGTGATGGTGGAGCATGAGGTACATTCTAATTTGTAGGTGCTTGAGGGTGATACAATCAAGCAAAATGAATATCAAGCACTTGTTCTGCTTCAGGAAGATGATGAGCTATCTATGGAAGACATGGAGTTGAGGGTGGTTCACTATCATTCATCCCACATATCTCTTACAACCTCAACACATGGGGATGAATATTGCGTGAAGGGATTCTTTCTCTTGGTGCCACATGAGGAGTAGGAAGCTCCCACATTCGCTCTTGATGATTGGATGGTCAAGACATGGGGTTTAACAAGTGCACATGTCCTTTCCCAGCAGCATCAGAGGCATCCACTCTCATTCTTTGATGCCTTCATCATGCAGAGTTACGCATGGGAGTTCTACTTGACCCAATTGAGTGGAACAAGTGCTAGAGAGTTGTACCATTGTACCACTGGGAAACTTGCACATAGGGAAGCTAAATGATTTCCATTTGGTTCAGCCTATAGGAGTATTTGTTCATCCATGGATTTGGTGGATAGATACATGTCTGAGATGAGTACCCAAGGGGGTAAGTTTCTTGCTTGCATCAATGGAGATTCATTTGACACATCATTCATCTTTTGTGAGAAGCATGGGCATTTATGGCTGCTACATGATGCCTTCAATATACATGGGAGGACACGGGAGTGTTACCTGTGTCAGTTGGATAGCACTATTGTAAGTCTTGATGCTAGTTTGCATGAGGAGTTCCATATTCTATTGGATATACTGGCAGAGATTCAGTTCAACATTGGTAGTGATGATCTTTTAGTGTTTTGGTGGGATCCTAGTATCCTACTTGATGATAGATCCTTCCTACTGATGGTGATGATTGGGAGGATGCAATTGAGACAGTGGGATCCTGGCATTCCTTGGAATGTCATATTGTCACCTAAGACATGTAGCGATATTGTGAGACTCGGTGCTATCATGCACATGGCATATGAGGAGTCTCATACGTTGATGGAGAGGTTCACTAAGATGATGCACTTGTTTGGGAGTGATGCACTTCCAATATGGTGTTGGGATCCCCGTATCTTTCATGATTCTAGATCCTTCTATATGACAGTGACATTGTATGGGTTGCAACTGAGACAGTGGGGTCTAGGCATTCCTTGGCATGTTGGATTGTCTTGGATAACATGGCTGATTTTTGGATGGTAGTACAAGCAATGGGATCCTGACATTGCTTGGTTCGATCTCAGTTGGAGTAGCAGTTCAGATGCTGGCTTGAGAGAGCGAGCCAATCAACATGTGCATGAGTCTATCTATGCAGAGCAGTGTTCCAGTTTCCTGTATGGGAAACCATTTGAGAGATGGACTTAGTATTCTCATGCTTGGTGGACTTGGAGTCTTCATGAGGCTCCTTATGCTGACACTTTTCAGTGTTGTGGTGGATGCACCATACACCTTGTATTTCTCAGGCTCATTTGGGACTCTAGGATCATTTTGGGACTCAGTTGTTTCAATTGGGTTAGTGACACGATAGTTGGTTGGATGGAGTTACCTCTTGAGGGGATGATTGTGATCAGAGTGGTCCAACAACATCATGGAGGACCCTCTCAGAGTTTAGTTGGGTTGCTTAAAGACACAATTATTGTGTACATTTCTAGTAGTAGTTATGGAATGATTGGGCCATTGGTTGAGGATTTGCATTATAGAGACATCATTCTCGGTGGACATAGTCAGAAGGTTTCCTATGACCATGAGTTGGAAATATCATGCATTTAGCAGTACATGTTTCACTTCCATTCATTTGGTTTAGACCCATATATTTTGGTGAGATCTAGTGGTGGTTCACATGGTGGTGATTTGATTCATCACTAAGGTTAGAGGCATGAAATTTATGTGCATACTTGGGATAGTGATGTATTGATACTTCCTGATTTACATTGCTTGAGGACAAGCAATCTTAGGAGAGGACTTGTAATGTTCATAAATTTTGCTATGGACTTAATAAGGTCTTTGGCCTAATTCTCACGAGGAATTATCTAGGAGGTGGAAATGGTTGATAGTTTGCATATATATTTTGTTTTAAGGTTAAAATTGAAGATTAATGGGACAAGGTGGGCCACATGGAAAGCTAAAATTCCCAATTCAAATTTCTAAGGAAAATATTAATTTGGGAATTATTTTTCAAAAGTTTTCCATGCATCAAAATGATCATATTGTCTAAGGATAAATTTTGTCCACAAGTTGGAAGAAGGTTTGGCCAAGGTGTGAATGGGTTCATGATGGCACCAAGGGGATCTTATCCTGTGGTTGAATAGTCAAAAGGGTTCCTAGGATATTCATGGACCAAAATAAGTTGTAATACTTTGGATTTGGTCACTTCCTTAAAACATGGAGTCCATGTGGATACTCCATTATGATAATGGACCTAACTCCTTTTTAATCATTCAAGGCTCATTAAATGAGGGGAGAAGTGGTCAAGGAGGTTGAGGGTGCATTCATGAAGGTGAAGTGGTTAGAGGGAACATTCATGAAGGTTAAAGTGGTCAAAGTGCACACTCATGAAGGTAGTGGATCAATTATGAACCACCAACTTCCCAGTGCATGGTTTTGGGATGCCCATAGTATTGGACCGTGGTATTGGAGATATATAAGGCTTAAAAGGAGAATCAAGGTGCACTAGCAGAGGTTATTGATGAATTTTTATTATATTGGAGTTGCTTAGGCTTCTCTTTGCTATGGTGATGCTCCCCTTGCATACCAAGAGGGTGTTGGCCCCCTCATTTCCACAATAGTTGTGTATTATGATTGCCATTGAGGAGGAAGGTACTTAGCCTTTCTCACTGAGTATATTGAATATTTATGATGTCAATTGAAGGTCCTTCCATTTCTAGTTTTTATGCCTATGTTTTGATGTACTAGTTTCCTAGCAATCTTGTTGCTAAGTGCAATAATAAAGTTGTTGGTTTGATGCTTGGAATTCCATGAGCCATGATAATGTTGTAACAACCTATACATGTTTATGCATACCTTCACATAAGATAATAACATTGTTTTGTATTACATCATGCAAATTCTATGTTTCTCTTCTAAACTATTTCATGCCTATGCTCAATGTGTTGAATTTTTTACTAGCTTTCATTGTCTGGGTCATATATTGATTTTTAGAGCACGAAATTGAGTTATGTAAGTTTCTACAAGTATGTGGGATAGTGTAGATCCCATTCCCAGCATCAGATCAGATGTTCGTGGGGATTAGGTAGTGTTTGGGTCGAGTTGTAAATCACCTAGTTGAGTTGTCTTGGTTTCCTAGTTTTCTCCTAATGATCCTAAAGTGAAAAATCACCTCCCAAACTCTTATCCAAGTATTTCCTACTGCATATATTGACTGTAACCAGGTCTAGATATATACAGTGCAGCACTAGAAGCCATTGGGTTCCACATAATTCCTGGGAATTGACACTACTGGGTCCTTGTGACCACCCCAAGTGTGATGCACCCATAAAATGTGCCATTGTCGAATGTATGGATTGAAACCCCTGTCCAAGTGCCATAGATGTTAGTAGGTGTGCTGCAAACCCCATCCCTTGCCTCAAAATAGAAATTCAAATCCACCTAGTGCCATTTGGAACTAGTTTGGAACAGACAATTTTTGGCTTGCAAAAGATAGGAATTGCACCTAGTTTCAAGTTCTTCACTTCTTGCCTTGGAGTTTTAGTTGGTACCTCTGATTTTGAGATTGGGGATACTACAACATTGAGTAAAGCATACAAATATCAAGTATATCACAAAGAGACATTAAACATGAGAACTTATCTCAACACATATACTTATAATTCACAGTACTCAACTAATCAATCTAGTCCAACAACTTAAATTTATAATAATTGTAATAACTTATTTTGTAATTTCAAAGTTGAACAATATCTATAACTATTCATATATATATATATATATATATATATATATATATATATTCATTCTTCATTTCTTTCCATCAAAATATGGATTTTTTACACCAATATCCTAAAAAAATCTCTAATTCCATGGATTCTTTTTAATTTGAACATTAACACTACTCTTATATATATAAAATAGACTTCACATTTATGTGAAATGAAAAAAAACATGGTCACATTGACAACTGAAGAGTAAGTCTTCCATGCATACAAAATAAGTCCAAATATACACTTATATCTTAATCATATGATATGACATTATTGAAAATATATATTTTAGGATGTCCAATCCAATAATTCATATGTTAAGATGTTGGGTACACACACTCCCCATAGCCTGCAAGAAAAAGTCCAGTCAAGTCACTTTATTAGATATATATGAAGAAAAAAGCAGTACAATATGCGAGAAATATGTATTAGTGTGATGTATATGATCATACACATTATGGAAAAAAAAAACAATATTTTTTGGGTTTAAAGGTAAGTGTATCAAATTAGCCCACAGGGGGTAGAGCAATTGGTAATGAGTAAATGAAAGAAAAAGTTGTAAATGAAAAGTCACAAAAATTTATTATAAAATCTATCAATATTAATTATAAATTACATTCTTTAATGTTCATATAATATATGCTTATTCATAATAATAAATTATACTCTTATATATATATATATATAAAATAATCCCTCAAATCTTTAAAAATTATTATTTTATTCATATTAATTTTTTTTTAGCTTAATATATTATATTAAATTAACATATAGTGATGTTTTATACAATATATTATATTAGATTCATATATAATAATATGAAAAAGAAGAATATGAAACAATTCTACTTGACATAAATCTTGATTGGTTTTATCAATCTTGAGTTATAGTATCAATAAGTTGTAATATATATATATATATATATACATTTCAATTATATTAGGATTTTTAAATGTTTATTACATACAAAATTAAAATAAATCTATTATTTTATTTTTAAAATTTATATAATTTTTTGTATATTTAATATTTAAAATTAACATATATTTATTTTAATTAAAATAATGATCTTATTTAAATTACAAAATATAATTTTAAAAAAATATAATTAAATCATTATAAAGATATTTAAACTCCACACTTTCATTCATAAATTTGAAAAAGGTCATTTTTAATATGAAATCCGTCCTTGAAGGACAAGGAAGAGAGTCTTTCCTAGCCCCTCCCTTCCGAGTGGTCTAGAGTTCTTTAGATATAGAAAAGTGCTCCCATCTTGGATGACACAATCTACTTTAGCTCTAGAAAAGTGCTCTCATCTTGGATGACACAATCTAATTATAAAGTATAGCTAAGCAAGAAAGCAAATTTAAGATTAAAAAACATTGAAAGATTATTCGAAGATAAATCTTTATAACATAGTTAAATTGAGAGATGTGAAAAGATTTCATAAGAGTAATAAATCCATAGGACTATACATTGATCGTCCATCGTCCCAAAGGGAGTTTAATTGTACAAAGGGAAGAGAAAAGCAAAGGGTATAGTAATCTATCAATCAACTTGTTGTAATGATATATTAAATTTAAATGATGCATTTTGCACATAGGAAAGAGAGACGCCTAAGGTGGGGTAGTCCATCAACTTTTTGTAATGAAGTATTAACTTCTCAAAAGGTAAGGTAAGTTCAGGTAATCCATCAACTTTTAGCAATGAGGTAATAAATTTAGATGATGAATTGGATGTATTGAATATATACACCGAGACAGTCCCAATCCACCCTGTGTTTGATGTGGAGCTCAATGCTATATAGATCCAAGATGCATCTCTAAAATTCATAGAAATGTTAATCACAATAATGATTAAAACTTGAAATATGAAACCTCAAGTTTAGTAAACGTGCATATCAAACTTGATTTAGATAGGTTACGCAGTGTTGAATAGGAAATTTGTGAAGAGATTCAATTCATGTTTATTTTTATTTTAGGTTGGTCAAGTTCAGATTCAGATGTATCTTAGGCACCTAATTCTACATCAATCACTAATGAAAGTGTTACAAATAGTTCACTGATATTATTTTTAATGGCCTATTAAGGATTATCAAAAGCTCTGATGGAAGGGGATTAAATAATTAAAGAGTGGTTTAAGAAAATTCTCTGATCTTATTCTATAAATGTGTTGTTCTTGTTTTAATTAAAAATCATTCTTGTATTGGTTAGAAATTCCCTGTTTGATATCAAAGTGTGTCCTATGCTGAGAACCGGTAGACTGAGTAGTCAAATCTAATGGAGTTTTCTAAAAAAGAATTAATGGCCTTAAAAAAAGAGGATTTGACATGCATACTTGGATCTGTGGAAGTAAGAGTTCCAGTCTGAGCAAAATCACAGTTCCAAATGTTCCGACCTGCAGCCTGATAGTATGCATTCATGGCATAAGCAGCATGGCATCTCATTGTATTTGGTAAATAGCAAGGACCTCCTTGTTGAATAGGCCTACAGTCAATGCCCTGTCCACAAGCATAGTTCAAATTTGCTTCCAAGGTTTTCTCATCAGCGTCCGGCTTGGTAATGCACCAAACTTTCCCTGTAGGAGGAGCTGAAACAGGCCCTCTAGTGCGTGGAGGAGCTGAAACAGGCCCACAAGTGCGTGGAGTAGAAGGAGATGGACCTGCACTCTGCCTCATTTACAGATTCAATTAGAAAAAAATAACAGATAAAGTCTCCATGCATCTAATAATTATGTAAGGCTGTTTAACCTTCAAAACAAACTACAATCACGACTGACTCTACAAGGCCTTTCAGGACCAACTATGGGAATGTTTGAACTTTCAGTCAAGACCAACTGCACTTATCTGAAAACAAACTAGAAAATATGAAGCAATTTCCTTACCGGAGATCGCAGCAAGCCCACATCATAAGCCATTGTCATATCAGCTTTAAACAGCCCATAATTGCGCTCTGAGGTTGGTCCTGGCTTCAGGTCCTCATTGAACAGAGCAAAAATATAGGTCTCAATGGATCGATTTGGCCTCAATGGGGTCCCTGCAGTGGAGGTTACATGCTTGATCAGATTACCATTGTAAGCAATTGCATCCTGCAAACTCGACCCTGGCTCTGTGGGATCCCCCAGAGATGGCCATCCCGTTTCTGCCACCACTATATCAACACCAGTGTAACCCAGATATTTCATGGCCGAGTACACTGCATCAAGTTGAGCATCAAACATGTTGGTATAGGTGAGCCCAGTGTTTGTGTCATGAAACCCCGGGTTGGGCTTGAAGAGTGCATAGGCCAGGGTTTGATCGGTGGGATTACTCTTGTAAGCAAAATAGGGGTATGGGTTAATCAGGAAAGGGGCCCCTATCTTTTGGAGGAAGTCAAGCAGGGGTTTCATGTCAAAACTCTCATTGAAACGACCAGCAGATGGCGGCACAGATGTCGAAAGAATGGACATAGCATGAGGTGTAGAGACCTTAATTTTCCGGTCAAGTGAAACCCCAGCAAGGGCAGTATGCAGGTTCTCCAATGCAGGGAGGAGGTGGGAAATCAGAGCCCCATCTCCAGTGAACAGGACCTCGTTCCCCACCGAGATCCCAATGATATCAGTGGCAGGAACAAAAGGAACGATGTTGTTCTTAACCCAATTCTGTGCTACAGTCAACTGGCTCAGAGATGGGAGTTGCTCATTACCAATGCCTACAACTAACCCAATTCCTGTGTTAGCAAAGGCTTTAAGAATTGCAGGATCTGTTCCATATAGTCTCAACTTTGAAATAGTTGTATTCTGAACCAGCTTTGCTACTGCAGATGGTGGAGGAAGATTGTCTGCAGTTTGTCCATAGTTAACGCCCAGGGCCGGTGAACGATGCACCAACCTCTTGCCTCTGCTTGCACTTTCTGCAACAATTCACATAAACAAACAGAAAATGAAGGGAAAACAGACATGTAAATAACAAACCCATATAAATAACCATCTTGAAAATCATATAGGAAGTGGATGTTTTCGATATCAGCCTCATAACTATGACGGTGCCAATAATGAATTCCACATCAACAACTTAACCAGGGCAGGCAATCCCAAAAATATACAATCACAATGACAACAAATATTGGTAATTCTGTCAACAACACAACGGTATGAATTCCTGCTCAGACAATTTCACAAACCCACACCAGATTCAATGTTGCAAATATTTGTCAACAGCAGACCATGTGAATACCAGCATTCATAATCGCATTAATAACTATCATAACCATATCGGCAACCAGCAGCCAGTAACTAATATTGAAAATTCTGGCAACAACACAACATTGTGAATACCTACTCATACAATTTCACAAACCCACATCAAACCCAATCAAACCCAATGTTCAAAATCTTGTCAACAGAAGAACCATATGAATACCAACATTCATAATCACATGAATACCCTTCATAAGCATATTAGTAACCAATACTTAAAATCCTGTAAACAACACAACAGTCTGAATACCTACTCATACAATTTCATAGACCTACATCAGACCCAATGTTGAAAATCTTGTCAATAGCTGAACCATGTGAATACCACCATTCATAATTACATGCATACCCTCCAGAACTATATCAGTACTAGTATAACTACATCCAATATCAACAAAGATATTTCAGCAGACAATGACTGATGAGGGATTACAACAGCTGCAATTACAGACATACAATTCTAAAGGTCTCCCAAGTATCAATTGGCAATCAAATTTCAAGTAGCATTAGCATTCTATGACTGTTAATAAAAAATATGATTACCTCCACATGTGATGCAATATAGGATGACTGGTAGCAAGAATGTAATTGTAGCTGTTTTTACTCTCATCTCCATTCTATGAAAATGTGAGCAATCTAGTTCTTCCTCTCCACCATCCAACTGTGCTACACTCCTTCAATACTTGGGACAAAATACATAATATACACTGTAAAGATCAGAACAAGCTACAGTGTTGAAGTTCCTAACAAGTTAAGAATACTTTAGATAAAAGCCGATTCTGGTCTCACACTTTGGGTCCCCCTGGCCATGTCAACTTGTTTTAGACGAAGTCCACCCAGACATAACGCCACAAGCAGAACGGTAGAGAGGAATACACTGAAACCCATAAATTAAATTACTAGAGGCTCATATTTCATGTCTATCATAATCGATAACGACCGAAGTAATTATACTGGCTACGTTGTCGTCGACCGATCTTCCTATGTTGCATTAATGTGTGCAGCAATTTAACTGCTAAAGTCTAGTAGAGGGGTACATACATTGTCATCGACCGATCTTTCTATGTTGCGTTAATGTGCGCAGCAATTTAACTGCTAAAGTCTAGTAGAGGGGTACATACCCTACCCCCTTCGGATTTGAACCTGTGACCTCTTAGGAGGAAACACATGCTCTTAACCATTAGGCCCACTCAAAATTTGAAGTGGACTAGATTACATGAGATGAGACAAATGTACTATCCATATTGAACTAGATTATGGGATGAGACAAATATACTATTCATATTGATTTAATGAGTATCTTTCAAAATTCCAAATAAACAATTATAAAAAAAGAGATTAGTTTTAACTTATTCTTATTAATATAACAAACATCATTATCATAAAAACAAACATCATCATTATAAAACAACACAAGAAAATAAAAACAAACATCATCATTATAAAAACAACACAAGAAATATCAAATAACTAAATTCCGTTTATATTGCTGCTTGATTTGCTTATTTGGTTTATTAGGGCCATCATTTTCAACCAACATTATATATCCTGCAACACACTAATAAATGATGGTATATCTTGCAACGAACTAATAAATGATGGATGTATAAGCATATTTCAATCTATACATTATTTATTACTTAATTATCAAGTGTATTGATTGTTGTCAGATTTCATTAATGTATTTCCTCATACAAAGTTGATTACGATGTTCCCACGTTAACATGATATAGTGTTTGTCAATCACAATACCTATATATATAAATTTTAAGTGCTCAAGCTTTCGATAAACTAAGTTTTTTTAAAACACACTTATATATATAAATTTGAAGTGCCCAGCTTCGGGTAAACCAATATAGATCCATCTTAAATCCGTATCTATCAAGCACCAAGAGGGATCCAATTTCTCGAGGTGCATTTCTTTTTTAAAATTTAAACTCAAGAAATTTGATCTCTCTTGATTGATAGATCCGGGTTTAAGTTTTAAGTTTTTATTTTATAAACGAACATTGATTTTTTAATTACTTTTCATAATATTTTATTTTATAAGCCAACATGGATTTTTTTTAAATAATTTCCATAATTTTTTTTATTTTATGAGCCGACATGAATTTTTTTAATTATTTTGTTAGGAACAAACGTTACAACATCTCCCCCATACTGGGCTGTAGAGCACCAGACTCGGTGCACTTTCTTTGAAAATACAATTAGTATAGATATATTTAGATCAAAGGAATTTATAAATATTTAGGAAATAAAGGTATGTAATTTGTTTTTTTTTCTAAAACATTTAATGTGACGTGTCATTTTTTTAAATACTTTATTTTTAAGATGCAATTACACCTAAATTTAATATTAAAATTAATTAGTATATCTTAAGTAAGAGAAGCTTAATGTTGAAGGAAATTGGGATGGATACATTGCATAAAGATAAGAGTAATATATTTTGGAAGGTCTATAAATAGTTAATGGAGGATCCATTTAACACGAGCCATGCATTTCTTATTCATTATATGTGGATGATAGTCATGCATCTAGTGCTAATCAAAATGAGTTTTCAAATGGCTAGTCATTAATAGATGTATGATAGGAGTACATGATGGGGTAGGTCATGAGATACCCATTCACTTGGTTAGATCAATCCTAGATTGACCATAGTGGGGGTTTTGATGGAGGTCTTGCAAGGTTTTAAAAGAAATCTTGATGGCTAGCCAAAATGACACATGTAGCAAGGACTCATACGAAGTGATATGTAAAGAGAATATCTTGAGGATTGTTGGATTAGTATGAAGTCGAGCTTTATCATTATGATGGTAAATCATATCAGTCATGTAAATGTAGAAAAACCACTAAATGCTTTTAGTGTGACAAGATAGGGTAGATAATAGAGTTTGGAGGAAGTGGTTGTGGGATGAAAAACACAACTCATCATTCTTTCGATGATCAATATAGAAATAAATATGCTAATGTGGTTGAACACAAGGATGAAGACTTTTGTGTGTTCATGGCTAGTAACACGGATTTAAAGAGTGGTAAGGAAGATGTGTATGTTGATTCGGGGGAATTTACACTTTTAACTAACAATGTTGATTGGTACACTGATTTTGTAGAGGACAAATCTCAATATAATTATGTTATGTTGAGCGGTGGAGAAGAATACATGGTTAGAGGAAAGGGAAATGTCATGTTTCAACTAAGAGGTAAGAATGTAATGATTAAAGATGTCTATTATCTTTTATGATATTATCTGCGTAGAGTAAGTCATTAATTTATGACCCATATCCCATGAGTATAGTCACAACAAACCAATTGCTCGTAGTTTTGAATAGTCCACTTAACACTCATTGCATTGGGTGATGCTCATAAGGGAGAAGAAGTGGGATTGGAACTAGCAAAATGAATCCTATAGCATTAATCATCTTCTCTAGGGCTTGCACCTGATAACTATGACTTCCCAGAAGGTCACCTATACCAAGACTCTCGTGGTTTGAACACACTCAATTGTGGTGTTTTTCCCACAATTAAGCCCACTTAGCTTGCCACGCCATTTACAAAACGTTAGCAAGTATTGTGCCTTATGAACTATTTGGTTAGAGCTACCTTGACTATTTTATTTATGTATCAATTGAGGGGCTTTCATAGTCCAACATATAAGATATCATTTTGGGGGATTGTCTGCTTAGAGTAAGTCATTAATCTATGATGCATATCCCATATGATGAGTATAGTCACAATACACTAATTTATCATATAATCCCAAAAAAGACATTTCATATGTTGGACTATAAAAGCCCCTCAATGTCTATTATATTAATTTTTTTGGAGAAAAATATACCTTCGATAAGTAGTATAATGAAGCATACCGCACACTTACACATAAATTTCAATGATAATAGGCATTTTATTGTTCATAACAATAGAAAAAAGATTATTGTTATGGGTATGGAAGGTCATGGTTTGTTTTGGTTTAATAGAAACATGGTTTAACTTCGCTGAAAAATCATCTATAATTCCTATGATAGAGAATTGTTAGGTGAGATACATTGTGAGAAAGGAAGACTTAGAAGATGTTGTTGAAACAAGTTCAAATTGGAAGAAAAAAAAGAAAAGACAAACAACATTTATATTATGCATTATCTATTGCAATTCATAAGAAGAAGAACCTTAGGAAGGCTGAACATTAAGTTGTAAAGAAAATGACCCTCATGGAAGGTAAATATTCAAAGTGGAAGAATGAGATGGTGATTCCCTAGAGAAGAAAACACAAAATTTTGGTATGTTGTAGACCAATATGTAGAGGAGGTGGGTGTTAGCATTTTGTAGCTCGAAGGAACTCCTACATCAGGTGCCTAGGTGCAGGGGTCCAAGAACTTATGAAGTCTCATTAAATAATTCATAAGTGACTTTATGAGTTTTATTAAAGTCATTTATGATGTGACTTTTAATTTAAAAGCAAAATCTACTTTATAGTGATTATAAAGTGACTTTAAGTCATAAAGTGTACTTTTATAATATTTAGGGAAAAGTGACTTTTCGAAAATAAAATATTTAGTATATAGTTCACTTAGGGGATTTAAGTGAACTTGAGATTAGATCCCAACCATGGATTTTGAGATCAAGATTTAATATCAATCGTGGAATTTGAAAAGTCAAGTCAGTTACCCTAATGAGATGTTAAAATGAAGCTTTGAGACTTCATTTTGCATTCATTCCAAGAGATATTGGGAGAGAGAGACGCGCATTCCAAGGGAGAGTAGTTGTTGGAGTGGCACGAGTTTCAAGAGGAGAGTAAGAGGGTTGAGTTGAGATATAAGAGAAGGAGAGAGAAGGTTGAGCAGAGGAGGGGCACATTTCTCCAAGCAGGAGAGTGGCATGAACTTCCATAAATCATCAATATAGAGCTGCAAATTGAAGGGCTTGTTTCTCAAAGCTAGAGGCACAATTTCCAAGAGTGTTTCCAGCAGAAAGAGATGCCATATTGCAGAAGTAGCCGAGGCCGTACATCACAGTTTTTGAGATAGCCAAGTGGGATCTGTTTTCGAGGTGATATTGTTGTACATTGTACTTATGTTTTACCCTTCATTCAAGGTGCTTAAATGCTATCAAGGAAGTGTAACTTACAGGCTGTAAGATAGAAAATTGAGTATTGTTTTCTATGGGTCTTCTTCGGCACTGTTTCCAAGGAATAATTTTTTACATAGTGACTGCGAAAGTATTGTGTACTTTATGTTGTATTTAATTTGTTGTTGTACTCTCTCACAACCTTCTTATTAAGCTCAATAAAGACACTCTCTCTCTTGATTGTTTTCCCCCATAGGTTGGGGTTTTTCTAGGGTCTTTCTTGACCAAATTTATGTGTTCCATTTTTTATTACAGACTGATGATATATCCCATTCTTCCACTACAAATTGTCTTTTTGAATAGTATATCAGTCCCAAGATGAATTTATTTGTGCTTGAGTAAAGTATAATGTGCTTGGATAATTGTTATTGACTGATATCAATGGTTCTCAAAGTGTTTGACGAAAATTCTCTATGGTTGTGTGTAAACAACAATTTGAATTTTCCTTGTTTTTCATCATGGTATCAGAGCTAGGGCTCTGAATTTTAGTGGACTGTTGAAGCAAATGTGTGAGCAGAAGTGTTGTTGAGTGTGATAGCTGAGAGATTTTGACACAGTGGGAAGCAAGTGAATTGCTGAGAGTTAAGTAGCTGCTGGTTGGTATGAGAAGATGTCTTTGACACTTGGTTTGCGGTATGAGGAAATAATTTTGGGAGCAGAGAATTTCCTTCCATGGAAGGAGAGGGTCACCTTGTTATTGGAGGAGCTTGGGTTATGGGAATAACCAAAGATGCATATGAAGTACCATCTGATCCTATCCTTTTGGATGAGTACAAATGGACGAATGTAAAGGCAAGGCACATTCTTCCAGATGCTATGAAAGATCACCTCATGCCTCATGTGACCGAAAAGAAGCATTCCTATGAGATGTGGGTTGCCCTGATAAAGTTGTTTCAGGATGATAGTCAAAACCGAAAAATGGTTTCGAGACAGAAGTTGAGAGACATCAAAATTACCAAGACTGAGAATGTTTCATCTTACCTGACCCGCATTACACAGGTTCGTGATGAGTTGGGTGTTGTTGGTGAGGTGGTGGATGATGCTGAGTTGGTGAGAGTAGCTTTGAATGGATTCTCACAACCTTGGAATGACTTTGTATGTGCAGCTGTATCTAGAGAACATATGCCTTCATGGGTTAGACTTTGGGATGACTTCACTCAAGAGGAGCTGAGAACTAGTTCCACTTCCACATGTCAGCAGAAAGAGGGTGATGAAGAGAATGTGGCATTTTCAGCTAAGGGAAGAAAGAAGAAGGGTGGCTCGAGCAGTGGAGCCAAGTATGAGAAGGACCTGAGCAAAGTGAAATGCTTTGCTTGCCAGAGTTATGGTCACTATGCTGGGCAATGTCCCAATAAGAAGAAGAACAAGAAGAAAGAAGAGTCTGAGGCGGCCTCTCCAGCTGAAGTGGAAGAGTTTGCGAAGAAATTCGAGAAGGAATTTTCGCTCGTCTCAGTTCTTTTGGACAACAGTGTATCTGCGAGTTTCGGTACTGGAGCATGGTACATAGATGGCGGAGCAACACCCCATATGACGGGGACATGAGCAATGTTCCGAGATTTGACAGATATAGACAGAGTTATACTGACCGAGGATGGGTATGCCAGAACCTATGCAGTAGAAGGAGTTGGAAGAGTCCTATTCCGACTCGAGTTTGGTGGTTATCTGGAGGTTGGCGATGTGTTGCTTGTTCTAGAGTTGAAGAGGAACTTGCTCTTAGTTTCAGCTCTAGAGGATGACGGATATGCGATCCTTCATGTGGGAGGGCGTGTTTATATATATCCGGTGAGTGGGGGATTGGGTGTAGTGAGTTTGTTGGGCATCTGTGATGGCAGGGTATACCGAGTATTGGGGCATCCTGTGGATATTGAGCTTGGTGAGAGATCGAACTTAGTGGCAGCTACGGTGCCTGTCAATGTGGAGGATTCACTTAGATCTATGAGGAAACCGAGTTGGTATGATATGGTTCTTCAGGATGAGATAGAGAGTGAACAGTGCCCTTAGTTTAGAGTGGTCAGGCACAGAACTTCAACATTTGATCTAGTGCAGGTATCTGAGGGGCATTTAGATTCAGAGGGAGCTTCAGCTATTGGAGGGAGAGGACTGGAGAGAGATCTAGGTGGAGCTGATGCCATCAATACCTCCCTCTCTAAGAGGGAGTGTTAGCATTTTATAGCTCGGAGGCAATCTTACATCAGGTGCCTAGGTGCAGGGGTCTGAGAACTTATGAAGTCTCATTAAATAATTCATAAGTGACTTTATGAGTTTTATTAATGTAATTTATGATGTGACTTTTAATTTAAAAGTGAAATGTACTTTATAGTGATTATAAAGTGACTTTAAGTCATAAAGTGTACTTTTATAATATTTAGGGAAAAGTGACTTTTCGAAAAGAAAATATTTAGTATATAGTTCACTTAGGGGATTTAAGTGAACTTGAGATTAGATCTCAACCATGGATTTTGAGATCAAGATTTAATCTCAACCGTGGAATTTGAAAAGTCAAGTCAGTTAACCTAATGAGATCTTAAAAGGAAGCTTTGAGACTTCATTTTGCATTCATTCCAAGAGATATTGAGAGAGAGAGGCAGGTATTCCAAGGGAGAGCAGCTATTGGAGTGGCACCAATTTCAAGAGGAGAGTAAGAGGGTTGAGATGAGATAGAAGAGGAGAGAGAAGGCTGAGTAGAGGAGGGGCACATTTCTCCAAGAAGGAGAGTGGTATGAACTTCCATAAATCATCAGTATAGAGATGCAAATTGAAGGGCTTGTTTCTTAGAGCTA
The DNA here is from genome assembly GCA_027924585.1 of Larix kaempferi. Lineage (NCBI taxonomy): Eukaryota > Viridiplantae > Streptophyta > Pinopsida > Pinales > Pinaceae > Larix > Larix kaempferi. The sequence goes on along the minus strand of BSBM01001219.1, from coordinate 16,884,327 downwards.
GAGGCATGATTTCCATGACTGTTTCCAACAGAAAGAGACGTCGTACGGCAGAAGTAGCCGATGTTGTACATCACAGTTTTCGAGACATCCAAGTGGAATTTGTTTTCGAGGTGATATTGCTGTACATTGTAATTCTATTTTACCCTTCATTCAAGGTGGTTAAATGTTGTCAAGGAAGTGTAACTTACAGGCTGTAAGATAGAAAACTGAGTATTTTTTTCTATGGGTCTTCTTTGGCACTGTTTCCAAGGAATAATTTTTTACACAGTGAATGTGAAAGTACTGTGTACTTTTTGTTGTATTTAATTTGTTGTTGTACTCTCTCACAACCTTCTTATTAAGCTCAATAAAGACACACTCTCTCTTGACTGGTTTTCCCCATGGGTTGGGGTTTTTCTAGGGTCTTTCTTGACCAAATTTATGTGTTCCATTTTTTATTACAGTCTACTGATATATCCTATTCTTCCTCTACAAATTGTATTTTTGAACAATATATCAGTCCCAGGATGAATTTATTTGTGCTTGAGTAAACTATAATGTGGTTGGATTATTGTTATTAATTGATATCAATGGTTATGAAAGTGTTTGACAAAAATTCTCTATGGCTGTGTGTAAACAACAGTTTTAATTTTCCTTGTTTTGTATCAGTGGGTTCAATGAACATGTCAAGCTATATGCCAATGCTGGAAACACTAACTATTCAACAAACATTGGCTTTCCGCACTAGTTAGTCAATTGTCATACATAGTGATGATGACGTAGACTGTGCTTCATCAACCTTGTAGGATATTTTCTAGTCACCATTTTGAAGATTTTATCTCGTGGATTGCAAACATCTTGCTTGTCGAAAGATTTTGTCTTTTTGTATTTGGAACAAGAATGTAAATGATCACCATGGTATGGTGTTAGAGATAATGGCCATATTTAGAACTTACGTGTATTAGGACTCAGGACTTGTACAAAATATAAATTCTTACTCATGAAGTGATATAATAATGAAGCATTTAATATAGTTATTTTAATGTAGTAGTTATTAGTTAGGAATTTGGGAGTTGTACAACATACCCCTCTCCTCCTACTATGTTATGAGATGTTCCATCATCATGTATCTATAATTCCACTCCTCTTCATTATTACTTGTATTCCTTTCCACACTTTTGTGTACAAAAAACAATGATGTCCACAATTTGTATCAACGATAATCATCATACACGATAAAGTAGCTATGTGGATTCTACAACATGATCCCCATGTGTGGAAATGCACTAAATCAAATTGAATTCCTACATGACCCCTTTCATGCTCTATGCCTCACTTCTTTCCTAAGAACAATAGGAAGGAGTGTTTCATATAAATATCTATGAGTTTCTTTATACAACACGTATGGAATATGCTTACTCTAGATGCTACTTAGACAAATTATGCACCTTGTTAGAATTGTTCAATAATTCAACCCCTAAACTATTGTCATTGTTCTCCTTTGTCCCTCATGGAGGGAATAAGGACACAAAGTCATTATCAAATGATTTGGACCAAAGGGGCCACAATAATATATACAAGGATATCACACCCAGAGCCAAAGCATTCACCTTAATCATAAATGCAATTATCAAACACTGAGTTTAAGGTATTTATTGAGATGTTGATCCAAGATCTCAACATGGTATTCAATATTTGATATTAACATTGCGAGTCAATTCCCAAGAGGTTACCAACTAAGAAGAAAACATATTAATTATTCATTTTTATAGGGTATGCTTAGATTATGGATTAAGTTCATGAGACTTTTTATTGCTATTAATTTCAAATCAGATTTTTTTTTGTATTAAAAGAATATTACTTGAAGGAATAAGGCTAAGCATTCTATGATTTTGACTTTTTTTTATTTACAATCATATAAATCCGGTGAGGCAATCTTTGTAAAAAGGCAATTTTGGATTGATGAGATTGTTGTTTTTAATGCAAAAATGGATTCAACACCCTCAAATACCTATATTGAAATCCTAATGTGCAATGCTAGCATCTCATATTTATGATTCAATCCATCCAAAATATTTTTTATTGGATTTAAATCCTAAAAATGTCGATTTCCCCTCTCAATAGTTTGAACATACTGAAAAGATCATTTCTTACATGTTTAAACTACTCATTATTTGAATGAAAATCTAATAGTAATAGAGATGCCCCTAAGTACATAGTCTTGCATTATAAATTAGTGACTTCATCGAAGTTGACAGATTTAGATATAAATACATTAACTATTTTTTTTAATTAAATAAATTTATTTAATACAAAATTTTATTGATATAGATAATATTAGAATAACAAAGTTTAACAAGTCAAAATATATAATATCTTAAATTGATGGAATCGTCTTGATAGATTTAAATGTCAACATCATTTTATTTATTTAATGAATGGTGTCATGAAGGCTGAAGGGTCTAGAAGAAGGTTGTTTAGAAGCAACAGGGTGCACTAGAACTACCTTAGTTGGTATAGTCGTCATCCTACTTCTCTATGTTGATGATATAGTTCTTATGGCAAGGTGTCCATTCGATCTTGATAAATAATTAAGAATTCCCAAAGATTTATGCTCTAATATGTGTATGACTGTTAAGACTGACAAAACGACAGTTATGATTATCAAATCCAAGAAGGTCACTTATGCTAATTTTTATTATGACAACAACAAATTGAAGGAAGTATATTCTTACAAATATATAAAAATAGATATTCATCACAAGCTCAACTGGAACTATAGCATTGAGAAAAGGATTAATGGAGGGTGGAAAGCTTATTTTGGTCTTGACAACAATTGTAAGTTAACAAACCTTCTTATGTGGGATAAAAATAAGTTCCTCTTTGAAACTCTCGTCACTCCCGTTACCTTATACGATTATGAAGTCCAGGGTTGCAGCATCTCTAGGGAATCTTGGAGAAAAATTGAGCAAATCCATTAACATTTTATAGTGCAAAACCTCAAAATTAAAAGCAGGGAAAATTTTAAGGATCCATAATTTTCTCAAAGTGTAGAAACCTTGGTGAATCTTACTAATTCTTAAAATTGTAACCATAAAATTTTTGACGATTGTTTTAAAAAATATTCAAATTTCTAAGGACTTTATAGAGTTTTTGGACAATTTTGGTGATAATTTTTAGAGTAAAAACAAATTATCCCATGGAATTTGGGTGAATCATCTTTGAAACAAAAGACAAATTGGTGAATCTTTCTTTGGAAAAAAAAGGTAAAAAAATAGCCCATGGGCTAAATTTCACCCTAATATTTTCCTTGATTAAAGGCAATACACCTTATCCTATTCTCCTAATATAACTGGGTCTCCCCCCATCAAGAGCATCACTATGACTAGGTACATGATGTACATGTACATGATAAATAACATGGGAGACCAAAGACTTCCTAAAATTGCTTTAAAATCTAGCCAAGACCACCTATGACTCAAGAGATTCTGGTATAAATACACGATGGCTTGGTTAAATGATTGGAGGATTGATGAAAATGTCATTTTGCAAAATATCAATAACATTAAAAATATTATTACTTCAAATTTTAAAGAGAAAATGTGGGGTGAAAAAGATTTAAAGAAAAAAAGAAAATTAAGATACTATAAGGAAGTCATTAACCCTAATCTAGATGATCAAAAGTACCTCTCTATTTTAAATAGTTAGAAGAAGAAAATTAATATAGCTAAGATATTGTTGGTTGTGGAGCCTGATCTTCTTAATTTAGAGATGTTGTTGTTTCAACCGTGTTTGTACCCCAGTTTTATATGATATGCAGGTGGATTTTACACTCATCCCAGCGGGGGGGGGAATCTACCCCCCACGGGGGTCCGGGGGCTAGAGGGCCCCCAACGGGGGTTTGGGGGCAGCACCCCCGAGAAAGGGGGTTCGGGGGCGAAGGCCCCAAAAGAAATTTTATGGGTTGTTTTGTTGGCCAACAGTTTACGGGCCCATGGTATTGGGTAGCCCGTAGTATTTTCCCATGGTAATTCCATTTAAAAGGAATACATTTTAATACGACCGTGTAATGTATTGTAGCATTGTAAATATCTCTATTATTGTGTGAGAGAGACTGTGAGAAAGTGAAGAGGAAGTTGTAGCGGATGTGCTGCAGGTTGTATCCCTTCATTTGTTGGATGGTATAATAATAAGGACCGACAACTTTTGTGTGGACGTATCCCATCTTGAGTGAACCACACTATATTGGTGTCTCTCTTGTAATGTGTTTTATGCGATGCTATTTGTATCTTGTTTATTGTTATTGCTCCGCGATCATGTTTTTCTAACAGAAGATATTATGAAACTAGAAAATTAAATGTCCATTGTTTCCTTATAGGGCCTTTCAATGTGGCTCAATGACAAGATTCTTTAAAGTGACGTAGTTGTAGGTCAAGACCTGGTTCATTTAGAGAGGGATCTTGGATAGGTGAATGGATATCAAGACATCAACTTAATTCTATGACATGCTTGGCACACTTTGTGCCCTTTTCCACATGTATGATGGGAAAGATTCACATGTATTATCCTTAGTTGCATTGAGAAGGGATTCACATATTTTGTTTTGGTATTTGTATATGAAAATAATATCTACTCTATCCATTCCACATATTGTACTATATGAAATTGAAGGAGGAAGGGAAAGAGGGGTGTCACTTCCCTTAACAATGATATAACTCAAAATAAAAGGATTGAGTTCACTGGACATGTAAAGATTCTCAACAAAATTTATTTTGATGGAAAATCCTACACATTTGACTTACCCACAACTAAAATATACAAAGGATCAGTTGCATCCATCCAAACTTTAGTGGCATTTGAGGCATTGGATACAAAAGACAAAACAAAATCGCTCAAAAGTTATGTGGACTTGTTGATATATGGTGGAAAATTATGTGGAGTGTACATGAATTTTACATTGTTTGATTAACCAACAAACACATGGAATGAGTCATTCATTGGTCACTATTCTAAGGAATTGGAGGTGGTCATCAAGGCCAATGAGGGTAGATAATGGTGTGTTGTTCTCATGGATGAGGTGCACATCATCCCCACTAAAAAATTATGTGATGTTATCACTTGTAACAAATCTCACCATTGTTAGCTTTTGGGTTTCTATAAAATGTTTATACCATGCTAGGGATGTGCTTCATGCGATTTGGGGTGCAACCAAAACCTTTTCATCTTGTTGTATCTTTGATTGCTTTTTGTTGACTGACATTTAGAGAGCTTACTAGAGGTGGATGCTTGTCCTTGAGGTATGTGTTAGGGGAGGCACACTTCTTTTGAGGTAGTTATCTATTGTGGTAGTTGACATGTTCTACATGGATGCATGTTGAGGAGGATGGGTGCTTGGAATAGGATTTTGACTATGTTTTTAAATATCACTTCTTTTGAGGTAGTTAAATATTGTGGTAGTCGACATCTTCTACATGGATGCATCTTGAGGAGGATGGGTGATTGGCATAGGGGTTTGACTATAATGTGGAGGAGCACTACACATGCAAATGAAGGGTTCTTGGCCCTAGGAACATGGGGACAACGTGGAAAACAAGTGGAGGTAGAGAACTTGGATTGAGGGAGTCTTTCTTGGAGGGTGTTCCACTGGAGGCTCGTGTGGACCCAATACAAACAAATGGATGAGTGTTGGAATTTGAGAGTTTGTCTTGGAGAACTTGTAGCCTTGTGATGAGGAGCACTTGACATCTGGAAGCTTAGGTTACTAAGCACTCCACTTGGGAGGTGGCACCCAACCACCTAGTGATATTTGTATTATGTTGGTAGAGAAGTGCTCCACTTATGGACCTACTTTAGTGGCCGAGAATAGGTTTCTCATGGACATAATCAATTTTATATTGTTTTCCTACCTCACGTACTTTTAGATATAAAGGGAGAAGAGAATCTTTGTTATAAATTACTATTGGAGTACTTGTAATCTTGATGTACTTGTTTGTCTTGGGGTATTTGTTCTTGTGTGATGCAAGAGTGGGAAGACTTAGGGTTTGTGTGAAGTAAGCCCTAGAGAAGACTTGGAGTGCTAGGGTTTGTCTTGAAGTCTTGGTGTGGACTAGACTTAAGGTTTATGGGATGAAACCCTGTATCATGATTTGTAGAGCTTGAATGCAAGTGGAGTTTGTGTGATGCATATTTGGCTATATAGCTTGGTCGGATGCATTTCTATTTGTATCATTGGTTAGAGTTTTTCGTTGATGGTGGATGCCCTAGCTAGGGTTTGTGAAGCAATTTGATATTCCTTTCTTGTGATGAGTTGAAGGGACTTGTTATACTAACTTGGAATGAGCCAAGGTATTGTATTTTATCTTTATTTGTGTAAAAAATGAAGTGCACTATTGTTGTCCAAAATTTACATGTTGCATATTTGAAAATTGAACTTTCGTTTCTTATTTTTTTTAAACATAAATGAGTAGCTCTATATTTATATATACAAGGTTGTAGTTGAATTGGTGAACATTGGGTTACATAAATTCTACCAGAGTTCAAAGCTAAAATAAAAATAATAAATTTTGACAAAACATGTCTTTAGATTGGATTTTACATCTTTGTTCATCTAGTTGTCTAAATTCTTGGAAGCTATAAATTTATATAAAATGGCCACACAAAACAAAACCCTATCAAACATGAATACCTAAGAAAATTATATGTCTCTATGCTCATTTTGAGCACCCTTCATTTGTTCATCTTCAACTTCTCACATGCCTGGTGTTGCCTATGTCTATGTTGTGTCTTCATAACCACCAACAACCTGTTGAAGTGTGGAATCTTCTGGAGGAATATCCTTCGTAGAACCTATGGAAATTGAAGGATGGTCAAATAAGGAATGCGAGCTTGGAGGAAATCCTAATATAGTGTTATAATGCATGTATAAATCTGTAGCCAACTTTTGCATCCTTTCACTCTATCTTATCATTCTCCTTTCCATATCTGAATGCATGGGCAATTAGGCATGGTAATGACTACCTACACTTTGATTAAGATGTAAAATTTCCTCTTGAAAGGAATTCATATGCACTGATAAGAACCTTAGGTCCTTGCATAGCTCGATAAATTTGCAATGAACAAACTCATAAGGGTAACTTTGCTCTTTCATAGTGCCAATAGAAGTTCAAGATCAAGGATATTGGAGAAATGACCCAAAAAACTGAGCAAATTCCTAAGTCTTCATTGAAACCACCCATATCACAATCCAAGAAAGGATTTCCCAAAAAAGAGAGTCCAAATTTTCATCTAGAAACTAGGATTTCCAATTGAAATAATTGTGCCATAGTATGATTCCTAGCAATAGAACAAACCAAACACAATTGTCACTATCCTCTTCAATACTCAACAAAATCCATGACCACCCCAACAATTTATGAATCAACCCAAAACGAAATTTTGTCCTGACCCAATTTACTAGTTGATGAATTTCCTTTGCAATAAGAGCTAGAGATGTCACCCCTGCACCAAGACTTTCTATTTGAGCCACATTAAAGCTATCACCACAATAAAAAATTTCAAGTGTTCGTTGATTACTCTGGGGGATAACTTAAAATCACTCTCTTGAGTCCACACCCACCATCATTTGTCACATAATTTCCATTGCATGTGATTTCTAACGCATTTCATCAAGGAATTAAGTGGGTTATGGAATTACTCCCATTGATAACTAACACTCCTTTCGCCAATTTGACCACAACATTCATGATGACATCTACAATGCTATTACATGAACGAACAACATGTAAATATTCAATAAATTCTAACTATGTTGGAGTCCCTTATGGGAGAAAAATTTCCACAATATGTATTTCTTACTTGACCAAGGACGAGAGAAGAGTCGCCAAAGATCAAAACATTCTTAATTTACAAATTTTTCACAATGAGCATTCCTTGATACAGGGTGATAATTTTTGCTTGATTTTTTTTTTTCATTCCTTGTCCCAAAGAGAAGGTCAGTTCTTGTTTTAAATTAGGGTTGAAAAGAACCTCCCATCCCCCAACCCCCCACAACCCCAAACACCTACTGCCCCTTTTAGGTTTCTCATCGTTGTTTTATGAGTTCACTTTTTGGGACAGCTAGGATGAAATGTTATGTGTTTTAGCATGCCTATATGAAACTAGAAATCAAATATAGTGTTGTTACACAATTTCCATATAAAATTAATTCTCAGACCTATGTGTTGGTTGAGATTGTTCCCTAAGGGTTGCAGTATTCATCTCTCCTTCAAGTACATTTTCATTTTCTATCTTTGTGAGCTTGGGTAGTGAAAAGGTTGGACATAATTGAAGTATTTGTTGTTATAATAAATATTTCAGATTTAACCATTAGGCTGAAAGTTCTATAAATTAGATTTGGGGAAGCTCAAGTAAATGAGGCAAAAATTTGGAAGTGATTTAATGTGTAAATGTCTAAAATTTCAACAATTGAAATCTCACCCTCACGATTATTATCTTTTGAGAGGATGAGGTCATTAATTATCTCAAGTTCATTAGCATTTTCAAACTATATGAGGCCACTTTGTAGGAGTTGGTTCAGGATAATTAATTGGATAACACCACCTACTACGAGATCCTATGGGCCATGACCAAGAACTTCCTTAGAGAGTATCTCAATCTCCACCTCTACAACATTGTCAACCCTAACAAGCTCATGCCTATGAATACCTAAAAAAATACCATGAGTTGCATAGCTATAAGATCATTGTCCTCATATATAATTTGTTTGTGTTGAAAAAATGGATGTTGCAAAAGCACATGATATAGGGTAATAACTCACATGATAAGAGGCTAAAGGTCCTCAACAAGTTCAGAAAGGCATCAAATTCACAATCTTACTATCTAAGGTGGTAGCTTCTACATGTATAGAGACATGAATATGATAGCCTTCATAAGGGTCATGTAGAGTGTGATCACATGGTAGTGGTGCTTTGGCCATGACACATTCTATAATTGATCATCTAATTCACCACCAAGTCAAAGGCATGTTGTATTGTTCAACAAGTTTCAAGTAATGAAGGATTTGAGAGATACAACTTCCAAAACATAACTTAAATAGAACATAACTCTTGATTGATAAGTTTAAGACTAGAATTTACTGAAGAGACATCTTCTTCTTCTTAGATTTTCTATAGAACTACTAACTTCAAATGTTTTTTTAGACAAGATAATTTTACATATTGAAGATCTCAAAATATTCTCTTTGCTTCTTGATAATGAAAAGATAAACTTCGAGAATGTTTGTGTAAGTAGAAGAGATCAAAGCTTATGATCGTGTTGATTGGAACCTCTCAGGTTAATATTGATACAGATAGGTCTGCCATGGAAGGTGATGAAATGGATTTTGGCATGTGTTTCTTCGGTTAATTATGCTGTGCTCATAAATGGTCAGCCGACAAACTATTTCAAGGCCTCCAGGGGTCTCCGTCAGGGTTGTCCTCTCTCACCCCTTTTGTTCCTGTTGGTCATTGAAGGCTTGAGCCTCTCCATTCATAAGGAAAAATGTGAGGGTCATATTGTTGGTATCAAAGTATCTTCGGATATATCTGTTACACACTCACTTTTTGTGGATGACGTTATGCTCTTTGGTATGGGAACATTGGAGGAATGGAGTTATTATAAGAAAATACTTGATTTTTTCTGCTTGGTATCTGGCATGAACATCAGTTTTATTAAATCTCACTTTTTGAAAAACTCCTTGGAGGCTGAAGTGGAGCAGTCGATTAGCATGATATTACCTTTGCAATTCAAAGAATTGAATGGGGGCACTAAGTATCTTGGTGATTTTGTCAAGCCGTCGAATTATCTACTGAATGATTGGTTTTGGCTTGTTAGATGTTTTGATTTAAGGATTGGCCATTGGACTCTGCTCCAATTATCAATGGGTGGCAGACTTACTTTGGAAAAAGCGGTCCTATAGAACCTGGGGGTCTACTGGTTTTCACTCAGTAAAATTCCTAAATCTATTCTTCGGATTATTTGCCGGAAGTTTTTCAACTTTTTATGGTTTGGTGGTGGGGAAAAGGAAAAATTCCACCTGATTAAACGGTCCTCCTTGGCCCGGACCTGGGAATTGGGAGGTTGGAATATTAAGCATCTGGAGCATTTTGTCACCGCACTACATGCAAAGAGTTTGTGGTGTGCTCTTTTTGTCGACTCTGTTTGGGGCAAGATTATTAGAGCCAAATACTTAAAAAATTCTTTGGTTGCAAATTGGTTCCATAAAGGACTTCCCTGGGCTATTGGTGTCTCAAGCATATGGAATGGCCTCTTGGGTTCCTTCAACACCATAGCGCAGTGGCTCTCGTGGATCCTTGGAAATGGTTGGGAGGTTAGACTGGGAATTGATCCTGTATTGGGGGGATCTACTTCATACCTCGTGTCTCCTGAATTAAGAGCACATCTCCGGGAAAAAGGATTATATACTCTTGCACATGCGACATGCCATAATAATGATGTGGGTGCAAAGTGGATCTCGGCTACACAACTGGGACTTATTGGTGAAATGGGGGTTGAATGGTCTGTGTATACTCGATCACTGTGCCAGGAAATATTCAACTCTCTGAGACTCCTAATCGCTTGGCTTGGTCGTGGGATGTGGCACATGGATCGGTTTCTGCTAATCTGGCTTATGCTTCATTATTTGTTGATATCCATTCAGTGAATCATTGGTGGCATCACTCTATTTGGAAACTTTCTCTGCCACTTAAAATCAAATGTTTTCTTTGGTTAGCGCTGTGCAATAAAATCCTCACATGGGATAATCTGTGTCACCGACGCTTTGTTGGTCCTGGATGGTGTTCTCTATGTTGCCTACAGGACGAATTGGTTGATCACCTCTTCTCTACCTGCGCGTTCATACAGGGCCTCTGGAAACTAATTGCTATAGTTTTGGGCATTCAGACCATCTGGAGATCTTCCACTCTAATTGACTGTCTTGGTTCATGGTTCAGGAACTCACATTCTATGGTAGAACTTCCATGCTTCATGATTTGGGAAACTTGGAAAGCTCGGAACTGCTGTATATTCGAGGGCACTTCTCCCCTTCAGGATTGGTTATGTGGCCGGATTTTGGCTGCATACATGGAATACACTTCTCAAATTGGTCGACCTATTAAAAATATGGATTGTCCGGGTCGACATTTGACCCCTCCTGTCTTAATGTACCCTTGTGGGTTCTTCGATGGTGCGGCGGTGGGGGGGCCTGGTGTGAGTGGGGCCCGTGCGGTATTGCACCTTTCAACCTCCTGTTTTTTCTGAATCCATTTGAATTTGGGGATTGGGTCCAATATTCGTAGCGAGTTATGTGCCCTTTGGCTTTTACTACATTTTGCTCATTTCAGACACGTAACATCACTCTTGATATTTGGTGATTCTTTGTCTATTATAACTTGGGAAAAGGGTGTTACTTTGCTCAAAGTAATGTTAGTTGCTTTCTGGATGGATGCGGTTCGGAAGTTAATCCTCGGTTTTGAACACACTCATTTTTCACATATCTTCCATGAGGTGAATTCGGAGGCTGACTTGCTTTCCAAGCTAGCTTTATCTACTCAGGCCGGGATCATCATGTGGGAGGAATGGCGGGAGGAACTTTTGTTCTCCCATGGTACTATTGACATGCATTGGTCTTGATGGCTTTGACCCTGACCTGTTGGTTTACTGAATTTTTTTGGATCTGCCGTTTATATATCTTTATGGTTTTGCGATTATAACTTTTTTGCAGGTCTTTAGTTGGTTCGTTGCTCCATCAACGTCTCGTTGGTATTTTGATTTTCCCGGGATATCTACGACTACACTTATTTATCTTCTGTTTTGCTATATATTGTTGCTATTAGCAGTGTTTATTACTATATGGACTTGGATCGAGTCTTTTATGGAAGGACTCACAGTCACTTATATCACTCTGTTTTAAGTCGTTTTGGTGCATCTTGATGACTGATGTATCGGCCATGAACTGGCTAAAATTCTGGCTTTGTTTTTATGGGAATGCTTATGATGCCCATGTGTTTGTAACTCTTGTTAGAATATATAAGGGTGTTATCCCCTAGGATGCTTTGTGACATTTGGACATACTTTACTATTTCGCAGTATTAATAGTAAGATATATTTTTCTATGAAAAAAAAAGTAGAAGAGATATACCATTTTAAATTGCAAAGCAAAGCCTAAATAAATTAGAAAAGACATTGAAAGAAAAAATAGGTGGCTAAAGAAGTAATCATAAACATTAATTGAAATTCGGGTAACGTACCTACAAAAGTCTAATGTTTAGGAATACGATTTTAGAAAGAAAGATTCATAGAGTTGGTTAAGAAAGGAATTTCACATGAACAAAGTTTCATAATCCACGAGAAGAAGTAAAGCCAAGGATAAAGAGTACTGAATGGAATATTTTACTCAAACATTAGTGTTTATATACATGGATGTTTTAATTTTAAAGTGATGCTTCGCCTCAATAGTTGGTATTTAAACATATTTATGCTTGATTCTTGTTGGGGGTTGGTCTTTTCGTGGGTTGGCTATAGGTTAGTCATGTTAATGTGGTTTTAAAGGTGATGCATTGATTTAGCTGATGTTTGACTTGTTATCCTATCTATTTGTGTTATTTATATTTTATTTATATAATTAAGGAATTTATTGAAATTAAATATAATGAATAAAATATTTTATTAATATTTATTTAAATAATAATTGAATTATTTAAATAATAATTAAATTATTTAAATAATAATTGAATGATTATATAAAAATTAATTTTGAAAAATTTAATACCTTTCTTAGTCCCCACACACAGCCATAACTTAATCAAAATCCAACAAGATTGTGAATAAGATGATAATTTGAATGATCAATTAATAAAATGTGAAAGAGAAAGTGCTTCATCATGTTTGAAGGTTCATTCTCTACATTCATGTAAAGGCAATTTGAATGGTTTTTTTTTGGGAAGGTAAGGTTATTTTAATTGGTTAAAGAAGTTAAATGATTTTATTAAAAAATATAAATCAAAGTTAGATAATTTTGAATTTAATAAAAAATAGTTTTTATAATAATATATATATATATATCATAGAACCTATTGTTAAGTTAGTTATTTATTTTTTTTCAAATTCTTGATCAAGAGTTTTAAGATTTCGATTGAGTTAGTAGCTCGATTGAGGGTTTTAAAACAAGTTTTTAGTCCTTTTCTAATTTTATTTTTTTTGGCCTCTTTGCTAGGCCGAAACCTTATCTTAGGACGCACCTTAGGTGATAGACTTCATACTATTGGAATCGTCTATCAATTGGCATATAATGTACGGGTTTCTGAGTTCATATAATATATATTTTTATTTTTTTCAAACTTACACTTACAAAACCATGTCCACAACTTCAAATCAAAACAAAGAGAAATCAACAACAAAAAAAGTACACCCTAATTTGTTTTAAAAATAATATGCCCCCAAGCAATATGTCCTCTTCCAAAGGGTATATTTTGTTTTTCGATTTTTGTAACTAGTAAAAAAAGTTTACATGCACACGCATGTATATGAAATGCGATTAAAAATTTCAACGATCAGTTTAAAAAATTAATAAAAATATATTTTTCCAACATAAATTAAAAAAAGTGTACGCCCCAGTGCATTTTGTGTAGATTATGTTCATATTTTTTTTTTCTATTTTTTTTTCATTTATCACTAAATTATTTTACGTGCACACAAGCCTCTTGTTCACTTTTCCTGAAATTTACAAGAACAAGCCTATCATTAAATGCAATTTTGGCATATTAAATAATAATATTATTTAAAAAAAATATAGGTGGAAAGACAACATAACTATCTACAATTTTTTTTGCATGTTGGAATTCACAAGGGATATATGAGTTTTGAGGGCTTCAATTTAATAAATGAGTAAAAAATAGAATTTTCACCATCACTTTTGGCCAAAAAGTGTTACCCATCTTCATGGATTCACGCTATTACAAATTTAACTCCAACATAACTTCTCTTGTTTCTCGGGCATTTTATGATTATCTTTATTTATGGATTCTTAGGGTACCACTCTAATCAATTTGGTTTCTATTGTTGTACATCAATCCCTTTTTCTTTTTATCTATGGCTTAATCTTCCTTCTCATTTTCTCTACTAAGCTCTCATGGCTTTATTTCATTGGCTATTTAGTCCCATAGTATGAAAACTCCCTTTTTCTAAGGTAAAACTCCTCTTATCTCCTCTCCAATTTTTTTAAAAAGGTGACAATATAGTCCTAATATAACTTATTTAATTCTGGACAATAATGTAAAGGGCGAATTCTCAGAATGTAGGAGGTGGTTTCCTAAATCTAGGAGATGATTTGGTGCACCCATCCTATCTGAAATTAAACTATAATCTAGGATCAACATCAATATTATAAAAGAGTGAATGGTTATTGTAATGGACAAGTGGGTTATACAATTAGGCATAAGACATATTCCCTTACCTTTCCCCTTTCATGGTATCTAGCCCCTTTAATTGCTCATTCTTAGTCAAACTTGGATATTTCATTAATTTCAAATGTAAATGTTTATGAGTATTTAAAATCACCATGGCATGTCTACCTCATGATATGAATAAGGAATAATAATAAAAGAATTTACGTGAGAACATTTAAACATATACATATTTAAGTCAAACTATTCCAAAGGGTTGAAAATGGGACATTGCACATCATAAATTCAGTGGACATTCTTTACATCATCCTTGAAAATAACTTAACTTCCTTACCCTAACTTCTCTTTTTAATATGCTTCTTGAAAATTCAGAGGAGTGACCCTTTATGGGCTAGTTTGGGTTGATCACCTTCTATTGGGATTTATTTATGATTATCCAGGCTTGGGTATTTAGTGTTTCCCATTTAGATATTTGGTATTTGGATTTTGATTGTCAGCTTTCACATGATCTACTAATTTAGTGTGCTTGAATGGATTCGTTTAGCATGTTGTCTTGTTAATCTCGCCGAGACATGAGAACAATCAATAAGCCTTAGTCGCTTGGAAAGCTTTAAGTCTTCCCCTAACTATGATAGTCCCATAACATCCATGATTTATAGTAAAATTTATTTTTCCTAAAGTGAATAACCAATAGAATTCTATCTTAACCAATAGAATTCTATCTTAGATATTTTTGGGCAAGGCACTAGATTATGCAAAAGAAAACATAAACATGAAATTAGTAAACCATAATATATGAAATCAAAATCATAAAACAAACTTGAAAGTATGCCAATAAACTATCTATCAAATTCAAGATGAAAGTGAATAGTTTAAAGACATCATCAAATCTAGATTATGCAAGAGCAAACATAAACATGAAATTAGTAAACTATAATATATGAAATTAAAATCATAAAACAAACTTGAAAGTATGCCAATAAACTATCTATCAAATTCAAGATGAAAGTAAATAGTTTAAAGACATCATCAAATCAAAGGCTAATCTATGAATGCAATTAAGTGGTAATATATACAAGCTAGTCCATCTTACCCACTTCAAAAATTGGCCTTTTGTTAAAAGGAGGGATTTGAATCCTTCCTTGTCACGAAGATAGTAAGTTCTAGGTACGATCTCCTTTTCCACTTGATATGGTCCAAGACAAAACTACTGGAACTTCATATGTTTCCTCTTTGATTCACGAACCTTGTCCTACTTGAGGACAAAACCATCGACTTGAAAATCATTTTCAGATGATGCACACTTGCCGAATGAATGTTTAACAATATTTTTATGAGAAACAAACTTCCATTTTTATTTGCCTCTCTCCTCCTCCAATTTAAATATGTAATACCCCAATTTTGAACCCTTAGGAAATATTGGCTCTAATGTAAATATTGTATACACACGTTGTATGTTTCCCTAGCGTGGAGCTCAAGGCCAAGGCCCCGCTAGTTTATGCTCGGATTTTATTTAAATTAGACACGCTGATACTTTGTTATCCACGTGCTATTAAGCCATGGGATATTGTAAATTGATGTAAATATTTAATATTGAAATAAAATACCAAAACTGGCTATGGAGGCAACGAATGAGAAGGGGCCACGTGTATCCACTAGGGAGTGGTGAGGGGGCTATGGGACTAAACCCTAGGCTTCCATTTGTCATTATGAGAACCCATTGACTTCCCTAGGTGACATTTTATGACTGTTGTAAGGAGGTGGTTGAGATTTCAGCCCATGGCTTCAATGGAGCACGGGCAGCCCTGAAATTCGTATGGGTAGTCATGGGCTCTGTTTGCTTGGGCAAGAAGTCACTCAACCTCATGGGAGGTTGCTTCATTCTCACCCCATTCCATTGTGGAGGTACCTAGCATCATTCTGCATCCAAAAATGAGTGCCAGCAGTGAGGAAGCCAGAAATCGCGACCTTGAGAGAACCCAGATTTTGAAAGACCAAAAACATCCAGATTTGGCATGGGACAGGGAAATCCAATGGGGGATCCATTAGCATGAACCTTGGGGTTAATTTGGGAGCATTAGCTACCCCGAAATCAATAGGAAAACCCAGTTTTTGCAGCTCAGAAAACCAGTGACGGATTTGAGTATTTGGTGAGCAGAATGGTGAGAAATCAAGTTGGGAATGACTATGCAGAGGTTGGGTGTGCTTGATAAACCCAGTGAAGGCTAGGATCTCAAGGATTAACAACTGGACCTTTCTATGCCCATCCCGAAGAGCACTGGAGGGAAGAGTTGCCTAAGGGATTGTGTAACAGAGAAGGGGATCTTCCTTGTGTTGGATGTGGTAGGTAATGTGGGTGCCTGGCTGTTGAACTCACTTGAGAGGCCTATAGCTCTGTGGTTGAGCTCACTGGCTTAGCGTTACCCTCCTCTATCTTCTTGGATGCTTGACTGAAACCATGGCTGTGAGTGAACCCAGCTAGTCCTCCTTAGTGGATACACAGCCCAGCTCGGGGGTGATCTCTCAGCTGAAGGAATATAGGCTGGATAGAGATCTACGGTTGGGAGGAACGTTGCCTTCATGTAGCCAGTCGTTGGACATCAACTTCTCAAGATAAGTGTTCTGTGTATTATAAATTATTCGCATTTTGTGTTCTGCAATATGTTAAATTGTCCATGTTTAATGAAATGAATTAATTGTCTTAGTATGGAATCCATGCATGGCATACGAATGAGATTGGGTCTTCTTTATGTTGAATCATTCTCTACTGTGATAAATATGTTATGCAATTACTGTCTATTTGTGTGCTTGCTAGTATGTTCATTCCGCTGTGTTTATATTGAGACGAATCTGCATATAGAAATTTTTAAATTGTTAGGAATTTATGGGCAAAAATTATTGGGGCTAAGTCTGCAATAAGCCCGCGTGTTGTTAACGTTTCCTTCCTCGCACGGGAATGATGGAAGGGGTTGTTATAGTTTGGTATCAGAGCTGCGTTGCAGCATTGGGCCTCTATGGGCCAAATCTGATAGCAATTACAAGAAAAAAAGTTTTTTCTTAAGTCTGTTTTGGAAAAATTTTGTTTTAAGTCTGTTTCTGTAAATTTTTGTTTTAAGTCAGTTTCGGGAAGTCGTCCCGAAACCGCGGAAAGGTTCCACGAACCTTCCCGCAATTGCGGAAGAGTTCGGCGAACCTTCCCGCAATTGCGGAAGAATTTAGCGAACCGCTCCGAAACAGCGGAGAAAAATTCTGTTTTAGTGAAAAATTTTCTAAGTGTCGGCGTCGAAAGGAATTTTCGGAAGGAATTCTCTTCCGAAATTGCGGAAGGAATTCTCTTCCAAAATTTCGAAAGGATTCCGCGAATCGTTCCGAAACGCGGAAGAGTTCGGCGAGTCATTCCGAAGTTGTGGAAGACTTCGGCGAATCGTTCCGCAACTGCGGAAGACTTCGCCGAATCGTTCCGCAATTGCGGAAGGCTTCCACGAACCTCTCCAAAATTTCGGAAGCGTCTAGCGAACCGCCCCGCAATGGAGGCGAGTCGAGAATCACCCCGAAACCGCGGAAAGCTTCGCCGAATGGCTCCGCAACTGCGGGAGCCTTCACCGAATGGCCCCGCAATTGCGGAAGCATTCCGCCAAGCGCCCCGCAATTGCGGAAGGCCACAGCCAACCGCCCCGCAATTTCAGGAGTGTTTAGCGAACCGGCAATGCGGCAGGATTCAGCGAACTGGCCCGCAACGGCGGCGCACAGCAGCGAAAAAAAAAAAGAAGTAAAGTGCCAAAAACTCAATTTTTGGATAGGGGGAGCACCGGGGCTCAGAATGGGATGATTCCTGTGGGGATCGGAGGCCATTGACGGGGGCCATGAAAGAACCAGTGAAGACCCCGAGCCCATTACACTCCAATTTGACAGAAAAAGGGGAATAGTGACTTTTGAAGGACAGAGTCCCGAGGCTTGACAGAAGGTCGGTTTGAGCTGAAATTGATCAGGCGCGGCCATGAAGCAGGCACAATGTTAAGTTCCGAATCTTGGAACCAAACTCCAAAGGATGTGGAGTCGGGGTGAGCAAAAAGGCCAAAAAGCACTGTTCCGGGCCACTTTTTCGGGATTTTGAAAAGCTTGTGGGTAGTAAAAGTGACCCTAGATGTGGGAATCAAAAATTTTACTGAACTAGACATTTCATATTCTCATTAATACGGACAACTTCCGTTAGACGAAGATTTCCCAGAAATGCACCGTTTGGGAGATAGCCATTTTTGGCCCAAAATTTGGAATTTTGGAAAAATGTGAAAAGTGAGAAGTAGTAAAACCCAGAAATTCATAGAAGATGAATGGTGCATCGGAATTGAAATCCGTGAATTGCTGAGTGTTCCTTGTTATATGGACTAACTTCTCCCGATAGATAAGTTTTTGTGATTCCTCATAGATTTTCTTCCACAGGTGGCTGAAGTTGGCCTTCGGGACCAAAATACAACTATGTAAACTGTGCAGAATTATTGGTAAGAGTTGTCATTTTTGAAACAATGTTGTTTCCACACCCGATGTCGGAATGGAGCACGGGGACCGGCATTGGAAAGCTTGTCTAGCAAGGATGGAGTGTGACCGGAATTTGAATTGGGTTATCAGACATCATAGATAATCAGGGCAGAAAAGTGCCGGTGACTGTTTTGTCAAATTAATGACAATATGGACAGTTTTCAGAATTGCATGAATGGGCAAAAGAATTGAATAAGTAACAGCTATGTGAATTATTCCATGAGTTCTATTATGTTAAATATTGATTGTGTATATTTCTATATGCATTCTTATGATGTCTGACAAATATTTCATAATGCACAGTGTTTGCAGCTCATAAAATTTATAATTGTAGCAGAGGTAAGATGGTGACCATAAATGATGCTCAAGATCCTTATGAACACGAAGAAGACGTTCTAGCAGAAAATGTGCATGAAGGGAATGCGGAGACTAAATCCAATGGGAGAAGGGAGCAGGTGACTCCTCAAAATTTGGTTGAAACCATGGTGAGCTTCAATGAAAGATTGATGAAGGTTCAAGAAGAACAACACCAACTCAATGCTGCTATTTTACAAAGCCTCACTGATATGCAGCATAAGATAAACCTTGGGTCCAACCCAAGCAATATGGGTGAAGAAGGAAGAGATGCAGGGAGTCATTCTAGAGGTCGTTCGAAGAGGAGGACTCCAAGCCCAAGGAAGAGTTTGGTGAGTAGAAAACATAAAACATCTTCATCAATATCTTCTTCCAGCAGGTCGTGTGACTCCAAATGTTCTAGGAGAAGTCCCAGACATGCACCTAAGAGATTGGACGGAAGAAAGAAGTTTAAGGGCATCCCACAGGGAGAATTCAGGAAGGCAAGACCTCCCACATTTGATGGGGAAGGAAAGACAGGCCAAGAGGCAGAAGCATGGCTTCTGGGAATGAAGAAATACTTCAGAATTCAAGACTACTCAGGAAATGAGAAAGCCAGAATTGCCATTTACAACTTAAATGGCAGAGCTTCCATTTGGTAGGACAATCTCTTGCAAGTGAAAGGGATCAATGAAAGAAGGATCAGTTGGGAAATATTTAAGGGGTACTTCAAGGAGAAATACCTTTCTGCTAGGTATTATGACGGTAAGAGAAAAGCGTTTAATGAACTCAGGTTGGGACAAAAATCTATGGAAGAGCATGTCCACAAATTCTTGGAATTACTGAGGTATGTTGACTATATCAAAGATGAGAGAGTAAAAATCCAATTCTTTCTTGGGGGTCTACCTCAGAGTTTCAGAGATCGTATTGAGTTTATTAATCCACCAAGTTTGGATGAAGCCATTAGGATGGAAATGCACTACTATGAGCAAAATAAAGGAAAAATAGAGGCTAACCCAGCATGGAAAGGAAAGGCAAGAGGGAAGTTTGATCAGAAGAAGGATGGATTCAAGCCACCATTCAGAGGTCCGCCTAGAACCTTTCCACAGGGGCAACAAGCAAGGAGTGGATTCAAACCAGCAGTGGCAGCAGACAGAGCATCAAAGGGACCACTTCAGTGTTGGGGATGTGGAGAAAACCACATGTTGAAGGATTGTCCACATCGGAAAAACAATTCTCGAAAGTTGAACAACTTGAAGGGAGTAGCTACGGTGGAGGACATGGCAAGGGAAGCACCTCGGATTTATGCAGCGTTGGATAATCATCAAGTAGACCATCAATCATCAGTGGTGGAAGTCGAAGGTAAGATTGCTACGCAGTCTATTTCCGTTTTGATTGACCCAAGATCTACTCATAGTTATGTTTCTCCAAAAGTGGTTGAAGGTTGTTCTCTTAGAAAAATTAAGCATAATAGGTCTTGGCTAGTGCAACTAGCCACGGGAACCAAGAGAAAAGTAAGTGAGGTAGTGATGGAGTGTCCCATAGAATTGAATGGACTCCACACATATGCTGAATTGAATGTGTTACCATTAGGATCCTATGATGCATTAATTGACATGGATTGGTTAGAAAAACATAGAGCCAAATTGGACTGTTATGAGAAAGCACTTGAGTGCATTGATGAAAAAGGGAGGCCAATATTGGTAAAAGGAATTACCAAGCAAGTTTCAGTAAGACAGATTTCAGCCCTGCAGTTGAAAAAGTTTTATAAGAAGGGTTGTCAATTATACGCAGTCCATATGCCAGATTCATTAGAGGACAAAGGGCCAAGACTAGAAGACTTCAGGATATTGCAAGAATTCCAAGATGTGTTTTCGGATGAGGTACCAGGGTTTCCACCGACGAGAGATATTGATTTTACCATCGATCTTGTTCCGAGGGCAGCGCCGAATTCCAAAGCTCCTTATAGAATGAGTACACCGGAGTTGGTGGAATTGAAAATGCAGCTGCAAGAATTAATGGATAAAAGGTATATCAGGCCTAGTGTGTCCCCTTGGGGAGCACCGGTGTTATTTGTCAAGAAGAAAGATGGGAATTTAAGGTTGTGTATTGATTACAGGCAGCTCAATAAAGTGACAGTTAAGAACAAGTATCCATTACCAATAATTGATGACTTGTTTGATCAAATGAAGGAAGCCAAATTATTTTCAAAGATTGACTTGAGGTCTAGCTACCATCAAGTGAGGATTAAAGAAGAAGATATTCACAAGACGGCTTTCAGAACTAGATATGGACATTATGAGTTCACTGTGGTTCCATTTGGCCTTACCAACGCACCTGCCACATTCATGTGTCTCATGAATAGTGTATTCAACAAATATTTGGATAAGTTTGTGATTGTGTTTTTAGATGACATTCTTGTCTATTCAAGAAATGAAGAAGAACACGAGGAACATCTAAGAATGGTGTTGCAAGTTCTTAGAGAACATCAGCTGTATGCCAAGTTAAGCAAGTGTGAATTCTATCAAAAGAGGATCCAATATTTGGGTCACGTCATTTCAGAAGAAGGAATTGCAGTGGATCCAGAGAAGATTAATTCCATCATGGATTGGCCAACTCCAAGAAATGTTTCAGATGTTAGATCTTTTATGGGCCTTGCTGGTTACTACAGAAGGTTTATTGAAGGATTCTCCAGGATAGCTCATCCGATCACTTCATTGCAAAGGAAGAACATCAAATTTGTATGGTCTGAAAAATGTGAGAAAAGTTTTCAGAAATTAAAAGAGTTACTTACCAGCGCTCCTGTTTTGAAGATAGCAGACCCAGGGAAGGATTTTGTAGTGTGCACAGATGCTTGCATTGAATGACTAGGTGGGGTTCTCATGCAAGAAGGAATTGTGATTTTCTATGAATCCAGGAAATTAAAAGAGCATGAAAAGAATTATGCCACACATGATTTAGAATTAGCAGCCATAGTGCATGCCCTTAAGATGTGGAGGCATTACTTGATGGGAAGAAAATTCGAGTTTAGAACAGACCCATGAGCCTGAAGTATTTGTTTGAGCAGCCAAACTTGAATGCTAGACAAGCTAGATGGATGGAATTTCTTTGTGAATTTGATTTTGAAATTAAACATGTAAAAGGGAAGGAGAATAAGGTTGCAGATGCTCTTAGTAGAAAATTTCATGTTTCAGCAGTAAGTATGTGCAAATCAGATCTGAAGACAAGAGTTCTTGAAGCCCAAAACGGTGACGAAACTTGCCTTCAAATTAAAGAGAAGTTGAAACATGGTAATGCGGATGAAAAGTGTGTAGGATATCAGCTGGGTGAAGACAGTATCCTCATCTACAAAGATAGGTTGTACATTCCAAATAATGCAGATTTGAAGAAACTAGTGATGGATGAAATACACCAAATGCCGTACTCTGGACACCCAGGATATCAGAAGACTATAATAGCGGCAAGAAAGCAATAATTTTAGAATGGCATGAAGAAGGACATAGCTAAGTACATTGCTAGGTGTCAGAAGTGCCAACAAGTCAAGGCAGAACACCAACATCCAGCAGGGTTATTACAGCCCTTACCCATTCCGGAATGGAAGTGGGAAGTGATCTCCATGGATTTTATAACAGGTCTGCCCATGACAGTAAGGAAGCATGATTCAATCATGGTTGTGGTGGATAAGCTATTGAAGGTAGCTCACTTTATTCTAGTGAAGTCCACTCACAAGGCTAGTGACATTGTGAACATCTTCATGAGAGAGATATTCAGATTGCATGGATTGCCTAAGGCAATAATTTATGATCGTGATACAAAGTTCACCTCCAATTTCTGGAAGGGATTATTTCAAGAATTAGGAACTAAATTGAATTTCAGTATAGCTTACCATCCTCAAACCGATGGCCAAACCGAGAGGGTGAATCAGGTCCTTGAAGACATGCTGAGAATGTATGTGATGGACAAACCATCCAAGTGGGAAGATTATTTACACTTGGTTGAATTTGCATACAATAATGGACACCATGCATCCTTGGGAATGAGTCCATTTGAGGCATTGTATGGCAAGGGATGTAGGACGCTAGTGAGTTGGGACGGCCCAGTGAACAGGGTAGTGCTTGGACCTGAGATGATCAAGGAAATGGAATAGGAAATTGTTAAGATCAGGCAGAATTTAAAGGCAGCTCAGGACAGGCAAAAGAGTTATGCAGATTTGAAAAGAGTACATAAGAAATTTCAGATTGGGGATCATGTTTATTTGAGAGTGAAACCAAGGAAGAGTTCCCTCAAGTTGGGGAGTTGTGCCAAGTTGTCACCAAGATATTGTGGGCCATTTGAAGTCCTTGATAGGATAGGGCCAGTTGCATATAGAATTGCATTGCCTGCTAGCATAAGAGCTCATAATGTTTTCCATGTATCTTTGCTTAAGAAGTATGTACATGATCCTAATCATATGATTGATTGGAATGTGATATAGGTGGAACCCGAGGGAGAGTTCCAAGTAGAACCTATGCGCATCCTCGACAAGAAAGTCACATTGCTCCGGAACAGAGCCATCGGGCAGGTAAAAGTCCAATGGGAGCACCTTAGTACCGATGAGGCTACATGGGAGCTAGAGGATGCCATGAGGGAGATATTCCCATTTTTTGTTCAGTTTTGAGAACACCGAGGATGGTGTTGTTCTAAGGGGGAGGGGAATGTAATACCCCAATTTTGAACCCTTAGGAAATATTGGCTCTAATGTAAATATTGTATACACACGTTGTATGTTTCCCTAGCGTGGAGCTCAAGGCCAAGGCCCCGCTAGTTTATGCTCGGGTTTTATTTAAATTAGACACGCTGATACTTTGTTACCCACGTGCTATTAAGCCATGAGATATTGTAAATTGTTGTAAATATTTAATATTGAAATAAAATACCAAAACTGACTATGGAGGCAACGAATGAGAAGGGGCTACGTGTATCCACTAAGGAGTGGTGAGGGGGCTATGGGACTAAACCCTAGGTTGCCATTTGTCATTATGAGAACCCATTGATTTCCCTAGGTGACATTTTATGACTGTTGTAAGGAGGTGGTTGAGCTTTCATCCCATGGCTTCAATGGAGCATGGGCAGCCCTGAAATTCGTATGGGTAGTCATGGGCTCTGTTTGCTTAGGCAAGAAGTCACTCAACCTCATGGGAGGTTGCTTCATTCTCACCCCATTCCATTGTGGAGGTACCTAGCATCATTCTGCATCCAAAAATGAGTGCCAGCAGTGAGGAAGCCAGAAATCGCGACCCTGAGAGAACCCAGATTTTGAAAGATAAAAAACGTCCGATTTGGCATGGGACAGGGAAATCCAATGGGGGATCCATTAGCATGAACCTTGGGGCGAATTTGGGAGCATTAGCTACCCCGAAATCAATAGAAAAACCCAGTTTTTGCAGCTCAGAAAACCAGTGACGGATTTGAGTATTTGGTGAGCCATATTGGTGAGAAATCAAGTTGGGAATGACTATGCAGAGGTTGGGTGTGCTTGATAAACCCAGTTGTTAGGATATTTAGACACTTATGAGTTAGTTAAGATCAACTTGTGTAATATATCCATTAGGGATAGTGTGTTTCTTTAGTATGCATTAGTATGCATTTGTAAATACTTAATCCGACGGTCATGATATGTTTCCGACATAGAGTGATCCGACGGCTCAACTTCTCTTAGATCAAACCTAACCTTGATCCATGGCTTAACACCCGATTGGTCCATGATCTCTATTTAAAGAGCATGGAGGGTCATTATTTAGTTGATCGATTATGAGAAGCTCATTTGTAACTTTCTTTCTTTGCATAATAAATTGTCCCGTAGAAGCTATTTGGTCGGGGCCGTGGAGTGTTTCCCTCAAGAGGGTTTAAATCACGTCAAAACATCGGTGTGTTGATCTGTGATCTGTTTGTGTGAAGTGGTTTCTCTTGGTGTTCGCTCCTTTGGTAGTACCCTGTGTACCCGAACATGGTATCAGAGCTTTTATGAAGTGCCGCTTCCGGTTATGATCTAGATCTTGAACTGTTGTTACCGAAACTCGAAAGGGTTTCTAGTTCTGGTATTTATGTGCATTTATGGGCTATGGGAGGTATTCCATTGCGTCCGGAGCGTCGTTTCCATTGGGAAATAGTTTTCGTTTGATCGAAAACGGTTCCCGGTTGCTCCCGAAACGCGTTTTTCATCAAATTTGAAGGTATAATGTTACAGTGATGCATTTTTTTATTTTGTTTTTTGAAAAGAAAAAATATCATATTTCATATTTTTTTATTGTTAGATTTTTTTTTGGGTTCGGATTGTTGCTTTCCCGTCTGCGTATGCTCTTTGCCGTGCACCTTGAGCGATCTCGGTAAACCAGAAACAGAAAGGGAAAGGGTTTTTCTCGGCTGCGTATACTCTTTGCCGTGCACCTTGTGCGATCTCGGCAAACCAGAAACAGAGAGAAAACGTAGACTTTCCGGGCAAGCTAACAAGATCTAACCCCACGAGTGTGGAAAACTTTTTTTGGTTTCGTTTTGTGGTTTGTTTTGCAGGGAAAAGGGCAAGCACGCAAACCGAGCAAGAAGAGTTTTTTTTTTTTAAAAGAAAAAAGAAAAAAAGGAAGCCCCCTTCCTCATTCCCATATTTTACATACTTTTTAATCTAGCTCACTTGGTTCAAAGTTGCTTTATTCCTTAATAGGTCTTGAGTTCAAGTCTTAGGAAGTTACTTTTAAAAAGAAAAGTGCATGCAATTTCTATTTTCAAGTTACTTTATTGTAAAAGTGCATCTCACTTAAATAATAAAAAATAAAAATATAAGTGAGTCACTTAAGCTTTTTATTTATTGTTGCACTATTTAAAAGTAATATCATTGTAAAAGTGAAATCACTTATTTTACAAAAGTGATTCACTTAAAAGCAATTTTTTTGTAAAGTGATTGTCAAAAGGTTCATCTTGGGAAGAGGGGGGTTCTTTTTTTGCTGGACATTCTCTAGCTGCCACGTCACTATTGGGGACATCTTCAACAGTTTCTTTGTTCAAGCATAACTTCATCATACAGAGTCAGTTTTCAGTGCTGTTTTTTTTTAAATCGCCTATTTTTTCGAGCTCTTCACATCCAGACTATTGGTTTCTGCTTTTACAGCCATTAATTTACAAATATGGCCGCCCATTGTGATATTCTACTTAACGGTTCCAACTATTTCTCATGGAAATCTCGTATGGAGGATGTTCTACGAAGTAGGGGACTTTTCAGAATTACCGCAGGGAAAGAAAAAGAACCCACTGATGATGATAAGAAAATAAAATGGGCAAATAGATGTGATAAAGCTCGTGGATTGATTGGGATGTCAATCTCTACTGATTTGTGATTCCATATATCTGGAATTGATGAACCTAATACTGCTTGGGACAAGTTGGAAACTGTGTTTGGTAAACACAATGAAATTCGAGGTCACGAAAATGAGTTGATTTCTTTAAATCCAAGTGACTTTTCATGCATTCAAGATTATTTATCTAAGTACAAAACTCTTAAACTCTTATGTGCAGAATGTAAGATTGAGAGGGAAAACAAACAATGCATTTATCATATTCTTTCCAAACTTGGACCTGCATATTCTATTTTTGTATCTACATTTTACTCCATGAAAGAATCATTGAATGCAGCTAGCTATCAAGAGCCTAGTCTTGAATCCTTTTGTGATTCCTTGATTAGAGAACAAGATAAACTCATTCATCTTGGAATAATCAACAATGCATATACATCTGGGAAAGCCTTATTGTCTCAACAGAAAGAAAAGTCTAAGCCTCCCAAGAAACAAAATTTTCGCAATAATAAGTCAAACAAGGGTCCAAAACCCTCTCAGTCAACTCCTTCTTTAAAAAATGACAAAGGATCCAAGCCAAAAGGCAAGAAGACTGAGTGTCATTGCAACTATTGCGGGAAAGATAATCATGATGAATCTAAGTGTTTCAAGAAGATGGCAGCCTTGGAAGCAGCAATGAAGAAGCACCACATCAGCCTAAATTCGCCTTCAGAATCTACCTCTCATGGACATGCACTTTGTGCTTCTAGTTATTCTTATAATGCATCTTCTTCTTCTACTTCAAATGAATGGCTCATTGATTCTGGAGCATCTTATCATATGGCTAAGGATCAAGCCATCTTTTCTACTATGCATGAATGTAACACCAAACAAATATTTGTTGGTGATGATAGATCTCTAAGTGTTGTAGGAGCTGGAACAGTTCCAGTAGATAATGGTCATTTTAGTGATGTTCTATGTGTTCCAAGAATCTCCTGCAATTTGTTATCAGTCTATCAGATCACTCATTCTGGTGAAGGTAAAACTGTGACCTTTACACCTCACCAAGTTGTAATCAAGGATTTTAAAGATCCTCAACAGGTTCTAGCTACCGGAATTGTTGATGATATTACCAGGTTGTACAAGTTTAACAACTTTGGGTCATCACCTTTCCCTTCAATTTTTGTTGCTTATAATGATAACTTGAGCAAACTTTGGCATGAGCGATTTGGTCACTTAAATTATCGCTCATTGCAACAACTATGTAAAGAAAATATGGTGACAGGTCTTCCGATGGTATCCTGCAGAGATGGTGTTTGTTCCGGTTGTGTACTTGGAAAACATCATCGGGACAGTTTTGACAAACGTGCCTCTTGTCACGCCTCGGTTCCCTTGGAGCTTGTGCATAGTGACTTATGTGGTCCTCTTCCATCTGCTTCCTTTTTTGGTTTCAAATATTTCTTAACTTTCATTGATGATTACACCAGATGCACTTGGGTTTATTTCCTAAAACTTAAGAGCGAATTATTTAACATGTTCTTGGCCTACAAGGCCCTTGTTGAAAAACAATCTGGTCATCAAATTAATAACTTAAGATCTGACAATGGAGGAGAATATGTTAACAAACAGTTCACTACTTTCTGCACTGAACAAGGCATCCAACAACAGCACACTGTTCCATATACACCACAACAAAATGGTGTAGCTGAGCGGAAGAACCGCACTTTAAAAGAAATGGCTAATTGTATGATCCAATCTAAGGGACTAAGTCTTCAATTTTGGGCTGAAGCCATAAATTGTGCAAATTACATAGTTAATCGCACCCCCACAAAAGCATTACAAGGTATAACACTGGAAGAAGCATGGAGTAAAATTAAACCTGATGTAAGTCACTTTCGTGTGTTTGGTAGTAAAGCATGGGCTCACATTCCGGATGAAAAACGGAAAGCATTGCAGCCTAAAAGTGAAAAGTGCATATTTGTTGGATATTCTGAAGATGTAAAAGGTTATAGACTTCTTCAACCACATTCTCATGCTATAATCATTAGAAGAGATGTTAAATTTGATGAAAATATCTTGGCCTGCGAGCCTAACTCGGCGAGTGTTCCATCTTTGGCCTGCGAGCCTGATTCGGCGTTTGTGCCTTCTTCTTCTTCTTCCAACTTTCTTGACAGGTTTCCAACTCCAGTTTCTGATGATGACAGTGAGGATGAAAATCCACCTCCGCCTGCTCATGTTCCTCCAGTTGCACCAGCACAAGTGCTTCCTCGATGGGTTCGTTCAACATGTGAAGCAGCTGGTGATCTTGCCGGTGATCCTAGAGATCAACGTCGAACACGTTCTCAGTTTCAGCGAGCCTATTCTCTTTTGGCTCAAGTTTCCGAGAATCATGATCCAGAAACTTTTGCAGAAGCTTTAGAGAATCCAGATTGGGATGCAGCCATGGATGAAAAATATCGTTCCTTAATGGCAAACGATACTTGGGATCTTGTACCTCTTCCAAAAGGAAGAAAACTTGTCAGATGTAAATGGGTCTACAGAACTAAGTATGCATCAGATGGAAGTGTTGAAAGACTTAAGGCAAGGTTAGTTGCCAAAGGTTTTTCTCAAGTTGAAGGGATTGACTACAATGAAACCTTTGCTCCTGTCGCAAAAATGAACTCTATCCGCCTTGTTCTTTCCCTTGCAGCCTTACACAATTGGGAAGTCCATCAAATGGATGTCAAGTCTGCCTTCTTACATGGTGATTTACAGGAGAAAATTTACATGGAACAATATCCTGGCTATGTTCAGAATAACTCTAGCCTTGTCTGTCGCCTTAAGAAATCCTTAT
Source organism: Larix kaempferi (assembly GCA_027924585.1). Classification (NCBI taxonomy): domain Eukaryota; kingdom Viridiplantae; phylum Streptophyta; class Pinopsida; order Pinales; family Pinaceae; genus Larix; species Larix kaempferi. The sequence goes on along the minus strand of BSBM01001219.1, from coordinate 16,854,907 downwards.
ATGGCCTTAAGCAAGCTCCTAGAGCTTGGTATGCCAAAATGGATAACTTTCTCCTTGACACTGGTTTTTCTAGATGCCATTCTGACCCCAATGTCTATACCAAGAAAGTAGGAAACCATCTCATCATACTTGTTCTATATGTTGATGACCTTATTCTTACTGGTAGTGACCCTAAGCTTATAACCCATGTGAAATCCAGTCTTAAACAAACTTTTGAAATGTCAGACTTAGGACATTTGCATTATTTTATTGGTATCCAAGTTCTGCAAACCAAAGAAGGAATCTTTCTTTCTCAGTCTAAGTATGCTTGTGACCTTCTTCGTCGCTTTCACATGGAAGATTGTACACCAGCCCCTTCTCCCTTCCATTCTGGAGTCAAACTTTCTGCCACTTGTACTTCACCTGAAGTAGATGCCACCTTGTATCGTCAGCTTGTTGGTAGTCTTTTATACTTGACTCATTCCCGTCCTGACCTTTCCTTTGCCGTTGGTCGAGTTGTCCGTTATATGCAGACACCTCATGAAAGTCACTAGAAAGCAGCTAAAAGAATACTTCGATATATTCGAGGTACAGTTCAGTTTGAGATTCATTACAGTACAGGGGGGAAACCTTTGTTGGTTGGTTTCACTGATTCAGATTGGGCCGGCGATCCTGATGATCGAAAGTCTACTGCAGGTTATGTTTTCAGTCTGGGATCTGGACCTATTACTTGGGCTTGTAAGAAACAACAAGCTCTTGCTCTTTCTTCAGCAGAGGCAGAATATCGAGCAGCAGTTAATGCCAGTCAGGAAGCTTTATGGCTTCGACAGATCCTTTTAGAGTTTGGATTCGAGCAGCAGCAGCCTACTCCACTTTGGTGCAACAATCAAAGTGCCATCAAGCTTGCCAAATATCCAGTTCTGCATCAACGCAGCAAACACATTGAGCTACATATGCACTTCATCAGAAATCTTGTTCATGATCGGGTTCTTGAAGTGCTCTTTTGCCCTACAGATGATCAAGTTGCAGACATCTTCACCAAGTCTCTTACAGAAGCGAAGTTTTCTAAACTTCGATCTATGTTAGGAGTTCAGGAACTTGTCATTAAGGGGGGATAGGCTCTAATGCCTCCTTCCTTCTCCTAATAGTGTCACTTTTGTAAATCCTTCAATCCTATCCCAAGTTGTTTTTAAGGGGGGATGTTAGGATATTTAGACACTTAGGAGTTAGTTAAGATCAACTTGTGTAATATATCCATTAGGGATAGTGTGTTTCTTTAGTATGCATTAGTATGCATTTGTAAATACTTAATACGACGGTCACGATATGTTTCCGACATAGAGTGATCCAACGACTCAACTTCTCTTAGATCAAACCTAACCTTGATCCGTGGCTTAACACCCGATTGGTCCATGATCTCTATTTAAAGAGCATGGAGGGTCATTGTTTAGTTGATCGATTATGAGAAGCTCATTTGTAACTTTCTTTCTTTGCATAATAAATTGTCCCGTAGAAGCTATTTGGCAGGGGCCGTGGAGTGTTTCCCTCAAGAGGGTTTAAACCACGTCAAAACATCGGTGTGTTGATCTGTGATCTGTTTGTGTGAAGTGGTTGCTCTTGGTGTTCGGTCCTTTGGTAGTACCCTGTGTACCCGAACACCAGTGAAGGCTAGGATCTCAAGGATTAACAGCTGGACCTTTCTATGCCCATCCTGAAGAGCACTGGAGGGAAGAGTTGCCTGAGGGATTGTGTAACAGAGAAGGGGATCTTCCTTGTGTTGGATGTGGTAGGTAACGTGGGTGCCTGACTATTGAAATCACTTGAGAGGCCTGTAGCTCTGTGGTTGAGCTCACTGGCTTAGCGTTACCCTCCTCTATCTTCTTGGATGTTTGACTGAAACCATGGCTGTGAGTGAACCCAGCTAGTCCTCCTTAGTGGATACACATCCCGGCTCGAGGGTGATCTCTCAGCTAAAGGAATATAGGCTGGATAGAGATCTACTGTTGGGAGGAACGTTGCCTTCATGTAGCCAGTCGTTGGACATCAACTTCTCAAGATAAGTGTTCTGTGTATTATAAATTATTCGCATTTTGTGTTCTGCAATATGTTAAATTGTCCATGTTTAATGAAATGAATTAATTGTCTTAGTATGGAATCCATGCATGGCATACAAATGAGATTGGGTCTTCTTTATGTTGAATCATTCTCTGCTGTGATAAATATGTTATGCAATTACTGTCTATTTGTGTGCTTGCTAGTATGTTCATTCCGCTGTGTTTATATTGAGACGAATTTGCATATATAAGTTTTTAAATTGTTAGGAATTTATGGGCAAAAATTATTGGGGCTAAGTCTGCAATAATCCCGTGTGTTGTTAACGTTTCCTTCCTCACACGGGAATGATGGAAGGGGTCATTACAAAATATATTATTGATTTTGTTTTGTATGGTTGAAGAACTATCATTGTTTTCTACCTACTGGTTGTTAATTTGAGCAAATACGATGAGTTGTGAACTTTAAAACTTTAAGTGCTAAAATACTGAATACTTGAATCAATGAACCATTCAATCACATGAAAAATTCAACCATAACACAAGATGTATCTTTGGGAAAAACCTCAAAACAATGAGGATGAAAACCCGTAGCAAATATTCAGAGTATAATTATGATAGATATCAAAGAATTTCTTTTACAAAATAATAGATTGCTTTCGACACCCCAGGTGTTGGATAAGAGAGAATACTGAGAAATAGAGAATAGAGATCAATTGTATCAACTTTCCATGTGCCCAACACACTAATAACAAGAAAGAACCACTTCCATGCAAGCTGTAGCAATGGTTGCATGGGTAATGGTGCATCACATGCAAAAACTGCGAATTGCCTTCTTGGAGAATTATCATGTACAAATAGAAGCGCCTTACCTTCAAGGGAGAAGAGAATTCACTTCACATTGAATTCATCAATCATGTATAACATATTTATATATTCTTCACATGCATTGGATTCTATTTTTATCTTATGAATTCATGATGAACTCAACCTCCATCTGGATGAATCAATCTTGCATGATGAAGAGCGCCCCACTTCTCATGCAGTGCTTTAACTCACTGGACTGAGTCTTAGGATGAAATCACCTCTTAACTAAAATATTTCCCACTTAGTTAGGTGGCTAACTTAAGTGTCATCATGCAAGTGTTGCAACTTAGGTGTCGTCTTTTAGTTTAACATAAGTGTCGTGATGCAATAACACTTAGTTAACTAGATCTTCTTTGTTATTACTTATTTAACTCTCTTTTACTAAATCTTTCTTGTTAACATCACTTTAGTGATCAATTCAAGTTCTCTAATTGACTGAGGCATACATTGTGGCTTTAACTAAAGCTTAACCATTCGAGTTCACTTAGTCATCTCATGAGCAATTCAAATTATATTTTTCTCTATGCAATTATCTTTACTTTTACTGCATGGTCAATATGTGTTAAACTTAATTATCTATCATATAAGATTATACTCAGAAGATTTGTCAGATGCTATGATCATATTATATTACTCTCGGACCAAATTATCACATGCTAAAGTAATTCACTCTAGAGGTGGCCAATCTTTAAATGAGAATTAATAGCAATCGGTGACTATGGTTAGTAATACATCACACAACATTAATTATTCAACACGCAAAGCATATACCTCTATAACTAGAGGTCCACCCCATAGGTACCTACTATAACTGGAGGTCCACATGGGAATCTAACTTGACACACAAGTACCGAGCCTTTGTCCAACAAGACTTTACGACATCATCACTTTGATACATCAAAGAATTCACCTCAATACATGAGGAATAACCTTTTACAATTGAAGGCTTAGTCATTCTTGAGTCCAACTCAAGAATCTACTCCAAGTTCCCAAGTCCAACTCAGGATCCCTACCTCAACACAAGGCCCAATCCTGGCTGCACAAGATTATCTTGGAGAATGACTCATGATGCTGTACATTTAACACCAGTACCACAAAGAGGGTAAAAATATACTAGAATTTAATATGGATTCTTTCCTTTAGATGAAAAAAATAAGAGAAGTGCCTAATGTTATGTTTGGTGCAATTCAATCATCCCATAATGCATCAAAGAGGGCATTGTCTTAGTTATGATATTGCTCAACTACCATCTTCTTTATAATCCTAATCATGTTTTTATTCATGGAATTCACAACACCATTCCCTTGGGTATTAACATCAAAGAGGGCATTGTCTTAGTTATGATATTGGTCAACTACCTTCTTCTTTATAATCCTAATCATGTTTTTATTCATGTAATTCACAACACCATTCTTTTGGGTATAATATAATATAGACGAGTAGTTAAATAATTACCACTTATAGTGAAAACATAGTGATATCTAGGGATGATAAATATTAAGCATTTTTAAATACTAAAATATAAGGCATACCAAACTTGGTAATGTTTTTTTTCTATAAATTTGAATGATTGTCTTAGAATTCACAATAACTAAAAAAATGGTTCTTGACCATCAAGTGAATTAATTGGTGGCTATCAACACATGCCTGTTTTATTTATATTAATTCATATTGGTTTCTCCTATCACATAAAGATCTCATTATTTGAAGTATTTGTAAATGGTAATGCTCTATAAGAACAAATACCTTCTTCTCTTTCCATGCACACATTTAGAAAATGCAATACTTTTGCAGATGTGCATGCACATACTTGAATAATGTTGGCCAACAATAACCATCCCTAAGTACTTTATGCACCATGGTATCTAATGAGAAATGGCCACCCACCGAACTTTCATGTAAATTAGTTAGGATTCTCTCTAAATCTACTTTCTCCAAATGCCTAAGTAGCACATTGACATTGTAGTTCTCCCCAAAGAGAATCCTTAACAATCTTCTTCTTTCTTCATCTAAATTATTAGCACGAGATTCACATTAGAAATAGTATTTCTAATCATAATATCATGAATATGTATTTTTAGGTATAAAAATAATGTCATCTTCATATAAAGATGATTCCTTCTCCCAACTTGCTTCGTCAACTTGATCTTTTGCTTTAGTTTCTAAATTGCATAATCCATAATATTTGACTATAGTTGAGGGATTGATTTCCAAATCATACTCCTAGATTATGGCATTTCTCCTTCGTTTCTTTGCATGACCATGTATCAGTATTTCTCAGCTTCTTTTCATCTATGTGTTGATTGCATTCTTCATGAGCAAATCACATGCTACTTCATGAGAAAATCACATGCTTCATGATCTTTCTCCCCCTTTGAAATCAATGGAAAAGAGGTTCCTTTAATGTGCAATTTCAAGTTCTCCTTTCTTTGGTTTTGCGCGGGCCTTTATGCATTTTCTTGTAGTGATTTCTCCCCCTGTCTTTGTGCTTCATTCTCTTCCTATTTCACTAAAGTTGTTGCGCAAGGCTTAGTCATATTGCAATCTGTACCTTCACATTGTCTCTGTAGATATCTTGAGTATGCTCCTCCTATATAGTTGTTAGCTTCTTTCTATCTTGATATTTTGTTCCTGTCATACTCATTTATCTTTCACACTTCTTTATTTCTTGAGAAATATTCATTCCCTCTTCCAATCACATTCACTGTGAACTACAGAGTTCCAACTAATTCTGGTTTGTATTGTATTCTATATCAATTCCTTCCGACATCCAACATTCCTTTTGTTGCATTTGCTTCACTGTGACCAATCTTCATCACATTTTCTAACTACGCAGATCATGCCACAAAATCCAAAGATTATTTCTTAATATCGTACATAATTCCATTCGTTATCTAGCATGGAAAAAATGCAATGTGATTAGTAACTCGTGCGAAAATATTGAAGTGTCAATTTCGTACTCGATCCTTTTGGGAAACATAATTTCGATCACACGGGTCAATGAGTTGGATTTCTGCTTTTTATCCTCTTTCCCGATTTCATTAACTCATGCAATAAATTTTGATGTCTCCATAGCCAGATTCGAATCGCGCGGACATGAATTCCATTAACCTCAACGTCTCTTCAATCTATTTTCATGTGCACAGGGAACCGCCTTCCAATTCTATAAATGAGCTACATATTTCTTGATTCACCATCCTTATTCATTTACTATCTAGCTTGTTCTACGTGTCGTAGTATCTGAGTTTCTCATATTCGTTTATCATGTATTCCTTCTTCTAGAGATTCAACAACTCTTTGGATAGTCTTTTCTTGGCAGTTCAGTTGTATCAGGCTGAGTTCACATGATTGAGGGTGGACATGGGGATTTGGTAATCCCAGATGAAGGAGTTTGATTTCAATCATTGGTACACAAATTTGCAGGTCAGCCACAACAATGTCGAGGGGTTGTCTATTATGAATAGGAGAGTCGACTTCCTGGAGAGACAAGAACAACAAATTTTGGACCTCCTGAACCTAATTTAGACAAAACAATCCACTGCCAATGTATCGTCCTCAACTCTGCAGCTTTGTCCACTACTCCAATCCTCATAATTCGTTGATCAAGATCCAATAAACCTTGAACTTCATCTTACAACAACCTAACAATCATAATGTGGATTTGGACCTTGGGCTACAACTCTAAATTAATTTCGTTCTTCTCAATTTTGTTCAATTAGGCTCCCATATTTGTACTTCAATTGAAGTTAGGCCTCAACATGCTACCTCTTTTTTACTTCGAATTTGTTTTCTGTGATAGAGGTCTCATGTAATTCTGTAACGGAATTTTTTTTGAATATAATACAAACTTCATTTACGCATCTGCGCAGGCTCATGTTTGTTCATCAACAATACTCATTTGTACTCTTCTTTCTCATGTTATATGTATGGGAACTCTATGCAACAATTTAACTTCAACATAATTTTTGCAGATAATTGAATATATGCACATTTCCTTTGCAACACTACATTAATAACATACTTCAAATGTATTTAACTGCAACTAATACATTCCTTGAATTCCTAATGATCAACGTGCTGAATTCAAGGATCTTACTTATCTTTTTCAGAGATCAGCAAGATGGGTAGAAATCACTTACTTCTTGCGACGAGCTTGGGTCATTTGTTTGAGTAACTTTCTTTACCCATCTCTTCATGTGCACAAATCCATTTTGATACTTCGCCTGATTATGTCCCTTTTTATTCCATATCTTATAGTTGTTATATGAAGTATTTCTTACTGTTCTTTGACAATATTGCACCTTGTGTCCAAAACAATCACACACATAACATCTCATAGTATGGCGGTACTTTAGAATATGACCATTGAAATTGCATCTCATGCACTTAACTGTATTAATCCTTCTTCTAGAATTGTAATGGAAAGAATTGGAATCTTTGAAGGAATTCTCATATCTGAATGACTTCATTTGATTTGGATTGTACATGCTATCGCATACCTTCTTAGTTGTTTTGTCGTAGCCAAGTCCTGATTTTTTTGCTAGTGATCTTTGATTGCTCAGTATATTATCCAGGATTGAAGTGATAGCTTTGAACTTCTTCTCCATATCTCCTTCAAGACAAGTTTGGATGCATCCTACATTTGCGCAGTCCGAGGTGTCGTACAAGAAGTGTTCTTGAACTTGTTTCCCTTTCTTCATCTTGGCCAGTTCTTGCTTTAGGTGGGATACATATTTATCTCTTTGGTTTAGTTGGTTAGTCATCTATTCATTCTTTTTCTTTGACTCCTCTAGTTATGTATTCAATACATATTCCTCTTCTTCTAGTTTTCTGACTTTATCTACTGTGCAATTTATTTGATTCTCCTAATTCATTTCCTTTTCACTAACCTGTTTTTCTTGAATCACCTTGGATTTCTTGAATTGTTCTTCATACTTTGACAATTGGTCTTGCAAAATTTTGTTCTTATTTCTTGGATTCTTCAATTCTTCCAGGGCACTTATAAATTCACCCTCCCATTCAACTTCGGCATCTTTTTCTTCTTCAGATTGTCTATTTGATGCAATTTTTGCCACAGGTTTTGGTGAATTAATGGTTCCACTAAAGAAGTACTTGTCCATAGTTCCCGACTGACTATTATGTGTACTTGATGTCTCTTTCTTGATAGAGGAACATCACTTTTTATTTTCTTTATTGCTTCCATCTTCCAAGAATTCCATGAAAAGTGATTCTTTTGTACTGTCATCACATTCACTTTCTTCGCATGAACTGCTATCTTCCTTGGAGTAGAAACTATTCTTTTCTTTTGGAACTTTATCACTGTTCTCAGATATGTCCTATGTGTGCATAAACCTTCTTTCATTGTAATTAGCCTCTTTTTCGCTGTCACTATCTCTGTCTTCTTTATATGGACACTTTGAGGTGAAGTGGCCTACTCTTCCACATTTAAAACACTTGAAGGGTAACTTTCCCTTATACTTTCCACGTCCTTTCTTCAACTTTATCATGAAGTTTTCCTCTTCCTCATCAGATTCATCACAAGATCTTTTGTCATGCTCATGCTTTACCTTATTGGTAGCTTTGAAGGCTGCTTCCTTCCTAGTGGTATGTTCCTTTTCAGTTCTCATCTCATATGCGGTGAGTATCCCATGAAGCTCATCCTTTTTCAAATATTCAAGATCAACCCTATATTCCAACACAGATACCTTTGAGTTAAATATTGGAGGCTGAGTTCTCAATATATTCTACACAATGGGTTCTTCAGTTATAGAAACTCGAAGACCCTTAATAGCATTTAGTATCTCATCAACTCGAAGAGAGTAAGATGTAATGTTTTCCTCTTCTTTCATCTTCAGGGACTCAAATAAACCAAAGTATGTCTGCATATTAGCATTCTTAACTTTATCATCTCCTTCATAAATGTTCTTGAGTTTGTCCCAAACATCTTTTGCTGAGGAGAAATGCATGACTTTAGTGAACTCAGTGTCTGTTAATATGCATAGCAGTGCATTCCTTGCTCTTGCATTGCATTCATATTGTCTTCTTTCAATTGGATCAATTGGAGAAGTTGCAGGAACATTGTAACCATCTACAATTGACTGCCAGACATATGTGTCAAGGGAATGTAGATATACTTTCATTCTTATCCTCTAGAAGGTGTAGTTGGTGCCTTCAAATCTTGGTGCTCTGTTGGTGGAGAATCCTTCCTTCTTTTCCATATATGTGAAAGGATCTATCTTCCATATGTTAAGCTGTTACTGAATTCACCCTCTCTGATACCAATTGTTGGAATCTTATTAATACTAAGAGGTGGGGTGAATCAGTATTAACTCAATTATGAACAATTTTTAACTTCTTATCAGACTTAAATTGGAACTTAAATTATGCATTCACATAAACAATAACATTCATCCACATATTCATAATACACATAACACACCTATTTTTACGTGGAAACCCAAACAAGAGAATACCACTGAATGCTTTCTTATAATATAAAGATTACATTCATGGAAGCACCAAATTATGAAGTTCTCCAGCACCAATTGGAAGGAGGCACTAATCCCCTGGTTTTACAGACACCAACCTAAAGGAAGCATCGACTCCCTGATTTACCAGGTTAAACTGGAAGGAGGCTCCGACCCCCTGTTCCTTGCCCCGTCCTACCGCCCTGATATGTCTCTAGAAAATACTTCTTTCCTGTTCTACTAATCCACACACATTACAAATTAACTGTTGTTCATTCCATTGTGGGCACCTTATGTATGCTATGATCTTGCTATCATTGTACTGTATCACATACTTCACTTCACTTCATCAACATTACACACTTGAATTCATACTTCACAAACTATGCGTTGCTACATCATACATTATGTTTCAACGCATCTACAAACTCAACTGATACTATGCATCCTATGTTGAGCTACTGTTTTGACTTCGCGCATCTGTATTAGATATCTCACATCATTTTTCACATATTCTGTTATACTACACTTATGTATTGGCGCATCTGTATTAGATAATCTGTGACCTTCTGTGTACCATCTACAATACTGCCTTTTTGTTCTTCGCACTTGTCTTAGATTAACTTCATCATACTATGCATCTTCAACTATGCTGCATTTCTATCTTTGTACATCTGTCACAGCTAAACTACTTTAATTTGTGCATCACTTGTGCTTCAAGTCTGTCTTCGTGAATTTGTCACAGATAAACTACTTCATCTTTATGTGCACCATCAATAATTATGCTCTTTTGTTCCTGCACACTTGGATCTCTGCTAGATCATACCGTTTCAGTTCCTCTAGCCCTTGATACCCTAAAATAAGAAAATTTCCAAATCAGAGTACTAACACATTTGCATCTTCAATCCTACTTCAACTCTCCAACTTGGCTTCTTATTTATACTCGTCATGCGCAGACGGTGTGTCCACAATTTGATCATAGCGTCCCTTCCTTCTCGGTTCCACTTACTTCACACTTCCACCACTTGTCATGTTATGCTCAACTGAGGTGTCATCCCTTGTGGGTATTGCGCATACTTGGTCCTTTGCATTGTGGGTTTTTCACCCTTTATGTACCATCACTTGTGGGTCTTGCACACTTGATGTACCATCGCTTGTGGGTCTTGCACACTTGAATTTTTTGACCACCTTTTGCTTCCGGGACTCTTTCTCTCTTAAAATACTTGTATACTTCTTCCGATTTGTGAGGCTTGCACACTTCTAGGACTTGCATACATGTTCAACCACTTCTTATTCCCAAACTTCTTACGCACTGCCAAGACTTGTCCTACCATCTCTTTGGCATTACCTTTGACTAAATGGATGGTGTCTTGCACACATGCCTTATGTACTTATTGCAACTAGATGTACTTCTATAATCTCTATGTAATTCCTATGTACTTCTTCAAACCGGATTTCATATACTTTTTCAAAGTGGCTTTCATATATTTCTTCAAACTGTTACAAGGATATTGAATCCTCTTTGACATCAGTTGACATCAATGACAACCAAATTTCAACAATTGGATGATTGGATTAGATCATTGATAACATATTTTGAGAGCCATTTAGACCCACAAGAAGAAGAACATATGCATATCTCAATCATACGTCTTAGTGAGATCATCCTTATTGTGTGTGAAACTAGAAAGAAACATTTATAGATGAATATACCAATGCATAGGTCTACACCAAGATGAATCTTTAAGAGGCTGACATACTACTCCTTTTCCCTATCCAACATTGGGATGACCTATGCAATGCACTACACTCTTTCTTATATCCTTCAAGGTATCATGACAAGATTCTAGCTAAGATAGATCCATCTCTACTAATTCCTATACTAGTCAATTCTACAATAGATTAATCTGCTCAATTAGTTCTAACAATAACTCAACATCACATAATCTCCCTAGTTATTGATAGTTGGTTCACTTCTACGTTTTACCCATTTTTGACAATGTCGTTGCCATGCTTATCAACACTATCTTGGATGTATATTTTCATCAACTTATTACTAAATAATAGTTGGGCACTATATTCCTTTATTAAGAAATATACCATCATAGAATCCTCTTTTAACAACCTATTCACCCAACACTCTCCCTACCTTTCCATGCACTGATAAGTTTTGCAATTGCTATCCCACCACTTCCCATTCCACAAAATATACTTTATAATTATAAGGAAAAAATTTCCCAAGTATTTATTCATCAAAATTACATCTACTACTACCATTGAAGAAAACTTTTCTATCATGGATCTCTTCAATCCCATGTTTTTGGATCCCATTCTAGTCCTCATGGCACACGCTTATTCTCTAGCAGGTTGTTAACATATTTCCACCCACAACTATTATATTAAAAATCACATTGTTCACCTCACTTTAGATAATGATAGTCAAAAGCATTGATTTTCATAATCTCTCTTTTCCTCCCTTAACCTTCCAATGACTACCCACCCCCACCTCTATCATCTATGTTGTGTAAAATAATATGGCCAATGTATCTTGGTTAGTTGTTGTTGTCTTGTCAGCTTTTCCATCAAACAATTTTTTGATACACTTGAATGTGATGCCACTCCTTTGAATTGCTTAGATCCCATCATTTTCCTACCTGATCAACAAAATCAATATGCACTCTATGATAGGCATATCAATATTGAAACATAGTATGCATTGAAGAAAATACCTTCAAACCATGTATTTCTAATGGTTATACACCCATTGGCCTCTCTGATAAATATTCTATCAAACAATGAACATGTCCCCCTTAGCAAATTTTTGTCTCTTTGTATTGTCTTCCCTTCCAAAGAGAATGTACATGCTCCATCCCAACCTATTGATCTAAAAACTCTATTAGATAACTATGATGATGTATTTTTTTAATCCAAGCAACCTTCCCACTCATTCCATTACCCATTCTATAAACCTTGTCCTAGGTGCCTCACTATGTAATTCTCTCGCATAAATTCTATCCCCTCTTAAGAGTGGTAAGTTTCAATGAAAAATCCAATAACTACTAGGTATTATGAGTATCCAACCTAGTTTATATCCTTGTGGCTTCCTTCCTTTGTAATTACAAATAAAGAGAAAACCCCCCTTTTCATTAAATTCTAGACTAATCTTAGTCTAAGCAAACATAGATTTATTATGAACATCGGTTTCCAATACATAAAATCTTGGTTTCCGATACTTGATGTGTCGGTTTCCAATACTTGATATATCAGTTTCCAATAGTTGTTATATCAATTTCCAATAGAGTGGATGTCAATTTCCAATACGTAAGTTTTTGGTTTCCAAAACCTAATATATCAATTTCCAATAGGGCTCTCAGCCATAATATGATAAAAATAACAAGTTCCCTAATTTGAGTGAGCAAGAGAAGGAATCACTACCCTTTCTCACACACTAGTCATTGTCATTCTCGAGACGAAGAGGAGTACTAGGCCTTTCTTGCACTCCATACATGGATTTCACATATCAGAGAAATGTGTATTATCCAGAATGTAGTACATGAGAGAATCCAATACACGATCTTCTGATATCGGATTTTTGATTTTGGGAATGTATTTGATCGAAAATTGATAAAAGGGGATATTATCTTACATCGTGACGATGAAAAAGGTGAATTTCAAATGTCATTTTTTCTGATATCGGGATTATGTGTTATCGTAGATATGTAGTAGTGATTAAATCTCAAATACCAATTAAAGGTGTACCGATGAGAGGTGGCCGATAACCTGCAGTCCAATATACATATTTTGGATGTTGGGGAAAGATGTGCAAATGTGTTTAACATGTGTGGGACTTTGTGTTATCACAGATTTGTAGTAGTAATTCAATCTCAAATACTTATGAGAGGTGTATCGATGAGAGGTGGCTAATGACCTGTAGTCCAATATATGACTTTTGGATATCAGGGAAATATGTGCAAATGCGTTTAATAGGTGTGATACTTTGTGTTATCACATATATGTAATAGTGATTCAATCTCAATAACTAATGCCAAGAGGTGTACCAATGAGAGGTGGCCAATGACTCGCAGTCCTATATATGGATTTTGGATATCCGAGAAATATGTGCAAATGTGTTTAATGGGTGTGTCCGATAGATGGCCAATAAGGTATCAGACCTCCCCACTTGTTGGCTTTATGAAGTAGCCATTGATAAAAATCATCTTCGATGCTCCTTCTCGCTCACTCAAATTACAATTTTTTTGAGAAATTTAAGTAAATGATTAAATCTACTAAGAATATTAAAATCTCATATCATAAACAACCCTTTTGCTTTATTAAAATCAAATTTATTTTCCAACAATACCCATATTTACAAAATAAAAGAGAGCATACCTGGTAAGTAAATGATAAATATTATATTTCATTTCATTTGAAAAATTATACATATTTCCTTTGATTTGTAAAATTATACATATTAAAAGAAAACAAATAATAATACATATCCCTCGGTATCCCCGATAAAAACATAACAGGAATTTTTTGCAATACAACAGCTTAAAAACCTGCTAAGGAGATTCATCCTTGAAATTTCCATCCCATGCATTTTTACAAAATACAAATAAAATACATATACTATAAGCCTACAAAAACATACAAAATACATAGGCTATAAATATTAACAAAATACAGTAAGAAAAACAATATGAAAAAAGGTGTCCGCTGGCTATCCCCCAGCCCCTATTGCACTTTTCCGACCCAGGTTCTTATCATCTTTGTGACACATTAGGTCCAGGAGTGTCTTATCTTCGTGGTGCACTAGGTCTATCAATGTCCTCATGTTGCACCGTGTTCTCTGACACCCTGGAGCCGGTGGTGGAAGTGGGTGCCCCATAAGACTGAGCCAAATAGAGTATTCTTTCAATAGCACTATTGTGATAGGAAATCTGGAGTAATAAACCGACAATTTTTTATCCATACTCATCCACAATCCCTTCCAATGCTTCTTGATTATCGGTTTGCTCATCGAGTCTACAGTTGAGAGAATCAATAGAGCCACCGAGGCTATCCATATTAATGCCAAGTCGCCTAAGCATTTATTCTAGATGCTGGACTGAGTCGTTTAATGCATCCCTCAGTAATTTCAATGGGCTGCTAGCCATTTGATATTGTGACTGAATATCGGGGGTTTAGTTGCGAAATATTAATTACAAATACAAATGATGTCCATAAATAGTTAAGGGATAGAGGTTTTGCATTGGAAGACAAGTCGAGCAACCACGAAAAGAATCCTCACTAGACACCCATCGATCTGCCTCAGGTAGGATCACTTCCTTATAAATACCACCCACGCTAATGAAAATAGCTCAACAATGCTTAATGCGAACCAATTTAAACCATATATTTGAATTCATGGCGTTGTTGCTGGGATTGTGATTTGAAAATTATGGTTTAGAGCTATAGATAGATCAAACAGATCTGTAGATGGATTCCTCTGTGGATCTGAACCATAATTGTCAAATCATAGTCCAACAGACAGTTTCATGAATTCAAACGTATGGTTTACATTGGTTCTCATTAAGCATTGTGGGGCTATTTTCATTAGTGTGGGTAGGAGTCTAGAGTGGATCCTTTCTGTGGCTACTTGGCTTCGAAGATTTGAACCAAAGTTGTCAAATCATAGTCTCACCAATGCAAGCCTAGAATTTGAAAACCCATAGAATTTGTTTTACAAATTATATAGGGTTCACACATATTAGACATAAAAAGTGGTCTTGTATCAAGCTCTTAGCTCGCTTTGATGTAATCATTAGGACCTCTTGATGGAAGACATCGTAAAAAATCAACATCTAAGTAAGCTCGAGCGAGGATATCTGACAAACATGTATCGAAATATGACAAATATTACCGAAATATGATAGACATAATTACAATTTGACATATTCTTGTTAATCGAATTGGTTAATGAACATTTTAATTTTATTTTAATTCACCGCAGATTAATAAATTTCAATTCTAGGCATGTGATAGATTTTGGATTTGACATTCAATGATGAGTGTTGTACACAATGCTTGGCTCTAGGATAGAGTTCATGTGCGCAAAAAGGGAGATTGAGCTACCACTACGTCATCAAAATTGGCCTTGAGTGCGCTCCAAAGATCTCCATGTGCGAAGCCGAAGAATGCATTTCATAGGTAAATGCAAAATATTTGAAACATAGAGGTCTATGCTGTCAATACTTCTCAAGTACATCAAAAAAGAAATTGAAATTGACACCGTATGAGACCTACCAGATTTTTTCATAATAAAAAAATGATAGTGGTAGTTAAATTATCGATTGTGCTATGAAGCACTAGATGTTTTTATAATAAAAAACTTATGGTGGCAGTGAAATGATCGATCATACTAGATATGGTTAGTCAAATCGCCGTATGTTTTAATAATAAAAAACTAATGGTGGTAGCGAAATGATATAGATAAACACAATATGGTTTTGAGCGCGATTTTTCCCTAATCTGGAGTGTTAAGATGTTTATTTTTTACAGCATTTCCTAGCATGATTTCGACAGAATTTGGTAAAAATTTAAAGAACTCAAAGAAGAGTGACACAATACAATTTCAAGTGCAAAATCGTTGGATTCCGATTAAAAAATCATTGAATGGGAGAAATCATCGAATTTTGAGACTTGTTCCCTTTATGATTCCTATTTGAAAAACCTAGGGGAGCCCATTGTGAACCTTTATTTATCATATTTTCCCTTATTTTCTTGTTGTCCATCAATTAGGTTTTTGTCAAGAAACCCTTCACCTTTTCTTTTTTCTCCTGCAAGCCTTATATTATGGCTCTCTTCTCTGGAATTGGTAATTCATTTGGGATTGTTTGTGATTCCATGGAATGGGATGTGTTCTTTATTATCGCGAGAGACTATGGTTTGGAAACCAACCCCAGGAATTTTAGGGTGGGTGAAACTGGTAAGTTTCCTATGGATGGTCCTTTGTTTCTAAACTCACGAAAAATTCTTGTTTTGTGTCTTCAATATGGTCTAGTATAATTTGGAGGGGAGCATTGTACGCTGCTCACTCTCCATGCTTCCCTCTAGATATCGATTTACTACTTTTGAGTTAGGTGAGATTAAAACATTAAGCAAATGTTAAGGAGAATGAGTTCTCAACTGGAGGGCATGAAGGAGTCCATTGTCCATATCAATAACCACATGGATGAATAGGACAAGAAGCATGATTGGATTGAATAAAACGTAAAGGAACATGGGAAACAAATAGAACAACTTCACCTTGTTAATGAATCTGAAATGCATTTCAATATGGTAGTCGTCTTGTCCCTAGAAAGCTAGTTTCATGTTGGGTTTTGTATGGGATCAAAATAAATGGGAGAGGAGACTATACATCATACTATTATCGGGAAATTTGAAGGTCCAAGTTCTAGGATCATGATTAGGATCATAATGAATAGTTCATGGATGAATGCCACAATGGCAATGGATTTTCATAAATATGTATTGTTTAAATTTTTTTAATAGTATTGCTAAGACATTTTTATCAAGCAGTATAGTTGTAGGAATTTTTTGGATATTTTTTTTCTGCAATATGGTCCTATAAGGCCGAAGTATTTTTGGAAGATTCTATCAAACTTTGGGCATAATTTTTGTTAATGAAAGCATTGTAACTCTTGGGATGTTAAGGATTTCCTTATCTTTTTAATACAAATCTCTATTACATGTTTCTAAAAATAATCTCACTTTTGTCTATATTCCAACGTAAAATTATCATCATCTAAATTTCCATTCATC
The DNA here is from genome assembly GCA_027924585.1 of Larix kaempferi. NCBI lineage: Eukaryota > Viridiplantae > Streptophyta > Pinopsida > Pinales > Pinaceae > Larix > Larix kaempferi. The sequence goes on along the minus strand of BSBM01001219.1, from coordinate 16,837,740 downwards.
CATAAGGACCATACTCTTTCAATCAAATTGAGCTCTATGCATGCTCCAAACTTCTGATTGAGGGTTGAGAAATATCATTGATTTGTTCATTTTACAAATTCCACAATGAACACCATTCATATAAGAGATAATTAAACAAAACTGTTTGTTATTGAAATCATTGTAAATCTTGGGCTGTTAAGAATTTCCTTAGCCTTTTAATATAAATCACTATTACCTATTTCTAAAAATAATCTCACTTTTGGATATAATCCAAAATATAATTATCATCATTTGAATTTTCATTCATCCACAAGAACCATACTCTTTCAATCAATTTAAGCTTTATGCGTGATCCAAAATTTTGATTAAGGGTTGAGAAATATCATTGATTTACATTCGTTTGAGAAATTCCTTAGTGAACACCATTCATATCAGAGATAATAAAAAAAAATTGGTTTCATATACTTCACATATGCATATATAAATACTAAATATAAGTATTAATATAAATAAAATATTGTATTACATAACAAGAATATTAACCATGAAATCATTTTCCAAGTCTCTAAAATGAATAACCAATAATAGTTTCTGTAAGCATTTTCAAGTATCTCTTCAAGCCTGTTTTTTGCCTATGGCTTAGAAAATTACAAATATTGAGCCATATAAGTCCATCTCTTTCCAAAGAACCATCATATTCCCAATTAGGAAGGAGTTTAAAACAATTTTCCTCTCTATTATGCCCACTATGATACCTAGCTTCATCTATAAACAAGATGTTCGATTGATCATATCTTTCCTCATAAATATCATACACTTTATATGTTCTTCTAGTAGGTAGGTAACAAATTTCCATCTTGACTTCTTTTACAATTGTTCATTTCACATTGAGATGCACCCCAAACAATTTCAATTTGACATCCTGTAATGTCCCTAAAAATTACACCCTAATTGTTTTTTATAAGGGTCTGTGAAACTGATATAACAACACATGTTACCAATTTAACTTCAGTGCTGAGCAATGAACTAGTAGGATTACTTGTATGTTTATCCGAATGAACTGTTTGTCTTGCATTGTCTTAAAATATCATTTTTCACTAGTCTTTTGTTTTACATTCCTGACTAATTTGTATGACTATATTCAAAGATGTTTGGTCATACCTTTACTAGGAAAATGATTGTATTTTACTTATGGTAAATAATCATCATTATGTGATTTGGTTTATATATTTGATCTTGGCCATGATAGATAACAAAGATTGTTTTACTTTGATGGAGAATAAAAAATCTTCTTGAATTGCTGGCTTGTGTGTATGAATGTTTATTATCTTCAGATTCTTTCTCTATGGATAAGATTTGATCCGTAAAATCCTGAGTTTTACTAAGCCTGAGTTTTACTTAGCTTTCACAAGCTAACTTATTTATCTACTTTCTCTCTTGCAGGTACGAGGTTTCCTCTACTATGCTCCTTGATCTACAACTTTTGATTATGTCGAGTCTATAAACTCAAACAAGAGCTTCTTTTATCTAAAGAGAGGTTTAAGCATGGAGTTTATTTATAAGATGTTATGCGGAGACCAATACTTAGATTTGGTTGTTTGGTCTTTATAACTAACAAAGGCCATTTTAAAACTTTGTTAGAACTCAAAACTTATGGCATGACCAAGCTTCATGCTTGTCATGCCAGTATTTCCTTATAGCGAAGGTGTTTAAATACTTGAGGTTTAAACATTTTGGATTTTGATCCATACGCTAGAGTGTTCTAAAGTGGAGGTAGTTGGTCATTAAAGACGGTCCATGTGATAGTCAGGCGTGGAGCGAGTGGTGAGTCTCCATGCTAGATTTGTCATTTAAGCTCTTTTTGGAATAGGGTTTTATCATTTTGATGTTCCTTCGGTAGGTTTCTATTTGTGTATTCGATTTTTTCTCTGTGGGGGAGGGAAGCCAAGGGATTCCCCTCCATGATAATTGGAAACGTTTGCAAAGAGCCTAGCTCTTGAATTCGATCTTGTGGCATCGCCGTGGTCTCAGAAGGTCATGCTCATGCATAGGTATCAATTTGTTTCTAGTTGGGTTTCATTGTTTTTAATCTAGCTCTATATTTATGTTTATGGGACCATACTAACCCTTGGCTTTCGTTGCTGGTTGTGGGGTTTGTGTGTAGGTAGCGTTTAAATTGGAGGGGGGGGCTTGTTAATTTTTTGATAATTTCATTCAATATTAGCTAGGATCACTAAGAGAATAACATGTACAGCATATCAATCATAAACACAAGAGACAATAGACACAAATTTTCCTCGGGGTAAACCAAGAAGGTGAAAAACCCCGCAACTTCCTCAGAGATAGAATAAGCCACAATACAAGATCACAATGATCAAATCCAAAGAGATGACTCTAGTAGATACTCCTCCTCTTCCACTTGTGCGCAAATATCTCTCTCAACTATGCGAGTTTGAGAAGTGAGTGAATGAATAGAATGAGAGATACAACCTCTCTATTTATACATTAACTTGACATGCCAATAAACTAACTGGGCCGACTTCCTAAGGAAGTCTAATAACCCACTCACATAATATAATCAGGGCCGACCCCACACTAGTGGTCTAATAACCCATCAAATATAAGTTGCGACACTTACAAATACAAATGACGACACTTCTGATTGGAGGAATAATACATCTCCATCATACATATAACAAAGTACAAGTGTAATACATAGAAGAATATCTTCCGAAGTTACAAATACATAAACAATCCCTCTTAACTAGGAAGGTATTCTTTTGACACAGGTCATCAATACATAACGCCACAAGTCTTCAATTATGGAGCTCGATCATCATCACTGGATCATGGAGCATCCTTGTCATTGCTGCTGTACTAGTCATCTCGATCACTGGGCTATCTCTGAATTCTTCTCGTCATAGGAAGTTCTACAGAGCCAACCCTTTTTCATGTTGGATGTAGGCCTAGCCTCCTATAGGTATTCATCATCTTTGGACATCCTGTGGAATCCTCAGGACTGATTACGTGTGTCAACAAAACCTCAAAAGAGCATCCCAGGACTTTTACGAGCACACAGCTCAACCTATTGGATCTCCCAGGATCTTTTACATGTGACCTTCACAACCTGTCCATGGCCACAGAGTATCATCCTGATACTCATGATCATACTGATCATATCATCTCATCGTCCACGAAGCACATCCTAGATGCACATCATACATAACTTACACCACCAACATGGGAGAACACATCTACACCGTTCGAGGAAGGCTCCAGCCCTTACTTTTTCACCATGGGAGAACAAATCTACACCTTTGTGAAAAATGGCTTCAACACTTACATCTTCACCGTGGGAGAACACATCTACACCTTTGTGAAGAATGGCTCCAGCCCTTACATCTTCACCGTGGGAGAACACATCTACACCTTTGTGAAGAATGGCTCCAGCCCTTACATCTACACCATGGGAGAACACATCTACACCATGTGAGAATGGCTCCAACCCTTACATCTGCACCATGGGAGAACAGATGTACACCATGTGAGAATGGCTCAACAATTACATCACGACCTTGGGAGAACATATATACACCTTTTTCGAAAAAGCTCATGTGCATCTGCGTCTTCGGGACTCATCACACATGATCCAACTGATCATGCCAAGCATCTACCTGATGCATATCATCACATATGATCATCCTAATCATCATCATAGCATCGTCCTGATGCATATCATCTGGAGCATCGTTCTTATGCTCATCACACAGTGCTTACATCAACAGCCATGGGAAGGATCCTCCTACCACCATGCTTGGAATGGATCCAGCAAATGTGTCCCATCACTTCTTCCTTGAAGTATATTCTATTTGAATAACACCAAGCCTCTCTCTGAAGTACTCAAACTTCACTCTGGGTAGTGGTTTAGTCAACACATCTGCAACCTACTCATCCGTCGCAACATATAAGAGCTTCACTACTCCTCTCTACACCATATCCCTGATATAGTGATATTTGATCTCAATACGCTTTGATCTGTCATGGAACACCAGGTTCTCAGACATCTTCACACAACTCTGGTTGTCACAGAAGATACAGGTAGCATCCAATGGGAGATCAAATAACTCAAACAGTAGCTTCCTAAGTCATACTGCCTCACAACTGGCCGAACAATCTGTGACATACTCTGCTTCGACTGTACTCAGTTCTACGTAGGACTGATTCCTACTAAACCAAGAGATCACACCTGATCCCATACTGAAGTAGTCTCCTGAAGTGCTCTTCCTATCTGTAGTACTGCCTTCCTAATCTGAATAAACATAACCCTCTAGGTTAAACTTTTGATTCGCATCATACTTGAGCCAATAATCAATCGTACCCTTCATGTACCTCAGAATATGCTTTACAACAATTAGGTGAACATGTCTAGGATCTGTCAGAAATTGGCTCAAGGTGTTCACCGCAAAGCAAATATCTAGTCTCTTGTTCGTCAGGTACATCAAGGACCCAATCATTTGACGATACACCGTGACATCAACCGGATCAGATGAAGCGTCACATAGAAGCTTCACGTTTGATGCCATAGGTGTGGCCATGGCCTTGCAGTCCATCATCCCGAACCGCTTCAAGATCTCTACTGCATACTTCCCTTGTCCAAGGAAGATTCCATTTTCACTTTGCCACACCTCCATACCTAGAAAGTAATGCATCATACCCAATTCCTTCATCTTGACCACTGCAGGAAGCTTCCTCTTCGTGTCAGAAATCAATCTATCCTCACCTGTAATAAGCAGGTCATCCACATACAATAGTAGTATCACTGGATTGCCTTCCTCAACCTTGTAGTAAAGGTTGGAATCCGCTTTACTCTTGGTAAAGCCCAAACTAGATAGAAAGCTACCTATCCTACCATACCATGTCCTAGGAGCTTCCTTCAAGCTATACAAGGATTTTTTCAATCTGCCCACATATGACTCTCTGTCATGTGTCTTAAAACTGGGTGGATGCTCCACATACACTTCCTCTTCGACTACACCATTCAATAAAGCTGTCTAGACATCCATCTGGTGTATCTTCCACTTCATCACTACAACCAGAGCAAGTATTGTTCTGATTTAAGTGTATCTGGCTACAGGATCAAAAGTCTCTTCATAGTCTATTCCCTCTTTCTAGGAGAAGCCACGAGCTACAAACCTCACCTTGTATTTCTCTATGCTACCATATGCAGCATGCTTGATCTTATAGATCCACTTGGAAGTCACTATAGAATTCCCTTCAGGTCATGGGACTACATCCCAAACATCATTCTTCATGATCGACTGGTATTCCTCGACCATGGCATCCGTCCATTCTTTCTTTTTCGCTGCTTCTTCATAACTGGAAGGTTCTTTGTTCATAATGTCATAGAGTAAGGAAACATAGCTGGTGTGTGACCTAGTTCTTTTGTTTCTCAGTGTTCATCTTCTGGAATACAATACCTTTCTGCATCTTGGATGAGCTCTCTATCCCATGCTAGTTTCCTCTTGTGAGAGTTATTCTCATGGGGTGGATCTATAGTTTCTTGTGGATCTTCTATTTCACGATCCACTTTTGGATTTGCTTCATTCATGGTGGTTTCTTGGGTTCTGGTTACTCTTGGTTCTTCATTGTATTCAACAGGTGTTTTCCTTGATTTGATGTAAGCCGAGTCTTCATCAAAAGTCACATCCCTGCTAATGTCAATCTTCTTAAACCTTGAAAAGTAGATTCTGTATGCCTTTGAGCTTTCACTGTAACTCACAAATATGCCCTTCTTTCCTGAAGGATCTAGCTTTGTCGTCTTTTCCTTTGGAATGTGTGAGTATACTAGACAACCAAATATTTTGAGATGGCTAACTTCTGGTTTCTTACTAGAGAAGACTTCTTCTGGTGTCTTGTTGTCAAGTATCTTGTGAGGTGTGTTGTTCTGCACATATATAACTGTCCTTGCTGCTTTTGCCCATAGGTGCATATGCAGATCTTGGTCATGAAGCATTGCCCATGCTGCTTCCATGATTGTTCTATTCTTTCTTTCTACAACTCCATTCTGTTGTGGATTGTAAGGAGTAGTAAACTCCCTCTTAATCCCTGAATCACCGCATAACTTCTTGAAGTCTCTTGAAGTGAATTCTCCACCATTGTCGGATTTGAAGGTCTTGATCTTCTTATCAGTTTGATTTTCTATCAAGGCTTTGAATTCCTTGAACTTATCAAAAACTTCATCTTTATTCTTCAAGAAATAAACCTAAGTCTTCCTAGAGAAATCATCAATTAAGGAAACATAGTATACATACCCACTCAGAGAATTGGATGACATTGAACTGCATACATCGGAGTGGATAATCTCCAAGATTCCTTTTGCTTTGCTTTCACTACTAGGAAATTCCTTCTTTGTGTTCTTTCCTTTTGCACACCCTTTGCAAATACCTTCATGCTTTGACTGGATTTTAGGAAGACCCTCTACTGCTTTTCTTGCAATTGGAAGTTCTCTATAGTGCATGTGTGCAAGTCTTTTATGCCAAAGTTCACTTGGCTCCATGGATTCATGTACCATGGCATGTTCACGATGTCCCTTCAATTTGTATAATCCTCCCTCTTGCTCTCCAATCACTACTGCATCATCTATGGTCTTACCTTTAGGCCACATGAGTACTTGGCCATCCACAAATGAAACTCTCATTACCTTTGCATCTAAAGATGATATGGAGAGAAGATTATTCTTGAGTCCAGGTACATATAGAGCATCTTTCATCTTTAAAGACTTCCCAGAGTCTAGTTTGTAGGAGGCTTCACCACTTCCTTTTATAGGATATTGATAGTCATCCCCAAGTTTCACCTTGTGAGGTGACTCATGTTCATATATATTCATAAAGGAATCTTTAAACCCAGTCATGTGTTTGGAAGCCCCACTATCAATAAGCCAATCATCACACCCATGTGAAATAGTACCTGTGAGAGCAGAGATCAACACATATTCTTCCTCACTTGAAGAGTCTTCACTTTCTGCCCTAGTCTTATTCCTGGGAGGTTCATCATCCTCAACAGCATGAGCATTATATCTCCTTTTGTTGTTGTTGTTGTTAAATTCTTTTCTCTTCTTGGGACATTCTGAGGAAAAGTGTCATTTCTCATTGCAATTGAAACATCTCAGATCTTTCTTCTCTTTTGGATGGTAGTGAGGATATTTCTTGTGATGAGGTGGCTCCCTCTTGGTCTTTCTTTCCTTGGTGTGTGCTATGAGATCCTGGTCTTCACTTCCCATCTTTTCTTCTCGGGCCACAAGCCTAGCTTCTTCTTGAGAACATTCCTCCCATAGTCTATTGAAGGAGATCAACTTCTTTCTTGCACATATTCCTTGGATGAAGGAGTCCCATGACCTAGGTAGGCCATTCAAAGTGGTCATGACAATTTCTCCATTCTCCACTACTTCATCCACATCTTCAAGTTGTTCCTTGATTTGAGAGACCTTAGAAAAGTAGGATTGGATGGTCTCTCCATTCTGGATCTTTACCCCTTTCAATTGGTTCCATAGATTCATCTTCTGATTTATGTTCTTTCCTTCAAACAACTTGGTCAAGGAGTCAAACATCTCTTTAGGTGTATTTAGAGAAGACACATGGGGTATGAGATGGTCCTTTATAGAATCAACAATGATTCTCTTAGCCTTGACTAGGTTCTTCTTGTGTAAGGCCTTAGCCTCTTCTCCCTCTGGAACTGGAACCTCTTCACTTATGTAAGTGTCCAACTCATTCTCTTCTAGGATTGACCCAATCCTATACTTCCATGCTCCGAAGTTATCAGCCCCTTCAAGATTATATTCAAGCTTGGTGTGGTGAGACATTTTAATGAGAAAATCAAATGGAAATAAAATATTTAGCTCTTACCACTGTATTTACTGAAAACTGGATCTGGAGCTGGATTAGGGTTTGTCAGAGAAACCCTAAAAATTCAAAATTTGAATTTCAAACTTCTGAAAGGATAGAAAGATGTGCCTTGCTGAGCTGGTCAAGCTGGTATACTCTGATTTTGAGATCTACAAAATTTAACCCCTCAAAATTGCCTTTGAAACTTCTGGATTCATTAGACAGGACCCCAAACTAGGGTTTGATTTTCTTGAAGCTTCACCCAACCAAAAAGTTCGATCTTGTGCTCTAAACTTTGATTTTTCTGAGGAGCTTCCAGCTGTGGTCTCAGATTCCAAAAATTCCAACTTTCTCTGAAACCCTAATTTCCCGCAGCAGTGATGGGCCAAAAACTGAAAATGCTCAGAATTGAATTCTGTCTCGACAGAAAGATGCACCCTTGCTAGGAGAGTCAATCTAGCCTTCTGCCTTTGATGATATGTGGAGAGAAACCCAAAAATTAAGAATCTCTAGCTTCCACAGTTGCACAATGCCTTCTTCTTAGGTCAGTTCTGATACCATGCTAATTTTTCGATAATTGCATTCAGTATTATCTAGGATTACTAAGAGAATAACATGTACAACATATCAATCATAAACACAAGAGACAATAGACACAAAGTTTCCTTGGGGAAAACCGAGAAGGTAAAAAACCCCGCAACTTCCTCAGAGATAGAATAAGCCACAATACAAGATCACAATGATCAAACCCAAAGAGATGACTCTAGCAGATACTCCTCCTCCTCCACTTGTGCACAACTCTCTCTCTCAACTATGCGAGTTTGAGAAGTGAGTGAATGAATAGAATGAGAGATACAGCCTCTCTATTTATACACTGACTTGACCTGCCAATAAACTAACTGGGATGACTTCCTAAGGAAGTCTAATAACTGACTCACATAATATAATCAAGGCCGACCCCACACTAGTGGTCTAATAACCCATCAAATATAAGTTGTGACACTTGCAACACTTGCGACAATTGCGACACTTACAAATACAAATGCCAACACTTCTGATTGGAGGAATAATACATCTCCATCATACATATAACAAAGTACAAGTGTAATACATAGAAGAATATCTTCCAAAGTTACAAATACATCAACAGGAATGCCATGCTTTCACTTGGAATTTGTTACAGCTCACCGGGTAATCTCATGGATCTCTATGCGATTTGAATTCCTCCATTGGAGAACACATATTGAAGATTTCTCAGTCTATGCTTGTAAATTCATTGATGGCTTCGTGTTTTCACCCCAGTCCCGACTGTGCTTTTAGTGGAGAGATAAGGAGTTGCGGGTCATGGTTTCATTTCACAGGGTTTACCTTGTTCTCTGTTTATCGTGCAAATATTTCTCCCCATTGGGGCTTGTAACTCAGATGTTTGATGTATATGAAATATGACTACTAGTTCAAACCAGCATATGTGTTTTAAACGAATGTCTAAGCCCGTCAAGGCATTTTTGTAAAGATACCTTTTGTAATTGTATGACAGAGGAAAATGTTTCTTACTTTTACCTTGTTTCTAGTCATGGTTTTAAATTCTTTTTCTTGTTTAACTTTAATGAATACTTTATGGACTGTGTAAAACTATTCCCTGATATGGCTCTGTTTCTATGTATGCGTATGAACTGTGTATAGATGATTTTGTTTGATCTTTTGGAAGTTTGAATAGTAGTTTACGGGATTTGATCCCTTGTTATGTATTTTCTGTCCTTTTGTTTTATTTGATAGAGACAGAGAGGAAGGTCATGCTAGGAAGTGAATTATTTAGCTTCAGCCTATGCATTGATTTTTTTTTAGAGGTGTCACGTCCCCTCCCATCATAATAGTGTGATGGAGAGTACATGATGCTAAGGCTGGGCATCTAGACCATGATTATTAACAAAATTCACAGAATATATAAATAAAAAAAAGACATATATATATATATGAAAGAAACACAACGGAAGTAAATTCTATTACACATCTAGCATACTTTCAAGATATTCATGATAGTCATCAAATAAATACATTACAGAATTAACACAAGAGAGTACTTATCTTAAAACAAAGTAGTCTCGAGCAACTGGCTATGCAACTGCAACGTTCCACCCAACCATAGGCCAGTTGTGCTCATCGATCTCTCGGCACAACTGCCACCCCCGAGTTGGGCATGATTTCTACAAGGAAAAGGGGAACAACAGACTCACACATAGCCAAATATACACCAAAATTAGCCAAGCCAATCTACAGTTGGGTTTATCAGGATGCTAAGGCAATGGAAAGTAAGAATTTATAAGCTAGTGAGCTCAACCACAGAGATATGGATACCCTCTACAAGATCTATCTAGCTTGGTCCCCACAATACCTACACACCTGACACAAGGAAGTATTCCCTTCACTACTACACATTTCCTCAGGCCATACCTTCCATTCTAGTTTTCTTCGAGGTGTGCATGGAAGAGTAGCCAACCCTTTTGATCTTCTTGAGAGGTTACCTTCCTCACTAGGTTTATCAAGCCAATTCTGGTCCTCTTCCACTCCTAATTCCTTGCTCACAAGTTCAAACCAAAATAGGGATGCACATAACAACAAAATCACAAGTGATGGGCATGAATAAAAACGTTTTGACAGTGGGATACCCAAAATGGGTTTCCATTAGTTTCAGAAAAACGTGGGCAACCAAAAACTAAATGGCAGATGGGAAATCAACCCTGGGAGAGAAAAATCGTTTTCAGAAAACGTTTATGGGCAGTCAAGGGACAAAAACGGCCTCCATAAACCCCCAAATCGTGACTCCCTTCCTCCTATCCACTGTGCAATACAAAAACGAGTTCCCAGCTATGGAAAATGCAGGAAAATGATGGAAAACGTGAAGGAGAAATCCCCAGCTAGCTCAGACTGCGTGAGGGAGCAAAGACCATGGGTGAATAATGGCTTGGGCATAATTTCGTGGGTGTTTTCTTGCCCAAGAAGCCAAAATATGATTTCCCAGATTGATGGCTTGCCCATACACGAAATTGGATGCCATACCTCCCCATTCCCAAGGCATTAACTACCTCAACCAAATCTTGGAAGAATTAAATGATTGGGTGCATAAGTCAAAACGGGTAGTTGAGGGTTTATGGGTTCATTCATTGAAATTTGGCTTAACACCATTGGCTCAAGTGTTTGAATATTTTCCATCCCTATTACTTGTGAAAATCATGCTCCCATCTCTTGTTGCATTGCATAGCTAGTTGTGGGTATTTCATTAAAATTCATATTTACATGATGTCATAATTTCTATTGTGTGTGGCTAGCATAAGAACCATATGCATCGATTTTTAATTGCCGATACATAAAACGATAAATCAATGGTGGGGCCTTGGCCTTGAGCTCCTCACCATGATTTAATAACGATATTTACATCATTTACAATTTTAATGCAATTGGGTCAAAATAGGGATATTACAAGAGGGATTCAGTCCCTATCAGCATTTTTAATGTTTAAGATGGTGTAAACTCCAATCCTTGTGTGTGTGTAAAAGTGCACTAGAGGTTGGACCACGACTTTCATAAGTCATCGCGCTTAGCTCTCATACTGATAGCATTGACTTGTGGTTGATGTCTTTGGTCCTTGATTCGTGGTAAATATTTCATATGTAATTTAATGTTATAGAGGTCAACTCTATGTTGATAGGCAATCACGAAAATCATGGGTTGTTGATTGTGTTGGTTTTCACTTGCTCCATGAAAACGATTTATGTATAGAGTTTATAAGTTTGACATTTATATAAGAAGCTTACATTAATAGATTTAGAATTTAAGAAGAATCGAATGAGATCATAAAGATAAAATTTGAATTAATAAGAACAATCTAAAATACTTATCAGTCCTCTTTTTCTGCTTTTCGACTGACTTGGAAACTGCCATGTTCCTTCCAACGATAGATCTCTAACCATTCCGGGTTCGTTCAATAGATCACCCCCGAGTCGAACCAAGCATGTCAAGAGACTAAAATACCTAGGGAATCTTTTTATCTTTCTTACTAATCCAAAAACTCAATCTGGATTCTCCAGTACTCAAAGATTTATGAAATGGATCCTTCGATGATCTTCGGACCATTTCCCCTTGCAATGTCCTCCTATTTATAAGTTTTTAATGAGAAGAAGGCTCCTAGGGTTTTGGTTTTAGATCACCCAGTTCAGTTACTAGATAGACTGAAAGTTTGTCTTTTTATCTTTATTTAACCATTTGTTTTTATTTTAAAAAGTCTCACAATTATTTTATCTTTTATTAATAAATTGATCTATTTTTAAACTCTCACAGTTTCTTTTATTTTTAATTTAAATAATCATAATATATATATTTAACTCTCATAGTTTAATTTACTAATATAGGATTTATTATCCTAACATATAGTAGATCTTTAGTTTATAAAATACTTGTTTATTCTAATCTATTGCATGCTCAAAACCTCTTTGAGTGGATGTCCCAGTCATCTTATAAAGAATAAAAGAAATTAATTCATATTTTAGTTTAACAATAGTAGAATCGATTACTAATGATCCAGAGCCTCTAGCTCAACATCAGTACACATAGTGAGTCTAAATGCCTCCAAATATTTTATTGCTCAACACTCACTCAATCAATAGTTGCAGTGCTCTCCTAGAGCTTATGCTCAACACTTATGTAGAATATTTCTAGTGCTCTCCCATAACTTATGCTCAACACTAATCTAGGTGTCCCCAAAGCAACACCTAGAGACAATGATCAAACTTCAGGTTCTCTAGAGCTTATGCTCAACACCAAAATAGAATAGTCCATGTGCTCCAGAGCTTATGCTCAACACAAAAATATGTGATCTAGAGCTTATACTCAACAAAAAAATTGTGATCTAGAGCTTACGCTCAACAAAAAATAAAGTAGTCCATGTGCTCCAGAGCTTATGTTCAACACAAAAATATGTGATCCAAATCTTATGCTCAACAAAAAATATGTGATCCAGAGCTTATGCTCAACACAAAATAAAGTAGTCCATGTGATTTAGAGCTTATGTTGAACAAAAAATTAGTCCATGTCCTGAGATTTATGCATCCTTCATCCAATCGAACTCCTGAATAAAAAAAGTAATTTTTTTTTCCAAGTACACAAACCATAAAGAAATGTCAAAATTTTCTTTTCAATTTCTAATAGCCTAGGAATAAAATTGCATTGATATTAATTGTAAGTAGCATATTTAAAATCAGGCTTTGAGTGTTGTGGTTTTGTGCCGAAAACCCTAAGTACTCCGAAAAAGTAATTCTTCTACTCCTAATATCAAGAGTTTCTTTTGAACTGAAATCAATTATATGCAATTTGATTTAGAATTTGTAAATGAAGGACCTAAAACAAAATTCCAGTGACAAGCACTACAAGGAAAATGCCCTTTAGAGGAGGTTATAGCGTATGCCCCTCTCAAAAGATCCCAAATATCCGTTTCTAGTGGAGGTTAGTAGCGGAGGCAAGTGACCGGAGGTTTTAGCGGAATTTTTTTATTTCGATGTGTTTTTAACATACTCGCATTGGTGCATTCTTAACCTAATTGCACCGGTGCGTCCTAATTTGTCGCACCGCGACCATAAAACATCTTTATTAATTTTTTTTTTTACAAATAACCATAGCATTGCGTTCATTAATGCAAAACCACACCAGTGCATTTAGTAGAAACCACCGCACTGCATATTCTTTTATTTAAAAAATAAAATATTTAGGTAAAAAACTAATCTCGGTGCGTTCATTAATGGTAACCTCCCCTGTGCATCTTATCAAACCTAACGCATCGAACATTATTTTATGAGACATAATAATATATTTTCTTAAAAAAAATATCTCAAAAGTATAACAACGGTGCGTCCGATGTTAAATGACCCGGTGCATTTTTGAGACCATAACGCACTTCCCTTCCTTTTATCGAAAATACAAAAATATAATTTTATAATCGAAAAAATATTTTAAAAACATTCTCAATGCGCTAAAGACTATGGACGCACCAGTGTGGTCGAATAAACAAAATGCAACGGATAACATTTTATTAAAATATATATATATATATATATATATATATATATATATATATTGTTATTTTATTAAAAAGAATTATTTTATTTTAACATCGGCTAATTCCAGTGCTCTCTATTGTGGATCACACCAGTGTGTCCTAGTGTTGAGTGCACCGGAACATGGTTTAATAAACAAAAATTACCACGACCGAAAACTCATTTTACCCCACTTCAGTGCGTCTGAGCCCCTCTGCACCAGTTTTTCCCTTCACACACTTGGACGCCTTGACATCAATGGTCCACATGGACATATCCTTGTCCTCTATTGGAGGTTTGGTTAGTTTTAATTTTTTCAAACCATTTTGGAAAAATTCAATTTCACCATACATCACCAATATGCCTCCTCGACGTACCATTCAACAGGTAAAATTTTTGTTAGTTCAAAAAAAAATTTGTAGCAGCTTATTTTTTAAAATTCAACTTGAAATGCTCATATTTAAAAAAAATAAAAAATATTTACGCGATGCATCTGATTCGTTCGGCTCACACCATAGCAGTGCGATCCGAACGACTTGAATGCACCAATGCGCACATGAACAAAATTAAAACCCACAAATAGTCACTGATGCGTTACACATTTAAGAGGATCGACATTCTGGTGCCCTGAAGTGTAATACACACACCGGTAACCATACCATTTAAAAAAAAATAAACGTTTAAATGGTGCGCTTATGTGACTCATACTCACCAGTTATCGGTGCAATGACATGGCATAAGTGCACCGTTAAGACAACATAATAAAACACTAAATTTTCATAAACACCAGTGCATTTAGTACAATAAATGGCACAACAATTCAAGTTCTTGTTATTGTCTACCACACCGGTATTGGTACAATAAAAATCATAATAATTTATACAGTCCACTTATGTCACGTCATCGCACCAGTATCGGTGCAATTATGTGACATAGGCACACTGGTGACAGTTTTGATAAACCCATGAAAACACAACTACAGGTGTTCCTATGTCACATCAAGGTAGTGGTGTACAATGCACTAATGTGGCATAGGCACATTGTAAATAGATTTCAAATAAATTATTATTTTTTAAATTCAGCGTGTTTGAATAATGATGTGTTAATAAGATTTAGGTGCACCGCCCAAATCAAATTTAAATTTTTTGATATATAATCAACGATGCAACATAAATATTATAATGCACTATTGTTCAGTGCCTCCAGTATATAAGCGCACCATGTATAAACCCATGGACGCAAAACTAACGGTGCTCCTATGTCACATCAAGGAACTGGTGCACAGTGCACTGACATGGAATAAGCGCACCGTAAATAGATTTCAAATAAATTATTATTTTTTAAATTCAGTGCTTTTGAATAACAATGCACTAATAAGATTTAGGTGCATCGTCCAATTCAATTTTAATTTTTTGATATATAACCAACGGTGCGGCATATATATTGTAGGGCACTGCTTGTTGGTGCCTCCAGTTTATAAGCGCACACTAGCGGTGCTTTTCTAATATTTATGGTGCACCAGTTTTCTTTTTTGGGAAAATTTAATATTTGATTTTAGTAGATATAATCTTGTTATAATTATTTTATATGTATGATTATGAGACTGATTTATATTATATGTGAAACATGGACGTGATTTTCGCGAGGTGCAGTAGCAGTGTGAGGCACATGTAGATCAATACAAATTCCGTAGATATTGGGAGGCCAGGGAGAGGGAGAGAGATTTATACCCTCTTCCCGTTATGCCTCAGACTAGACACCTCTTGATATTTTTCGACCTCCTCAAGTTCTATGAGGATGCGACATAACTCAAGGGGAACAATACATTGATGACCCAATTGATTGCATGTTGGGATCATTTTAGGTAGGCCTTTCGAGTTGAACCTGATGAGTGGCTACAACCCACTGAGGAGGACATTTACTTTATTAATGGGCTCTCTAGGAGACGTGAGGAGCTTCCTCAGTTCCTTGAGATTCCAACTGGATTTGTAGAAACGAATCAGCTGGTACATGTTCAAAGATATGTTGATCACAACATCCTCGAGCCTTCTGAGTTTCAGTTCACCAGTGGGAATCTTTCCATTGTTGCTATTGGTAGAGAGGATGTGAGGTGCCTCTCTTTGTTGGTGACGACTATCATGCATTACACCCCTGATGGGAAGCGCATTAGCTGTCCTTTATTATATTATGTTGATTCTTTAGTGCAGGCGCCTAGATGCATTAGGTGGTCTGCTGTTTTTTTATGATAGTTTTTTTATGCTCTTAGTCGATGCTGTGTGTGTATTGGCGAGAGGGGGAACTTCCCCTTTGGTTAAGATTTGTTTTGTCTTTTTTTTGAGAGATTTCTGATGACTAGTGTAAGTTTTAAACTTGTGTAGAAAATAAAAGTATACATATTATTTTAAGAAAAATAGAGATTACACCACAACATTCATACATAATACACAAAGATTTACCATGGAAACCCTTAACCGGTAAAACCAACAAAACTTAGAGCCACACCTCTTATTTTTTCATTCTCATTATGAATCACTCACAATACAATATAGGTATTCCGCACCATCCAATACCCTAATCTGTTAACCTGGATTAGAAAATAGAACCCAATCATTTAACCAGTATTAAATTACATATTTTTAGAAAATTCCCCAAAAATAACCCAAAAAAACCCAAAAAATTTGGCACTTGCTACACTTGCGGATGAAAAAAACCTACTGGAAATTTTCATATCGGAAGCTTCCTAACATCCATTTTCGTGAAGGTTCCAAAGGGATCATTAGGCATGCCACTAATAGGCTCAACCCCCCCATACATATGCAGAGAGTATAACACATACCCAACAACTAAGCCATCTTTTGGCCAATGCCCTCCTAGGTTGATGGCAGATGTGCGTATGCGCATATGGTAGAAGATGATGCCCAAGAGGGGGCAACCAAATTTTCCTGCGAGGATCACTACATATATGCTTGACATGCAAGGAGGTGAGGACCAACCTCAATTAGATATGGTTGCATATCCATATGTGAGGTTGGATTGGAGAGGGTGTACCAACATCTTCTTCACCCAGGATGAGCCACCTGATCATAGAGGTAAATTTAGCATTATGTTTAATTAATCTATTTTCATTTTATTCTCATTATAATTAATGCAAATGAAATATGTTTTAAAAATTTATATTAAATTCATGTTTAATTAAATTGTATAATTATTATTGTGTACTATATATTTTACAAATATTGACACATTTAATGGTGATATGGGGCCTCCTCTACCGCATGATGATGAAGATGAGGACATATATATGTAGGATCAGACGAAGGTGCCTCATCTAGCCAAACCTGGCCTTCGACGGAGGCCAAAGCATAGGTTCAAACATGATATTGCAGATAGTTTGGCCATATTATTAGTGGATCGAGGGGTTCGACCTGTTCCTATGAGGGATATTTAGAGGCATGACCAATACATTGAGCTATGGAGGATTCTTCCTCTTGATATGAGGAGCTTGATGCAACACATTGTTGGTGCTTGAATTCTTTTGGATTCCATCCCTAATGGTATTTCATCATCTAATGAGAGCGGAGATCCTCAGCCTCCTAGTCCACCTCCTTCTCCATCAACTAGTTCGACTGATGGGGTAGCCTCCACATCCACTGCACCTCCTCCTTAGTCTCCACCTCCTACTCATCCACCTTCGAAATCTCATCCACCCCCTCCTCCACCATGTCCTCCATATGCATCACCTCCTTCATCATCTCCTCCACCTCCCCTTCCTTTAACGGATCCAACATCTGATAATTTATACCTATCCGAGTGAACAAACTATATTGATCCATCAGCTCCCCATGATCCTCATCCACTAGTCCCCTCAGCTTTGGAAATGATGCTTAGATTGGGTGGGATGATCCAGATTCCTAGATATGTTTTTCCTATTGATCTACATGATAGATTATTTCCTAGTAGAGGTACTGATCATGCCTCTAGCTCTATCGCTGGAGGTGCCGATACATCCG
This sequence comes from Larix kaempferi, assembly GCA_027924585.1. NCBI lineage: Eukaryota > Viridiplantae > Streptophyta > Pinopsida > Pinales > Pinaceae > Larix > Larix kaempferi. The sequence goes on along the minus strand of BSBM01001219.1, from coordinate 16,819,785 downwards.
GTGGGTCGACAGATAGTGATGATGATATGGTTCTGGGGTGGAATAGACATGTATATATGACATTTATCATCATTTTTATACTATTGTGTGTGCGTATATATATATATATATATATATATATATATATATATATATATATATATATATATATATATATACGTCATTTTCCATTTTGCAGATGTTGATGTTTATTTATTGATGGTAGTGTACTTGTGTATGTTAGGTAAGGTTCGATGATGTTCATTATGTTAGAAACCGGAACTTGTGTTTTGTTACATGTTATTGTTAGATCATATGTGTGTTAGATGATGTTTAAATCTATAAGATGTATATGTTAGATGAATACACAGTAACGTAATGTTTATGATGGTATGTTCATGCTTATTTTTATTAGTTTTATGTTAATGATGGTATGATGGGGTTTATTTTTATGTTTGTTAGATGGTGACAATGATATTAATGATGATATGTTTATGTTTACATAATATAATTGAACCAAAAATATCATTGAATTAAATATTCTTATGAATTTTGTATTCATAATGGATGAAGTTGTGACAACTAGCTATATGATTTATGTTGGTTGTATAATTTGTCATAGTATCATGTCTATGAACATCACAAAAAGAATCTAAATTATATGAACATGAATATGTCCTATCAATGTATCATTCAATATTTTTAATTTGTTGACAATAACTCACTTTACAATGACAAATATCAAATCTTTAATAGGAAGAAAAACAAATAGTTAATTAAAAAGAACACCCATTTTCGCTCAATTAATGTAAAGCCACAACTTGCATTCTCCAAATATATTATTATTATTAATCATTAAGTTGATTTGATGATCTTCAAGCCATTTTTTTAATCTCTTACTCTCATTCATAAAACATTTGCAATTATAATGCTTAGCATTATTTATGACAAAAGCATCATGAAATGCAAACATTCAAATATTGATCATGTAGAAATTAGAGAGAACATTAAATTTAATTTGTTGTTATAAATTTCATTGTTATCAAGGCCACAAATTAATTCATTGTAGAGGTCAAGTACACTAGTAAAACAAATGTTGGATTTACAATCTCCACCAAGGTTTCAAATGTGTCATTTTCTTTGTTGGAGTTAACATTATAAATACAATAAAAGAATCCAAAAACATTAAAATATAACAAAAAATCAATTTAATCGAATCATATAATAAAAAAAATTACATTCTAACAGAAATGTCATAAATTAATGCAATTATAATTCTTAGCATTATTTATAACAAAAAAATCAAGAAATACAAGCATTCAAATATTGATGGAGAAATTAGAGAGCACCTTAATTTTTTTTTATCAAGGCCTTACATGAATTCATTGTAGAGCTCAACACTAGTAAAAAAAATGTTCGATTTTCACTCTCCATCGAGGTTGCAAACGTGTCATTTTCTATGTTGGATTTAACATTATAAATACAATAAAAAAATTGAAAAACATTACATTATAATAAAAATTCAATTTAACCAAATCGTATAATAAAAAACCATTACATTCTAACAGAAATGTCATAAATTAATGCAATTATAATTCTTAACATTATTTATAACAAAAACATCATAAAATACAAGCACTGAAATATCAATATAGAAATTCCAGACCACCTTCAAGTCAAGAATTAATAAATATGTTGGCCTTTACATTCACAAAAATAAAATTGAATCATGTAAGTTGTTTTTCATGGTGTATATATATGTATACAGAAAACAAATATGAGTAATTTGGACAATGACATATAGTCATTCTATAAAATCATAAATTACTTCGTAGACATAAACCATATTTCACATCATATAATTGGTTCTTAAACAAATGAAATTGTTTAAACAACATCCAGTAATCAACTTTCCATTTCCACCTTCATAAAATGAAAAATAAACAATATAATTAGACAATCAAAGATAAGGGTAACAAAATGATATCTCAATCTGTAAATGACAAAATAAAACATGTGCATATCACTCTCTGTTGCCATCACCCTCATTATCTTCCTCGGTTGGCATGATAGCATTGTTGTTCTAAGAAACATGTTTATATCTAGGGTCGTGTCTTAATATGAACCACCAATCTCTATCCAATACATCCAGGTGAAAGAATGTTAAATTTTAAGAATTTACTTCAATCTGATCTAGGATCTTAACTGAGAGAACAACATGTATATCAAATCTACAGCATATCAATCATGGACACAATAATGCAAGCACACAAGAGACACAGAGTTTACTTGGGGAAAACCATAAAGGTGAAAAACCCCAATAACTTCCTCAAAGATAGATAGAGCAATGATACAACCAGAATACAAGAGATAGTCTTCTCCTAGCAACAGAGCATCCTCCTCCACAAGTGCGCCACTCTCCCAAGTGTGAGTGAGAGAATAGAATGTGTAAAATGAGAGAGACACACTCTCTATTTATACACTAACTTGACTTGACCTTTACTCAACTAGGTCGGCCTCAACTTAACCACTTAACATAATGCTAACTAGGCCGACTCCCACTAGGGTGGTCTAATAACCCTTTGACCCACATGGCCAACCCCCAATAGGGTGGTCTAATAACCCTTTGACCCACATGACTTATATAGGGCTGACCCCAACAAGGTGGTCTAATAACCCATCAAGTATAAGTTACGACACTTACAATATAAATAACGACACTTTCGTATAGAGGAATAATAACATCTCTATAGGAATACAACCACTTCCGTATAGAGGAATAATAACATCTCTATAGGAATACAATATACATATATGTGAAATACATTCTGAAGTTACATATACATCAACACTCCATCTTAACTAAGAAGGTATTTTTCGACACAGGTCTTCTAGCACAAGTCATCTTCTCTGGATCATCATCACTGTATAATCGTCATCGAGTCATCATGATCGTCACTGCTGCTGCTATCTAAATCAATCTCTGAATCTACTCGTCATAGGAAGTTCTACAGATCCAGTCCTTTTTCATATTGGATGTAGGCTCACCACCTACAGGTCTTCATCATCTGTGCGAACGGTCTGATAGATGTGGCCTCTCAGGACTAATTTTATGTGTGGATGCAATACCGGAAAGAGTATCCCAGGAACATTTATGTGCCTAAGCACGAACGGTAAGATATCTTAGGATTGATTACATGCATCTCCTCCACAATACCTTTAAAGAGCATCCCAGGTACATTTATGTGCCGCAACACAACCGACAAGATCTCTAAAGATCATCCCAGGACTTATTACGAGCACACAGCTCAACCTCTCGGATCTCCAAGACTGATTACATGTGGATAGACAAAACCTTTAAAGAGCATCCCAGGAACATTTATGTGCCGCAGCATGATCGACAAGATCTCTAAAGAGCATCCCAGGACTAATTACGAGCACACAGCTCAACCTATCAGATCTCCAGGACTGATTACATGTCTCCGTAGTAATACCTCATCCCAGGACTGATTACGAGCACACAGCTCAACCTATCGGATATCTAACGACTGATTACATACTACATAGCAATACCGGAAAGAGTATCCCAGGAACATTTATGTGTCGTAGCACGACCGACAAGATCTCCCAGGACTGATTACATGTTATTTGCACAACCTGCCACATATCATCTTTGACCTCCAACTATCAACCTGATACTCATGATCCAACGGATCATCATTACACAAAGCATCATCCTAATGCTCATGATCACACTGATCATCATCACTGTACCATCCTGATACATATCATCTAGAGCAACATCTTGAAGCTCATCATCATGATCATCCTGATCATACAATGCACCCACATGATGCATACCAACTATCTACCTAATACATATCATCATACATGATCCTCCTGATCATACAGTGTATCCACCTGATACAAATACAAATACATGATCCACCTGATCATACCTAATACATATCAACATACATGATCTACCTGATCATACAATGTATCCACCCGATACATATACAGATACATGGTCCAAGCATCCAACATAATGCATATACAAAATACATACAAATGATCCAACTGATCATATCCAACATCAAACATGATGCGTTCATGCATATACATATAAATGATCCAACTGATCATATCTAGCATCCAACATGATGCATACATACATATACATATAAATGATCCAACTAATCATATCCAGCATCATCTTGATGCATATACAGAGCAGTAACTGGAGCATCGTCCTGATGCTCATCATCCATGATCCTCCTGATCATCACAACATCGTTCTCTTCAGATCATCTCATCGTCCATGAAGCACAACCCAGATGCACATCATCCAGCACTTACACCATCGACATGGGAGAACACATCTACCACCATTCGAGGAAGGCTCCAGCCCTTACTTTTTCACCATGGGAGAACACATCTACCACCATGTGAAAAATGGCTTTAGCCCTTACATCTACACCATGAGATAACAAATCTACCACCATGTGAGAATGGCTCAGCAATTACATCATGACCATGGGAGAACACATCAACCATGTCAGAAAAGCTCATGTGCATCTGCATCTTCCAGACTCATCACTTCCCTTTGGAAGAAACCTCGATTTGAAGTGCACCAAGCCTCTCTCTGAAGTATTCAAACTGCACTCTTGCCACACTTCCATGCTAAAAACAAATAGTGCATCATCCCCAATTTCTTCATCTCGAACTTGGTAGCAAGCTTCCGTTGCGTGTCAGCAATCAATCTATCTTCGCCTGTAATAAACAGGTCATCCATATACAAAAGTAGTATCACTGGATTTCCTTCCTCAACCTTGTAGTAAAGGTTGGAATCCACTTTACTCTTGGTAAAGTCCAAATTGGATAGAAAGCTGTCTATCCTACCATACCAAGTTCTGCACATATATGACTCCCTGTCATGTGTCTCAGAACCAAGTGGCTGCTCCATATACACTTCTTCTTCAACTACACCATTCAAGAAAGCTGTCTTGAAATCCATTGGGTGTATCTTCCACTTCATTACTGCAGCCAGAGCAAGTACTGATCTAATGGAAATGTATCTGGCTACAGGAGCAAAAGTCTCTATACTACCACCTGCAGCATGCTTGATCTTGTAGATCCTCTTGGAAGTCACTACAAACTCCCCTTCAATTCTTGGGACTACATCCCAAACATCTTCATGATTGACTGGTACTCCTCGATCATGGCATTCTTCCTAGATCCCGGGAACTTCAATATCTTCAATATTTTCAATAGATAAATTTGTTGCTGAACAAATGTTGTAGTCCTTCTTTTGTAGGTGATGGTATACGATCTTTCCTACACAACAAATTAAATTGCATGATTAGAAAACATCTTGTAGTTTTTAGAACAAATTCTTACACATAAAGAAATATGTCATATAGTCATGCAATCTTCTTAGCCAATGCTTCATTACAACATTTATCCATATCCCGTAACTTTATAGATGCCTTCCAATCTCTACCAGAACATTGTTAAGAGTGTGCACAACTCCCAACATGTCAGCAAAGAGGTTTCATTCTAGATAGGTAGCAATGGAATGTTGCATAGTGCCATAGGCCACTTACCCATGTATATTAGTAGTATATTGTTCATCAATGCAACTATTCTAATATGCATAATACACAACCTAATTCTAGGAACATTAGTATATACATTATTGAATAACATTATGTAATAAATGACAATTCAAATACTTATCTTTGTTTATTTGTTGGGTGGAGTTCCTTTGAGTCTTTGCTTCCTTGCAGGAGCTGCTGAAGTAGCTTCTTTTCTGTAGCTCCATTCTGATGTGGATTGTGAGAAGTGGTCAACTCCCTCTGAATATCTGCATCCTTGCAGAAACTACTAAAGTATGCTCCTTCTTGATCTTTGCTTACTTGAAGGAACAACTGGAGTGTGCTCCCTCTTGATCTTTGCTTCCTGGATTACCTGTCCTTGAACTTATATCCATCCTTAATCACTATACATGCTTATTAGTATCATCATTGTGTTATCCTTGAGGTCTCATACATAATCACACATTCATTAGTATAATCTTATTACTATCAAAACACAATAATCTTAAACATGTATAGTCATGATCATTTCAAACATAAATAATAAGCATTAGTATTCAAGGACTCTTATGGTTAGTCATATCATAGATTAAAGTAAGAAACATAATATGCCTACAACCATGACTATTCAAACCTATGACTTCATGAATAATCATCATCAACAACACAACAGTATAAGATCCTAACACAAGGTAGGATTCTAGCTTGGTATAGGAAAAACATACTTGGATTAGCATGCTAGCTAGTTATGTCTAACATACCCGCATAATGTCTTCTGGTTCTCTTCAGTGACTTGTGCTAGTAACCTGCATGTCTCATAAGTTAACCATTGTAGAACCAAGTTATACATACCTCGAAAGTAGATATTCTATGTGATCCATGACAATGGATGAATCTTTGTCTTCAGGTCACCATGAGCATATGTTCTTGAAGTAGAACATGATTTGACTTTCTTGGTGTACCTTTTGTGTTAGCAAACAACATAAACCTTATACAACATCACAATGCATTAGTACAATCATAAGTGTCAAAACCTTAATCAATGAATATCTTCTATTAAGGTGATACGTCAAGTCCAATAATTAATCAAGATTGTACTGTAATGATATGAAGACAAGCATATGATAAAATTAACCATGAAACATACCTGTAAGCCATACCTGTCAAGATTGCTTGTAATCTTCTTATGAAAGTCATTAGCCTCATCTCCCTCTGAGACAGGAACTTCTTCACTTATGCAGGTGACCAATCCATCTTCTTCTAGGATTAACCCAATCCACTTGATTTGCAAGAACTGGACTTGGAGCTGGATTAGGGTTTGTCAAAGAAATCCCAAAAATTCAAACTTCTGAAAGGATAGAAATATGCGCCTTGATGAGCTGATCAAGTTGGTATATTCAGAATTTGAAAACTGCAAAGTTTCACCCCTCAAAATTGCCTTTTAGATTTTTGGATTCACTGGGGAGGACCCTGAATTAGGGTTTGAGTTTCTCGGAGCTTCACCCAACCAAAAGATTTGATTCAAAGCTCTAAGCTTCTATTTTTCTGAGGATCTTTCAACCGTGGTCACAGATTTCCAAAATTCCAATTTTTGCAGAAGCCCTAATTTTCCATCTTTCCAATCAAAGTCCCGAATTGGGGTTTTATCAAACCCGGCCTTCTGCCCAACCAAAAAATCTGATCTTGGTCTCTAAATTTTGATTTTGATGAGTAGCATCCAGCTGTGGTCTCCGATTACAAAAATCCCAACTTTCTTCGAAGCCATGAATGAAGGTACTCAAAATAATTCTATTTTGACGGAAATATGTACCTGATTGTTTCTAGTGTAACTTCGAAATTTTTGATCCACAGGGTCTGAAAAGTTTTCCCGAGATAGGTCGACCTGTTATATTTTCATCTTGACAGGTATGAACTCAATTGGATTCTCTGAGAGAGAGTTATGCCAAGTGTCACAACGTGACCTGTTTATGGGATAATACAGGAGAGCGAACTTGTAAAGCGTGCCACGTGTCACTATTTCAACTTCGGCCTCTAAAAGTTTTTCTTGAGATATCCCAACCTATTATATTTCCATCTCGATAGGTCTAACCTCAATTGGATTCTCTGAGAGAGAGTTATGCCAAGTGTCGTAACGTGACCTGTTTATGGGATAATACAGGAGAGCGAACTTGTACAGTGTGCAACATGTCACTGGTTCAACTTTGGCCTCTAAAAACTTTTCTTGAGATAGTACAGTCTGTGTACTACCTGTCACTTTTTACAAAATTTCATTTGGAGCTTCCTAGCCCAAGGTATGACCTTTTTCCCAAGGTCAACTGATTTTGACTCAGATCTGGAAGAGGCAGAAACCCTATATTGTACAGATCATAAATCACAAAGTACAACGAATTAGAGGTTTTCCTTTGGACACAAGGTACATGGGGATCTGATCTTCGACCTGTAAAATTTTTAGATCCGAAAACTTCGCCAAAACGGATTTATAGAGAAATTTCTACGATGACTGGTTTTTTCTATATCAAGCCCTAGCATCGTAAGTGCAACAAGTGTCATACATGCCATATCATGCCTTCTTTCAGGCTAGCTCTGATACCATGTTAAATTTTCAAAATTTACTTCAATCTGATATAGGATCTTAAGTGAGAGAACAACATGTATAGCAAATCTATAGCATATCAATCATGGACACAATAATGCAAGCACACAAGAGACACAGAGTTTACTTGGGGAAAACCATAAAGGTGAAAAACCCCAATAACTTCCTCAGAGATAGATAGAGCAATGATACAACTAGAATACAAGAGATAGTCTTCTCCTAGCAGCAGAGCCTCCTCCTCCACAAGTGCGCCACTCTCCCAAGTGTGAGTGAGAGAATAAAATGTGTAAAATGAGAGAGACACACTCTCTATTTATACAGTAACTTGACTTGACCTTTACTCAACTAGGTCGGCCTCAACTTAACCACTTAACATAATGCTGACTGGGCCGACTCCCACTAGGGTGGTCTAATAACCCTTTGACCCACATGGCTAACCCCCAATAGGGTGGTCTAATAACCCTTTGACCCACATGACTTATACAGGGCTGACCCCAATAAGGTGGTCTAATAACCCATCAAGTATAAGTTACGACACTTACAATATAAATGATGACACTTCCGTATAGAGGAATAATAACATCTCTATAGGAATACAACCACTTCCGTATAGAGGAATAATAACATCTCTATAGGAATACAATATACATATATGTAAAATACATTTCGAAGTTACATATACATCAACAAAGAACACTTGGTTGCAGTATTTTGGGAAAACATAAGACTCCTTACTTTCATCCCACATCTTTTTAGAGTTGATACATATCAACCCACTACCACAATATTCCTTTACATTATTCCTGTCGAATGTGTCCCACCACTTGCACCTAAAAATAACACATTGGAAAGATGATAATTCCACTTGAATTATCTCTTGTATCTTTATGACATAACCCAACATCCCTCCTACCAAGTTTCGATCTCGGTGGCTAGCACGACTAGATTGGCCGAACTCGACTTCCACTCCACAGTCTTGTGTAACACGCCCATTATCAACATCCTCAGTGTGAAAATGATGTCCATAAGCCAACATAGATGAGAACGAATGCACTTGTAAGAAAAGTTAACAAATCATGATGTTATATGTCTATTAACCCAACCATTAATATATTAAACATAAATGCTATAATTCAAAGTTGCATTATAAATTTAGAAATTATGTACATAAATATTTTATTACCGATTTGTTGCACAAGATCCCAATGTTTAGTGCATACTCCTCTTCAGGAGGATAACAACCGGTTGCACCATATTTCTCTCTAACTTGGTCTACAAACCAACGGTTGGGACAGATCATTGGCATATTTTCTTTTAAATGATCTGGAAAAGGCATGCTTCTGCCATGCAACCGCTTGAATTCTTTGATGTCAATGTCTCATTTCCTCCTATTCTCTTCATATAATGCAACCCATGACTGTTTTTCCTCTGCGTTGTAAAGAATGAATTTATTGATTGCATCAATTTCTGAATTTGCTGTTGTATTCATGGAAACAAAACGACATTCAGTGTATGGGATCAAATATAGATTTTGACATTTGTTGTGAATATAAGTTACCATGTGTAAAATTGAAGATCGAAAGATAAGTTATTTACTCTTTATCATGAGCCTTTTTCCATTCATTTCCAGTACCTCCCCTTCCCTTCTGTCCTCATCATGTTCATCATCCGAAATCACTGCACCTGGTGTGCCATCGATTTGCTTGATGTACTCACTAGCATAATAGAATGACTCATATACTATGTACCCCTCTACAATAGACCCCTCGGGTTTTTCCCTTTTTCGAACAAATCCCTTCACTTTTTCATGAATCTCTCTAAGAAGAACATCTAGCGACAGGAGACCACCCTAACTAATTAAACCACATCGACTAGGTGAATCAGAAGATGAACCTGCAAGTCCATGAAACTCGACAGAAACTCCTTCTCAAACATATAAACAATATCATCTATATCTTCACATCACCGTGTAATGCTATCGATGTAAATCTCCTTTGATGTGATCCACTGTACAAATGTAGATAGTGTAGATATGGCATGTTGTAGGTTTTCGGGAAAGTCATGGTTCACACACCTGTAAAATTAGTCACATCAGATCTATTGAACAAGTAAATCAATCACAATGATGTAAAACAAATTGGAGTAAAAACTGTGCAAGAGAGATGCATCAGTGCTCTATAATCCGGAATGGTAGAATTACAATACAATACTATCACAATTAGTGAGCAATTCAAATTAGCCAAGGAGGTCATTCGAATATACTGCATGGCATATATTGGTTCCAACTAGGAGTCCTCATCATCAATCAGTGGTGGTCATCAATGCACAAGTCACTATTAGACAGGTGTCAAACTGAGTCTAACTGAGTGTAATAAGTGTAACTAATGGTAAGTGGCACTAATCTAGGGATGGAGGCTCAGTGGAGGGTGCATGAGGAGTTAACTGGACTTAGAATAGGTAGTAAAGGCTCATCGGAGTTCAATTGGAGTGGTAACAACAGTTAGGAGTCAGTGTAGCCACAAATCAAGGAAAGACAACTAACTAACTGAAGTGAAATTGACTGGTAGGTGAGAAAAGGCGCCTTTCTACAGTGGAAAGTGAGAAGTGGATGCCTCCTTGGCTAGGAGGGCTAAATATGAGTGGAAAGTGGCTCCCGAGTGCTGGAAGACTAGGGACTAGGTGCTGGAGGCATCATACTGGTGATTGGGTAGCATGCGGGTGCATGCATGCAAAGTACATACTGAATGATGATATATCCTAACACCCCTCCTCAAGCTATACTATGATGTAAAAAATAAAATGTAGGGCCCTGGTTACTGAGACCAAAGGTCACCCCAATATAATAATCCAAAAAATGCTGAAAATAAGCTAAGTGAGGAAAGAGGGAAAACCCAGTGGGAAGAAAGGCCCCCCTCAAGCTAAACATAAAAATGGATCTAATCTGTCTCCACCATGTTGGAACTCACCCCCAACAGTGAATGGAGGTAAGAGAACTTCTTCTCAGTGAAGCTCTTGGTGAAGATGTCTGCAATTTGTTTATCGGTAGGGAAATATTGCAGAATGATAGTGTGATCATGCACCAACTCTCGAATGTAGTGCATATGAATCTCAATGTGCTTGGTCCTCTACCACTAAACTGGATCGGTGGAGATATAATAGCACTTTGATTGTCACAAAATAGGACAGTCGAAGTAGTGCTACCAAAATCAAACTCGGAAAGAATACCTTGCAACCAAACTGCCTGAATGCAGGCATTGACTGCCCCTCGATACTTTGCCTCTGCTGAAAAAAGTGCAATGGATGCCTATTTTTTGCTTGACCAACAAATAGGGCCATGGCCAATCATGAAAACATATCTCGAAGTGGACTTCCGATCTATGCTATCACCTGCCCTATCTGAATCAGTAAAACCAATGAAATCTAGCTCACAATCTGCAACATAATGTATGCCAAAATGTCTCGTACCTTGCACATATTGCAAGATCCGCTTGGTTTCCCACCAATGAAGCTCATGGGGCTGCTGCATATACCTTGATACAACACTCACGACATATGAAATATCAGGCCTTGAGTGTGTCAAATAAAATAGTGAACCAATCAACTGTCGATACATAGTGCAATCTGCAAGTGGGGTGGAATTTCCTTCTTCAAGACTGATTCCTAAGAGGAATGGAAATGGAGCAGCCTTACATTCTGCCATATTAAACTTTGATAGCAGGTCTTTAGCATAATTTTGCTGAGATAATGTGATCCCATCAAAGTTTTGAGCTATCTCCAAGCCCAAATTGCTCATATCGAAAGCTATATTTAAAACGGTTTTCAGCTTGTTAATTGTAAGGAGAGTGCTACCAGTAATGAGAAGATCATCAACATATAAAACAACAATCAGAAAATTACCTTTAACTTGCTGTAGGTACACATTCGGATCAGATTTGCATCTTTTGAAATTCTGAGAAAGAAGGAAGGAGTCCATCTTTGCGTACCAAGCTCTTGGGGTCTGTTTCAATTCATACAAAGATTTCTTCAACCTGCAAACTAATGATGAATTTGATATGTATCCTTCTGGTTGCTTCATATATACTTATTCATCAAGTTCTCCATATAAAAAAACACTCTTCACATCCATATGGTGCACTTCCTAGTGCTTGGATGCGGAAATGGCCAAAACTAGGCGGATGGAATCCATCTTTGCAACCAGTGCAAAGGTCTTAGTGTAGTCCACACCTTGGACTTGGGAGAAACCTTTTTCCACCAAAATAGCTTTATATTTGCTGATAGATCCATTAGTAGCAACTTTCGTGTGGTAGATACACTTGCATTGAACTAATTTTCTTTCGAGGTGGAAGAGAAACTAGCTCCCATGTATTGTTCTTTTGAAGAGAACTGTACTTTTCATCCATGGCGGTTTTCCATTGTGGATCTCGGTGGGCATGATAGTATGATTTGGGATCTGAACCAATCATCAAATAAAATTTCTCAGATAATAATGGATCATAAAATGAAAGATCCATACCTTCTCTTTGATAGTTTGCTCTTGTTCTCCTTGGATCAACAGGATTTCCAATGTTTGGAGCAGCAGAATGTAGAGTGTTTTGGGCCCACTTTGGTAATTGAGGAGGATCATTGTGGTCTGATTCCGAACCTGATATGTCATGGCCATCAAAGTATGATAAAATATCATAGATATCAGATCCAATGCTTTCTTCACATTCTCTCAAATCTTCATCTTGTGGAGGCTGCGGATCAACAGTGTTTTCCTCGACTAGTTTCAGATCTGACAGCGGTTCTTCAAACTTCACACTTCGCTCTATGAATATCTTTTTGGATATGATATTCATGAGTTTATATTCTTTTGATTCTTCCCCATATCCTATTAGGACACATTCAATACTTTGTGGATCCAAATCTTTTCTCTTATCAGAAGGAATTCTAGCCCATGCAATGGAGCCAAAAACCCTCAAATTGGACACATCCGGTTTGCGACCAAAGAATGCTTCAAAAGGAGTTTTACCTTTCATGGATGAATGTGGAACTTGGTTCTAAATGTATGCAGCAACATTAATGGATTTATCCCAAATATTTGCATCCAAACCTTTTGACTCAAGCATGTAGGTAGCCATCTCTTTCAGTGACTGATTCTTCCTTTCCGCTAGATCGTTCTGCTGGGGTGTGTAGGGAACTGTATGTTGGATCTAAATTCGGCTTTCAGCACAAAGTTGCAGAAAATCAGTCTTGATATATTCTCTACCATTATCAAATCTAAGAGATCTGATCTTGCTCTTAGTGGCGGTCTCAACAGACGCCTTAAAATCCTTGAATTTTCCAAGCACTTCTGACTTGTTTTTGAGAAAAAATACCCAAGTAAAGCGGGAGAAGTAATCGATGAATGTCAAAACATACCTTGAACCATTAATGGACATATTTGGCAGTGGACCACTGATATCATAATGTATGAGGCCCAAAATAGTAGAAGCTTTGCTAGCTTTGACGTGGTCGAACTTGTGCTCGGGGTGCTTCCCAACAATGCAACCTGGGCAAATTCCCTTCGAGGAACAAAGTTGCTAAAGACCATCAACCATGGATTTCTGTTGTAAAAGCGGAAAATAATTGTAATTAAGGTGTCCAAACCTTTCATTCCAAATCCTACTAACCTCTTTTCCATGAGTGAGGAGAGCAGTGGGCTTTTCAAGCGGCACAAAGTGACAAAACTCATAGTATTTTGCAATGTGGTTTGCCTTTCCGACTGCAATAAGTCTTCGACTTTCTATATCAGAAATTTAAACTTTATTAGGGATAAATGTCACTTGCTTTGGTTCACCGGTGTGTGTCATTTGATACACAAAAGGTAGATTTGAAGCCAAGGAAGGCACATAAAGAACATTCTGAAAACTTCCATGCTCTAAATGGATGGTACCTTTACCCTTTGAAGAAATTTTTGAGTCATCTCCTAAGTGGATGGGGATGGAGCTACTTGGATAAAATGAAGAGAATGAGTCAATATTTGAAGCCATATGATTCGAGGTACTAGAATATATCAGTAGAGTGGTGGGTTTCGAAACAATTGCCATGAGTGCTTGACCTCTTTCATGATCATCATTTCTATCCTTCTTTCGTGCACCGTCGGGAAGACATATGTTGTTCTTTTCCAAAAGGAGGGACATTTGATCTATTTTTTTCTTCGTGCATGAACTTTCAGGATGAAATCCACAGTTGCAATATGAACACTTAGATTTTTCTTTATCCTCTTTACCCTTTTGCTTGTTCCTTGAACCGGATGGTGCATCCGATTGCTTGCCTTTCTATCTTTGCTTGTTTGGTTCGAATTTGGGCTTCTCGTTCTTTTTCTTCCCTTTTCCATTCGAATTCTTGGATCCTTGAAAAAATAGGGATGAATCTTTGGAGCTTATGGACCCCATTTGAATCAACTTGTCATGCTCTTTGGTAACAAATTCAATGAAGGCATTCAAGGTAGGCATCTTCCAATTCGAGGTAGTTAGCTGACCGGAATTGAAAGTAGAGACAAATACCAAGAAATATTTACCAAGCTTTGAAAGAATGGAGAGGATCAATTGCTTATCCTCTTTCACAACACCACTGTTCTTCAACTGCAATGCCAAGTTCTTGAATCTTGTGAAAAACTCATTGATGGTCTCGAAATTCTCAGGACTAAGAGCAATCAATTCATTTTCCAATTGAAAGGCTCTAAGCTCGTCCTGCTTGCAAAAATGTTTGTCAAGTTGCTCCCATATTGATTTTGGAGACTTCAATCCCTCGAGATGGAAATGAAGATCCTTGGAGATGGAGAGGCAAAGAAGACCATAAGCTTCATCAAGCTTATTGAAGTATTTTGATTTTTCAATGAGAGTGTTTGGCTCCAATTCGAGGCCCATGGTGACTCTATAGAACCCTTTTGAGGGCAATATTATCTCCATGTCATATTTCCAATCAAAATAATTGAAAGGAGTTAGCATAGGCTTTGAAGAAGTGGAATCCATCACTGAAAATGAGTGCAATTGATGAAGGAGAACCTGCAAATCACAAGGTAGCGAATGCACTTGATGGAGAATATTATCCTGCAAATCACAATCAAAACAAGAGCAATAAGGTTGAACAATCCACCCTTTTAGAGTTGCATCACACCTGGGATTGGAGATCAAGCAAGCTTGAATGGATCCAATGTATCAAATCCAGGAATTATGTGGAAAAATCAAGCTTCTAGAGTGGATTGGAGTGTATTTTCTGCTTTGCATGCACATGAGCGAATGCACATGAGATCTTTCATGCCAAAACTTGAGTAATTTTGAGAAAATTCACTCAAATATTCATGTAGAACACCTTTAGGAGAGAGATCTTGTCCCTGCAATGGCTCTGATACCATGTAAAATTAGTCACAACAAATCTATTGAACAAGTAAATCAATCACAATGATGTAAAACAAATTGGAGTAAAAACTGTGCAAGAGAGATGCATTAGTGCTCTATAATCCAGAATGGTAGAATTACAACACAATACTGTCACAATAAGTGAGAAATTCGAATTATCCAAGGAGGTCATTCGAATATACTACATGGCATAGCTTGGCTCCAACTAGGAGTCCTCATCATCAATCAGTGGTGGTCATCAATGCATAGGTCACTATCAGACAGGTGTCAAACTGAGTCTAACTGAGTCTAATAAGTGTAACTGATGGTAAGTGGCACTAATATAGGGATGGAGGCTCAGTGGAGGGCACATGAGGAGTTAACTGGGATTAGAATAGGTAGTCAAGGCTCATTGGAGGTCAATCGAAGTGGTAACAACAGTTAGGAGTCAGTCTAGCCTCAAATCAAGGAAAGACAACTAACTAACTGAAGTGAAATTGACTGGTAGGTGAGAAAAGGCGCCCTTCTGCAGTGGAAGGTGAGGAGTGGGAGCCTCCCTGGCTAGGAGGGCTAAATCTGAGTGGAAAGTGGCTCCCAAGTGCTGGAAGACTAGGGACCAGGTGTTGTAGGCATCATACTGGTGACTGGGCAACATGCGGGTGCATGCATGCAAAGTACATACTGAATAATGAGATATCCTAACAACATCCACGCACGAACAACGAATATGACACTACAGATCAAACAGAAAAGGTTAAGTGCATTTTAACTTTTGTGGAAAAAGATATGGATAAATAATAATAACAATTTTTTTGCATTATATGTACCCTTAGAAGGTTGATATGGTCATGTGATTTCAAACCCAACAACTTTTCATCTAACGTACTGAATTAGCACCATAGAGTAGACCCATAAAAAGAAGGTGCCTTCATGCCGAATATAAATTCTTTTTCCAAACTAAGATCATGTTTCTTCAAAATCCATGGGACATCGCCTTTTTTAAATGAAAAAGGGGGGCCATCCTCTCCTCTATTTTCTTGTCTTGGCTAATGCTGCTTTTTAGTATTTGAAGCAATAAGGTCTTTCCTAACTTTCATCTTGTCACTTTTTTTGGATGATATGTGATGCCACAAAGAAGATGAAACATTTTTAAATATATGCATGGGATATATTGCTAATATGTGATCTCATTAAATATTGATTTCCTTTCCATCCCTGTGGGTATTTTATCAACATAGGTGTCAAATAAATCAGGATCACAGGTTCCACATTTGAATCGAACATCTCTATGTATTCCTTCTCCTTCTCTCTGTCATATTCCCTAATCTAGTCAGTTAGTGTCATTGTTTCAAGCCTTCGTGGTCTCTCTCATTTACCATTAAAAGCAGATTTTGCTCTTCTATAAGAGTGGTTTTATGGGAGGAATACCCTAGAGAATTCGTACATTGACTTTCATAGGTATTTGGACCTCCTAGCCTTCCTAGAAGGTCCACAACATTTACATCCATAATAATCTTTTGTTACAAGACCTACAATGTTATAGTAAAGAGATTACGTTAGTGTTGAGGATGAAGATAGTCACACCGAATTAAATATGTCAAAAATTATTGCTTTGAATATAAAAACAAATAAAACACCTTATTTACCTAAACAAACTCCTAACCTTGGATAGTCATGTGTGGTGTACGCACATATGCCATATAGTGTAAAACTCCTATGTGATGGGATGGGTATCAACACATCATATACTTGTATCCCTTCCCATAATTCCTTGAATTCCTTGAATTCATCAATCAATGATTGTAGGTAAACATCCATATTCTTCACTTGTCTTTTACTAGGGACTATAAGAGCCAGCATAAGATTTTCATTCTTCACGGAAAACCATGTAGGGGTGTTTTATTGATCACTACTATAGGAAAAATAGTATAGATGTTGTTTGGTTGGGAATATGGGTTGACTCCATCAATGGCTATGCTCAATCATAGGATACATATTTTATCCTTGAATTTATCAGTCCATGTATCCTCTATATGATTCATGGCTATTGAATCTGTTGGGATTCACATAACTCCTTCCTCACTTCGGTTCGATGCATGCCATCACTACAACATAGCTAATTCTTTGGAATGAAAGAGCCTTTGAATCCTTGGGATTATAGGCATGTGCCTCAATATCTTATGAGGAGAACCATGTGCTTTAGACTTGTTATTCGATTCTTTGTATCTGCCATTCCACATTTTGGACATATCGCTTTGTCTTCATATTCGCCTCTATATAGAATACAATCAGAGTACATGATAATATATGTATTCTACACCCAACATTTTCAACATTTGTTTTTCCCCCGCGTAGCTTCCGAGAAAGACATTATCATTAGGAAGTACCTTATCTTTGAATAACCTACAGTTAGTGGGAAATACAAATGTACAATGTCATTTAATGTTCATAAAATCAACCGTTTTCAATGATGATTGTGTCACGAGATTACTTAGAATATAATGTAGTTGATAATCAGTTACCTCAACATTGCCGAGAAACATGCGTCTGACGTGCTATACTTTGCTTTCAAGTTGTATAGTAACATTGTTGTCCCCAATTGTGTATACTTTGGCCGACCAGATCCAAATAGAGGTGTGGTGGAAGCCGATTTAAGGATTTCAAAGAAGGCTTCAGTAATATGAGCATCATCCCCTAGCTCATTGTCCTAGAATGTATGGAACAACATTGCATCCATGGCACTCCTTTGTCGTAATAAATCGTCCATAGCAACCTCTACTTCATTGCCTCCATTGCCAACATGTGAAGAACTACTATCACTATAGGCATTCCTAATTGGTGAGGATGGATGCAGTGGAAATTGAATAGGTGGTTGATTCAACCATGCTTGGTATGCTTTCTATCCAAGTTGTGGTCTTTTTTCAGCCTTCGCTCGATTTGACATTGTATTGGGGTGCAGCAGAAGATGGTAGGCAGGTCGCTCATCATCAAAATCTTGATTTCAAAAATATTGAACATTACATCAATGATGTTAGTAAGCACAATGAAATTGGTTTGATCTCCCATTATAGAAAATAATTATTACATAAGCACGAGAATCACTTCCAATAGAAAATGTTAAGCTGCAAACAATTTATAAAGCAGACATTCAGATTGAGCAATAAATTATCATCAATTCCACATTAAATATGAAAATTTAAAATTGAGCAGCACATTTTCAAATTGAATTTATAAAACATAATTTCAAAGTAAGCAATACATTAATATATATCCATTGAAAATCAACAAATACAATTTATCAATGTTTTTTTGTCTTACGCCCCAAGGGAATGTCTAAAGGTAATCCCAATGCAAGGTATCTCTGAAGAGCAGTTGGTGCTCTATTGAAGTTGTAGTTTATTAACAACTCGTCACCAGGACACAAACTACGTATTGCATGTACAACACAAAATATGGACGCTTTCCTTTTCATAAAGAACTCCTGGTAATTGAAGTGTTCCTCAAATGAACAATTTGGAGAAAACAAAGAGCACCTAGAACTATTTATGAACCCTACAATGTTCCCATGAGTGCGTGGATGACCATCTATATACAATAGGTTCTTCTTGTTAAAGTTTCCATAAACATAACCATTCATGCACATACCATACATGGAAATGTTGTGCTTGTATTTAACAATATTCAAGTAATCAGACCGACAATAGATAGGACCTACAAATGGCATAAGTGCTACTGACTGTTTGGGAGGAACAAGTACATGTGAAAGGATAAACAACCCAAGATTTGTAGCATCTATATTAGACTTGGTAATCATAAAACGATTACTGCAAAAGGAGAATTTGGTTCCAACATTAGGCACAGGTAGAGAGGACATCCAAGCACCATATAAAGTGTGGTTGTAAGAAGTTTGATATTTACTTTGCAAATTCATAGGAAGGGATAAATCATCACTACCCTCCAAGAATTGGACAGACATCAGTGTGTACTTGGATAGTTTTTCTCTCAACTCATGCAAGTTTTTGGATCTTCTAGTAGAGATGGGTTGGGTGGCATTCATATCATACTTTGGATCACCAGAAATTTCAGATGACTGGACATAAGATGAGGGGTTCATCAATTTAGGATGAGACATAGTTTTTTTGGCTTCCATTTTTTTTTTAAATGAGCATAGGAAAGTGTTCCTGCTTGTCTTTTCTATATCACCTATTGGTTTTTTTACTGTAGTATGGATATTAGACCATCGACATTAGGTAATATATCATTGGTGTAATAGGTGAGTGTGACATGTCGAGGGTTCTCCTTCAACCCTGGACATTTTGAACAACCACAAATTACTGGGGTGTCATAAAAAGAGTTCCAACTCACAACGAATTACCATCAATGAAATATGATGGCAGCTTGAAGATGGCATATTACAATTGGCAGGGTAAAGTGGTTTCCCATTTTCCTCCATGAACTACTTGTAGTATCTTGCTCCTGATAAGAGCTTATGACGTTTTGAAACTGGTGGAATGTATTATGCATTTGAACTCGAATCCGAATCGTGATCCTACAATATAGAATAAATCAATATTCAGATTCACATGGATAAGTAACATAAATTCAAATAAGTAGTCAAAAAAAAAAAACCTGAACTTATTGGGGATGGAATGGGATAACTTGTCAAACTTTGAACAATATGGTATGAGATTGAATCTGAAGAATTGGCTATTTGATACTACACATTTTTCTTCCTGTATTTGAGCCAAATCAACAATCAACCTATATATACTATGAAATATTGTAATTGGTGTGGTTAAATAGTAAAAGGACATTTGGTATGAATATATAATTTTAAGTGGACACATAAAAACAAAGAATTTACAAAATAAATTGGTGCGTTTATTCATAAATAAATGCACCGGTGTGCTATCATAAACCAAATGCATTGGTGTATAATGAATGTAAACACACCATTAAAGAATATCCGTGAAAGCCCCCATGTTGGAAAATATCTGCATTTATACATGCATTTTCAGAAAATAATTCATTCTGGTGTATTTAATACATTTAAGTGCATCGGTGCGTCCTAAAATTACACAAACTGTCGTATGGGTTTTTAAATTATTTGAACGACAGTGCGTTTTATTTATGTACGCACTAGTGCGACTTGACAACAAGAAAACTAAAAATGCCAAAAACCAAACTTTTAAAAATTGCACAAACCCTTTTTTCCCTAAATTAAAAAAAATGGAGGAAATTTTAAGTTCAAAAAATAAATCTAAATAGTGTTTAAAAGCCAAATACCTAAACATTAACTCATTGTTTTGCCAAAATTTTCAAGGGAGAGTTATGGAAGAGAGACTTACGTAGAAGTATTTTGGAGCAACTAGAAGGAGTTCCGAAGGTTGAAATTTCTTAGGTATGGTGAATCAAAACAAACTTGCATGATAGAAATTTCAAGCATGTAAGTATTACTATAGATCTTATAACTTATTTAGAGTTTAACTAGATTTAGAAAAAAAAAACTCCATACGTACCTTCAATGTTTCAACCATTATTTTCTCACTGCTTCTTTTCATTTTATGTGGCTGCAAAATTCTTCATTAGGGTTTAAATCCCTCTATTGTTATACATAATTATGATTTCACCTTTCATGGATTTTGGATTTACTGATCTTGTGATTATATATATAAAACGTAGGGTGATATGGGTCCACTTTCATGGTCGAAACCGTAACCATGTCGACCCTGTCAAGTTTTGTTTTTTATTTATTAGAAAATGCATGCGTCAAAATTAGTGTGTTTGTATTACCGAAACGCACTGGTGTGTCCATCGACATAATGCATCAGGCATGACCCGCATCGCATAATTTCTAATTATTTTATAAAAACACAAAATTTGTTTTCCGTGTCTCACTTCTTTGTTCTTGGTGCGTCACTTTTACTATAACACACCATATATGACATGCGTCGCGTCGTTTTTTTATTATTTTACAAAAATGAAAAAGTCAATTTTTGTACCTCGATTATTTGTTCTTGGTGCGACCTATTTACTTTAATGCACCAGTGCGGTGTTGTTACTAACAGACATGGCGTGTCAGGTATACAAGTGCACCAAATTCAGATTTATTCTTTTTAATATATTTTTGTCATATTTTGAAGGTATGTAATTTGGTTGTATAATATATTGATAGCTTTTGTATTTAATGGTACATGTTGTTTATTAATAGAAAATGCATGCTTTGAGTTCAATGAACAACTTTAATCAACATGATGGGAGGACATCAATAATTATGAAGAAGGAAAGTGCTTTTAATTAATTTATGTATTTAAATGATTTTTTTTGAATTATTTGTAACGTTAACTAATATGTATTGGTTAATGTGGGACATGCAGATCCAAAAAATGAGGAAGCTCGAGAAGATTTTTGCCAAACTAAGTCCAAAAGAGTGTAAAACGTTGATGGAAAAGTTGCAGAGAGATGAATTAGGTGAATAAAAAATAAGTCAATATGAATTATTTATTAAAATTTGACTAATAATCTACTTAAGAATATTCACTAATATGTTTCAAATAACGTAATTCACATATGATGAATGTTATGCAGGGACTGATAGCAATAGAAGTCAATGTCATCATAAGAATTTTTTTTTTATGGAAGATGCAAATGATTATCAATTGGTCCTTAGCTCATCTGGAATAGTGTTGGAAGTTAATAGAAGGGGAAAATAATTTTATAATACCATGATGGATTTAGTGGAAAGAACATACATATGTAATTTTCACTTACAATACAGAAACCAATCAAATGATTCAAAGAATTAGGTCATATGTAAACTACAAGAGGCGTTCCTAGAGTAATGGTCATTGAGACCTATCAGGATTGCAATAACAAAAACATACAACAACAAAAATGAATCATTCAAAAGGCAATTTTCCTAAACATGTCTATGTAGAATATGTATCTAAAACTATTACAAAGCATTATTCATTCAATAATTTCAATTCTATCATATTTATTTTTCATATCAACAGAGAAATAGTTTAACAACATTTTACATTTTCAGGAAGATTATGAGAATCCCAAAGGATGAACGAGGTGATATGTGAAATTTGATAATAGGGATGTCCAATAAAGTGTACAAGGAAATGGTCAAGGAAATGGACATAATTGCATCGCAGGAAGACCCATCTCAACAACAACGTGCTTCAAATGTATGAAATCATTCGTTTTTAGGTTTATGTTATACATTTCATTAATTAATTCGACATTAAATATTACTTTTCAATTGTTTTGTTCCAGAAAAGAAAGGAAAATGGAACCCACTCAGCACACAAGATAGGACGATAAGGAAAAAAAGGGTTGATAGCAAAGTTGGTGAGTATTTTCGATTTCGTTGTAAGAAATAAATATTTCGTAGTGGTTGTGATTGATATATTTAAATTTTTTTAATTTCTTGGCGCAAGTCAAATCATGCTTCGGCTTCTTGCTTAACAATACACATGACGCTCACGCAGACTTGGTGTAAACAGGATGCCAGAAGCTGGCTTCTATTACTTCAATCAAATTAACGGTTACAATGCGAAATGTAAAAAAATGTAAACAACTAACTAGTCGCCTTATCCTGATACGATATACAGAAGTAAATGTGTGTTTTCTCTATGTGTGACCCTATCCTCCTCTCAGTCTTCCATTGAATGCTAGAACGAATGAGGAATGAGTGGCGAACGATTCCTCCTTTGTGCCTGCGCATTGGTCTTCTACCCTGCTGCTGCTCTGCTGCTCATCCCGAGGTCCACTGTGTTCCTCGAGACACTCTTCCTTTGTCCTCCGAATCCTTCAGATCCCGCAAACCTTCATTTGTCAGTGCCCCTTGGCCTTGATGCACAACCTCTACCTATGGTGACATCTGTCCTAATCCCAACCATCTTCTTATATGCTTGTTGTTGTTGCAACCTAATCCCCAATTGTTTCTAAAAAAATTGTGCTACCCCTCCTTCTGTTTTAAATAGGTTTTGAGTTCAATTCATCCTAGAAGACTCCCACCCTCAGACTTAGATTTTTTCGTAAGGATCAAGTAAAGAAGGCCAAATTTTACTAAGTAAAACTTAGCTTTTCGAGCTGAAACGGTCGCATCAACTCACCTTTTAGAGCTGACATGGTTAGAGCAGAAAACTTGCTTTTGGAGAATTCCTTGTTTTGGAGACACTCGTCTAGTCGATCCGACGCATTCGAAGCGACTTGGCAAGTGTAGTCGAAATGGTCAGAGCTTCGTTAAGTTCGCACCGATAGAACACACTCAAAGGTTTTTTGCGCATCTAGTCGGAAGAAAATAAAGAGCCGCGCCGACCGTTTCGGTGATAAAGCCTCAATCATGCTGAAATGGTTCAGCGGATTTATCCCAGTCACACCGATGGATGCTCGGAAAAAATTGCTAAGGGGCGTGATATGTTTCGAATCAACTCGGCCAGTTCAACCGAACTATCGCCACCGAAACATAAAAAACTCACCAACAAAGAGAAAAGAAAGTGAGCGCTGACGCAAGATTACAAAGGCAAGCTCGAGAAGGAACTCTGAGTTTTTGGCTAAACTCATAAAAGGTTTCCGAAACAGTCGCAATAGGAATATGAAGCTCTCAAAATGACACGGATGAAACTCATGAAGTGATGTCGAAATCCGTCATCAGCACAATTTTGAGAACACTGTTGACGTGTTTCGTGGCAACTGAGCAAGTCATGCCAAAATGGTCGGTGATGAAGTTTTAAAGGAAACGACACATAATGGTCTTTTGACGCCGAAACAGGGTTTGGTCATAAATGAACCCACCAATCCCCACTACCTTCGCATTAATGACCTCAACAACTCCGCATTAATAACTAGGTTTTTCATTTTATTATTTATAGGGAAAAGTCATTTTTTGTTTAGCATTGCCAAAAACGTCGTTCTCAAGGTTTTTTGCCTACACCAATATCTGGATGCCAAAATGCCATTTAGCTTATTCTCATGACCATACCAATACTGATAGGCAGGCCACGGCCCTTCCTTAGTGGTTGTTTTCATTGTTGACATTTTCATTTAGTTTTTGCATAGGTTTTGGTGTTTTGTTTTCGCTATTTGCGTTTAGTAGTTAAAATCTTGTTCATTTCCGGTTGGGAATCTTTTAGTCACAGAACTTGTGTCAGATAACTATATCAACCCAGGGATGCCGATTTCACCTTGTCCAGTCTTCGTTAAGACATTTCTTTAAGTTTTAATGCAAAACCCAGCAGATTGTGGTGGTCATTTGCCACGGTTTAGACCTCTTAGGATAATTTTGGATGGCTTGCTTTGGTACTGTCGAGCCCTCAGTAAGAACATAGTTGGACTCATATGTAGCATTCTCCCCACATACTTTAACCCTACTTCACCTCGAGTGGAGAATATTCTTAAATACGAAGTTAAACAGTTCGGTTTTAGAGTGGATTTTTGCTTTCAGACATTATTGGTGTTTCCCTTTGATGCATATGGAGTTTGGTTTTACGCACACAATTTTCGGACAGGATTGGAACTTAAACTTTTGTCGACTAACCCCAAAGTTTGTTTCAGAAGCTTTAGAATCAACCAAAATTTATGAAAAAACCTTTAAGATGAGCATCCTTAGTTTTCTCTCATAATTGTATCTGAGTCTTTCACATACCATTGTGGGTTTAAGCTAAGAAAGCATCAGTAGCTTTTACCAAACTACATGGAAGTTATGATTCTCTCAACTTAACCTATTTTTAGTAGATTGAAAGAAAATTGCTTTAAAAACTTCTGTTTAAGTTACTTATACCATGTTTCTTCTTTTTTGTTTAGGATTTGAAAATGACTAAGAAGGGTGCCAAGAAGAAATATAAGGTAATCAAAACAGATTTGGACGTGGAGATTGTATTAGACACCAAGATAGAAACCATGTATGAAGATACAAAAGCAGTAACAAGAGTTGTCCTAGAATTCAAATGGGGGGAATTGTACCAGATGATCTGGGACCAGGATATCCCTGATGTAGCTCTCGAAGAAATGATCTTGTATCAAAATATCAAGAGATAAAGAATCACCAAAGCGGCTACACGTCCACAAATTTTTCCCTGCTCAGAGGTCATTGGATGGATCCTGCCACAAGCTGATTTCACATCAAGAATCATTTCTGACGCCAAAGGGGAAGCATTTTCCTCATTCCATCCAACTCATATAGCATCAGCATACAATTTACCGCCATCCAAGGTCATGTTAACTGAAGATTGGATCAAAGGTATAAACATGGACCACTTCGAATATGCTAAGAAAATGATAGTATCAGGAAAGCAACTGAGACAGAAAGCGACCAGAGAATATGAGTGTCAAAGCTTGAGGACCCCTTTTAGAATTATAGCTCTGATGCTAAGCCTAATTTTCGGCAAGGAAGATGGGACTATCTACAAGCTAAATTGGGTACCTCTGATTTATTACATAGTCTTCATGACACAGTTTTTAATTGGGCAGACATCATCTCAGACAACCTGTCATCCTCAATAGAAGCTGCATAGGGAGGTTTAACCCTACCATCCTCAATAGAAGCTGCACAGGGAGGTTTAACCCAGAAGAAGGAAGAATTCTACATGTCTTCATACCTCATAGATTGCATATTATCTAGGCACCCATTTCCTCAGTTAGGGTGCATCTAGAATAGGGATGAGTCTTTGATCTACATGTCTTATCAGACCATGTGGGCCCACAAATATGCAAGTCATTATAAGCTCATATGTGAAGAGTTCATCATGCCTCTCTAATGGTTATTTTTTCATGAAGAACCAAACTGCTTGTCTGAAAATGCAATGACAGTCATAAATTAATACGGGGACTACTACTTCTCATAGGAGGGCACGTACATCAGGATGTTTGGAGGTTCTCAAGCTCCATCCCTTTTTCCCAAATATGCGACTGATTTTGTGGTCCACAAGGAAGCAGTAAGGAAAGTTTTCATTAATGGAATTGGCAAGTTCCTGCATAATCATAAGAAAGCTTCATTCCCACCTTTTCCTTTCTGTATTGGGGCATACAATTTATCTAAGGTTAATACTATCGAAGCTTTCGTTCAATATTTAGGAGCATTTCATTTTGGCGAAAAGAGTTTTGTGAGAAATGATAGCCAAGGTAGGGTTGCCGAGCATTGTGCATCGATCAAAATGCATTATGAATATACCAATCACTTTGAAAAGGATGAAGAGGTGTATCAGATGGAAAGCAACATGACCAAGCTAAACAAACGATTTCATCCCAAGAGAAGGGGTAGTTCCAGTACTGCTGCCAACGCTGCCAAGCAGGTAGAATTACAAAGGCAACGAGAAGAAGCCACAAGAATTCAGTTAGTAGAGGCAGAAAAGAGGCTAAAGGAAGAAGCTGAGAGAATGTAGAGGGAGGAAGCTGAGAGGTTGCGAAAAGAGGATGAAGAAGTAAAATAAAGAGAAGAAAGAGAAGCGGCACAACAACAAAAGAAAAATGAAGAAGAAGAAAATTCCAAGGAAGCTGTCGAAAAGGGAATCCCGAGTGTGCAAAATATGGACATAGACCCGCCTGAGGTGTCTAGTGTAACCCTCATCGGAGGACACCTCCCATTTGCTGAGCTCAGACTCACCACATTCACTCCATCAAAGAAACATATTGTGGCCAAATTGGACACTATAATTTTTTATCAAAAAAGGAATACCATCATGAGGAGAACAGAAAAGAGTCTGAAAATGGGCGCCCAACCCAATGCCATTACTGTTCAGGAAAACACAATCATGGAGGGTACCCACAAGGACCCTAAGTACATGGGATATGTCAACATAGATGTTGCACAAGCAAGTGCATATAATGTTGACAAATTGTTAAACGACGTGGAGCGAAATAGAGAGAAGATGCTCAAATTGAAAGATAATTTGGTGAAAGTGGGAGGAGAAGGGATAGAACTGAAAAGGAAACATGACGTCGTTCTATCTGAGAAGGAAAGGTTACTGAATGAATACCATAATTTGGACGCAGAAAAGGAGGCATTAACTGTGCAGTTAATGATTATGGAAGGGGAAGGAGTGACTTTGAAGCTCGAATCACTCAATTAGAGTCAAGAGAGTCAGTCGCAAACCAACAGGTCAAAGAATTGAAATCTCGGGTGGAAGAGTTAGTTAAAGAGAAGGAATATTTCGCAGAGCAAATGGAGTTGACAGATAAGAGAAAGCAAGATATAACTCCATTTTTGGATCAAGCTTGCAAGATTCAGGAATGAATATATCACTCTCAAGAAATTCTCACAGATGAAATCTACAAGATGAAGCTGTTGATGGTGAGAATGAAGGTGATAGCTACAGAGTCATTAGCATTCAGGAAAATGATATTGGATATTGCAGATAAGGTTAAGAGCCAGATGGCCTGGAGAGAAGCTAATTCAGAATGCCCCGATCATTTGCCTCCGAAGACGACAACAAACCTGATGTTAGATTTGGCGCTTCTGGAATTTTGTAGGAAAGCTGGTAGGAGGCTTAATAATGAAATTCTGAAGACTATCCAAAAGTGTCAGGATTTTTACAAGAAAATCCAGCAGGTTCATGAGAAATTTCATCTCTCTTTGGTCCCGAAGATGAATGAGCTTCCTTCAAGAGACCAATGCATAGCAGAGCTGTAGAATGGGTTGCAGGGAGAATTAGACTACATCAGAAAATTGGCCACTCTCACAGAAGAAGACATCCACCACTTTGTAGGACAAGCATCTATATATGCCTATTTTCTGGAAGATAGATGCAAGGCTGTAGTAGCAGGATTGGTGCATATTGAGACTCAGTTGTCATATCATGAAGTGTCCTTACAAGTATTGGAGCCTGTCAAATTTAATATAATATCTGAAGAGGCTAATGCGTGGGTAGAATATATTTCTAGTTTAGTAGGGCCCACCTAAATCTAAATTGTAAATATCTCTTTGTATTTTCTGATGTAAGCACTAAATGACAAAGTTTGGGAATTCCTAGGGTTAGCGTAAACAAGCAGTCACTAGAGTACAAACTCTTTTGTAAGATAAATAGAGGAGGAGAGTAAGGATGTAAGGACTATTTCTAGAATAATAGAAGCTGGACCATTTTGTAAGAGAACTATTTTTCTTCTAATAAGAAGGATCTATTTGCTGGGAAAAGAGTGCACATATATTTTTGCCTGGAATGTGTAGAATGTTTAATGTGGAACTACTTCTTCTTGCATTCATAACTCATACTGTGAGATCATTCTAACTTTCTTGAACTACTTCAATGGTGATGAATGATTTTACTTTCTATGCAATTGTTTATGTGTAAAATGAGTAATAATTTTTTTTAATCATATCAAAGATACCTTTGGTATTCTTTCTGTTGTAAATGTGAATATTGTGATGGAAGAGCTATCTGTTAGACTTATATTAGCATTTCTAGTATATTACTCTTAATTCAAGTTTGTTCCTTGCAGGGATATGATAGTTAGTTTAAATTAGAATAGGAATAAATAATAGATAAGGAAGGAGCGGTAAGGCGAGAGGTAAGAACCTACGCATCGCTAGTGTGGTTTATTCCTATCAATTATATGCATCTAATAAGGGCACTTGCATCTAATACTTTAAAATAAAATTACATAAACGGTTAACCAAGCCGCAACCGGTAAAGAACTTAAACAATTACACTCATGGTAGCTGGACGGTTAACTAGATAGATTTCACACACCAAACAGTGAGTAATCTAATTGGGATTATTTACCGGGAAGAATCCCTACTGATGGTGCCAGGATTTTCTGGGCATCAACACTTCTCATAACTTCCTTAGCAACCCCGAATGGATACCAAGTACTTAGCTTTGACTTCTGAGCTTCTCTGACTCTATGACAGTAGTCAGTCCCATCATTGACTTTGACCATAGTTCCTTCTGTCATCCTTCAACTTACCTGTCAG
The DNA here is from genome assembly GCA_027924585.1 of Larix kaempferi. Classification (NCBI taxonomy): domain Eukaryota; kingdom Viridiplantae; phylum Streptophyta; class Pinopsida; order Pinales; family Pinaceae; genus Larix; species Larix kaempferi. The sequence continues at coordinate 16,790,334 of BSBM01001219.1, read as the reverse complement.
CTTCACTTCGTTTCTATGGCTTCTCTAGTCCTCCCCTTCCTCCACGCTTGGCTTCCACCTCAACATGTCGGTTTCGCTGTTCGACAACATGTCGATCCTCGATGCCTTCCCTGCAATCCTGTCGTCTGTCAACCTTAGACATGTCGACTCTCGACCTTTCTCCTTCTATCGATGCACCTCGATAACTTAAGCGCACCAGTGTGTTTCTCACTATGATGCATTGGTGTTGTATGATTATAATTGACGCATCGGTGCACTTAACCAGAACAAGCACCTGAAAGAATCAAATTTCAATGCTGCACTAGTGCTTGAGTATAGTATATACGCACCGGTGCATCTATACAAAATAAATGCACCGATGCGATATTGTATATCATATGCACTGTACATTTTTCTATTATTTTTAGATTTAACAGTGCAGTACATTTATCTGGTCACACTAGTGCATTTCATACACGAATGCAGCAGTTCATTTAATGTTAGAACACAATGGTGCTTACAAAATATCAACATGGCTCGATGCAGTTTAACACATGAAATGCACCGCCATACCAAAAAACTAAAAACCGGTGGGCATAAGCTTTGATTGTTCTCGGTGCGCATAAGCAATCTACATGCACTAGTGTGATTCATAAAATAAAACGCATCGGTGTGCAACTTTAGTTTATACGCATCGATGCAAAATTGTAGTATAGGAGCCCCATTGTGACATATATTAGTAAACATACTGAATATGATTCTTTAAAGAATGGTTACTGATATTTCATTCAAATATATATATTATATTTTTTAATTTTTTTATTCCATTATTCATATTAAATTGAAACATTTGTTTATAGTAAAATTCATTTCAATTTTAATTATTGAAATTGTTTGTTTGGATTAATTTTTTATATCATAGATGCAATAATCTATTGTAATATTTAATCATACATACATTTAATTACCAATGTACCATTTATGACTGGTGTATGGCACTGAATAATTTATTTTTGCTTCATCTTGAATGAAAATACACATTTTTTTCTTGGAAAACAAAATTACCAATGTACCATTTCACATGTAACATTTGACACTAATATTGAAGAATGCAATAGAATAAATTTTTTTATTTTATTATATGTCAATAATATTTCCTTTGTCATACAAAACACGACAACATAGAGACAACAATAATAAAAATGTCAACATGCATGTAATTATTGTTAAACTTATTGTTAACTCGTCTTTGAATTCGTACACTATATCTAGTACATTATTATACAAAATGCCTGATTTTGATAGACAATTATTTCAAAATATACAACAAGCTACAACATCTTGAATTAACATCAAAATTAAATATGGAGCATCATTCTTCGCTGGAACTATTATTGGTGATCGAATCACTTGCATCAATTGGGTTATTTGGATGAATGTTTTGTTGATTGGCTCAATTGTTTTCCTCTTCTTTAGCTTCCATTTGAAAAACATAAAAATAAATTATACTGAGTGTATCTACATTACCAACGGGAATAATGAAAAATAAATAGATAGTATAAATTAATGTAAATTGAAAAGCGACATACCATAGAAATAATCGACTCATGAATGATACACATTCTCTCAAAACCAAATCTCATGCCTTCTATCAACAAGTCTTATGTTGGCTCCACTCCATATTTTGCTTCCTGCAAGTGTTATGCCCCATCACAAATCATAGAATTAATATAAATTTTTGTTTTTGTTTTATTAATTATAAAATGAGAGAATTAAAACAACTTAGAGACTTACAAAATCCATAATTGATTTTTGATATGCCAACATATACTCACAACCCTTGCTTAATACAATGTCAATCAATTCTTTTGATGGTTACTCTTTGTATGTTAACATCTGTTTGAAGGCATGCAAGGATTTCGAGTGAAAATAAATGATGCAAGAGCATTGGGGCCTAGGAAGAACAATTAACATTTATTGGCATGAGAATTCGACTAGGGGGATTTCTGACGATCATTGGTGCGAAAGAGAGACTGGCTGTCGAAAGCCAAGTAGTTGAGTAGAAGCTGTCGAGGTGCGTCAACAGAAGGAGAAAGGTCGAGAGTCAAAATGTCTAAGGTCGAGAGACAACAGGATTGTAGTGAAGGCGTCGAGGATCAACATGTTGTTGAACAACGACACCGACGGGTTGAGGCAGAAGCCAAGCATGGAGGAAGGGGTAGATTGGCGAAGCCGTAGAAGCGAAGTGAAGCTGACAGGTAAGTCAAAGGATGATGGAAGGTAGTATGGTCGAAATCAGTGATGGGACCGACTACTGTAGGAGAGTCAGAGAAGCTCATAAGTCAAGGAAAAGTACTTGGTATCCGTTCAGGGTTGCTAAGGAAGTTATGAGCAGTTAGGAAGGTGGTTGGGATCAGGACAGATGTCACCATAGGTAGAGGTTGTGTAGCACGGCCAGGGGGTGTTGACGACTGTAGGTCTACAAGATATGGAGGATTCGGCGGATAGAGGAAGAGTGCTTTGGGGAATGGAGTGGACCTTGGGATGAGCAGTAGAGTAGCAGCAGGGTAGAAGACTAGTGTGCAGAAACAAAGGAGGGATTGCTCATCAATCATTGCTCATTCGTTCTATCATTCAGCAGAAGACTGAGAGGAGGAGAGGGTCACACATAGAGAGAACACAAATTTACTTCTTTATATTGTATCAGGCTAAGGCCGACTAGTTAGTTGTTTACATTTATTTACATTCCACATTGTAACCATTAATTTGATTGAAGTAATAGAAGCCAACTTATGGCATCCTGTTTACACCAAGTCTGTGTGAGCATTGTGTGTATTGTTAAGTAAGAAGCCAAAGCACAAGCTGACTTACGCCAGTTGGTATCAGAGCTAGAAGAGAATCCAGTGTTGAGTGTGTAGAACAACTCCAGCTGTGGTTGGGAAGAGTTGTGCACAAGTTGTGAAAGTCTGGTTGTGATTGGACGAGTGGGAGTTTTAGTTGCGGTTGAAAGTGTCTCATAGGGGCGTTAATGTCCGAGGAGTTGGATGAAGAGAGTGTGGAGCTGCAGTCATAGTTGATTGTGAAATGTTAGACGAGTGCATGTGAACAATGAAAAGTTTGACTAGTGAAGTCATAGCGATTAAAGAAAGCCAAAGGTGTGGATGCGTTAGACCATAGCGACGAGGAAGTGGAAGCACGGGAAGAAACAGAGGAGGAACTAGAAGAAAAACTCATCAAGATTCTAACAGAGATGAAGGGTCATACAAAGATGTATGTACGTACCTACTCAGGAAGTCTAGAACCAGAAGACTTGATCGATTGGTTCAGAGAGATGAAGAAATACTTTGACATAGAGCAGATTGAGGATTCTAAACGGGTTAAAATTGCATGTCTGAGGTTGAAGGGTCATGCCTCATTGTGGTGGGACAATGTACAGGCTGACAGAGTCAATAAAGGCAAGGAGAAAATCAAGTCTTGGGACAGAATGGTCGCCAAGCTGAAGGGGAAGTTCTTGCCAGGTGATTATGTGATTTCCTTGTTTAAGAAGTTGCAGAACTTTCGACAAAAAGAGATGACCGTGAAAGAGTACACAGAATAATTCTACATATTGTCATTTAGGTCGAGGCAAACCGATGAAGGAGAAGAAGCTGTCGCGAGATATGTGAATGACTTGAAGTATGCCATACAGGATGAGTTGAGCCTGTCTAGATTCAGAGCGATCGATGAAGCCAACCAGTTAGCTCTGAAGGAAGAAGAGAAAATGTCAAGGAAATCCACATCAACCAGTGGCAGGATGACTGGTCAAGGTGCAAAGACTGTTTCCATGAAAGGGAAAAGTAGCGTAACCAGGAGAGAAGCCGTTGAAGATAACCAATGTGCAGAAGGGACATCGACTAAGGATAAAGTGCAAGAAAATCGACGCGATGGTCGAGAGACTCGTGGTCCAGCTGATAGAAAAGAAGCTGATAGACCAGTTGTGGTTTGCTATAAGTATCAAGGAGTCGGACACAAGGCATATGAGTGCCTAGAGAACCTACATGCTGCATAAGAGTCGAAACCCAGATGTCGAAGAGATGAGCAAGTCGACATCCATTAACAGTGAAGATGGGAAAAGAAAGGGTCAAACCATGATGGTTACGAGAACGTTGGTTCAGGATGACCGACGTGATGAGAAAGAGATGGCATAGCAAAAGGCTATATTTCAAACCAGAGTGATAATTGGTGAGTGGTATTGCAAGACCATAGTTGATGGTGGCAGTATGGAGAATCTTGTGTTGACAGAGGTCATCAAAAAGTTGGGTCTGAGATATAGAGATCACCCACACCCATACAAGATATCTTGGTTGCAGAAAGGACATCATGTCAAGCTAACTGGAAAGTGCCTAATTAACTTCAAGGTAGGGGAGCTTGAAGATAGTGTACTGTGTGACATAATCCCAATGGAAGCATGTCATCTGTTGTTAGGGAGACCATGGAAGTATGATCAGAAGATGATCTATCATGGTAAAGCCAACACAGTCACACTGTGGAAAAAGGGAACGCAGAGAACTCTGAAGCTGAAGCAGGAGGACCAAGCCGACTGCAAGCAAGTAGAGAGAAACTATTGGGAGAAGTGAGTGCTGATGTGTTTAGCCAAGGAATTCCTCATAGAGGAGGAGAAGCAGTTGATATGTTTTGCCATAATTCCTAAAGGGCCATGTGTCGAAAGACCTACAATGGAGAGAATTTCGGTTGAATTCGAAGAGATGCTTGAAGAGTTCAAGAGCATAGTAGTCGATGAAGCACTGATGGGATTGCCACCGATGAAAAGCATATCCCATCAGATCGACTTGATTCCAAGATTGAGTTTTCCAAACAAGGAACCGCATAGGATGACTCCAGTAGAGGATCAGGAACTCAATCGACAGGTCTAGGAGTTGTTGGAAAGAGGATTGATTAGAGAAAGTTTGAGCCCATGCGCGGTACCAATAGTATTAGCGTCGAAGAAGGGTGGATAATAGAGGATGTGTACAAACTCCAGAGTTATCAATAAGATCATGATCAAGTACCGGTTTCCATTACCAAGAATGGATGACTTGATGAATTCCTTGAGTGGAGCGAAGTAGTTCACGAAGATCGACCTGAAGAGAGGTTATCACCAAATTCGGGTTAGAGAAGGAGATGAATGGAAGACAACATTCAAGATGAAGGAAGGGCTGTATGAGTGATTAGTCATGCCATTTGGATTGACCAATGCACCCAGTATGTTCATGTAGTTGATGAACGAGGTACTGAAGCCATTCTTGGGGAAGTTTGTCATAGTGTACCTAGATGACATTTTGATATTTAGTTGAACCAAGATAGAACACTTGGAGCACATTCGAAAAGTATTGCAGAAGGTGCAGTAAGAGAAGCTGATGGTGAACCTGCAAAAGTGCTTCTTCATGAAGGAAGAACTGGTATACTTGGGATTTGTAATCTCGGGTAAAGGGTTAGTGATGGACCTAGATAAGGTGAAGGCAATATTGGATTGGCCAGAACCGATAAGCAGGACTAGAGTGCAGAGTTTCCATGGACTTGCTAGTTTCTACAGGAAGTTCATCAGGGGATTCATTCAGATATGTGCACCTTTGACAGAGTGCATGAGGAAAGGGGATTTTAAGTGGACGGAAGCTTCCCAGATAGATTTCAAAAAGTTGAAGGAAAAAGTCACTAAGAGCCTAGTGTTAGCGCTCCCATATTTCGACAAAGTTTTCCAAGTTGATTGTGACGTGAGTGGAATGGAAATTGGAGAAATGTTGATCCAGGAGGGCCGACCAATTCCATTCTTCAGCGAGAAGTTGGATGATGCAAAGTGGAAATATTCGGTTTATAACCAGGAGTTCTATGCTATTGTCCGAGCATTGAAGAAGTGGAGGAATTATTTGTTTTCCAAGGAAGTTGTGTTGTACAAAGATCACCAAGCACTGAGGTACTTGAACACTCAGTCGAAGTTGAACCAGCGGCACATGAAGTGGGTCGAGTTCCTACAGGGATATACCTTCATTTTGCGACATAAGTCAGGAAAGTCGAACAAGATTTCCGATGCGCTGATTCGAATAGTTTCATTGCTGAACACGATGATAGTTCAGGCAACAAGAATAGAGTTGGTGAAGACAGAGTATGCGACCGATGAGAATTTTGCGAAAGCATGGAAGTCGAGTAGAGAACCATGGAGTGTTAAAAAAACTCCATAATTGGATTATTTCATCCAAGAGGGATACCTGTTCAAGGGACAACAATTGTGTATTCCCAGAGGATCTGTAAGAGAGAACCTAATCCAAGAACCAAACAGTGGTAGATTAGCAGGTCATTTTGCCATCGACAAGACCAAGGCGTTGGTCGAAGAAAAGTATTATTTTCCAGGAATGACGAAAGATGTTGGAAAGTGGGTATGAAAGTGTCGAGTTTTCCATTTGGAAAAAGGAAGAAGTCAGAATATGGGGTTGTATACGCCATTACCAGTACTGAATACCCCACGGGAGCACCTGAGCATGGATTTGGTGCTAGGATTTCCGAAGACACAACAGGAAAGCGACTCAATCTTTGTTGTAGTTGAAAGATTTTCGAATATGGCATACTTTATTCCTTGTCGGAAGACAAGTAACGCCACAAGCATTATTGTACTATTCTTCAAGGATATTGTCAGATTGCATGGGTTGCCAAAGAGTATAACATCAGACAAAGATACCAAGTTTATGGGTCATTTTTGAAAAACCCTATGGAATAAACTGGACACGAGGTTGCAGTTTAGTTCGACATATCATACATAGACAGATGGAAAGATCAAGGTGGTGAACACAAGTTTGGGAAACCTTCTGAGGTGTTTGATGGCCGAAAAACCCAAGAAGTGGTAGAACGTGTTGGCGCAAGCAGAGTTCGCGTACAACAATTATGTGAATCAGTCAACAGGTTTGAGCCCATTCCTTATTGTTCAAGGATGAAGCCCACATGGAGTGGTATATTTGGTCAAGTTACTGACATAAATTAGGAAAAGTGCGGATGCAAAATCATTCACAGAGCATATGAAAGAAGTGCATGAAGATGTGCGAAAGCACATAGAAAAGAGAAACATGGCATGCAAGTTGAGAGCCGATAGAAAGAAGAGGCTACAGTCGTTCATCGAAGGAGACTTAGTCTATGCACACTTGCAGAATGAGATATTTCCGACACGAACCTATAATAAGTTGAAGCTGAAGAATATTGGACCATGTAAGATTCTGAGGAAGATTTCGGACAATGCTTACATGTTGGAGTTGCCGAAGGACTTGAGCATTTCACCAACATTCAATGTCTCAAATCTGTAAAAGTTTGAAGAACGTTCAACCAGCAGCAACGAGGAAGTGTCGAACATCGACTGGACAATGCAGATTCCACATCGACGCGACAAAGAGGAAATCTTTGAAGTACTAGAAGAATGCAAAGTCAGGCGTACACGTAGTTTGTGAAAGAAAGAATACTTAGTGCGATGGAAAGATAATGAGTTGCAGGAGGCGACATTGATTTCCAAAGAATAATACAAAAGATTGACGGAGCAGTCAAGTTTTTTTTCACCTTGGGAGTCTGATGTAGGAACATCGGGGCCTAGGAAGAACAGTCGACGTTGATTGACATGAGAAGTTGACTAGTGGGATTGCTGACAACCATTGGTGCGAAAGAGAGACTGGTTGTCGAAAGCCAAGTAGTCGAGCAGAAGCTGTCGAGGTGCGTCGACAGAAGGAGAAAGGTTGAGAGTTGACATGTCTAAGGTCGAAAAATGAAAAGATTGCAATGAAGGCATCGAGGATCGACATGTTTTCGAACAGCGACATTGACAGGTTGAGGTGGAAGCCAAGCGTGGAGGAAGGGGTAGACTGGCGAATCCGACAAGTAAGTCGAAGGATGACGAAAGGCAGTATGGTCGAAGTCAGTGATGGGATCAACTACTGTAGTAGATTCAGAGAAGCTCAAAAGTGAAGGCGAAGTACTTGGTATCCATTCGAGGTTGCTAAGGAAGTTATGAGTAGTTAAGAAGGTGGTTGGGATCATGACAGATGTCACCACAGGCATAGGTTGTGCAGCATGGCCAAGGGGCGCTGACAACTGCAGGTATATAGGATATGGAGGATTCGACAGATAGAGGAAGAGTGTCTTGGGGAACATAGTGGACCTTGGAATGAGCAACAGCAGGGTAGAAGACCAGTGCGAAGGCACAGAGGAGGGATCGCTCGTCACTCATTGCTCATTCATTCTAGCATTCAACAGAAGACTGGGAGGAAGAGAGGGTCACACACAGAGAGTACACACATTTACTTCTATATATTGTATCAGGCTAAGGCCGACTAGTTAGCTGTTTACATTTCTTTACATTCCGCATTGTAACCGCTAGTTTAATTGAAGTAATAGAAGCCAGCTTCTGGCATCCTATTTAAACCAAGTCCGTGTGAGCGTCGTGTGTATTGTTAAGCAAGAAGCCGAAACACGAGCTGAATTGCGCCAAAAATTAAATTAACTAAAAGTGGAAAGTATATGGAAATAAGTGAATTCAAAAATTTAAGAATGCAAGAAAACACAATATCAACAGTTTAGTTTTAACATATATCAAGCATGTGAAATCAAAATCTCTAACAAATGAAGAAAAAATCATCATCAATTGATAAAGTGGATTGAAGAACTATTTATTCTTGTAAAAATTTGTCTTATAGATTTCAATGTTGATGTATATATAACTTCAGAATGTATTTCATCTATGTATTATATATATATTTATTGTACCCTTATTAGAGATGTGTTATTCCTCTATAAGGAAGTCTCGTCATGTGGATTGACAAGTGTCGCAAGTGTGTGTACTTGCTGATGGGTTATTAGACCACCATGTGTGGGGTCGGCCCTGAAATATATATTATATTGTGGATGTATCTAGATAGACAAGTTGGACCCATAGTGTAATTGGGCAAACAGGTTAGTATAAATAGAGATCGGGAGATCTCTGTTTTGATCATTCAGAAAGTCACACTTCTCTCACTCAGAAAGTGGCGCACTAGTGAGGAGGAGGATCATCTGCTACTAGGAGACTATCTCAAGTGTATTTTGGTTGAGCCATTTCTCTCTCTATCTCTGAGGAAGTTGTGGGGTTTTTCACCTTAGGGTTTTCCCCATGGAAACTCTGTGTCTCTTGTCTCTCATACTTTTGATTCTTGTGATGCTTGTCATGCTTATTGTGATTGTTATGCATTGATATACTGTATATGTTATTCTCTCAGTAAAGACCCAAGAGTATTGTGAATTAATGCTCAAAATTTAACATTCAAAATATCTACAACATTAACATCATTATTGTCTTCTTGGTACGCAACTAAAATATTATTCCAAAATTCCATTAGCCAATTGTCCTTTGAACCAATGGCTGCAGCTGGTATACAATTATCTCCAGGATCTCAAACAACATTTTTATAAACAAGTATTGTATTTGTCTCATTATATTTATTATTATATCATCTCAAGACCACCTCAAGTGGCTTGGTTAATTGGCACATGGAATCCTTTTTGAATTCTTCTTTACCAAAACAAAACAAACCACTCCATGGAACTGGACTTCTCTTTAATACTTGGTTAGCTAATTGAGTTACTCCTTTCTTCTCCTTGTCTACCCAACATGAAACCTCAAATACACTTGTGAACTAATATGATAAATTCAAATAGTTTGATCCTAAGTCTATAGTTCTTTCCCTTCACTCTCAAATATGATTTGGAATTTTCCATGGATTCATAATACAATAAATCTTCAAGGTCTAAATCAATAAAACTTTTTTCTTTCCATTGCAAAGAAAATTCTCTCTGTATATAAATATCATATACTATATATTAAAAACATGATTAATGTTCTAATATAAATACCCAAAGAAATGATGCGTTGCACATTTGGTCCCTAGGAGATATTTGAGCTTAAGAGGTTGTGATTAATTATGTATAAATACCCAAAGTAACACTGTCATTACGGGAAGGGAGGGAACCAATGGTATCACTGCTGCATTTTTTATGATTCCTTCCATGAACTCAATGGTGTAATCGATTTCTACTTGTTAATGGAAGTCTGAGGATTTCGAATTTGATCTCTGCTCTATAGTTGGCATGCTCACCTAATTGGATCGGGCCCACCAGTTAGGTGCAACATTGCTTTGCATTTCTGTTCTTTTAGCTTAATTAATTTTTATGTGAAAATTTATATTAATCCTCCTGTGTAGTTGATTTTTGTTTAATTTATAGTTTTAGATTTTTGTATTAGTATATAGTGTGGCAGATATGCATAGTTAAATTTCTATATTAGGGTTTCTTCATTCATAAATATAAAACAAAACACAAGACAATTCCTTATTTTATTCATAGGTATATTTCTACTTGATCAAAAATATAAAAAAAAAAACAAAAGACAATGCTTTATTTCAGAGTGATTTTTGCTTGATTTATAAATTCAAAAACCATCAAAAGATAGTTTCTCACTTTATTGTATAAACAGATTTTTGTGTGATAGATTGCCTTGCTAAAAAATTATAAAGAATATTAAAAGAATAGTTATGTACTCTATTACATTCTTGTGTGATGTTTCAACTATCATATAATTTGATCCTTTCGATTGTTGAAGAATTTATTTATGTTTCCCAAACATAAGATTAATTAATAAAGTTTCTATAATGAGTTTTTCTTCCAAATTTACATTTGATTGATGTAGAATTTACTTGATTGATATTGATTTTTTTTTTCATCAAACAATAGATTAATTAATGAATTTTTCTTACTCTGTTTCGGTATTCTATTTTTTTGGTTATTTTTTTTACAATTAGTTTGTTTTCTAGATTTGATATTTTTCTTTACTACATTATTTGATCAGTTATTCAAGCTTGATTAAGGTGTGATTGAGTTATTTTTGAATAATTTATAGATTAAGATAGTCTTCAAGTTTTCTTTTTAAGTCAAGAGTGGGGTTTTGAATGTGTGTTTAATTTTCTAGATTTCAGATTGTTAGTTTATTTCATTTGTTTCACTGAATTTGAGAGTGTTTATTTTTTTCATTTTCATTGAATTTTTGTTTAGAATGTTAGAAGTTTGAAACTTAAATTTCTGAATTTTGGATACATAGGTCAAACTAGGCTCTAATCCTACATTTCGTGTGCCTACACCTCTAAGTTTACAAACTCTCGTTCGATAATTTAATGTCGAATTATTAAGTATATAATTAGCTCGACTTCGTTAAGCATATAATTAGGATCTGCTAATATTGTATCAAAAATAAATATGTCGATCTCTATTCTCATATATATTCACATAGTCACTCCACTTCCTTCTAGAGGATCTCTCTTCTAGAGGCAACTATCCATGTCTTATTACATTATATGGAGTAGTTTGGCATGGAAACTAGTGAATGGCATAAGCATCTTGATTGTTGTGGACCCGATTGTTGGATTGGAACATGTCGATCTTCCACCCAGATATATGGTCTCTCATATCTCCACCATAAACTATAAAATTTTGGCAGATGTATTTTTGGTGCACAATAGGAATATTGGAAGCTCAGGGTGGATAAGTGCATCAAACATCAGTCTTGAAGGAGACAAGAGCACTTTGTGGAAAAACTACATCTCAAAGTTAATAAACAAATCCATAACATTAAAGGATGTTCTAATATTGCTTGTATGGGTCAAAAAAAAAAAAAAAAAAGGTGGAGAATACAAGGTAAAATTGGGCTACTCTATCTCATGCCATTATCCATCGGATGCTCAGGTTGTAATTCGATGGTGGAAATATATTTGGAAATTAAAGGATCCACCAAAATTTGTCTTCTTCCCATGGCTCTCTTTAAACAATCAAATATAGACATGGGAAAAATTATAGAAGAAAGGTAAAATCGAACCAAACATCTTCTCCCTCTATAAAGAATAGGATGAGATTGTCAAACACATATTTGTGCATTTTCATTTCTCCAAGGAAGTCTAGTGTGTGACTGACTCTCTTGGAATGATTCCATAATGGAAAGGCTCATCCCTTTTGGAAGCATGGGATAACTGGGAATTAGGAATATATCCCCTCAAGTCATTGTTGCAATATATAGGGTAAAATATTCCTTGGTAGAAGTTTCGAACACATGAACACAACTATCTCTTTTCACTAGGGCCTAGGCTACAAAACAAATAATTATGTAGAGATGAGACATATATATATCGTCCTATGACTAGTGTAGTTCCATGACATCACACATTTCACTATCTTATAAGATTCCAAGCTAATTTTCAACTAGGTAAACAACGTTGTTGTTTGTTCCAATATATATATATATATATATATATATATATATATATACACACACACACACAATATACATATACATATATATATAGATACACACACACACACACACACACATATAATATCCTTGAGAAGGTCCTCAGAATGAAAGATGCTTTAACATCTGTCAATATATCACATACCTATAAGGAATTCAACTAGAAGGCATACATCCTCACAAAGGAAGCATGCCTATACGATACAGGGAAGGTAAAGCTAAACATTAGGGATCCCATTGGACACTGCTACACAAGGGAATTACAAATTTCTTGAATGTCTCTATTTTATATAAAAAATGTAAAGGCATGCATTTTTTCAAAGGAAATTGTTTGAAGAAAACCAATTTTTTTTTAGAAGACAAAACAATCATGCTATAAAGATTGGGTCGAGAATGACTCCCCAGAACATCAAAGTTTTTTTGATCTTGTAACACTAAGTACTAGAGGGTTATAGAGCTCTCTTTTTTGGCAAATTCCTTAGAGTTTATACTAGATATAAGTTTTATCTTGCACAAGAATAAATATACCGATGTTTTTCCTTTATATATATCCTTGATAAGGTCCTCGGATTGAAAGATGCCTTTACATCTGTCAATATGTCACATGCCTACAAGAAATTCAACCAGAAGGAAGACATCCTCACAAAGAAAGCATGTCTATTCGACACAAGGTAAGTAAATCTAAACATAAGGGGTTCCATTGGACACTGCTACACAAGGGAATTACAAATTTCTTGAATGTCTCTGGTTTATATAAAAATGTAAAGGCATGCATTTTTTCAAAGGAAATTGTTTGAAGAAAACTGAATTTTTTTTAGTAGACAAAACCATCACTCTATAAAGACTAGGTCGAGAATGACTCCCCAGAACATCAAAGTTTTTTTTATTATCTTGTCACACTGAGTACTAGAGGGTTACAAAACTCTCTTTTTTGGAAAATTCCTTAGAGGTTATATTGGTTGTAGCTTTTATCTTGCACAAGAATAAAGATATCGATATTTTTCCTTTTATATATATATAAAAACAAAAAAAATTGAAAAACATGTAAACCTATCTAAGATTATTAATAATATTACTACTGCTTGATGAAATCCTATTATTTTGGAAGAATCTAATTAAAAAAATAATGGTCATTGAGCAATGTTGGCAAGCGTTTTGGTAAGGAAGAATCGCAACATTACTGATGCTGTGACATGTCAGAAGAGGTTGCGGAAGGAAGAAGGCTGCATTATTTTATGTAATTTTGAGTCAATTGTACCGCAGTTTGCGGGTTTTTGGGTCATTGGACCATATGATATGTAATTTTGAGTTAATTGTACCACAGAATGCTGGTTTTTGGGTCATTTGGACCGTGTCAGTTAGATTTTGAGTCATTTGTACCATAGTTTGTGGGTTTTTGGGTCATTGGACCATATGATATGTAATTTTGAGTTAATTGTACCGCAGAATGTGGGTTTTTGGGTCATTTGGACCGCGTCGGTTAGAAGGTTGTTAGTAACTGGACAAGCATTGTAAAGGAAAAAGCCTATATATAGATAGAAAGTTGTAGGTCGTAAAGATATCTTGAAGATGCGTTTTATGCGTATGTTCTGAGATCAAGAGATATTGCTGAGATCTGGTTTTGTGGAGATATTGTATCAGGGTTTTGCTGAAGTAATATGACATAATGGAATTGTTTGGTGAAATTTCCTGTGTTGTTAATGCATGTTGTGATTTACAATTGATGCTATGATTTCTTGTTGCAGTCAATACTTTAATGTTATATTTGTTGCAATGAATGCTTCTGTCATGAATATGAATGATGTTAATCTTGAATGCATAGATCTGTCTTGAATGCTGCGACAAGTTAAGTAATTGTTGCCGCAAACATCCTCTTTCATTCAACAGAAACATGGTTCCATCCACTCTCCCTTGATCGCCTCGGGTGAGACCTCATCTACTCTGCAGGTGTTTCCAGATAGGGTAAAACCTATCTGGGCCAGTGCTCAGGGAGATCGTGGTGGGTTGGTGTCGACAGTGATGGGAACCCTTGTCGACTGGGTTTGAGTCAACAAATGGTTCCATTGTTGGGATCGTGTGCGAAGTGAAAGGAGGATATGTTGTGGCATCTGAAACAACCAGAGATACAGAGTTGGTTTGATCAGAGGTTGTAGGAATTTGCTAAAGAAGAAAGCCGGAACAGTCGACTGACGGTAGATCAGTGGGTAGATAGATATATTCACGACGGTCTGCACGAATGGTTTTTCTGTGAATTTCCAGTCCTTTTGTTTGAGTGGTTGGAAAAGTTGACCTATCAGAAGAGGAACCACCAAGGTGGTGAGACGACGACCTAGACCCCGGAGCTGATCTAAGAACTACAGAAAGTCAACAATAAAGCGTCGTGGGCTGTTGAAGTGTGGCTTGATAGCATCTTGGAAGGGTATATCACTGAATTCATGGTTGATAAACAGAAGTCTTATAGTGAAGCCGAAATATATTTCGTCCATGAACCCCGAGGAAGGTTTCTGCTGTCGCTCCAACTATCCATTAAGATGCTTATTTGTGAAAAAGGTATATTGAATATGCATATAGATCAGTAAGGAACCTAGTGGGTGGAGGGCATGGGTATCGCGACAGTAGGGGGCGGTGCATGGAATGATCAGGGGTAGATGGGTGTGGGTCACGATGAGACTGTGAGTGAAGCCAAGGAAGAGAGTGGTATGACAAGGGGAGGAGCGAGGTTTTGACAGGAAAAGAGGCAGAGGATAGGAGAAGGTCCTGCTGCGATCGAACCACAAGTTTGCGAAGGAAGACCACACGGGATGAAGAAAAATCATAGTTTGGACAAGGATGCACAGGATACGCCCAGGATAGAGGCAGGACCTAACCCCAGCAACAATGTACCCACACCTCCGCTCACTATCTGTCAACCAGTGAGAAACACCACTTCGACCCCACTGGGTCAACAAAACTTGATCACTAGTAGTTCAGTACTTGTAGGAAGGAATCCCAAGATGGCGGGTGATGATGCTAAGCTACCATTATTCCATGGGAGTGGGACAGATAACCCAAAACAGTATTGGTTTTTATGTGAAGCGGTTTGGACCATAAAATAGATCACTGATGATGACACCAAGAAAGGATAGCTAGCAACGACCCTGCGAGGTCGCGCCCTAGATTGGTTTATGAAGTTCGTTCTAGTCCCTACAGGAGCTCCAGTGAAGTCGCTAGATGAGATCAGGGATGGGTTAATTGCATAATTCAGGAAGCCCAAGTATGAGGCCCAATATATCACAGAATTGAAAGAAATCAAGCAGTATCCCAATGAGAGGGTGTGGGATTTCGACCAGAGTTTCAAGACGCTAATGGAAAGGGTTAGTTTCGATATGAGCACTATCAAACATAAAGAGTGGTTCATCGCAGCACTGCTACCGCATATTCGGCTACCATTGATGCAAAAAAACATCTCGACACCCAGTGAAGCTCTAGATATTGCAATGCAGTTGGAGGCATCGCCAATTGGAGAAAATGCAGCTAAGATGTCGCAGATACAGACACAGCTGGCTAACTTGACCATACAGCTGCAAGATTTGAAGAAGGGCAAGGAGCAACGCGAAGAAGTATGGTGCACACGATGTCGTGGGGAAGGGCATATGAAGGACAATTGCCTCGACTTCTACAACTACTTGGTTTCAGGAGTGCCAAACCTGTTGAATGGTGGTGGCATGCAATGGTGTCGCGTTTGTCAGGTATTTGGGCACCACCATGAAGAATGTCCATATATGCAAGAAATGGTCACCAAGCCGATGAATTTGTATTGCACTTTCTGTAAATCGATGGGACATGATGACAAATATTACCGGGCATCATGAGATAACGTACGACGCATTCTAAGTAAAGGATGACCAGCGTACTGTGCAACAACCACCACTACAGCCGCAGGTAGCCCAACCACTACCTCAACCGCAGGTACAGTTTGTACTGTAGCAGTAGTTTGTGCCACAATATTCCCTGATGCAAATGGCTCCACCATAGCCACAGTACGTTCAGCAACCACATTTTACATAGCAAGGGTAAGGCATGCATCCTGCTCAGATGCAACAACAGTACAACCAACCACAGTACCCACAGCAGGGTGGATTTCAGGGTGGACATGGCAGAGGATTTGGTCGTGGCGGAGGATGGGGAGGTCGCAGACCTGTTCAGTGCTATCACTATGCAGTATGGGGACACTATCAGCGTGATTGTACACTCTTGTAGATGTAGTGTGCATTTTTATTTGTTACATACCATACAGTGGAAAACTGCCCGTAGTTGATTGCACGATGGCAAGCAGGGAATATTCTGTAGTTGCAGAACCAGGCACAACAGCTAGTATAGAATCAGGTGCAGCAACCAGTGCAGAACCAGAACCAAAACACTAATCCAAATCCGAACCATCAAGGGATTCCTGCACCTAATCAAAATCAAGGCGCGAATGTTGCGACAATTTCTGCAGAGCCAAGACCATAGGATGTAGCAGTTGTCGTCATTACATGGGGAGGTACAGCAACGGAGGAGACATTCGAAAGGCCAGGAAGAAGAAGGTCCTATTTGATGTTGATTC
Organism: Larix kaempferi; assembly: GCA_027924585.1. Lineage (NCBI taxonomy): Eukaryota > Viridiplantae > Streptophyta > Pinopsida > Pinales > Pinaceae > Larix > Larix kaempferi. Next base: position 16,773,436 of record BSBM01001219.1, on the reverse strand, counting down.
CGAGCGTGATACTTTATTCCAAGCACATCGTGCATTAGACCAGGACTGTGGTAAAGCTATCATCTACGGCATGCCCCCTTTGTTTGATGCGACTTCAGAGGCAGGTCCATCAGCGCAGTCTGGAAATTTACAGAAGTTTCTTGAGAGCTGCTTATTGTTGGCAAGAGATCCCACAACCCTGGCTTATATTGAAGGGTTTTTGCAGCATCCAGCTAAGGGATGGCAGCAGTCTGCAGTAAACTCCTTACAGCGATGGAAGACAGGTAAGGAGATGCGAATGAATATCCAGATTGGGGATTGCGACGTTGATTCAGTTATTCTGGACCTTGGTTCGGATGTCAACATCTTAAGCAAGCAAGCATGGCAGAAAATGGGGAGCCCCCCATTGAGTTGGTCTCATATGCAACTCCAGTTATCTAATCACACTAAAGTGATGCCGATTGGGAGAGTCCCCCGGTTGGTGGTGGACATCGAGGGCATGAAGACCTATGCTGACTTCAATGTCATCAAAGTGGTTGAAGGAGGAAGTTCGTTTCCTACATTGCTGGGGATCGGATGGGCTAACGACAGTGGAGCCGTAATCAAATTCAAGTGGTGGATGATGACTTTTGAAAACCGCGATCTCAGAGTCATAGCCTCATTGGATCTGGCTGAATGTTGCAAAGACATTGAGCCAGTAAAGGACGATGATCCCAGTGGATTGGACCACGCATTTAACATTTCCAAAGACTATATTCATCCAACTGCCAATGATGAGCTGAGATGGCGCAGTGACAGCTCTGCATCTTCCGACTCTGATGACGCACTAGAACACTAGCATAACCGCTTGCACGAGGTGTCGCTCCGTAAGTGTGGGTTGATCACGTAGTTGGTATGCCGCGTCGTGACTGAAACGGTCACACTACCAATATATGAAGGATTGCCTAGCTTGTTTGACTTTCTGATAGAGTTCGAGGAAAGAGTTTCAGAACCACAACAATTGCTGGCATTGGACGAAGCACTGAAGACTGCTACTGCACACTGGTGGGAAACACACAAGGCATCAATTGATGGATGGTCGAAATGCAGAAGATTGATGATGGTACGCTTCAGCGATACTGAGGTCTACCATGCAGGGAAGTATGATGGTCGGAATGATCTTGGAGGCCATTTGATGGAGTGTCAGACATTATGGGCATCACGACCAAGAGATGAGTGGGTCCATGCATTTATCCGTACCTTGGATGAAATGCCGTGGTCATGGTATACTGCAACTGAGTTACAGGGAGAAATCACTACTTGGTTGGAGTTGACCATTTTTTTTACTCATACGTTCAGTTTTGCTGATCCCAATTTGGATGTCCATAACGCTCTGCAGATCATTCGCGATGTGGTTCTAAAGGTTGTTTCGATGGCGTACCTTGCGGATCCGCATACACATTTATAGATGCAATCCCTTATGGAATGTTATAATATCATTGGTGGGATCAAAGACGGTGATGATCCATGGAATGTCAATATTTTGGAGTCTGAAGGAAGTCGCGATGTGGTACCACCTGGTGTGCCAAGTGATCCATTCCGTCATCCCCTGAAGCTTCGCAAGATCAATATTAGGATGGATACCACTCCCAAGTTCACAAATGTTGGAGATTATTGGGATGATGAGATGATGGGAAAGGTCACTGAGTTGTTGCATGAGTTCCAAGACCTTTTTCCTATGAAGTTCTTCGAAATGAAAGGTATTTTGGGTGATCTAGGTGAGATGAAGATTCTCTCGAAACCAGATGCTAAACCGATTAGGCAGTGACCTTATTTGCTCAATCCATGACATAAGGAGAAGGTCAAGGCAGAACTTAATCGCATGTTGGATGCTGGTGTCATTGAACCAATCAAAGAGTCTGAATGGATCAGTCCTATGGTGGTGCAGGATAAGAAGACTGGTGAGGTACGCATCTGTGTCGATCTACGGAAGTTGAATGATGCTTGCTTGCATGATCCCTTTTCGACCCTGTTTAATGATGAAGTACTTGAGGGAGTAGGTGGCCAGGAGATGTATTCTTTCACGGATGGGTTCTCAGGCTATCATCAGATCCGTATTGCAAAGGAAGACTGCCACAAGCTGGCTTTTGTGACAGAATGGGGATGTTTTCAGTATACTATAATGTCGTTTGGACTGAAGAATGCACCTGCGATATTTTCACGGGTTGTTGTTGTTGCATTCAAGGATTTCATCCAGAAGTTCTTGTAGGTATATATGGATGATTGGATAGTCTATGGTTTGATCCATGATCACCTATCCAATCTGCGGTTGATGTTGGAGCGCTGTCGATAGCACCAAATATCGCTGAATTTGAAAAAGTTCATTTTTTGCGCGCCATTTGGGATATTGCTAGGTCATATTGTGTGCAAGCAAGGGTTGTTAGTCGTTCCAGTGAAGATTGCGCTTATTTTGAGTTTGAGATTGCCGACCATTTTCAAGCAGCTGAGGGCGACTTTAGGACATACTGGGTATTACCGCAAGTTCATCAGGGGATATGTAGCGATCACCACCCCTATGGAGAAGCTATTGAAGAAAGATGATGTATTTCAATGGAGCACTGAATGTTAGGATAGTTTTGAGCAGCTGAAGGCTAAGATGGATTTGGAACCGATACTAGTATTCCCGAATTGGAGTAAAGAATTCCATGTCCATGTTGATGCATCGTTAATTACACTCAGTGTGGTGCTAGCGTAACCAGGAGAGGGGGATATTGATCACCCTATTGCTTTCACCAATCGGAAGCTATCATCCGTAGAAAAGAACTACACCACTACTGAGAGGGAAGGATTGGCGATGGTCTATGCACTGCAGAATTTTTGACACTACTTATTAGGTGGACATTTTAAGATGCTCACAGACCACTCTACATTGAAGTACCTGGTCAATTAGCCTATGTTGGGGGGGAAGATATGGCGATGGTTACTTCTCTTTCAAGAGTTCGACTTTGAAGTAATTATGAAGCTAGGACGGTTGAACTCTGACCCTTATCATCTATCGAGGATTGAAACTGGAGAGGATCCAACTAACATTGAAGATGGGTTTCCTGATGCACAACTGTTTCAGGTTGAAGTAGCTGATGGCTACTTTGAAGAAATCATCTAGTTTTTGGAAACAGGTACCGCACCAGAAGAGCTCACCACTAGTCAGAAGAAGCAGTTGGTGGTCAAAGCTGTTGACTTCCAGCTCATCACAGGAGAGTTGTACAAGATAGGTGCAGACGAGGTATTACAACGATGTGTCTTGCCACACGAGCAAGCGTAGATATTGGCAGAAGCACATGGAAGAGTAGCTGGAGGACACTACGGCAGTTGGGCGACTGCCAGGAAGGTGCTTCGTGCAGGGCTTTGTTGGCCCACGCTCCATAATGATGCAACAAACTATGCACGATCCTGCAATGTCTGTCAGAGAAATGGGAAGCCATATAGGAGGGACGATATGCCGCTGATGCCTCAGTTAACACCATAGCCATTTGACAAATGGGTAGTGTATTTTGTGGGACCAATCAATCCACCAGGTAAGCGCATTGGTGCCAGATATATCATCACGGTGACAGATTACTTGACAAGATGGGCAGAAGCTACACCAATCATTGATTGTTCCACAGCCACGACTGCATGGTTTTTGTTTGACAATATTATCACTCGCTTCGGCTACCCCAAGATATTGCTGAGTGATTAAGGCAGCCACTTTCTCAATCGCACCATTAGCGCATTGAAGAAGGAGCTACAGATACAGCATAAGAAGAGTACGCCATATCATCCATAGGAAAATGGCATGGTGGAAGCTTTCAATAAGATATTGGAACATGCACTGACAAAGGTGTGCAATGCAAACCGGGACGACTGGGATCTCAAAATCCCAGCAGTATTGTGGGCCTATCGCACCACATGTAAAAGGTTGATGGGTCAGACGCCATTTAAGCTGGTGTATGGACAAGAAGCAATCATGCCAATGGAGTACATTATTCCAAGTCTGTGCATTGCAGCAATGACAGGAATGGATTTTGAGGCAGCATTGGAGGAACATCTAGCACAGTTAGTGTAGCTGGAGGAAGATCGCTTTATTGCCGGTTTCCATCAAGGTGTGGAGAAGGATCACCAGAAGGCTTGGCATGATCACCACATCAAAAGAAAATAGTTTCAGCAAGGCGACTTGGTGTTGTTGTATGATAGCAAGTTTATGAAACATCCCATAAAGTTATAGATGCATTGGCTTGGTCTGTATCACATTAGTAGCATAACTTCATAGCAAGTTTATGATAGCAAGTTTAGTATCACATTAGTAGCATTAGTTGTTGTATGATAGCAAGTTTATGAAAGATCCCATAAAGTTATAGATGCATTGGCTTGGTCTGTATCACATTAGTAGCATGACAGGTACAGTTACAGCAAATGGATGGAGCAATGCTCCCAAAGTTGATTAATGGTAGTAGATTAAATCCCTATCGGTCGGGCTTGGAACAACGCGATGCCTAAGTCGCATTGTGAAAAAAAAAATGCAGGTAGATCGGTGGTAGGTTGGCGCACTAATAGGAATAGAATGCAGAAGCAGGGAGGCTTGTGCCACATGTTCAGAACAGTCTGCGACAAGTGGCAGGGTCGCAACCGGGTCATATTAGAATTAATTCCAAAAGTTAAAACAATTAATTAACGAAGCTTGTTCAAATGATGGGCATTAATGGCTAATTCGACCGATCGGCTGATAGGATCGATGACAGATTTGTGTCATTAATACGGGATTTCAGTTGCATTAATGCAGGATTTAGTGATGATTACAGAGGATTTGGCTGGAGGCTATAAAAATGGGTAGAATTTGGTCGGAAGGAACCGAGATTTTAGTTGTTAAGTGCTTGTGCAGAGCTGAAGAGTATTGTTATAGCTTGGTGAGTGCAGTTTTGTGTTGGGCAAGGTTCAGTTGAACTTGCAAAGTGCCGTTTGGATGGAGAAACTATCAGTTGAGAGCGCTGGGTAAGGTATGCCATGATATCTAGAAATAGTTGAGATTAGCAGTGAGGTTGATTCTCCTTTCACCGGGATTGTAATTGAGGAAGAAGTTGCGTTTGCAGGAGATGTCAATCTTGAGGCAGAAGTCGCAAACATGCCGGTGGGAGCGTCAGTCATTGCCAAAAAGCATCGGGGGGGTCAACATTCTGAGTCCCCGCAGAGCAAGAGGCAACTTAGATCATCTACCGCAATGGTAGGAGAAGCTAAGGTATAAGTAGGGTAGTCCAGTCGCCATGTTGATGAGTCTGCCCCATGGGAGGGATTGTCGGCTGTTGACATCCCTGGGTATATCCCTCCCAGTCTGCCAGATGCAACCCCGTGCAAGCTGAACCCGAAGCAGAAGTATGGTGTGAAGATGCCAGTGCTCCCTACTAGAATGGAGTGCTCTGTGATATTGTGCCGGTGTTAATGCGCCTACGATATGATGATCATGATATGGTGGCCTACCTAGAAATTGCATCAGCCCCATATGTGTCCGGGTCACAAGTTACCGCGATGATGATTCTGCAGGATTGGGCATGAGGATTTAAGCAGGTCGGCTTGTTAGGGATCATAAACATGTCGCACTTTGGGCGGCTGGTAGAAGTTAATGCATGTGTAAAGCAGCTGCTTGCTTGCTTCCATGGTGGGTCGTTGTGGTTGGACAGAGAAATTTCGGTTACTGTTGATTTGATCTCCCACATGACTGGGTTTCCTAAAGATGGAGTCGATCCATTGCAGTACTTCCCAGGGAAGGCGAATGACAAAAAGCAGGTGGGACAACTCGTGAAGAAATATGGCTTGGAAATAGATGGCCGTGGGTATCGCACCAGCAGTATTAATGATCGAGTGGTACTCACCGGCACCAAGATTTTATCTTGCAAGGTGGTCAGGGGTGGTCATCTTAACCAGTGCAACTCAGGGATTGTCACATGTGCAGTACAATGTGCGGAGGGCATCCAAATGAACTGATCTTTATTTCTACTAAATCAGTTGGCAGAGGACGCTGTGAAATTTCAGGACGGTAAGGGCTTGTTTACATATAGTTGGCTACTGCTCTCGATTGCATTTGTGGCTTGGAAGGAGCCCGATGTGTACCAGGGCATGGAAGTTGCAGTTGCAAAAGAGCGACAGGGTGCGCACTATCAGAACTTATGGTATGTACGGGAGCTAGAGTGACTCTGGGATTGCCAATTTCTATTTTGGCTCTATTGGGAGATGCTTTGTAATGCAGCGACAAAGGTCCCGCAGATATCTGAAGACACTGCGGCAAATTTTAAGCCGATCATGGAGTTTGCGGTTCGGCCACATGCTATTTATGTGCATGCAAGGCGTGATCTGGTCAGCAGTGGTTTTTGACCCCTTACAAGGTAATGACAGAATCACTGGACGCCATTATGAATGACTGGCCTCCAAAATGGCGCGAACTTGTGGCGTTGGCCGAGATTGAGGCTGGAGGGCCGGTGAAGGGTCCAGAAGATCGTATATCGACACAGTACCCACACAGTCATGATTCCGATCAAGAGTCCATCAAAACACCGATGGATGATGACAGTGACCGCGCCTTGGAAGAGAACAGAATGAAAGGGCACCAAGACCTGGTAACAATCAGTGGGTTTCCCCTGCTGACGGAAGTGCACTTGGGTCGACTTATCAAAGTAATCACTGATGCATCCACCGTAGTAGCTCAGAAGATGATGAGGGCGATAGATGAAGGCTTCCATGCGCTCACTGCTCATGTGGACTCTTTGTATGACATGGTTTCGCGAAGGGCACCAGAAGATGCAGTGGCACCACAAGTTAGCATAATCAACACCGAGCCGTGGGTCAGGAATGTGGAGATTCCCCCGATTGTGATTGTGACTGAAGATGAGGCTGTGAATGCCTTGACGTAGCAGTTGAAGAAGGTGACCATCAATGTGAACGCATTGCCAGCAGAAGGGTTGACCACTATGCAGGCAGTTACCAGCCAGGAGATGACAGACCGACTGCGGGAGATTAGTGGTATATGCGTATGATTGTAGGAGAGCAAGGCCGACGCAGAATGTACCATCGCAGAATTGAACGACAGGGCTGCTTCAGCATGATAGGCTATGGATGAGCTCGAAGAAGACATTAAGAATGAACGGGATGAGAAGGCTCGCGAAATAGAAGGACTAAAGAAGGAACACGATTTCCTGATTGCAGAGAAGGCTCGTCTATGGGATCAAAGTGTACGGGTCGAGACGACTATTGTTGAGGCATGTCAGCATGTGTAGGAGCCTATTGTAGAGTCAGATGTGCTCCAACAGGTGCAGCGACTGGGGGTTGCCATTGTCTAGTTGCGGCAGGAGAATCAAGAGTTGAAGGCTCAAGTGAATCCTGGTATGCCTCAATTTGAAGTTGACGACAGAAAAAGGGCGATTCAGGAGGTCACAAATCAGTTAGAGGAGCTGGAAAAGGCCACGACGAAGCTCACAGCCAATACAGTATAGTTATGGAGATGAAATGTCTAAGATGAGCAGGTTGACCAGTTGATTAAGTATTGACACGATGCAAAAGGACAGTTGGCAACACTCAAGGAAGCCATGCGCACAATGCCACCCATGGAACAGAACGCCAAGTCTCAGGACTTAAAGGAATTGTAGAAACGAGTCACTAAGGCTGATGAGCGCCAGAAGAAGCGTGCTACACAGCTGGAGCAGTTTTAGGAGGTTGGCGGATAGTTCATGACCAAGGCTGGTGAAGCACTTCAAGTAGTACAGAAGGGTCATCAACAGGTGACGGCGAAGCTCACGGTGCATCCATCTGCGGAAGATGTGGTCGACAGTCAGGTGGCAACTACAGAATTCAAGGAAATGGTGATGACAATCGCGCAGCAGTACAACGACTTCAAGGTCAAGACAACCGAGTACACCATGTCTAGTTGACGTGGCTCGAGGGCGAGCCACAAGATTGTGTTGGGGACCTGTTGGCAGGCAGTTTGGTAAGGAAGAATCGCAGCATTGCTGATGCTGCAACACGTTAGAAGAGGTCACATAAGGAAGAAGGATGCATTATTTTATGTAATTTTGAGTCAATTGTACCGCAATTTGTGGGTTTTTGGTCATTGGACCATATGATATGTAATTTTGAGTTAATTGTACCACAGAATGCAAGTTTTGGGGTCATTTGGATCATATTAGTTAGATTTTGAGTCATTTGTCCAAGTGTCGGTTAGAAGGTTGTTAGTAAGTGGACAAGCATTGTAAAGGCAAAAGCCTATATATAGACAGAAAGTTGTAGGTTGTTAAGATATCTTGAAGATGTGTTTTATGTGTATGTTCTAAGATCAAGAGATATTGCTGATATCTGGTTTTGCGGAGATATTGTATAAGGGTTTTGCTGAAGTAATATGACATGATGGAACTGTTTGGTGAAATTTCCTGTGTTGATAATACATGTTGTGATTTACAATTGATGCTATGATTTCCTGCTGCAGTCAATACTTTAATGTTATATTTGTTGCAATGAATGCTTCTGTCATGAATATGAATGATGTTAATCTTAAATGCATAGATCTGTCTTGAATGTTGTGATAAGTTAAGTAATTGTTTCCGCAAACATCCTCCTTCATTCGGCGGAAACATGGTTCCATCCACTCTCCCTTGATCGCCTTGGGTGAGACCTCATCTGCTCTGAAGGTGTTTCTGGATAGGGTAAAACTTGTCTGGGCCGGTGCTCAGGGAGATCGTGGTGGGTTGGTGTCGATAGTGATGGGAACCCCTGTCAAATGTGTTTGAGTCAACAAGGCATTAAATGTGAAAATTAAGTTGCATCACTTCACATGTAGGTTATGTTTTTGTTCAATAATTTTTTATTATTATTATATTTTGTTTGTTTTATAAAGTGGTTGGTTTCTTGTGTAATTTGACATGGGAAGATAAGGTAATCATTGTCTTGAAATATAAACCTTATACTATCAAATTGTATAGTTCATATAACATGTAACCCCTTAAATCCTAATGCATAACCATTGAAACTATCCATACACACTAACCACTAATCTAAAATCAATATAAACCCTAACCTCTATGACCACTAGTCCATAAATTTTAAACCCTTTAAATTTTAATCAATGTTACTACTATAATCCATAATCCCCTAACTCTTATCTCTTATTAACTCTATCCCCTAACCCATGTAACCTCAAAACCTTATATCCCATTACACATTACCCCTATAACCCCTATCTTAAGGTACAATCCTTGTAACCAATATGCCACTAACCCCTATATCCATTTTAATTACAACTAAATCCTAATCCATATAACACATAACACCGATAGTTCTTATAACCATTAACCTAAATTATATGTCCTAAAAGTATTGACATCTATAGATTATAACACCTATCTCATTCACAAACTATAATCTCTATCCCCGATAAATCCTAAGTCTTTTTACGGATATAAGGAAACCGTAACAACTTTTGTAAACCAAACCAATCCAAACCACTATCATAACTAAGTTATAATTGTTAACACATAAAGTTAAATCTCTATTGTATTACTTTGTAATTAGGATATTTCAATGTATATGAATGTACATAGATTGTGTTTTTGTGGTGCAGGGATTTCCGTGGGCTGAAATTTAAAAAAAGAAAAAGAAAAAGAAAAAGAAAGGAAGAAATAATGTAGGGATTTCCAAGGGTCATAACTTTTGACTTGGTTATCTGTTTGGGCTCAAATTTAACAAGAAGTTGTGTTTCGAAGAGGTCTTTGTAGTGACTAATCAAATCCATCTAATTGAACCTTTTTTGACACTTTTCCAGGGCCAAATTCCTTCATATATGCCTCAAATTGGGGTTTTCATGTTTTTGCAAGAATTTTTTAATTTGTAATTATCAATTATCTATTAGTTTATGCACAAAAATAGAAAAGTGAGTTGACAACTAGTGTCTCTCTAGTTAGATTTAAAATATTGGTCAGTTTTAGAGTCATGCAAGCATTTTAAAAAATTAGCAATTTTCGAAAATCTCAGATAGTAGTTATAAGGGGTTCAACTTTCATTGTCAATAGTTAGGAGGGAGAAGGAAGAAACGATTGTTATTTTTCCACTTGCATGTGTTTGCATGGTTTTTAGATACCGTGAATGAATCAAATTTTATTGGCTACATCATTTTGTGAGTGGAGAATAACCATGCATATTTTTTTTATGATTATGATTGAAGAATGATTGGGCGGCTATTTTTCAATTTTGTATATTATATAACTACTTCTATATGTGATAAAATTTTGGCATCCACAGATCTATAACCATGGTTTTGGTTTCCCTATAGTTAGTTCAATCTATTTGCTTATCACCAAGTCTTTTAATCAGTTCTGCATGTTGTACTTTATGATGATAACGTTACACAATTTACAATTTATTTGTTTGATTAAACTTGTATTTTTTTGATCAAATGCGTTCATGCATAAAGGTTTTACAAACTAGAAAATAATGTTTGTTGTAATGGGGATTTGACACATAAAGTGATTTGTTGTTAGTGTTCTAAGGAAGTTAGACAAAAATTACTTTCTGTAATACAATTTAAGAGTGTATAAGTGTACCATTTGCATACTTTGTGTCAATGCGAGCTCATAGCATATGAGTGTACACATATTGTTCTCTTAAAATATGCCATAATCCAAACAATCTTATAATTGTACTTTATACCACCAAAAGTATATATACTAACTGCATGAATTATACACAGTTTATGTGAGGCCTATGTTATCATTTCAATAAAATGCTCTATTTGGTCTCATCTTAGTCTTTCTTGGTTTAGTATCATACCAAAAATGCATTTATATTAGTATCCACAAAAAGTGTTTAAAAATAAATTGGGTATTTAAAAATAGAATAAATGAAGTTTATAAAGTTAAGTGCATAGCTACATTTATATGATTATAAAAGTATTTAAAAATAGATTAGATATCCGAAAATAGATTAAATTAAGTTTATAATTAAAAGTAATATTATTTTATTCAAGTCACACATAGATTTATTTAAATTTAAAGTTACATAAATTTACTTTTATAACTAAGAGCATTATCATTTTATTGAATTCACATAGATAAAGTTAAGTTCATAGCCACCCAACTTTATATTTTATAAACATAGAATAAATTCAAGTTCATTATCGATCTCAAATACACATTTTAATGTATTGCAATTAAATGTTACCATAGTTTTAACTAATACATTGTTAAGCTATTAAATTGGTTAAACATTATATAATGACATTAAATGATTACTGTTGAAAAATGACATTAAATGATTTTAGCTGAAGTTAAACTTTATGTTGCATCTCTAATTTAGATCATTGACATACAATACATTTTATAAATCAAACATCGCCAACATGGCATGAAAAGACATAAATATACATGAATGATATCAACATCTTATACCTAACCATCAACATCAAGTTTACAAATTTAAGTTTATAACTAAGAGCATTATCATTTTATTGAAGTCATACACATAAAATTAAGTTCAAATCCAGGTAAATTTATCTTTTATGAACATAGAGGAAATTCAACTTATTATCAATCTCAAATACATAATTTTAATGTATGGCAATTAAAAATTACCATAACTTTAACAGATAGATTGTTAAACTATTAAATTGGTTAAATATTATATAATGACATTAAATGATTACCATAGAAAAATGTCATTAAATGATGTTAACTAGAGTTACATATTATATTACATCTCTAATTTAGATCACTATCACAATACATTTTATAAATCAAACAACATCAACGTGACATAAAAAGGCATGTAAACATACATTAACAATATCAACATGATATAAATCAACCTAACAAAAAATTGGGTGTAGACATGTGATAGAAGCCTAGAGGGTGTTGGAGGCTATCTAGCGGAGTTGTTAATAGAAGGAACCCCAATAAAGAAACTTAGAGAGTAGATTGGAGAGTGATGTGTGGTAGTTGTAGGTTGGTCGTCTGATTCATGGTGTTGGAGTTGGAAATGTTGTGACCACCATGGTAGATCAACAAGAGTTTGGTGTAGTAACAAAGTGGTTGACACGGTGTGTCGAAGGTGAAATCCAATGCACAGTTTGAAAATTCCACTGAGTAAAGGGCGATGCTGCAAGAACATTGTCGAAGTATATTGTGTTATAGAGATGCAAATTGGAGTTATGGTCAAGAGAAATGGAGTTTAAATAAGGTAGCAAAGAGAAAAGGTCCTCCAAAAGGGTCTGGAAATGAATCGGATGTGGAAAAGTGTCAACGTTGTGAAGTTCGGAAATAAAGTTATGAATAAGTGTCACCATGGAAAGTTCCAATGAAAAAGGCCGATTAACATTTCCCACGATCCAATCACAGTGTGACATGTGGCATAAATGTGGAGGTCTATATTAGAGGAAAATATAAAAGTCTAGTTTGGAAGAACCAATAGAATATCCCACTAAATGAAATGCAAGGGAGAACGAAAGTCGTTGCATGGTGTTGAATGATGAATGGAAACCATTAGATCAGATTGAAGTGCAACAAAGTTTCTTGGTAGCAGACAAGGTCAAAGAGAAGAATGTGAAGGAGTAGGATGGCTACATAAGGTGAAGAATTAATTGCAGATGTTGGGTGAGGCTCGAGGAGGTCATCTTGAATGCACAATAATTGTAATATGAAAAGCATTGAATGAGCCAGTTGTTGGCATGTAGAAAGAATCCTCTGGAGGAGGTCAACATCGAGATTTTTATTTGGCAGTGGAAGGAGATTCTAGAGAATCCTATTGACAAATTGTATGCCTATGTATAAATAGAGATTTGTAATATGTTTTATGATTGATTCAATGAAAGGAAAAAGCGTTTTTCGCTGTGTTCTCTTTGTATTTTTTTTTTGTGTTTTTTGTGTTTGTTTTGTTCTATGCTAGAGCAATTTTAGCTCTGCATGTATCCTTCAATTGGTATCAGAGCGGATTTATCTCAATTCCCATTACCAACAATTGGTATCAGAGTAGGTCTAATGGTGTCGAGCTAGTCTTTTCCAATCATATATGAGGTGAATCTAGCCAATTGAGTTGAAGATAGATCACTATTAGTGGTGTTGAGCATTTCTCCATTGCATATAGTTTTCACTTATCCAACCGATTAATTTGAAGGGAGAGTATATTCTCCATTGGGTTATTTGTGGTAGTGGTCTAGGTTGTAGTCCCTGGTTAGTGTGTGTTCATCCTGTTGTGCTCGATTATCCTTTAGATGAGTGCACATCTGTAGAGAAGTTGAGTAATCCTGGTGTATGGTGTGTGTGAAAATATCTCCAATTGTGAGCAAGGTATATTGACATATATGGGTGTTGAATAGATGTTTATACTGAAGGCCATTCCTTGTTGTTAGTTGAGCAGAAGCTGTGAGTCCTGTAAGTGTATTTGTGAGTCCTAATTTGGGTATTGTTGGTGAGCTAGTTGATCATTTGTAGGGTTAGTCTAGTTCAGTGGAGCTATATCTTGCATGAAGTTGTCAGAATTCCTTGTGAATGAGTTGAGTTGCACAAGTCTATGTGTATGAAGTTGTAGATGAAGTCTATGTTGGTTGTAGCTAGTGTTGTTATTTGAAGTTATATTTTGTTGTTGTTGATTCATGTGAATTCAAGCAGAAGCTCAATTTATTTTGATAGATTTCAGTGTGAGAAAGGATGAAGTGTATGGTTGTGTGTTTCAATCCCGAAGAAGATGAAGTATTGAGCTCCAACTACTTGGTTAAGGTGTGATTTGTAGAAGATATGGATCATCATAGAAGAATCAAGGAAATAAAGAGAATAAATAGAAGATCCATGGAAAAATACTTTGTAGAGGTATATGGGGAGGTTCCAGCTATACCAGACGATCCTAGGATCCATGAAAATGAAGAACATCGAATTGAAGATGATGGGTGCAAATTAAACAGATCTGGGATCACCTCCACATTTCACTAGTAATAATTTTGATGTTTGGCTTGTTAAAATTGAAAGGTTCCTTCTCATGAAGGACTGCGGTGTTTTGTGTTGAATGGATTTGAAGACCCCCATGAGGAATCTAGGGATGCTTTAGCCTTGGATGATAGTATGTTGCATGTTGTTGTATATGCAACTATTGCTAGAGAAGCATACAAAATTTTGAAGAGAGAGTTTAGTATAAGGGGGAGTGGGAAGCCTATTGTGGAGTCAATAGGAAAGTTGGCAGATGCAATTGAAGACTATGAAGCATATTGTGAATCCCACTAGGTGTTTACTAGTGGATGTTGATTTTAGTGAGGAAGAACTCCTAGTAGAATATATGGAGAAGGTTGAATAAATCCCTATGGCAATAGTGTTAGTAGAGGAGAAGATTGAAGAATAACTTGTGTGTGAAGCAAGATATGCACATGAGGAAATTGTTTCCCACTATTTACATACACCAATGGATGATGTTGAGGACAAGGAACAAGAGGAGGTTGTTGTGTCACTTGTAGTAGCAACACAACTCAAAGAAGGCAAGTCATACTCTATTGATGCAAAGAGAACTGAATGAAAGAAGGGTTGTGATGTCTTTGTTATAAAAAAAGGATGTGCAGATAACTAAATATGAATCCCACAATTCTCAGTCACTTGTGGAAGAAGATTGCAGAACTATCATTGTAGTAGTCTGTGTTTTGGATAATCCAATAAGGCATATTGTTGATGATGATCATGTTGAAGTTGCTAATGAAGACACCTATGTATCTCACTATGCAGATGCACATGTGGATGGTGAGGATGAAGATGAAGAAGTTGGCATTTTAGGAGCCAGTGGTCGAGTGAATCCAACAATGGAAATTGCTAATGATGAAGAAGTTGGAGAAACTACTCTTGTAGTAGTATGTTTGGTGGTAGAGAACCTAGATGAGTATAGAGTAAATCCCACTCTATAGGTGGATGAAGAAGAAGATGAAATGGAAAAAGAAGATGGGCCAAGAGGCGCAATTGATCTTATTAATGACTTATTTGATTATGTATGTTTAATGGATGAATATTACAACCATTATGAACATGCTACAACAAAAGATAATGAAGATGAGTTTAGCATTGATGGTGCTTCTACAATCATCCATCGAGGTGGGGACCCTGTTGAAGCAGAAGAAGAACATGAAAATGAAGATTTGACCAATAGGTCATACACAAAAGAAGATAATTAGGTAAGCAAAGTTAAACCTGTAGTAGCATACAATGAAGAATATTTGTTTAATGGAGAGCTATTACATGTAAATTTAGAAATGAAAATGATAAATGAATATTTTAATAATCACAATATCCCACTTGAACATATAAAACAAGTGGATGATGTGAATGAATAAGAAGTGAATCCAACAACGAATGTTGCTAATGATATGTTTATTTTAGAGGATGTGCATGTTGAAGAGGTTCCATATAAGAAAGAGAAACAAGCTGCAGAGAAATTCCTAGAAAAGTAAGAGGATTTAGTTGTGGGTAGTGATACCCTAGAGGTTATTCCCACAGAAGAGAAAATATCAACAAATGAGTGTGCTAGCACAAACACTCATGAAGAAGAAGACAACATGGATAATGTTGTGATTGAAGATGATGATCAGGTTGTTGAAACTAAATTAAAATTTGATGAATATGAAGATTGGGTTGAAATCCATGAGGTTCTAATAGAAGATGAGAAAGATGAAGCTGCAATGGAGGCTGTAGATGATACAAATGAAAGATTTGGATACCTATGTGTAGGTATTGAAGGAAAAGTTGAGTCAGCCATAAAAACTACAGTGAAAGTAGACATGAGCATGAACCATGAGAAAATTCCATGGGAAGAAGAAGATAAACAATCTCAGAATAATTTTGTGTTAACGGATAAATCCGTCAGTGCGAACACCAACCGATCTCCCTAGTCTGAATGGTTTGGATCTAGAAAAAACAAAACAAGAATGAAAACCTTTCCCTAGATATATCAAATTACTTGAATTCAAAGAGTCTAGTCCATACCTTATTTACGAAGGATGCCCTCATGACTTGAAGCTTTCGCAATCCTGCTTGTTGATGAAGAGATTACCTACAAAAGATTCAAAACGACAAAGATAAGAGACTACAAGATAACATGATACATCTAAGATTTTGACCAAGGAGAACTACTATAAATGAAATTACACATCATTTATGGGAAAGGAATACATCAATGTATTAATTAAAATAAAGGAAATAATTATAACCAATGAAGCCTTGGTGTTGAAGATCCTTTCCAATGGAACCTTGCCTCAATTTACCAATCATGGAAGAAAAGATTTCTGGCTCAATTTCTCCAACATTTGGCTGCCCTCATTTCAACCCCCCTGTCCCATGAAGAGGAGCTTCATTTATAGGCCAAAATAAATGAGGCGGAGAGGAAAGGATTAGGGAGAATGAGGAGGTGGGATCCTACTAAGTTGGGAGGTGAGTGAGATCCACCCTATATGGAAGGGATAGGCCTCCATGGGGTTCTCCTTCGAGAGGCTTCTAAAAACTTCTCTTTTTCCCTCAGTACAGGAATTGACGCACCCTAGATAATAGAAACATGCGCCAGCGATGCGGTCTGTAGTAGAGCAAGGTGTGTCGATCAGGAAAGACACGCTTTGTTTTCAGGAAAGGTGCCTCGACCTATCTTGTAGGGACCCCCTTTTCCTGGGTCCTACTCAAAACTATTTTTTTCAAAACTTAAAACATAAACAATCATTAGAATGCAAGATCAATAATAAACATCAATAAATTAAGAATTTACAAGTAAACAAATAACAAAGAACCTGTACTGTAGGTCAAATCTATTGTTGGAGAAGAATTCGTTGTTGTCTGATCAGCTTTGATCCCTTGACGATTTACCAAATACCCCTCGGTTGAACTCCCTACCATATCGGGGGTACTCTTCTTTCCCCCGAACCCCCAAGCAATTTGGGGTTGTAAGAACATACAATGCCATGGCTTTCTGTTGGGATCTCCCAATCCCCAGTCAAGATGTCAACCCAACTCCAAGGAAACACACTTTAATAAAAAAAATCTATTATGCTATCCATCTAGGACTAGGGAGCAAGAGAGTCCTTTCTCCTTCTCCTCCCTTTCTTTTATAACCAAAACTTCCATGCCATGTGTCTTTCCATGCAATTTAATAGTTAATTAATAATTCTTTTAATATTTTCTCTCATGCAGCAAGTGTCACTCTCACATGAGTGTGCACCTAAACCCCTAAATTGTCTCCTTAGTTAATTTCTTTGATCCCTAAATCAATGAGATGTAGGTGGAGTGGTTTCTACTTGAGTTTTAGTCATGTTTTGCTTCATAATTATTTATTGAATATTATTCTCATGTATGATTGTTTTAGTAAGGATGGTTGAAATCTAATCCAAGTTTGTCCTCTTTTTCTAAAATAAAAATAATAAACTAAAATATTTCTTTTAAATAAAATTTTCTAACCCATTTTAAATTTTCACTTTTTCTATAATAATAAAAATAAAATGAAGTATTTATTTTAAATAGATTTTTCCTAATCTATTTCAAATCTTCTCTTTTTCTATAATAATAAAAATAAAATGAAGTATTTCTTTTAAATAGATTTTTCCTAATCTATTTCAAATCTTCTCTTTTTCTATAATAATAAAAATAAAATGAAGTATTTCTTTTAAATAGATTTTTCTAAAATTCTATATATATGTGATTTCAATTATGTATGCATGATTAAATGACTAATAATCCTTTCCTATTTTTGTCTAGGTACCCCTTCGGCAGGTCCTTCTAACAGTTTCCTTTTTCTCTAGTGGGGAGAACCGTGTAATGATCGGGAAATCGTTACTGTGATCTCTTGAATACACTTCCTTGGAGACTAAGGGGGGTTGAGGGATACTGCTCTCCTTATCGTACGCCCCTCAACTCATCGTATGCAACCAAGTCATTGTGTCCTCTCTCGTACGGAACACTCTTCCCCGGGCGACCTCGCAAGCTTCCGACCAGTGCGTGGAGTGCTAATTCAGGGTCAACAGTTCATCGCCATACCCCTATGTATGTTTTCCATTCTTACAACCCCTATTTTCCATTGTGATTTAGTCGGTAAATCGTTTTACCTACTATTGCACACACACACTCAAAGCACACATTAAATAGTGCTGCACCATAAAATCATTTCATCATACATCATCATAATATCTCAGTCAGTCAAGTATATCTATCATTCATCATTTTCATTATAAATTCTTTTCATCATTCATCATAATAGCTCGGTTAGTCGAGTATATCTATCATTCATCATTTTCATCATTTATCATAATATCTCAGTCAGTTGAGAATATATTTCATTCAATCACTTCTATTTCATAATTTCTCAATCTAGCATATATCATTCAATCATTTTCATTTCATAAAATAATATTCAAAGAAAATTCCATGGTTCATGTTTTATTTAGCTGGGTCACTTCAAAACTAGTGCCCTAATAGTTTTAATCAGTTAAAGTAACAAGGCGGGCATTACATACACCCCCTCTTATATATAACTTCATCCCCAAGTTAAGTCTCATGTACTTCCATGGTGAGTTTCAATTTTTTTTCACATTCATGTCTTTTGCCGTCATCATCCAATTTCATCGGTAATCT
Organism: Larix kaempferi; assembly: GCA_027924585.1. Lineage (NCBI taxonomy): Eukaryota > Viridiplantae > Streptophyta > Pinopsida > Pinales > Pinaceae > Larix > Larix kaempferi. The sequence continues at coordinate 16,754,840 of BSBM01001219.1, read as the reverse complement.
TATGTACTATACTCTAGTAATATTTTTCCCAATAATCGTTTCCTCTAAATTTTGGTTTCCCACGTCTCTTTAATTATCCTAAGGGATCCATGATATCCAATTAAACTATAATCTTGATCCATCAATAGCCACACAATAGGTATCCAATCAATTTTTAATTAAGAATTCCAATCTATTTGGCTATCCTCTTCCATCAAACATCCTTGAGTATGATATCGTTGACAGTTAGTTACAAATTACTGGTTGGAGGGAGACTATCCATCCTTACTAATCAATGTATTAATCATTCAATATCCTCATGAGACTTCTTTCAATTTCATGATTGCTTAACAAAATTGATTCACAATTTGATAGGAAAGTGTCGTAACTTAGCGACTTAGTCGAACATTTTAAACTTTAATTCCTAGTCCTTTTATCACTAACATAATGTCTAAGTTAATGAGCTTATCACATCCTTACCTCATTTCATCCTTGCTGTTGTCACAATATTACTTCGATAGACTCATCAAGTTGTACTATGTGTGTTTTCTCAACCTCATCGAGTTCCATCTCGAGGGCCAGTCGTCTTTCCATCGAGGTTTGACCATGTCAATTGGTTAGCATCATTGTATTCTACTTTTCATGTCTATCATCTCCACACTTCGTTTTTTTTCTAAACTAGTCTTTATTTGAGTCTTTCGGTGGATTTTCTTAGTTAAGAGTTCTCCAATACCATGATATGGTCAAGTCGGTTTTTTCGCTTTCCAATTTCATTAACAACATCGTCATGATGAAAAATCACTGTCCATGTGTTTAGCTCATCCTATTGGTCACATTGACATCCTATTTTTCAAATTCCGAATCTATTTCACCCTCTCGACAATCTATCCTCTCGACAGTCTATCAAAGTTTCGTCAAGTACACACATTTTGCGTTGTGTTGGCTAAAAGTTGTTAATTTTGCATCCTCCATTAATTTACACAAAACACCCCATTCATCGTGGTTCTGCTCGTGACTAAATGTAAGGTTCTCTTACTCGAGCGGGTGAAGAGATTATTAAATTTTTTTTTCTTATATACTTGTGTAAGGTCGCGGGAGCTCACAACTCCAGTTCGACGTTTAGCCTCTCAGAAAATCGTTCTACACATTTAATCTAATGTAGGGACCCCGTTTTCTTGGGTCTTACTTAGAACTATTTTTTTCAAAACTTAAAATATAAACAATCATTAAAATGCAAGATCAATAATAAACATCAATAATTAAGAATTTACAAGTAAACAAATAACAAAGAACCTGCCCTGTAGGTCGAATATGTTGTTGGAGAAGGAGTCGTTGTTGTTCGATCAGCTCTGAGCCCTTGATGATTTACCGAAGACCCCTTGGTTGACCTCCATACCATATCGGGGGTACTCTTGTTTCCCCAGAACCCCTGAGCAATTTGGGGTCGTAGGAACATACAATGCCATGGATTTCCATTGGGATCTCCCAATCCCCGGTCAAGCTGTCAACCCAACTCCAAGGAAACACACTTTAATAAAAAAAAATCTATTATGTTGTTCATCCAACAATAGGGAGAAAGAGAGTCATTTCTCATTCTCCTCCCTTTCTTTTATAACCAAAATTTCCATGCCATGTGTCTTTCCATGCAATTTAATATTTAATTAATAATTCTTTTAATATGTTCTCTCATGCAACAAGTGTCACTCTCACATGAGTGTGCACCTAAACCCCTAAATTGTCTCCTTAGTTAATTTCTTTGATCCCTAAATCAATGGGATGTAGATGGAGTGGTTTCTACCTGAGTTTTAGTCATGTTTTGCTTCATAATTATTTATTGAATACTCTTCTCATGTATGATTGTTTTAGTAAGGATGGGCTGAAATCTAATCCAAGTTTGTCCTCTTTTTCTAAAATAATAATAATAAACTAAAATATTTCTTTTAAATAGATTTTTCTAACCCATTTCAAATTTTCACTTTTTCTATAATAATAAAATAAAATGAAGTATTTCTTTTAAATAGATTTTTCCTAATCTATTTCAAATTTTCTCTTTTTCTATAATAATAAAAATAAAATAAAGTATTTCTTTTAAATAGGTTTTTCCTAATCTATTTCAAATTTTATCTTTTTCTATAATAACAAAAAAAAATGAAGTATTTCTTTTAAATAGATTTCTCTAAAATTCTATATATACGTGATTTCAATTATGTATGCATGATTAAATGACTAATAATCATTTCCTGTTTTTGTCTAGGTACCCCTTCGGCAAGTCCTTTCGACTGTTTCCTTTTTCTCTAGTGGGGAGAACTTTGTAGCGATCGGGGAATCGTTACCGCGATCTCTCGACCACACCTCCTTGGAGACTAAGGGCGGATGAGGGATAAGGCTCTCCTTATCGTGAGCCTCTCAACTCATCGTACGTGACCAAGTCATTGTGGCCTCACCCGTACAGAACACGCTTCTCCGGGTGAGCTTGCAATATTCTGACCCATGCATGGAGTTCTAATTTAGGGTCGACAGTCCATTGCCATGCCCCTATGTACGTTTCCCATTCTTACGACACCTATTTTCCATTCTGAGTCAGTCGGTAAATCGTTTTACCTGCTACTGCACACACACACTCAAAGCACACATTAAATAGCAATACACTATAAAATCATTTCATCATATATCATCATAATATCTCAGTCAGTCAAGTATATCTATCATTCATCATTTTCATTATAAATTCTTTTTAGCATTCATCATAATATCTCGGTCAGTCGAGTATATCTATTATTCATCATAATATCTCAATCAGTCGAGCATATATTTCATTCAATCACTTCTATTTCATAATTTCTTAATCTTGCATATATCATTCAATCATTTTCATTTCATAAAATAATATTCAAAGAAAATTCCATGGTTCATGTTTTATTTAGCCGGGTCACTTCAATACTAGTGCCCTACTAGTTTTAATTAGTTAAAGTAACGAGGTGGGCATTACATATCTAAACAGAGTTTTAGCAAGGAAAAAGCCTCATAACTCATCTTCTAAGGAGTTTTGGAAAAGTACCCTAGGGATTTAGGCAAGGGGAAAGTATACATGGTTCATAATCATGACAAGTACAAAAATTCTGTGTAACAGAATGCCCCCCAAAGTATGAAGATAGAGTAATATGATAGGTGAAATACTTTGATGGATAAAGTATAAAGGATCGAGGCAAGGAACTGTTGGTTGGAAATCTGTCAATAATAACCAAGGATATTTTTGCAGTACAATAATTTTATCAAACCAATGACTCATAACATGGCTTCCGACCAATACATTGCAAATCGATGTTGATACCGACCGATGATATGGCCACCAAAATACAGTGTGGATCCATATCTGAATGAATGAACACAATCATGGCTACTAAAATACAAGTGTAGATCCATGACGACATAATAACACAACCACAACCAATACAAGAGTGGATCTGTGTGACAATACATCAATGAGGTCTCCACCATAACATCTGTGTGGGAACCCACTAAAAAATCTCCATCGCAACTTGGGTGTAATAATAAGACATCAGAACAACCTAGGGTCTTATACCTATTTCTGAAATGATATGAATCTAACCATGTGATTACAATGCATTGAAGTCGAACATGGTAGAAACCACTTGATTACCGGTTAATGATGTGAACCGTTAATAAGTGTGAGGGAAATCACCAATGATGACAATGATTCCCAAGGCATCTTAGTAAATTCCGATGAATGGGAATGAATGAGTTGAAGTCGAACATCCGCGGAATAATTCGAACATAGGTCAATGATGTAAACCTACTATCAAAAGTAAGGAAACCTGCCATTGAGGCATGAAGGCTCCAAGGTACCGACTAGTTTCTAAGTCTAATTCCTGGATGATGAGTTGTTGTCGACAGGAATAGACTCATCGAAGGAGTTCCATGATGCATCCCACATCATCGACACAAAAGTAACACAGGAAGTGATATAAGATGGTAGATGAAATGAGTGTGAACTGACACAAAGGTGTAATGGTAAATATGGACGACTGACACAACGAAAAGTTTAATGATTGTGAAGGTTGATTCTGGACAAATAATTCATCTAAACATATAATGGCATGACAAGAGACTTCGAAGCATTTAATAAACATAGCAGAGACCAAGAAATAATGCAAAAAATGACTGAATCATTCTTCAGGGTACCCAAAGGTGTAGAATGAATCATGGAATTGGTATGACTCGAAGCCAAGCTGACTACCCAACTGTTTGACTAGAATGTAGACAAGTTCTATATTCAAAGGTTACTTTAAGATTATGTCATTAATATAGACTCAAATACATATTCCCATTCCCTTAATTTCCCCATCATGATGGATGAGTGACTCTTTTGTTTTTAATGATTTGGAAGAGGGTAACAAACACTCGATGTAGCTCGTCATATGATGAGTTCAATCTCACATGTTTTACAAACCTGAGAAAGGATGGGTTCAGTCCAAAAAAGGGCCCTTCCATGTATAATTTTACGAGTTCAAAGAAGGTAAACTCGATGATGTTTCACATTTAGAGAGTCTGAAATGGTCAAAAGAAGACTCCTAATGGTTCTTTTTCGTAAAAGTTAGTCTCCTCACCCCAAAAAGGATAAAACAACGTGAGGGAGAACTCTTCTAATCATGATTGACTAGAGTATTCATTTTTCGTAAATAGTCTAAATAGTCAGAAACATGGATAAAATATCATCGGATAGACATCCTTTCAAATCCTTTTATGAGCATGAAAGAAACAAGTTCGCTCAACAATGTTTTCATATTTAGGGAGTTTGAAAATAAATTAAAGAGAACTGCATGTACAACTTTGTCATGGTTGATGACCGAGTACAACAAAGAAAAAGTAAACTCAGCATAGTTCCTTTTCCATAAGTAGTCTAGGGAGGCCGGATAAAGTGATAAACCTATGCTAGTTAGAAACACCTTTTACTCAATTTTTAACGAGCACGACAATGGTATGAAAAGAACTCAAAATCTTTTTCATGTTTGAACCAGAGCACGAAAAAGTAAAAAGTAAGCTCAAACCACTTTTCATGTTTGAACTAGAGCACGAAAAAAGTGAAAAGTAAGCTCAATACTATCTTACTATTTTTAACGAGCTTGAAGATAGGTGAAAAGAATTCTCATGATGTCTACTTCATTTTTTAACGAGATTGTAACAGAAAATAACCTATGCTCAGTATAATTCCCATTGGCAAGTTTCTTCCCAACATGATATACATAGGTTGGAATTTTTTCCATAGCATAAGAAGATAACAGCTTACCTCCAGTATGATGTCCAGAGGCTGGAGACATGCCCCCAAAGCTTCATTTCATTCGCTTACTCTTTTCTTCATCCAATCAAATTCATGGTCAATAATAAGAATATATTCACCAGGGGAGGAATAAAAAGAGGATTAAATAGCATAGGTGAATGACATGAAGGTTCAAATATTAAATCTAGAGAAAGACTTGACTCAAAGGGAGGGGATCTGTTTCTTTTTTTAATGAGCTTGACACAGGAATATAAATATGCTGGTGGGGTATTGTTTCATTTTTTAATGAGCTTGACACAAGAATATAAATATGCTGGTGGGGTATTGTTTCATTTTTTAATGAGCATGACACAGGAATAGAACTATGCTCATGGTCATCTGTTTCATTTTTTAATGAGCTTGAAACATGAATAGAACTATGCTCATGGGGTACTGTTTCATTTTTACACAAGATTGAAACAAAAAATAGCTATGCTTGAGGAGACCTGTTTCATTTTACACAAGCTTGAAATAGGAATTAAACTATGCTTGAAGTTTGTTTCATTTTTTAACGAGCTTGACACAGAATGGGAACCATGCTTGTGGACACCTGTTTCATTTTTTAACAAGCTTGACACAGATAGGGACCATGCTCATGAAGCTGGTTTCATTTTTACGCAAGCTTGAAACCAAAGGTAAACTATGCTTGGGAACAATTTCATTTTTATACAAGCTTGAAACCAAAGGTAAACTATGCTTGTAGGGGTCTATTCCATTTTTTAACGAGCTTGGAAACATAGACCAATATGTGCTCATGGGAACCTGTTTCATTTTTTAACGAGCTTGACACAAAAAGAGAATTGTGCTCATGATGACCTATTTCATTTTTTAACGAGCTTGAAACAGAAAGGGAACTATGCTCATACCACTTCATGGCTCCTAAGAGGATGACGGTCCATAAGTAATACATATTGAAGGATAAACCTCGATCATGTATTCTAAGAGGTCCTCATTAGAAGGAAGAAAAAACATGCCAACTCTCGAATCTAAGGTTAAAGAAGACGAGCAATCAGAGAGAGGCCTGTGTTCAATGGAAGTTGGAATCATGGGAAATAACGCCACGTAATTGACCTATGGTGGGTAAGATACTACATGTACATAAATCAGATGATTTGTAGTCAGACGAGATTCAAGAAACGAAAGTTGGTCGATAGTCACAATGCACCCATCATGGGGGAAAGATAGCACTTGGAAGAGTGTAGACACAAGGGATTTCATCGCGTAGACATAATATCATCCCAGGAGCAGATTAAAATCCAAAGGACTTGGAAGTACCTAAACATCAATAAGGACCATTTTTTTGCCTAGTGAAATAGGAAACTGGGGAACAACCCCTAGAGGTTGACTGATTCCCCTGTTAAAATCTAACATATTCGGACTAATGGGAACAAGCTGTAGGGAGCCCATAGCTTTCCAAGAATTTGAGGACAAAATTCTAACTGAAACACCTTCATCAACTATAGTATGAGTTACATCTATATGACCAACCTGCACAATGATTTCGAAAGGCAGTTAGGAAGGAAGATGAGGTGCAGATAGTTTGTTCCAATCGATAAAAATCGACTGATTTAGAACCAAAGGTGGAATAGTATAAGCCTCATTGCTTGGGGGGGTCCTTTAATAAAAGAAGTAATGCTCCCCTGCATGGTAGAATATGTATTAACAAGAAGAAACTGAGTGGTATTAGATTCACTCTCTAACAGGAGAGTGGGATCGACCGAGGATGAAACTAGATTGACCACCTAGGTTTCACTCTTTAAGGGAAGAGTGGGATCGATCGAGGATGAAACTAGATTGACCACTTGGGTTTCACTCTTCAACGAAAGAGTGGGATTGACCACCTAGTTTTCACTCTTTAAGGGAAGAGTGGGATCGACCGAGGATGAAACTAGATCGAACACTTGGGTTTCACTCTTCAAGGCCAGAAGACTAGGATTGACCTAAGATGAAAATAGATCGACCACTTGATCAACCGATGGAAATTTAAGAGGAAAATTACTACAACTTGTTGGAGGCTATGATTGATACACATAAATACCCTCCAATAATCGTGAAGTTCATCCATGCGAGGACAAAGGTAAGTATGGTGCATGTCCCTACATAATAAGCATGGATTCTTGACATTAATTTTCTGACTCTTAACCATAGAGTTGTTGGTTGAGAAGATATTAGTATGATGTCTAGAGGCTGACGATACGGGCCGTTTTGAATCTTGCGACCATACTTCTAAGACCTTGTGAATACTAGGGCAATCCTTAAGAAAATGGGGTCGCTCGCAAAGCCTACAAGGGAACTTAGGTTTAGGAAGATTCAAAATAGGTACATCAATACTCTTAGCATGATGATCAGTAGCTAGTGGGTTTCCAACATGATGGTCAGAGGTTGGAGCTTTGACCTTCTTCTTAGTGTTCTTCTTCTTAGCCTTCATTTTCTTCTTCTTCTTATCAACCTGTTTACTAATGCCACAGTTTTCAGCAGGCAAAGAGGAATAAAGGGAAGCAGAATCACCATTTGGAGAAGAAGGATAAAGATCAACGTGAGGTTGATGCTCTTGTGGGGGAGGACTATTATCTAAAACAATTGGTGCACTTGGGACAACCGGATTGGAGAATAACCATACTAGTAATACTATAGTCAATCTGGGAAGGCTCAACGTGGCCATGAAGGGAGGACCAACACTTCCATATGGGGGAAAAACAAAAGACATACCCCAAAAAGGGGTCTCTTGGTTGGTAGTATCGAAATATTTTTCCATATTTAAACTCTCTAAGAACCTATAAATTACCACACAAATAAAACACTACTCAAAACTAGAAGCAACAAGCAATCTCTGAAAGGGCTAGATAAATAAGCTAGATTCGCATAGGATTGTCAAATTGTCACAACTTGCGATATATTGTAGGGTCCAACAGTTATACTAGGCCCAATATTTCAAAGCACTAAACAAGGAGGATTTGGACTGTACCCCTGACTGTATAACCCGACTACCTAGCAGTACGTGTGTAGTAATATTCCCCAGTGTTGTTCTCGGTGTATTGCAACAATAAGATGGCCAATAGGTTTACTTGGATGGTTCCCGGATCCTAAAGAGGTCTCCCAATATACATAAGGTATGTGGGATCTCAAATCCGTAGTAGTGTTTACTAATGCACAACTGTACGAAAGGGGCCTTCTTATATACTGTCAAGTATGTGAAAGAACCTTTCGATACACCATAAAAGTACATGAAAGGTTGTTTGATATACCAACCAGTACGTGGAAGAACCACACAAACTCCAGAATGCAGTGCGGGAAAATAACAACATCTCCTATGCTTTAAGATGCCGGAACATGTCTCTAACCTATCATTCAAGTTGCTAAGGATTTTAACTTAACTAGCGCTTGGTTTTATCTTATGCGGTTAAGTGGACAAATGGAAATTTAGACTTGACTCAAAACCATGCAAGTATGAGATACAAATATTCTTTTTGATGAAGTCCTACTTAAGAAGGAGAGAGAGAGAGTTTTTCTTCCCAAATAAACAACCCTATGAAAATTCCATTTTAACTTCTTCAAAAATGGTAGAAGCAAGCAAATTGACACCAAAGCAAAAATGGTTTTGAAACCTTGATATGGGTCAAAGAGACTGCATGATACATGATTCATGGCCCCCCCATTTGTTTTTAAATGCAATTCATTTCGCTTAAAAATGTAAGCAAAATACTAGTTTTGACTAAAGGGGCCAAACGTGGCTCCAAACCTCTAGAAGACCCAAGAAAAGAGACAAATTCTTTTTCTTTAACAAATAATGAGAGAGTAGATCTTTAACGAAAAGAAGAATGGATCTAATCATTGTTTCCAAACAAGAAAGAGCATTTCTAACCCCTAACTATGCAAAAGATAAAAGTAGTTTTCTTTTCTTTTATAAAACTCGGATCTGAACCAAACTAAGACTCACTAAAAGCAAAATTATTTTTGGAATTTTCATAAATATTTCAAATATAAGAAAGAAAGAGAAAAATTAAATCTCTCTCTTTAAAATAAGATGGAAACAAAATATTTTCTTCTCTTCAACTGTAGAAAGCGGAAAATGTTGTACCAACCCAACCACAAACCAAGCAATAGGGCACTGAAAGGTTTGGGCAGAAAATCAAGTTAAAAATCAATAGGTCGACGTGGGTTGCAGGTATACACCAGAGTGCTGGTGGGGGTTTGACACGTATACTAAAGAGAAAAGCGTAGCAGCGATGCACTCTGTCCGAATGAAAAGCACGTCAAGCAGACATCGATGCACCGTACATGAAGGTAAAGCACATTGGGTGACCCAAAAATTGAAAAAAGATATATTTTCAAGCCAATCAATATACTTCAAGGTTTGAGACCTAAAGGGGATTATAAAGTGACATACAAACAGTTAGATCTACCAATTGGATGTGATCTACCAATTGAAAACTAAACCAAATCTAATAAAAAATAAGGAAAGCAAAGAAATCTACAACTTAAATAACTCGTTCTTTCCCTAGTATGGTCACCAATTTTGTTAAGGGATAAATCCGTCGGTGCAAACACCAACCGATCTCCCTAGTCCGAATGGTTCGGATCTAAAACAAAGAAAAACAAGAATGAAAAACTTTCCCTAGATCTATCAAATTACTTGAATGCAAAGAGTCTGGTCCATACCTTATTTATGAAGGATGTCCTCATGGATTGAAGCTTTCGCAATCCTGCTTGTTCATGAAGAGATTACCTGCAAAAGATTCAAAAGGAAAAAGACAAGAGACTACAAGATAACATGATACATCTATGCAATTGACCAAGGAGAATTACTATAAACGAAATTACACATCATTTATGGGAAAGGAAGACATCGATGTATTAATTAAAACAGAGGAAAGAATTACAACCAATGAAGCCTTGGTGTTGAAGATACTTTCTAATGGAACCTTGCCTCAATTTACCAATCATGGAAGAATGGATTCTTGGCTCAATTTCTCTAGCATTGGCTGTCCTCATTTCAACCCTTCTACCCCATGAAGAGGAGCTTCATTTATAGGCCAAAAGAGATGAGGAGGAGAGGAAAGGATTAGGGAGAAGGAGGAGGTTGGATCCTACTAAGATGGGAGATGAGTGAGATCTAGCCTTTATGGAATGGATAGGCCTCCACGAGGGTCTCCTTCGAGAGGATTCTTGAAGCTTCTCATTTTTCCCTCCGTACAGGAATCAACGCACACTAGACACTAGCAAAATGCGGCAGTGATGCGGTCTGCAGTATATCAAGGTGCGTCGATCAGGAAATACGCTATTTGTTGTAAGGCAAGGTGCGTTGGCCTCTCTAAATAGATTTTTAGTAGGGAAAAAACCTCATAACTCATCTTCAAAGGAGTTTTTTCCAAGTACCTCAGGGATTTAGGAAAGGAGAAAGTATACATGGTTCGTAATCATGACAAGTACATGGTTCGTATAAATGAATATTTTAATAATCACAATATCCCACTTGACCATATAAAACAAGTGGATGATGCGAATGAAGAAGAAGTGAATCCAAAAACGAATTTTGTTAATGATATGTTTATTTTAGAGAATGTGCACATGGAAGAGGTTCCAAAGAAGAAAGAGAAACAAGTTGTAGAGAACTTCCTGGAAAAGTAAGAGGATTTAGTTTTGAGTAGTGAGACCCTAGAGGTTATTCCCACAGAAGAGAAAATATCAACAAATGAGTGTGCTAGCACAAACACTCATGAAGAAGAAAACATGGATAATGTTGTGACTGAAGATGATGATCAGGTTGTTGAAACTGAATTAAAATTTGATGAATATGAAGATTGGGTTGAAATCACTGGGGTTATAATAGAAGATGAGAAATATGAAGGTGCAATGGAGGCTGCAGATGATACAAATGAATGTTTTGGGTACGTATGTGTAGGTATTGAAGGAAAAATTGAGTCAGTCGTAAAAACTAGAGTGAAAGTATACATGAGCATGGACAGTGAGCAAAGTACATGGGAATAAGAAGATAAATAATAGCAAACAAATTTTTTATTTGTACTAATGATCTATGTAAGTGTGCAGGTGTTTTGAGAAGCCCTGAAAATGTTGAGGCTGTGTATGAAGAAGAACTCCCAAAAGAGTATATATTGAATTCCAATTCGGGTAAAAAAGAATGAAAGAATGTTGTTTAGGGTTTTTCTTGTAGACCTCACAGTAGAGGAGGTACTATTTAAAATGTTATGTGCTAGTTTTGTTAGCAGCACTGTGTTGTTGATAGAGGTTTTGAAAGTAAGAGAGAAAGAGGGATTCGGTAAAGCTATAACCCATGATGAATCCCTTAATCATGAGGAGAATTGCAGAGTTGAAGTTGAAACTCCTAATATTGAGAAGGTACCCCATGGAGCGTAGGGTATACTGCATATTGGGCACATGGAAAATATTATGAAGAAAGATGAATGTTCCTGGTCTGATGAATCAAAAGAGGGTTTGAAGACTACGATGAAGATGAATTTATTAAGAATAATGCTATATGCCTAATTCAAGGTTTGGCATTATAGAAGGAGGAAGAAAAGAATTTTTAAATTTTATTTGTTATCATGTTTTGCTTTGCTTATCCCTCCCATGCATAAAGTTTGCAATAACAGTTGTTTTAGTATCTTAGTGATACAGATTAAAATGGATGAACCCTAAGTGTTTATGATAAAGGATGTTGTAGCATCGTATTTGCAGTTTGCAGGTTGTTGTGAGTGTGATCTCCAATTTCATGGAGTCACTGAGAATACTCACTGTTAGGATGAGAAAAAATGGGGGTTAGCCTGATGTGAGTAGCAGCATGTCACGTCCCCTCCCATCAATCCGATGCAAGGGAGGAAACATGACCATCATTCCAGGGCTTATTTGGAGAAGCTCATCTCCATAAATTACTAACAAATTCATAATAATTAAAAACTTATGTGTGTGGATTCATACTTTAAATAAACATAGAGGGATGATACACTATCCACACACAATTGCATCATGAATTCAACATATAATCCTAACAGTCATCAAATCAAACATTGCAGGAAGAATACAAAATGGATATAATTTAAATCACAAAGAATACTTATCTTCAAAATGAATTGTCCCAGCAACTGGCTATGTGAGAGCAATGTTCCACCCAACCATAGGTCTCTGTTCAACCTATATTCTTTTAGCTGAGAGACCACCCCCGAGCTGGGATGTGTATCCACTGAGGAGGAACTAAACAGGCTCACTCATAGCCATGGTCTCGCACAAACAGTCATGCTAAGACAACACATAGTTGGGTTTAGCAAGCATGAAATAGACAAAGGAGGAGGATGCTAATCCAGTGAGCTCAACCACAGAGCTACAAGCATCTCAACTAAACTCAAATGGTCTTGGTACCCACAATACCTACCACACCCAACACAAGGAAGGTCCCCTTCTCTATTACACAGTCCCTCAGGCGTCCCTTTCCTCCAGTGCTCTTCAGGGTGGGCATAGAAAGGTCCAGCTGCTAATTCCTTGAGATTCTAGCCTTCATTGGGTTTATCAAGCAATCCCAACCTCTGTTCAAACATTTACACTTGGATTTTCTCAATTCGGTGACCAAATAACTCAATCCCATAATTGGATTTCCGGGCTATCAAATATGGGTCTTTCTATGTATTTCTGGCAATCTAACACTCTCAAATTCGCCCCAAGGTTCATGTTTATGGATCTCCCATCGGATCTCACTGTCCACAAGAAATTCTGGGCATTTATGGCACTTCAAAACGTAGGTTAATGTAGAGTTGCGATTTCTATTTTTTTCTCACTGTTTGGTCTATGTGATGGATGAAAAATGAAGCTTGGATGTTCAAAAAATGGAATGGGAATAAGGAAAAATGAATTCCATGAGGTAGAGTGACTTGTGGGTCAAGAAAAACAGAGCCCATACCTGCCATACGAATTTTCTGGTCTGTCCATGCTCTATTGAAACCATGGACTGATTTCTTCAACAAATTTATTACACATAATTAAATGTCAGCAAAGAAAGTCAAATGGGTTCACAAGATGACATTTGGCAGCATATGGTTAAACTCCACAACCCCCTTACCACTCCCTAGTGGAATACACATGCCCTTCTCTGATTAGTTTCTTCCATAGTGAGTTTTGGTATTTTATTACAATATTAAATATTTACATCATTTTACAATGTTCCATGGCTTAATAGCACATGGATAGAAAAATATCAAATACTTGTCCATTTTAAATAAAATCCGAACATACACTAGCGGGGCCTTGGCCTTGAGCTCCATGCTAGAGAAACATGCATCGCATGTATACAATATTTACATTGAAAGCCAATATATCCCAGGGGTCAAAATGGGGGTATTACACAGCAGATGTTAGCCAATTGTTATTTTGATGAGGCAATTAAGTAGAATGTTGGGAGTAGTTATCTCTCCAACCCTTGTACCAGAGAAGCTTCGAGCAAAAATGAAGAAAACTAGCTAAGTGTTGAGGGGTTCAAGAGGTCCGATGAAATAATCCCGACAACAAATTGGGTGTCGAAACGTGGCAGAAGCTTAGAGGGCATCAGAGGTTATCCGACAAAGTTTTCAACAAAATTTTCATCAATGAACCTCGATAGAGAAGCTCCACTAGCAAATCAGAGAGTGATGTGTGGTAGTTGTAGGTAGGTTGCTGGAGTCAGGGTATCGGAGTTGGACATGTTAGGAGCATTACTGTAGATCAACGAGAGTGCGATATAGTAACGAAGTGGTCGGCACAGTGTGTTGGAGCTGCAATTTAGCGCACAGTTTGAAAAATTCATTGAGCAAAGGGTGACACTGCAGGAACATCATCGAAGAATATTGGCACGACACAGATATGAATATTGGAGTTGTGTTGAAGAGAGATGGAGTTTTAATAGTGTAGTGTAGAGGAAAGGTATGCTAGAGGAATCTGATAGAGAATAAGATGTGGACACGTGTTAGTGATCCACACGTGTCTAGGGAGCACAAGGGGGAAAGCAATTTGACTAAATGAGTCGGCTCTGTTATGGTGGAAGATTAAGAATGAGAATGCACAATGCATTAATACACTACATAGTTAACACAAATATACACAAACAATATGTAGGAGTGCGAACTGATTTCTATATTACTGGATATGATATCATCGATTGATGTATGTTACAATATTATACATGCTTATATAGAATGTAATGAGACGCTTGGGTTCCTTCCTGTTACGTTTAGTTATAAGAGAGGTTAGAATGGTTTAGCATTTCAACAGTTATAGTTGACTGGAAGACATAGAGACAGTTTGTCGAAGTTCGGTAGTTGCAAGTCGTAGATCGATGCTACATGTTGATGTCGCGAAACTATGAGGTTGTGGAACTTGTTGAAGTTGCGTCAAAGTTAGCATCCAACAATAATGCCAACTGCGATGTGGATTAGAACTCCTTCCTTAAGAAACAATGGTCCCCATCATTTTCTCGTGAAGGTGAGGGAACTTGTCGGTCAGTTCAGTAGCAGAGTACCACTTTCCTTGTGCTAGGATCTGTCCGGATTTAGCAACCTGAAACAAGGGAATTGTGTTCATTCTTGTATGGCGTACTCGTCGTCCCACAATGGTGTCACAAGGAAGGGGCTCCTGAACATCTAAATTGATGTCATCGGGTTCTGCTGATTGCAAGTCATTCTATTTCAATAGTGGTGCATGGTATGGCTGAAGTAGATCCACATTGAATACTGGGTGCAGACCCAGGCATGCAGGAATGTCAAGCTGGGAAGCGTTTTCTTCAATCTGTCGAAAAATAGTGTACGAACCATATCGCAAAGGTTTGAAATTCTTGAATGGATTAGTGAAGCGCTCCTTCTTGAGATGTAACCAGACCTTATCCCCAATTTGGAATGAATGAGGAATATGATGCTTGTTGTGTCAGGCCTTAGCTTTCTTGTTTTCTCGTTGCAACATTTCTTGTGCTTGCTTCTGGACATCGCAAATTTGATCTTGAAACTTCAAGGCTTTATCAACTTCTCGCTGGTTGTAGTCAGTGTCGGAGTTCGACTGTGTCGAGGAGATGATTAGGTCAATAGGCGCTGAGGATTGAAATCTGTAACAGATCTCAAATGGACTCTTTCCCGTAGAGCTGTTCTGAGCACGATTGTAACTGTGTTGAATGTATGGAATAATTTCATCCCATATGTGTCAGTGCGTGTGGTTATATATGTGAAGCAGTCATACTACCAAGCGAGTCACAAATTCCGTCTGTCCGTCGGTCTAAGAATGAAAAGTTGTCGATAATGAGAGTCGTGTGTCCAGTTGTTGCTAGAGAGTCTTCCAAAAGATGCTAAAGAATCGGGAATCTCGGTCGAAAGTAATGGTCGTGGGTAAACCAAAGTGTTTCCAAACATGTGTGAAGAAGAGCCGAGAAGTCTATTGCGTTGTTGTGGTCTTCTTGCATGGTATGAGAATGGCCATCTTGGAAAACCTGTCGACTACTACTAAGATCGCGTCGTGCTGATATTTGGTAGTAGGATATCCCATCAAGTAGTCCATAGAAATAGATTCCCATGGTCGATTAGGAACTGAAACAGGTGTATACAATCCCTATCATCAATTAGGTAGTTTAGCAATGGAACAAACCACGCATGATCGAATGTACTTGTTGACATCAATTTTAAGTGTAGGAAAAAAGAAATACTTTTGTAGAATAGCAAATCTCTTTTCTACTTCAAAGTGTCATGCAGTCTTGTTGTAGTGTGCATCCCAAATAAGCTTCTATCGATGCTCACCAGTCGGTACACAAAGTTGTCCAAGCTTGTATAGCAAGGTGTCTTTCAAGAAGTAGTTGGAGGTCGACGACTTGTCAGTCTGAAGCTGTCGGTATACTGGTGAAAAGTCAATGTCGTCCTGATGCAATTGAGGCCAATTGGTCATGCTGTATCCCTGCATACTCATCATTGTGAAAAGGAGAGTAATGGGTGGTCGACTCAGACAATCGATGGTGGCGTTAACCTTACCTTTCTGATACTTAATCACCAACTGGAATTGTTGTAGGTAATTAATCCACTTGAGTTGTCTGGTTGTTTTTGTAGTTTTTACTGGGTCGAAGTGAACTGTAGAGGCTTATGGTTAGTGAGGATGACCATTTCCTTGCCAAGGATGTAATGCCTCCATTTCTTGAGAGCTTGCACGATGGCGTACATTTATTTTTTGTACGTCGAATATCTTCTAATTGTATCGTTAAAAGTTTCAGAATGAAAAGCGACTGGGTGACCAGACAGAGTGATCACTGTGCTTGAGGCATAGTCCGATGCATCCATCTCAATCTCAAAGGGCTGATGCAAATCAGGTAACACAAGTATTGGTGCAGTGCAGAGCTCGTGCTTGAGATGTTCAAAAGCTTCTTGTTGTGTCGGTGTCCATTTAAAGACAGTTTTTCCATTTCCTTTCGTCAACTAATTCAAGGGCCAGGCTATGTGACTGAATCCTCGATAGAAATTCGCCAAACCAGGGAAAATTCTTAGTTCTTGAATGCTTTGAGAAATGGATCAATCTTTGAGGATATGTACTTTGTCTGAATCGACATGAATTCCTGCATAGTTGATTACATACCCCAAATATTTGATGTTGTTCATCGCAAAGGTACACTTGTCCATGTTCAAGTAGAGTTGATGTTGTTGGAGAGTTTCGAGGACTTGTTGAAGATGTCCGACATGTTCTTCCCATGATGAATGAAAATCAATATGTCATCAAGGTAGACAATGACCCATTTTCCGATGAAAGGTCGAAGAATGTTATCCATGTATCGCATGAAGGTTGCAGGTGCATTGATTAAGCCGAAATGCGTGACTAACCATTCAAAAAATCCTTCCTTGGTCTTGAAAGCAGTTTTCCACACATTTGAGGGATCGATTGGAATATGATGATATCTCGACTTGAGTTCGATCTTAGTAAAGAATTTAACACCTTTCAGACAGACGATGAGCTCATCTATCTACGATGGATGTTTATGTATATGTAACTTCGGAATGTATTTCATATATGTATATTGTACCCCTATAGAGATGGTCTTATTCCTCTATACGGAAGTGTCGTCATTTATATTGTAAGTGTCGTAACTTATACTTGATGGGTTATTAGACCACCTTATTGGGTTCGGCCCTGTATAAGTCATGTGGGTCAAAGGGTTATTAGACCACCCTATTGGGGGTCGGCCATGTGGGTCAAAGGGTTATTAGACAACCTTGTTGGGTGTCGGCCTAGTTAGCTTTGTGTTATGTGGTTAAGTTGAAGCCGACCTAGTAAAGGTTATTAGGCAAGTCAAGTCAAGTATAAATAGAGTGCAGGAGGCACTCTATTTCATCATTCTATTCTCTCACACACTTTGGAGAGTGGCGCACTTGTGGAGGAGGAGAAGTTGCTGCTAGGAGATGTATATCTCTTATGATTGGGTTGTATCATTGCTCTATCTATCTCTAAGGAAGTTATTGGGGTTTTTCACCTTTATGGTTTTCCCCAAGTAAACTCTATGTCTCTTGTGTGCTTGCATTAATGTGTCCATGATTGATATACTGTAGATATGCAATACATGTTGTTCTCTCAGTTAAGATCCTAGATTAGATTGAAGTAAATTCTGAAAAATTAACATGGTATCAGAGATAGCCTGAAAGAAGGCATGGTATGGAATGTATGACACTTGTTGCACTTACGATGCTAGGGCTTGATATAGAAAAAACCAGCCATTGTAGAACTTTCGCTATAAATCCATTTTGGAAAAATTTTTAGATCTAAAAATTTTACAGGTCGAAGATCAGATCCCCATGTACTTTGTTTCCAAAGGAAAACTTCTAATTCGTTGTGCTTTGTGTTTTATGATCTGTACAATCTAGGGTTTCTGCCCCTTCTAGATCTGAGTCATAAACAGGTGACCTACGCAAAAAGGTCATAACTTCGGCTAGGAATCTCCAAATCAAATTTTGTAAAAAGTGAGAGGTAGTACACAGACTGTACTTTCTTAGGTAACTTTTTTAGAGGTCGAAACTGAACCAGTGACACGTGCAACACCGTACAAGTTTGCTCTCCTGTTTTATTCCATAAACAGGTCATGTTGCGACACTTGGAATAACTCTCTCTCACAAAATCCAATGGAGGTCAGACCCATGAGGTTGGAAAGATGTTAGGTCAGGATACCACAGGTAGAATTTTCAGACCCTGGGGATTGGAAAGTTTGGATTTACACCAGAAACAATCAGGTGCATATTTCTGTCAAAACATAATTATTTTTGAGCAACTTCATTCATGGCTTCAGGAATTTAGGGTTTCGGAGAAAGTTGGAATTTTTGTAATCGGAGACCACGGCTGGGTGCTAGTCATCAAAATAAAAATTTAGAGACCAATATCATATTTTTTGGTTGGGAAGAAGACCGGGCTTGATCAAACCCCAGTTTAGGACTTTGATCAGAAAGATGGAAAATTAGGGCTCTTGCAAAAGTTGGAATTTTGGAAGTCTGTGACCACGGTTGGAAGCTCCTCAGAAAAATCAAAGTTTAGAGCTTTGGATTGAACCTTTTGGTTGGGAATAAGTGTGGGCTTTATCAAACCCTAGTTCGGGATCCTCTCTAGAAGATCCAGAAGGTTCAAAGGCAATTTTGAGGGGTGAAACTTTGCAGTTTTCAAATTCTGCGTATACCAGCTTGATCAGCTCATTAAGGTGCATCTTTCTATCCTTTCAGAAGTTTGAATTTTTAGGGTTGATTTGACAAACCCTAATCCAGCTCTAGATCCATTATTTCTTGCAAATCAAGTGGATTGGGTTAATCCTAGAAGAAAATGGATTGGTCACCTGCATAAGTGAAGAAGTTCCTATTTCAGAGGGAGATGAGGCTAAGGCCTACATAATAAGATTACAAGCAATCTCGACAGGTATGTTTCAAATTCTATTCATGGTTAAGTTTATGATATGTTTGTCTTCATATCATTATGGTTAGTATAATCTTGATTAATTACTAGACTTGTCATATTACCTTAATAAAATTATGAATACATGATAGAAAATATTCATTGATTAAGGTTTTGACACTTGTGATTGTACTAATGCATTGTGATGTTGTATGAGGTTTATGTTGTTCGCTAACATGAAAGGTACACCAAGAAAGACAAATCATGTTCTACTTCAAGAACGTATGATCATGGTGACATGAAGACAAAGATTCATCCATTGCCATGGATCACATAGAAGATCTACTTACGAGGTGTGCATAATTTGGTTCTACAATGGTTAACTTATGAGACATGCAGGTTACTAGCATAAGTCATTGAAGAGAACCAGAAGACATCATGCGGGTATGTTAGACATAACTAGCTAACATAGTAATCTAGGTATGTTTTTCCTATATCAAGTTAGAATCTTACCTTGTGTTAGGATCCCTTATATAAGTATACTTGGTATGATTGGTTATGTTTATTCATAAAGTTAGAAATGTAAGTAATCAAGGGTTTATGCATATTATGTCTCTTATCTTGATTGATGATTTGACTAACCAGAAGAGTCCTATGATCAAATAAGAATATGCATGAGTAAAAGAAGTCTTTCCTGAAACCTTGAATACTAATGTTTATTATCTGTGTTTGAAATCATCATGACTATACATGTTTAAGATTATTGTGTTTTGATAGTATTATGATTATACTAATGAATGTGTGATTATGTATGAGACCTTGAGGATAACACAATGATGATATTAATAAGCATGCATAGTGATTAAGGATGGATATAAGTTCAAGGATAGGTAATCTAGGAAGCAAAGATCAAGAGGGAGCACACTTCAGTAGTTTCTCCAAGGATGCAAATATTCAGAGGGAGTTGACCACTTCTCACAATCGACATCATAATGGAGTTACAGAAAGGAAGCAAAGACTGAGAGGGAGTCAACCCAACAAACAAACAAAGATAAGTATTTGAATTATCATTTCTTGCATATTTGTTTGTTTAAATAATACTATTCAATAATGTATATACCGATGTTCCTAGAATTAGGTTGTGCATAGTTGCATTGATGAACAGTATACTACTAATATACATGGGTAAGTGGCCTATGGCACTGTACAACATTCCATTGCTACTTATCTAGAATGAAACCTCTTTGCTGACATTTTGGGAGTTGTGCACACTCTTAACAATGTTCTGGTAGAGATTGGAAGGCATCTAGAAAGTTACGGGATATGGATAAATTTTGTAATGAAGCATTGGCTAAGATAATTGCATTACTGTATGACATATTTATTTATGTGTAAGAATTTGTTCTGAAAACTATGAGATGTTTTCTAATCATGCAATTTAACTTGTTTTGTAGGAAAAATCGTATACCATCACCTACAAAAGAAGGACTACAACATTTGTTCAACAACAAAGTTATCTTTTGAAGATATTAAAAATATTGAAGTTCCCAGGATTCAGGAAGAATGCCATGATTGAGGAGTACCAGTCAATCATGAAGAATGATGGTTGGGATGCAGTCCCAAGACCATAAGGGAAGTCTATTGTGACTTCCAAGCAGATCTAGAAGATCAAGCGTGCTGCACATAGTAGCATAGAAAAATATAAAGTGAGGTTTGTAGCTCATGGCTTCTCCCAGAAAGAAGGATTGATTATATTGTTACTCCTGTGGCCAGATACACTTCCATCAGATCAGTACTTGCTTTGGCTACAGTGATGAAATGGAAGACACACCAGATAGATGTCAAGACAGCCTTCTTGAATGGTGTAGTCGAAGAGGAAGTGTATGTGGAGCAGCCACTTGGTTTTGAGACACATGACAGAAATTCATAGGTATGTAGGTTGAAGAAAGCCTTGTATGGCTTGAAGCAAGCTCCTAGGACTTGGTATGGTAGGATAGACAGCTTTCTATCCAGTTTGGGCTTTACCAAGAGTAAAGCGGATTCCAACCTTTGCTACAAGGTTGAGGAAGGCAATCCAATGATACTACTTTTGTATATGGATAGATTGATTACCGACACGTAGCGGAAGCTTGCTGCCGAGTTCAAGATGAAGAACTTGGAGATGATGCACTATTTTCTAGGCATGGAGGTGTGGCAAAGTGCAGATGGAATCTTCCTTGGATAATGGAAGTATGCAGTAGAGATCCTGAAGAGGTTCGGATGATGGACTGCAAGGCCATGACCACACCTATGGCATCGAACCTGAAGCTTCTGTGTGATGCTTCATCTGATTTGGTTGATGTCACTATGTATTGTCAGATGATTGGGTCATTGATGTACTTGACGAACACGAGACTAGATATTTGCTTTGCGGTGAACACATTGAGCCAGTTCCTGATGGATCCGAGAGGTGTTCACCTAGTTGCTATAAAGCATATTCTGAGGTACATGAAGGGTACGATTGATTATGGGCTCAAGTATGATGCGAATCAAAAGTTTAACCTGGAAGGTTATGTTGATTCGGACTGGGCGGGTAGTGGTGTAGATAGGAAGAGCACATCTGGGTGTTGCTTCAGTATGGGATCAGGTGTGATATCTTGATTTAGCAAGAAGCAGTCCTGCGTAGCACTGAGTATAGCCGAAGCAGAGTATGTTGTAGCCTGTTCAGCTAGTTGTGAGGCAGTATGGCTTCGGAAGCTACTGTCTGAGTTATTTGATCTCCCATTGGATGCTACTCGTATCTTTTGTGATAACCAGAGTTGTGTGAAGCTGTCTGAGAATCCAGTGTTCCACGACAGGTCGAAACACATAGAGATCAAATATCACTATATCAGGGATATGGTGCAGAGAGGAGCAGTGAAGCTTCTGTATGTTGCGATGGATGAGTAGATTGCAGATGTGCTGACGAAGCCACTAGCCAGAGTGATGTTCAAGTACTTCAGAGAGAGGCTTGGTGTTCTTCAGATCGATGACACTTCGAGGAACAAGTGATGGAGACATTTGCTAAAGCCATTCCAAGCATGTTGGAAGGAGGATCCTTCACATGGTTGTGGATGTAAGCGCTGGATGATGAGCATCAGGACGATGCTCCAGTTACTGCTCTGTATATGTATATGCATCATGTTGGATGCTTGATATGATCAGTTGGATCATTTATGTATGTATGCATCATGTTGGATGCTGGATATGATCAGTTGGATCATTTATGTGTGTATGCATCATGTTGGATGCTGGATATGATCAGTTGGATCATTTATGTATGTATGCATCATGTTGGATGCTGGATATGATCAGTTGGATCATGTGTATGTATTTGTATATGTATCAGGTGGATACATTGTATGATCAGGTGGATCATGTATTTGTATATGTATCAGGTGGATACATTGTATGATCATGTAGATCATGTATGATGATATGTATCAGGAAGAAACTGTGTATGCATTAGGTGGATGCATTGTATGATCAAGATGATCATGGATGATGAGCTTCAGGATGTTGCTTCAGATGACATGCGTTAGGACGATGCAGTGATGATGATCAGGATGATCATGTGTACATCAGGATGATGTATGGTGAGTATCAGGTTGATACTCGGTGGCCGTGGACAGGTTGTGCAGATAAGCATATAATAGCACCTTGGGAGGTTTGCAGATTCTCTTTCTAGGTTTTGCCGCTGGAATATAATAGGTCCCTGGGAGATATGGCAAATGCTCTTTCGAGGTTTTGCTTTGGGAGGACATAGAATAGCGCCCTGGGAGGTTTGCAGATTCTATTGCTAGGTTTTTCCGCTGGCATATAATAGCTCCCTCGGAGATCTGGAAAATGCTCTTTCAAGGTTTTGTCCTATGGCATGTAAGTAGACCTGGGAGATCTAGACAGGATGAAAAAGGCCTCAGATGCTCTTTTGAGGCATTGCCATGACCACATGTAATAAGTCCTGGAGATATGGACAGGATGAAAAAGGCCTTAGATGCTCTTTAGGGTTCTTGCTTGACAAGACACTCTTTTAAGGTTTTGTGGTGGGGGTCACATGTAATAAGTCCTAGAGATCTGGATAGGATGAAAAAGGCCTCAGATGCTCTTTAGGGTTCTTGCTAGTCAAGAGACTTTTTTAAGGTTTTGTGACAATCACATGTAATAGCTCCCTGGGAGATCCGATAGGTTGGTTTGTATGCCTGTAATCAATCCTGGGATGCTCTTGCGAGGTTTTGTGATGCACGTAATAAGTATTGAGGATTCCACAATATGGCTAGTGATGATGAAGACCTGCAGATGGTGGGCCTACATCCAGTATGAAAAAGGACTGGCTCTGTAGAACTTCCTATGACGTGTAGATTCAGAGATTGATTGAGATAGCAGCAGCAATGATGATGACGATTATCCAGTGACGATGATCTAGAGAAGAAGACTTGTGCTAGAAGACCTGTGTCGAGAAATACCTTCCTAGTTAAGAGGGAGTGTTGATGTATATGTAACTTCGTAATGTATTTCATATATGTATATTGTACTCCTATAGAGATGGTATTATTCCTCTATACGGAAGTGTCGTCATTTATATTGTAAGTGTCATAACTTATACTTGATGGGTTATTAGACCACCTTGTTGGGGTTGGCCCTGTATAAGTCATGTGGGTCAAAGGGTTATTAGACCACCCTATTGGGGGTCGGCCATGTGGGTCAAAGGGTTATTAGACCACCCTATTGGGTGTCATCCCAGTCAGCTTTGTGTTATGTGGTTAAGTTGAGGTCGACCTAGTAAAGGTTATTAGGCAAGTCAAGTCAAGTATAAATAGAGTGCGGGAGGCACTCTATTTCATCATTCTATTCTCTCACACACTTTGGAGAGTGGTGCACTTGTGGAGGAGGAGAAGCTGCTTCTAGGAGATGTCTATCTCTTATGCTTGGGTTGTATCATTGCTCTATCTATCTCTGAGGAAGTTATTGGGGTTTTTCACCTTTATGGTTTTCCCCAAGTAAACTCTGTGTCTCTTGTGTGCTTGAATTATTGTGTCCATGATTGATATACTGTAGATATGCTATACATGTTGTTCTCTCAGTTAAGATCCTAGATCAGATTGAAGTAAATTCCGAAAAATTAACAATGGAGGGTAGCGATTCTTTACCGAAATTTTGTTGAGTGCCCTGTAGTCAATGCACATGCACCAAGTCCCGTCTTTCTTTAGAACAAGGACGACTGGACTTCCAAAAGGGGAGGAGCTTGATTGGATATGACCTTTGTCGATCAAATCTTGGATTTTTCTGCGAATCTCTTCATTTTCAAGAATGGATCTTCTGTAAACAGATGCGTTAGGCAAAGAAGAACTAGGAGCAATTTCAATGGAGTGTTTTACCTGGCAATGTTGATGTACTCCATCTGGATCTTGGAATAAACTCTGATACTCATCGAGAACGTTGTCGATCAACTGCTTCTGTTGGTAGTTTCACTGGTAGGTGAGTCGACTCGTCGCTGCAATCTTCCTAGAATGTTGCGGTTTGATCATGATTAATGCGAACTTATGAGCATGATTGATGAGATTCTTTGTCTGTTTAGCAGATATCATTAAGACCGTTGGTGTAGGTCCTTGCTCTGGTATGCTGTACCATCAATTTTAGATTTTGACAATCACCTTCTGCGGTCATGACTGATAACTTCCATGGCGATCGCATAGGTAAGGTTTCCCAAATAGGGCGTTGGCTACAAAGAGTGGTGCTACGTCGCAGAGTACTTCATCTTCAAAAATATTTATGAAGTAGGTGAGTTTGAATTTTTGAGTGATCTATAGTTCCTATCCATCCTTCATCCATCGATGTTGTAAGGCTGAGGATGCAGAGTGGTGAAAAGACCTAATTTCTTTACAATATCTTCATAAATGAAGTTCTTCTGGCTACCATTGTCCATAATCAGATGTAATGGATTATGTTGAACTCATATCCATGTATGGAACAGGCGCTCTCGTTCCTCCTCGTCGACGATAGTCAAGGCTACTGTAGTGGTTGATGTCGATGTCAAAAAGGTCGTTGTGTCTAGATCAGATTCTTCCACCGTCTTTTCGAACGTGTCGGATGTCAACACTTTTTCTAAAGATGTCTTCCAAGCTTTGCATTCAAATGTATCATGCCAAGATGAGTGGTGGTAATCACACCATTTCCCGTTGGGTCGTTGTTTGCTACGTTCCCTTTTATGAAAAGGATTTTTTCCATGATCTGCCTTTGGTGGGGTCGGCTAAGAAGATTTTGACTTGTCGAAGTTGGTTGATGTCTTCTTGTCAGGTGGTCATCCTGATGTCAACTTTGTCGCGAAGCGTGCTTTCCCTTTCCGCTTGGTATTGAGTTTGTTGGCATAGTGGAATGCATCTGCGAGCGTATTGACAATTAGAAATTCCATCTTGTGCTGAATGTACTGGGACAATCCGTTGATGTACTTCAGAATAAGCATTTTCTCTTCTTCTTGGACGCCAAGTCTAGCCATGAGTCGATAGAACTCGTCGGTGTAACTCTGTACTGATTGGTATTTACATTGGCTTAGCTACTGCCACTTCTTATACTTCTGCTCAAGTTATTTGGGCGGGTAAAATTCCTTTCGGATGTCTTCGAAAAATTTATCCCATGTGTTGATGGGGTCTCTGCTTTTCTCCATCTTTGTCAAGAGGTTCTCTCATAAGCAGTGCACATATGTTGACATATTTAAGGCTGCAATGGTGATCTTGTCAGCTTCCGAGAGTTGATTCACAAAGTAATAGGATTCCAATTGTTGTACCCAATTGTCGACGGATTCTACGTCAATCTTGCCTTCAATATTTGGCATGTCCAAATTCATTTGAACTTTGAAGGGGCTGATTTTTTCGGAGTGAGTTCTCGTCGAAAATCCTCCGTATGTCGAAGCAAATCACGTGAGAATTTCATTGAACTGGGCGAACATTTTAGTCCATTGTCGAGTTAGCGCTTTCTCAATAAGTTGTGCTGTCTCGTCGGCTGCATGTCTATCGTCTATTTCTTCTGCCATTTCTGGAGGTAGTGTTTGCTTGGATTGTTGAGATTGCTAGCGTGTTTGAACAGGCATAAGTCGGTAACTTTATTGGAAGTGTCGACGCAAAATGAAGCATGAACAAAGATGAGTGCTCTGATATCAATGATTTGCATGTGGCCAAGAAGCACGAGGGGGACAACAGTTCGACTGAATGAGTTAGCTCTGTTATGGCGGAAGCTTAAGAATGAGAATGCGCAAAGCAAGAATACACTACACAGACATAACACAAATTTACACAGACAATATGCAGGAGTGCGAATTGATTCCTCTATTACTGGATATGAGATCATCGTTACGTTTAGTTACAAGAGAGGTTAGAACGGTTCGGCAGTCAATCATTAAAGTCGACTGGAAGATAGAGAGACAGTCTATCGAAGCTCGACAGTTGCAAGTTGCAGATCGATGCTGCATGTCGATGTCACGAAACTGTGAGGTCACGGAACTTGTCGAAGTTGCGTCGAAGTTAGCATCGGCCAATAATGTCAATTGCGATGTGGATTAGTTAGCGCCGTGGAGTTCGGCAGTAGAGTTGTGAAAAGGTGTAACCATAGAAAGGTCCGATGGAAAAGGATGATCAGCATTATCCACGAGCCAATCACAATGTGCCATGTGGCATAAATGCAAAGGTCTATATCGGAGGCAAATATAAAGGTACAGATTGGGAGCATCGATAGAAGATCTTGCTGGATGTAATGCAAGGGAGAACGACAACCGTTGGATGGCATCGAATGATGAATGGAAAATGTTGGATCGTCTTGCAGTGGAGAAAAGGTTCACGGTAGCAGAGAAGGACGAAGAGAAGAATGCGAAGTAGTAGGATGGCTCTAGAAGGTAAAGAATTAACTGCAGATGTTAATTTGACTAGTACAATGATTGAATGCAAGTCCAGGAAGGGCATCATGTGTACATGAGAAGTTAAGTTGCGTGAGGCTTGAGGAGGTTTCCTTGAAAGCACAATAATTGTAATATGACAGGCATTGAATGAGCCACTTGTTGGCATGCAGGAAAAAACCTTTGGAGGAGGTCAGTATCTAGATTTGTGTATGGCGGTTGAAGGAGCTTCTAAAGAAGCCTATTGATAAATTGTATGTGTGTGTATAATTAGAGATTTTGTAATGTGTTTTATGATTGATTCAATGGAAGATAAAAATGTTTTCCATGTTTTCCGCTGTGTGCTTTGTGTATTTTTGTTATTTTTCTGTGTCTGTTTTGTTCTATGACAGCAGTTTTTAGCTCTGCGTGTATCCTAGTTGTGTCTTGAATCAACCATTTAGGAGAATCTATGGAATTATTCTCTTTAATTTACAATTACATCCATGCAAATAAAATTGATACTTGCCAAAATATAATTAGACCATCTTAGACACAGCACTTGACTAAAACGATTCACACTTTTGAATCCTAAAACGAGTCCAAGATTCCGTTCGGATAAAGGAAGATACAGACGATGCAGCGTTCAGATAAAGAACTATGCAGAGATCACTTGCAAAAATAAAATTAAACGGTTAAAAACACATCACTTGACTAAAACGATTCATACTTTTGAATGCTAAAACGAGTCCAAGATAACTTTCAAGAAAAGGAAGATTCAACTAACAAATGCTACAGAGTTCAGATACAGAATTATGCAGAGATGGGATGTACTGACGCATATAAAGAATCGAGGAAAACCCATGGCATGCATATTCTCTCAACAACAAAAGCAAAGCCCGTTACAGTCGGGGATTACTAAATAATGCGTACGACCGTAGCAGAACAATGATATTTTATTGACACTTGACAGGATAGGAAACCCAGTGGCAATAAAAAGAAACAGCCTTTAAAGAGATCCATAGTACTGAAATCCACTTGCAGACAGGTTAAAACAAAACCTGATGAACCTAAACCATTGGAATAACATAATATATTATCGTAAAAATCGATGCTAGTTTGTGTTTTTTACTGGTCACTATCAAATATTTAACCAGCTTTTGCGATTTTCTTATAGTGCCTTTAATCTTTTGCACTGTTGTCCACCAAGTGAAAGGTAATATCACAGGAAGGATCATAAATTGGAAGTGATAAACCGGGTATAAATATGCAGCCACCCTATCGTAAGTTCACACCTGCAAGATTAAGCAAAAGAATTAGGTATTGCTATCCATCATTGCCTTTTTCTCCTTTTCTTGATTTGGAGAACAAAGAAATGATGAACAACTTAGTACGTTTGGGGGTTGGCATTTTAGGTTTGTCAACGCTACCATAACCCTAAATGTTATGCTGGCTCTTCGTTTTCTGTTAAATGTGATATTTTGCCAATTAGAATAGGAATTGTAGAGTTAATTTGTTTATATTTTAGTCGATCTTGTTAAGCTGTAGCCTAAATAAATATTAATGTCAGCCTCTGTTTTATCTTACATGATTCTACAGGAAGTGCCATCGCTCTTCTTATGTATGGCGCACCGATGTAAGTATAATAGTTACCACTGTGTATACTGTATTGATATAAAACTCTGTAACTATTTTAGTGTGTAATCAATCTTCCTGAATAGTTTGCAAGAGGGTGATCCAAATCAGAAGTAGATAGAGGTTCCTGGATACTATTTTAATGTGTAATCTTCCTGAACAGTACTACGTTCAAGAGGGTCATCCAAATGAGAAGTACAGAGAGTTTCTCAGGCTTTCCTTATGCAATAGCGCTCTATAACTGTCTTCTCTACACGTGGTATGGATCGCCTCTAATCAGCCATGGGTGGGATAACATTGTAGTTATGGTTGTCAATGCCATTGGCCTTCTTCTTGAGTGCTGCTTTGTTTGCATCTATCTCACATTCGCTCGACCAAAAGCCAAGGTATTATCTCATCTTATGATAACTAGACTGCAAATAGTTTTTCAAGAATCCCTTGCTTCAAAATGGCATACTTTTAATGGATCAGCATGATATAATTCCTTGGGAGCATTTGGCAGTGGATAAACAGCTAATGTTCAATGACTATTCCTTGTAGAGGAAAATGACAAGAATGGTTATGGGAGTTTTGTTGGTGTTTGGGACTATTGCAATGGCTTCCATTTTTGCTGTCCATGATCACAACCATAAGAAGGTCGTTGTAGGAACTGCAGGAATGGTGGCAACTGTCATTCTCTACTGTTCTCCACTATCTGTAATTGTAAGCTCTAGAGTGCTTTAACTTTTCATAATGGCTCATCCATCTTCTAATTTCAGCAGATTCAATTTTTGCTATTTGCACATACTAACGTTTATTGTGAATATTTTATACCGTGTTCGTCAAACTTCAGAGACAGGTATTTCAAACCAAGAGCGTGGAATTTATGCCGAGCTTCTATTTCTCGTTCTTTGCTTTCCTCGGAAGTGTGTTGTGGCTGGTATATGGTGCTCTCAGCAGAGATATTATCATCATGGTAATATATTAATCCACTGTTCTTACTAGTTACTAACAGAGAAGTCCTCTGGCGATTAATTTATATCGTTTTGACTGTTATGATAAGTTACAGCTGAATCGTTTGTGCTTATATTTCATACGTTGCAGGCACCAAACTTTCTTGGAGTGCCATTAGGGTTGGGTCAGATGGTTTTATATTGTGTTTATCGTGACAAAAAGAGCCATCGCGTTGAAAATGAAAAAATCGTTGTTGGCAAGCAACTGGAATCGATCAAGGAGACGTGCGAAGAAGACAAACCAAAGTGCCCCTCCGATGATCAAGATATCGAAATGCAGTTGAATGTATGACATGAAGGCGAAGTTCTCTGAGTCAGTGCATGATACTGAACTTTTCCAAGTTCATGTAACAATCTGTAGAATCTCTGATTTATAAGAAACAGTTCAGTTTTCATAGTTGTTCTTCATTAAATCTAGTGATATTCATATAGAGCAACGCAAAATTTCAATTCGATATTCATATAGAGCAACTCAAAATTTCAATTCATTATAACAGAAAATTAGGAAGTGGTAAGTGTAAAGAATCTCCGTTGTTGACAAACATAATAGCAATATTCAAGTTCTAATACCAGTAGATATCTTTTATGTAAAAAAAAAGTATTTTTATTTCGATAAGTATAGATTACTGGTAGCTTATGTATAGATAATAGATAGACAATCCATTTTACTAAAGAAGGTAACAAGTAGTTAAGGCATGGAGAACAATAAATGATTACATAACTTCTTTATGACATTTAACTTGCACTTAACTTGTGACCTATCAGTGTTCATCGACCAGCCACAATTAAATGACTGCACGCTAATTAAACCTACAAATCCTATACTGACCACTTCCGAATCTCCATAATCCAAAAAAGGTGGTAAGTATATTAGCCGTTGTCATTAAAGGAAAACGAATCCTTAATAAATCGATCGAATTGTTAATAAATCAATCGTTAAGGGAGCGTAACCAAGCGAGACTTGTTACGAGTAGATAATAGTAGTTTCGAGATCTAGGCGAAATGTATTGTCCCAATCTCAACCTCCATGCACCGATCACGAATTAGTAATTGCATCCTGTTAAAATGGAGAAACGAAATCGAGCCGTCCTTGCTCAAAGTGAATTGCAATAGCCAATTGGGAGCAAAGCCAGGACCATGCAAGTCATGGGTAGAAACAGAGAAGAAATCATATGTTTCTCGCAGCTATAGGGTTTTGTAGAAGTTTATATGAAGTTAGGAAGTTGAGACTACCATAGTTAGTCATTGTTAACCATAGCTACACACAATGAACCATGGTCAATAATAATCAACCGCTTTCAATCTAGGGTTAACCATAGTCAAACATGGTTAACCCTAGCCAAACTTGGTCAATAATAATTGGACATGGTCCCAAAGTCAACCATAGTAAGTTGTGTTTCACAAAATTGAACAATGAGTAACTAAATTCAAACATCGTTCATTAAAGTCAACTTAATACAAGTGAAACAATATTCAACCATGGTGAACTATGGTCATACTTACTAAATCATGGTTAACCAAATTCAACCATAACCATGCATGGTTAACTAAATTCTATCATTACCAAACAAAATTAATGTGGTTAACTATGGTCAAACATTATCAACCATCAATTGACACCCAACTTCAACTATTCTCAATAATGGTTAAACATGTTTAACCTTAGTTATCCTATGTCAATTAATGTTATTAAGAATATTAGAAATTTAATGTTACTAAATTTTCATTTTTAATTATTCATAAATTATTGGACTTGTAAGAAAACTATTGGATTCATTATATAGATTATAATATATATTATAATCAACACACGACATAGTTAATATATTCACTAATTCATAATTTTTGCATTAATAACATTTATAATTTTTTTATATACCTTTATTTTATTAAAATAGTATCAGACTTTTTAATTTAATAAAATTATACCAGAGTTAATGTTATTAAAAATTATTGATAATTTATATATTTAATATATCCATTAATTCATAATTTATGCAATAATAAGGTTTATAACTTTTTTTATATATCTTATTATGAAAATATTATTATTCTTTAATTTAATAAAGTTGTTGTTGTTGTTGTTGATGATGATAGTTAATGTCCACTGAGACCAATTTTGGTTTAGTGGACCTTAAGAAATTACTTTGTTTGATGTAACAAATTATTCATATGCCCAAAAAACTTAGAAAAAAGTGTACCGAGGTCACCATAGTTTGACAACTTAGAAGATTAGAGAGGTTAGCATTATGTAAAGATTGGGAAATTGTGATTCAATGTCATTGTATGCAGGGCACTCTAAGAGAAAGTGACATTCATCCTCAACTTTCTTGGTTTTACAAAGATGGCAAATCCTGTCTTTCCACGATGTTTTAGGAATTGTCCAATGTCCGGTTTCACTCTGAAGCTCATGAGATTGTGTTCTTATTTTGGCTATGTTAGTTTCTCTCTTCAAGCTAGTTAGAATGGAGAGATATTTTTGGTCTTCTAGATTAGGGTTAACAATCTCCTTGTAGTATCTTAGCTTCCTTTTCACCTCTAAATCTTTTTCGCCCCACAATTTCTGTTTAAACTTAGATGCAATACTATTTTTAATGTTATTGATCTTTTGCAAAGTTGCATTTTCGTCTACCCCCCAATAGTTTAACCAAGCCATGTTATCTTTATGCCAACCTTTCTTGAGCTACAGGTGGTCCTAACTGGATTTTAAATCAATTTTAAGGATTCTCTAGTCTCCCATGTCATTTATCTTGTACTTGTACCTTGTCAGAGCGATACTCTATATGGAGGGAAGGTCTGCTTCTATAAGAAGAATAGGATAAGGTGTATTCCTTTTAATTCAGAGGTTATACATTATAAAATTCTTTTGTATTTTCTTGATCTTTCTCCAAGATTCTCTAGAGATGCTACACCCCCAAACTTCACATCCATACAAGATAACGGGTGTTACAAGAGTTTGAAAGAGGGACTTCTTTTTATCCCACATCACAAGGTGGGCTAATTTAAAGTTGTTCTAAATACCAAAATAATCTTTCCACCCTCGATTAATCCATTTATCAATTCTATAGTTCCAATTGAGCTTATGGTGAATAGCAATTCTGAGATATTTATAGGAAGAAACTTCCTCCAACTTGTTATTGTCATATCCAAAGTTATCAAAAGTAACCTCTTGGACTTGATAATCATTTTTTTTTTTTTCGGTGTTAACAATCATGCCCATGCTAGAGCAGAAATCCTTCAGAGCTCTCAATTTCTTAACAAGGTTAGAGGGGCATTAAGCCATAAGAACAATATCATCAGCATAAAGAAGAAGGATGATGACAATTCCTATTGAGGTCGTGTTGGTGCAGCCTACTTCATCTAAAAAACCTTCTATCTCATTGATGTAAATGCCGAAAAGGGTAGGAGAGAGGGGGAAAACCTTGCCTAAATCCAATATTACAATTAATATATTTTAACCATCCCTTAGTGTTCTTGAATTTGGCATGATAGTATTGTACAATCTTATCGTGACAGCTCTCAAGTCGATAGGAACCTTTAGCTCTTCTAACCTCTTCCACAGGTTGTTTCTATGAACTATATTGAAAGCTTTCTTAAAATCCACAAAGTAGCAGAAGAGGTTGGATTTATTATTATGAAACTCCTATGCAATAATCCTTAGTTTAATGAGGTGCTCTTTGGTTTAATGATTCCTTCTTAATCGCTCCTAACCTTTATCCCACTTTTCCTCATTTTCAAGCCATACACTGATCTTGTTTTCCAAAATAATACCATGGATATTTGCTAAGAGAGGGTTAATCATAATGGTTCGATAGAGAGGTTAATTTTATAACCGCTTTTAAATATAGAAATTATGAGGCTTTGAGTCTAAGGGTGAGGAAAACCTTTCTTAACCACTAGATTAAAAAGATTGTCGATATGAGGGATGAGGACAGGCCCTCCAATTTTTTAAATTTATGCTTGATAACCTTCAATGTCCTTAGCTTTTCCATTTGAAAGGTGCTTAACATAGAAATCTATGTCATCTAATGAGAAGGTTAGATATTAATGTTATTAATAACAATAAATAATGTTATTAAAGATTCATAATAATTTCACATTTATTTTATCCACCATATATATGTGTATGTATGATAAATATTATGACTTTTAGTTATAAATATTAAGGAATATTACTACCTTTTATATTGTAAATACTCTATACATTATTAAATAGTATTTAATAATATATTGCTTTGATAATATGTTTATGCGCCAAGTGGTAACTAGCAACAACCACATTAATAATAATGTGTCTGGTAGATGTATATTTGACACATTCTACATTAAAAAACAATATTAATGTGCTAAATATACGCCTATCAACATATACCACACACATTATTATTAATGTGGTTGTTGCTAATTTAAATTTAAAAATCTAAGTAGCTTATTATAAATAACTTTCCATCTTTCAAGAGCAAGACGCTAGCAGGGGGGAAACACAACCTATGACCATAAGATCAAATAGACCACTCTACTTTGTCCTTGTTTAGTTACATAATGTACTACGAGAAACATGTCTATGTTCCAAGCTAAGTATCTAAGTAATTAGATGAATATATGAGTGGTTAGACTAAGCGAGCGAGAGAGAGTGAGAGAGAGAGAGAGAGAGCATATAGTTTTGTGAATGTACTGAAGAAAGCTTGTTTTTTTTATTGTTGTAATTTTGATCGAGTTGCAAGAGATTATAGTGATCTGCGAGCTTAGTGCGAAAAACTATTGTAGTGAGGAGAGAAAGTCTGATGGCTGTGTGCACAAACATGAAGTGCTAATTTTGTTGTAACTCGTGAATAAAAATAACACTTCCATGGTTTTTCCTCTCTTGGGTTTCCATGTAATTTCTAGTGTTCATGTGCGTGGATGATTGATGTGTGTTAATTTACTATTATGTTGCCATGCATTATAATGATGTAATGATGTTGATATGATAATACATGAAAATTAAGTTAGCATGTTGCGAATCTAATGTATGAATCAAATAATTGTGATATGTTTGCATTGTATGGATTGTGGGAAATATTGGTTGTTCTGTCAAAGCTATAAGATGCTAGTTGTTGTAGATTTTTTGTCATTTCCATTCGCTACTGTAGAAACCTAGTTCCTGCAGTTCACATAGGTACCTCGGGTGAGACGTCACTTGTTTGCAGGTGATGTTGAAAGGGCTGGTATCTTGGGGTTTGTTGGTGAATAGTTTAGTGGACATGGGACGAAGATCCAATCAATCTGGAAAATAGTCTACCAGATGTGCAGTTCTACTCCGTGAAGATGATAGATGAATATTTCAGAGATATTGTAAACTTTTTACTAAGGGTAGGGCACCACAAGGGTTTATTGTAGTGCAGAAAAAGCAGTTGGTTGTCAAAGCAACAAATTAGTAGCTCATAGCGAGCCAATTATATAAACTAGGACCATATGAGATCTTAAGAATATGTGTTTTGGAGCATGCAACCCTTGATTTTGGTTGAATCTCATGATGGTGTCGCACAAGGTCACTATATAGGGAAAGAAACTACACAAAAAATATTGCGAGTAGGATTGTGGTGACCTACCCTACATAAGGACACCAAGGAATATTGAAAATCTTGTGATATCTGCCAAAGAGATAGGAAACCATCAAGGAGAGATGAGATTCCATTAGTACCTCAGGTCACATTGAAAGCCTTTGAAAAATGGGTTGTTTATTTTGTTGGACCAATTAACCCACTTGTAAAAATGTCGGGAGCAAGGTACATTATCACCATGACTGATTA
Source organism: Larix kaempferi (assembly GCA_027924585.1). Classification (NCBI taxonomy): domain Eukaryota; kingdom Viridiplantae; phylum Streptophyta; class Pinopsida; order Pinales; family Pinaceae; genus Larix; species Larix kaempferi. The sequence continues at coordinate 16,719,359 of BSBM01001219.1, read as the reverse complement.
TCTAACTAGATGGGCTGAAACCGAGCCAGTAAAAGACTATACTGTTGTCACTACTATGAAGTTCCTATTTCGAAGTGTGATTAATAGATTTGGTTGCCCTCACTTTTTTTTAAGTGACCAAGGAGCTCACTTTGTGAATTAGATTATTGAAGCACTTACGCAAGAATTCCATATTCATCACCAAAAGAGTACACCATATCACCCTCAGGCTAATGAAACCGTCGAAGCCTATAATAAGATCCTAGAACAAGATTTGACTAAGGTGTGTTCCATCAACCGTGATGATTGGGATCTAAAGGTTCCTACAGTTTTGTGGGCTTATCGAACAACTTGTAAGAAATTGATGGGTTAGACAACTTTCAAGATGGTATACGCGAAGGAGGTTGTTATGCCAATAGAATATATTGTGCCCAACTTAAGAATTGTTGCGTTTATAGAAGTGTTAGACACTAGTGCAGTAGAAGAATGGTTTTCGCAACTACTGCAATTAGAGGAAGACATATTTCTAGTAGGTTTTCATCAACAAGTTCAGAAAGGAAGAGAAACATCCTGGCATGATCGTTATATCAAGAAACAACATTTCAAAGAGGGATATTTAGTTCTCATGTACAACAGTAAGTCCCTCAAACATCTAGGTAAATTGAAAATACATTGTTTAGGGATTTATGTGATTAAGTACATAACAGGAGGAGGTGTTGTCCAATTTCAAAAACTTAATGGTGAAATTATGAGAAGACTAGTCAATGGGAGTCAACTCAAACGATAGAGGGACAACCGCAATTACTGTAAAAAATAAGCAAAAATGGTGAAGTCTCGGTGCCAATTGCAGTTGAAATAGGAACTAGACGCTAAACTACAATATGCATATGTTAAAAAAAAAAAAATCCTTTTCAAGTTGTTGGTTGTGTCAAAGTAGAAGTCTGTATATATGTCGAAGTCGTGAATATGTCATAGGTAAATGGACAAATATTTAAAAGTTGCATGTGAAAGTGAAATGACCAAAAAAGTACTTAAAAAGATGCATTAATGAAAATGAAAAAGGTGATGGTAAGAGGATAATAAATGTAATAAATTTTAAAATCCGACAAAATGGTGGGACCATTCTACTCATCATAGTGGCAATCAATGTTGTCTTAAATAAGGAATTTTGCGTAATATTGGGTCAGATACATGAATTCTATGGACATTATAGCGAAATGATCGGGTTATGAGCCACTAAAACTTAGCATGTTACGAAATTTTGGATCATTATGCATTGTTGAGAATTGAGAGAAGAGTAGGGCCAAAGTGTTAGGAACCCATGTCTTTACTTTGTTAGTATATTGTTGTTGGACGCATATGCTTTGTAAGTCATCCCGTAGTATTTGTTGATCCATAGTTTATATTAGCCCATAGTATTGACCCATAGTATTGGACGCATATGCTTTGTAAGTCATCCCATAGTATTATATGTCCCATGGTTTTGACTCATAGTATTGGCGCCTAGACTTAGCCCATGGTTTGTATTGACACATAGTATTGACCCATGGTATTGGCGCCTAGACTTAGTATATAAGTGTGTGTTGAGGCCTATGAAGGCACCGTGAAGTTAATTGTATTGAGCTTGCTCAAAGGAGGTTACCCACTCGAAGTGGCCCGTGATCAATATAAAAGTGATTCTGAGTTCTATTATTTCTGATATCTCGTGTATTAGCATTAATTAATTATTGCAGGTTCATCACATCTGGTATCAGAGCGCTTTCTTGGGCTCGTTGGATGAAATTTCTGCCAAATTTTTTTCGCATCTGTTGCAGGTTCTGATTTGGGAATAATCCCTATCCGCTTAACTGTGGGAAGTACTTGGGCATAAGCCCTAAAACTCATTGTGAGGAGTACCACAGGAACCCCGAAGTAGCTAGCCCATTGAGAGGACCTGCCAGCGAAAAGGGCAACGAACCCTACTTGATTGACTAGTTCCCACCCGTGAGGTAAACCAAGAGTTGTCGTTTGTGACAAAGCGGTTATCAGTTTTACCTGAGCCGTGGAGTGAGGGGTACTGCCCAATACGCAAGCCGTCAGACAGCATTGGTGGTCGAGTGAAACCCCTGAACTGTTAGGAAGTCGCACATACCTCGAGTCCATATCTATTTTCAGCTGAACTATTGCCGATCACTACTGCGTCGTTTCAGATCCAGCCGTTTCAGATCTATTTCAAATCCAGCCATTCAGATCCATTCTGAAAGTCGTTCCAGATCCAGCCGTTTTCGATCCATTCGGCGCCATTTCAGATCCCTCTGTTTCCGCTCACTTCCGGGCCGTTGCAGATCTATCTATTTCAGATCCCTTCCGAGCCGTAGCCACTCCATTTTGAAAAATAAAAATAAAAAAAATTCTCCATATCTCCCTTATTTTCACTTCGTTTCCCTTGAAACTTCCCGGGAACCCCTGTAATCCCATTCTGCATATTTCATTCCTGAGGAACCTATCCCCAATTCCACTTCCCAAAGCCCGAAATCCCACATTTGTCTATTTTTAAGGTTTGCCATAACTTCCTCAGATTTCACCCAATCACCTTCAAATTTTCCCACAGAGTTCCTTTTCTAATTTTGCTTCTTTGTCCCTCTCTGTCAAATTTTCTCATTCTTTCACCCTACTTCTGAAACCCCCCTTTTCTGCTTTCCTGTCCTTTCGACAGTGTCCAAAATCTAGTCCAACCCCAATTACCCATCAGATTTTTTCCCCAATCCAAATTTCCCTTTACTAAATCAGCTTCTGTTTGTGTTTTGCTACCCATTCCAAGAAAAGAAAAGAAAAAAAACCCTGGTTATGGTTGTCACCCATGCAGGAGCACACACCATGGAGGAAGCACTTGCAGCCATCCAAACCAAACTCCAAGATCTGGATGAAAAATTTCTCAGCCTCAATCTTCAGCATTCAGCCATGAACAATATCCGACAGCCATAATCTTTTGCAGCCACCGGGTTCTCTTCTTCCAGCAATTTTCGTGGGCCGAAGCTTGATTTTCCTCGCTTCAATGGTACTGATCTGACTGGATGGATATACCGAGCAAAACAATATTTCAGTCTGCATAATACTTTTGATGTCGAGAAAGTTCCACTTGCATCCTTTCATTTGGAACAAGAAGCCCTTCAATGGTACTGTTGGTACATCAAAGCTCATCCCGAGCCAAACTGGACAGATTTTTTCCAACTCCTTTTGCCACGATTTGGTCCTAGTGCTTTTGATGACTTCACAGGAGCACTCACTAAACTTCACCAAACTGGCACAGTGAGAGAGTATCAGATGGAATTTGAGAAACTAGCCAATCACACAGAAGGATTGTCTGATGAATTCTACAGGAGTTGTTTTATCAGTGGTCTCAAGGATGAAATCCGCTCAGAGGTAAAAATGTTTTGTCCCAACACAATGATGGAAGTCCTAGGGTTGGCTAAGTTGGCCGACGACAAGATCGCAGCTCAACAACGATCCAAACCCACCTTTGTTCCCTTCAGAAATATGGGTTCCCAATGACCTCCCATCACACCTGCTCCTCAACCAACTCCTATCAAGCAATTGTCTGAAATAGATATGTAGGCACGCCGAGAAAAAGAGCTTTGTTATAATTGTGATGAGAAATTCACTCGGGGACATAGATGTGTTCAACAAAATCTCTATATCTTGGATGTGGATTCTCCGCCTACCTCAGAACTTGATGAAGAAGCTCTAGATACAATAGATGATCAGGTCAACATTCAACACCCGCCTGTTGACACCCCATCTCAAGACGACCCACCCGAGATCTCTCTCCATGCTGTAACTGGCGTCACCACCCCACAAACAATGCGAGTCAGGGGATACTTCAAGAAGCTCCCTCTTACCATACGCATTGATTCTGGTAGCACTCATAACTTCATTGATCCTCGGATTGCCAAACAGGCTGATTGTTGTGTCCATCCTTGCTCCAACTTTGAAGTCATGGTTGCCAATGGGGGCACCTTACCTTGCAAGGGGAAGTGTCACAATGTGCGTATCTCTATGGAAGATTATAACCTACACTCTCACATGTTTTCCTTGTCCTTAGGCGGATGTGATGTGGTTTTGGGCATTCAATGGTTATGCACACTTGGCCCCATCTTATGGGATTTTGCTGAACTTTGGATGCAGTTTTCAGTCAATGGGGCACAACACAAATTTATGGGCTTACAACCAGGGTCTCTTTGCATCATCAGTTCACATCGCCTGGAAAAAGTACTTAAGAAGAATTCACATGGTGTCATCGCTCAACTCCATTCCATTCCAATGCACCCATCAACAGTCTCCACTACTTCCTTGGATAGATATGTAGGTGTCTTTGCTGAACCAATGAGCTTGTTTCCTTCAAGAGACCTTTCCGGTAAGAATTTAGCCGCATCTACCTCTCAGCAGGAAATGATGACTATTTTGCATACAGTACAGAAGTGGTAGCCATCCCTATTGGGGAATTATTTCTGCATCAAGACTGATCTCCAGAGTCTGGAAACTTTCCTGGAACAACGGGTCTTCTCCCCAACACACCTGAAATGGGTTATCCAACAATATGGTGGAAGATGCTCCTCCTTGCACATTTGATGACCTAGCTTCTCTTACATCTATTTCTCTGCTTGTTCCAAATTGGTTGCAATCTGTTCAACGGGGCTATCTCTTCTATGAACTCCATGCTTCTTCATCAGTAGGGCACTCTGGGTTCCTCAAAATGTATGACCAGGAACAATGTAACTTATTTTGGAAGGGACTCAAAAGGACAATTCAACGGATGGTGGTTGACTAGGATACTTTCCAGGTCAACAAGGGTGAAATGACCCTCCTTTCAGGACTGCTTGAACCCTTGCCCATTCCTCCACATATTTGGACAACTATTTCTATGGATTTCCTAGAAGCGCTCCAGTGGTATAGTACCACATCTCAAACGACGCCATATGAAGCAGTCTCTGGACAGGCACCACTAGTTCTTCTTCCATACACCTTCAGCAACTCCCTAGTTCAGGCAATTGACTTAATTCTTCAAAACCGTGATCAACTTCTTCTCATTTTGCAGGACAATTTTCACATGGCAAGAATTCGACTGAAACAACAAGCCGATCAGCACCGTTCTGAGCGCACTTTTCACATCGCTGATATGGTTCTTCTTCATCTACAATCTTCCATGCAATCCTCCCTGAACCTCCAAAGGCGCCAGTGGCTCGGAATGCAACCCGAGGATGCTACAGGGGACCCACTCCTTCAGATTCTGCATCAATTTCCACATCTAAAGCTTTGAGGACAAAGCTTTTTCTAAGGGAGAGGGGATGTTAGGAACCCATGTCTTTACTTTGTTAGTATATTGTTGTTGGACGCATATGCTTTATAAGTCGTTCTGTAGTATTTGTTGATCCATAGTTTATATGAGCCCATAGTATTGACCCATAGTATGGGACGCATATGCTTTGTAAGTCGTCCCATAGTATTATATGTCCCATGGTTTTGACTCATAGTATTGGCGCCTAGACTTAGCCCATGGTTTGTATTGACACATAGTATTGACCCATGGTATTGGCACCTAGACTTAGTATATAAGTGTGTGTTGAGGCCTATGAAGGCACCGTGAAGTTAATTGTATTGAGCTTGCTCAAAGGAGGTTGCCCCCTCGAAGTGGCCCATGATCAATATAAAAGTGATTCTGAGTTCTATTATTTTTGATATCTCGTGTATTATCATTAATTAATTATTGCAAGTTCATCACACAAAGAAAATCCCACCGAGTAAAAGGTTATGCGTGAATGAACAATCGACGATATCATTTGGGATTTAATGGCATCTGGATTTCCAGGAGCTCAAGGTAAGCTAGAGGTCATTAGGGAGAAGCTACCAGTAGCCCCTCCTAGTCCATCGAGGAAAAAACAAAGAAGGACACCACATCCATGGCATCAAGAGGCAAGGACCAAGCACAAGAGTCATAAAAGGTTTTAGAACAAGAATCAGCGATTTAGAAGCACAAGTTATTCTAGAGAATCCACAAGAAGTACAGGACCAACGAGTTGAGCAAGTTAGAACTTATGTCATAAGAATTAAGGCCTTAGAGACGGAATGTGTGAATCTCTTTAATGAAAGTTCACAGGCTTGGATAACATTAATGGATGATGAGGGTCTGCAGGACATCATTATTAAGTTGGAAAGTGTGCAGTCTATAGCTGTAAAGCTAAAGGATGTCATTTGGAAACTTCCACCAAAAGAATGAATGACGAAGGTAGCTGAGAATAAGAAACTACAAGATAAAATTAATCAGTTAAGAGAAGACCAGTAGAGGTGAATCCAACCGGTAGAGTATCTGCATAATGAATCGGTTCAAGTATCTTATATTATTCCAAGAAAACATGAAAAATAAAGGCGACGGTCAAGCTAGTCGAAGAACAAGTTCATGGCACTATATCTATGTAGTTAGTCAAGGATCTAGTAGAACAAATAGATAAAGTGAAGAATACTATCATCTTAATGAAGGACAATTATTATCAGTTTTTTATGCAATGGAAGCAACCACATGACCAACAGTAAAGTGGCTCGGGACGAGCCACATCTGAGTGTTAGGGGCTTGTTGGGCCTAGGAAAGTTTTGACATGGTTTGGTAACCGGTTTTGGTATGAATGGAGATAAGAAGAAGTGATCCTTGAAAGAAGGATTGACTCCGATGAAGCGGCTGAAGAATAAGGAGTGAAGGGAATTTGAATTCATCAACAATAGAGTTAGTTGAGAGTAGTTACAATTTTTTCCCACTTACATTAATGAGTCTAAGTAGTGGGAGCAAGGAGGGATATGAATAATTCCTATATATAGGTAACGGGTTGGGAATTTTGGGGTGGTTAGACTAAGAGAGAGAGAGAGAGAGCGTATATTTTTTTCATATGTACTGAAGAAAGTATGTTTTTGTTACTGTTGTAATTTTGATGTATAAGCGAGTTGCAAGAGAGTATAGTGATTTGCAAGCTTAGTGCGCAGATCTATTGTAATGAGGAGAGAAATTCTGATGGCTATGCACACAGACATTAAGTGTTAATTTTGCTACAACCCATGAATAGAAATAGCGCTTCCGTGGTTTTTCCCATCTTGGGTTTCCACGTAATTTCTAATGTTCATGTGTGTGGATGCTTGATGTGTGTTAATTTACTATTATGTTGTCATGCATTGTAATGATGCAATGATGTTGATATGATAATACATCAAAAGTAAGTTAGCAATGCTGCAAATCTAATGTATGAAATGAATACTTGTGATATGTTTGCTTTGTATGGATTGTGGGAAATATTGGTTGTTCTGTCGAAGCTATAAAAAGCTACATGTTGTATATTTTTGGCCATTCCCCTTTGCTGCTACAGAAACCTAGTTCCTGTAGTTCCCATAGGTATCTCGGGTGAAATGTCATGTGTTCATAGGTGATTCCAAAAGGGCCGTTATCTTGGGGTTTGTTGGTGAATAGTTTAGTGGACCCGAGTCAAAGTATAGATATGCCAACACTAAGAGATATTACTTAGGTTTTCGATATTACTTGGTTTTTCCATATAGATTTTAGTTAGGTTTTCGAGTCTATTTAAAAGAGGCTAGGAGGTAGATTGAGAAGACAATTGAGGAGGATACTAAGTAGATAGAGAAAACAAGAGAGAGGTGAATAGCAGAATCCGACAAAAAATTTCTACTAAGATCAGTGGATGAACGGGCCACACCAGCTAGTTTCTAAACAATTTAAATGCATCTCATTTTTACTACTATTATGCCTTCATGGTTATTCTTAGCTTTATAAATTTTATTTTCATCCTAAATGTCTCTCGATTTTTTGTGTACAAGAGAGAAATCGATGAAGCATTTAGAAACCATAGAGACTTGATATTTCGAAGTGGACCCTATTTCATGGGTCCTTAAGGTCTCTTCTTGAATAAATGGAGTTCAGAGTTTGATCCATCACACAATATTCCTACAATATTACTTTTATGGGTCATGCTCTTGCAACTACCCATTCACTATTGGAACTCAGATTCTCTCTAGGCTATAGGTGACATCCTTTGGAAGTATATTGACAAGTAAAGCCCCAAGTATTAGTACTCCTATGCTATAATTTTTGTTGAATTTGATCTAGAAGTAGGTCTCCCAGAATCTATTAACCTTACCATGGTTGGTTGGTCCCATATTCAGCAACTGGATTACAAGCATCTTCCTTTCAAATGTCACATCTAGAATGAGTATGGGAAATTTGCTAATGATTGTAAGCATAATCAACATAATCATAATCTGGTAGGGTAGAATCCCTCACATGAAAAATAACAAGAGTTAAAGTAGGGGAGCGGCTCTAGGAATGAAGGTAGGGCCTTCCTAATTCTTCTAAGGGCCCAGGGGGTATGGCCCCTCCAAAGACTCATGTCCCTCTCTCTAGAAATCAGCTATACATTCTTAATCACATCACATAGGAGGAGCAATTTAAGGAATCAGTTGAAGATCTTTCCCCCTCAACTCAAGAGGATCTCTCTCGAGGCACATGAATCCTATGGGACTCTACCAAGTTTTCCATCCTGCAATCATTCACCTACCCTCATAGGACATTTTTTTCCCTCTTGCACTCTAGATCTCGAATGTAGGTAAATATTTTCAACATCTACTCCCCTGTCTTTCTATCGGATAAAATAAAGTGTTGGTCTTCACTGTAGGAATTCAAACAATCTATGGTGCTAGACAAAATCATTGTGGCAAAGGATATGAATCTAACACTCCACTCTGGTGAAAGAAAAGGGGGTTCAAAAGTGAGATCCCTTGCAGGATAAATCTAACAATTTGATAATGGAGTGGTACCTCTTGGACATAAATTCCTCTAATGACTCCTTTACATGGAATAATAAGAGGATTGGGCTAGGCCATATCGCATCTTGCTCAGATACATTCCTAGTTCATAGTTGCTATCTGCTACAAGGAATCATGATAGAATATCAAATAGTTCCTTTTGGGGACTCCGATCACAAGCCAATCTCCTTATACCTAAGAGAGGAGGCTGATCTAGTGCCCATACCATTTTGCTTCTCCCTTATTTGGATTTAGGAAGTGGGGTTCATGGATAAGGTTGTAGAAACATAGAATATTTCAATCAATGGATCCACCTTTTTTTTTTGGGAAGAAAATATTCATAACATGAAGAACCTTCTGAAACAATGGGAAAAAAGGCTTCCTTCACCTAAGTAGTGTAGGATAGAGGTTGAGCAGTGATTAGAATAAAACCAATCCAAAATGGAACATGGGGAGATTAACATTGAATACCTTTAGGAAGAAACAAAGTTGCATTCAAATATCCATAAAGCATGTCTGTCAGAGGAAGAATAGTGGAGATTGAAATCTTGGAGCCTATGGCTCAAATCTATAGATAAAAATACCACTTAATTCCACAAGCAAGCCCAAGCCCAAAAGGAAAGGAACAAATTTGTTGAGCTTACTATGCAAAAAGGTCTCCACCTATCGGAGTTCGAAAGGATCAAATAAATGGCCTTTGAACAATTTAAGTTATCGTATACAGAGGAAGAATGGTGGGATGCGAGCTTGGGAAAGAATTTATCTCCCTGATCCGCATCTCCATTTCTGAGAAAATCAACAAAAATATCATGAATCCAATATCCATAAAGTAAATTAAGAAGGTAATTTGGGAAATGGAACGAGACAAGGTGCTAGTGCTAAATGGGTTCTCAGTACAATTCTTATGTGCTTGCTCACAAATAATTAAAAGGGTCCTTCACATAATGGATTGTAAATCACAACAATGTACTAAAATTGGAGGGGACTCTAACTCCTCGTTTCTTTCCCTAATCTCCAAATAGCCATCACCTCCTCTTTCTCCTGATTCGGGACCATATCCCTTGGTAACACGAATTACAAAATAATTACAAAGATTATTTCCAATTGGTTGAAAGGTATGCATCCAGGTCTAATTTTGGAAAACCAAGGTGGATTCATCCAAGGGAGGCAGCCGTTAGATAACGTTATCCTCATCTAGGAAGCAATCCACTCCATCACCAACAAAAAAAGATAAAGGTATGGAAATTAAAATAGACATGGCCAATGCCTTTGACAAGGTCAGGCATGAATTTTTGTTTTAAGTTCTGAAAAGAATGGGATTATCCCATCCCTTCATTTCTTGGATAAAAGATTGTATTGGATCACCTTGGATCATGCCTTTGGTCAATGGTCATGCGACCTCTTTCTTTTGGGCTAGTAGTGGCCTCAGGGAAGGCTCCCCCCTCTCCCCTCTCCTCTATATTTTGATGGCATATGCTCTTAGAAAAAGAATTAAGGCTGAAAGGTAGAATGAAGAAAACATTGGAATCCAAATCATGAGAGGAGTCAAGAGCATTAATCATGCCCAGTTTGCTAATGACACAATTTTGGTTGGTGGTACCTCCTTCATAATGGCTATAAAATTCAAAAATATTCTCTCAAAATTCTGTGCAGCATTGAGGAGTAAAATAACAATGAAAAATTCTCTATATATGGATGGAATCTCTTGTCATTAGAAATGTGATCATTATCCCTAATCCTGGCATTTTAGGGGAAAATAGAATGGGATGGGTTTAAGTACTTGGGGCTTCCTATTTCTCACATGTACCTCAGTAGGGGTTCCTGGAACTCATTACTTGAAAAAGTTAAATCGAATATCCGAGGATGGGGGCAGACTGGTTGATTCTGGCTTGAAAGCTAGTGTTATTAAAGGTTGTTCTTTCCTCCCTCCCCATCTTCTAGCTTTTAGCTTGATGGGCCCCTGCATATATTCAGAAGGAATTGGAGAGGATAATGTGCAGATTCCTATGGATTGTAGGAATGAAAAATTCCCAAAAGTTCCATCTAGTTAACTGGAAAAATATTAAAAATCCATTTCGATAAGGAGGATTATAGGTTAGGGACCTTCTCCTAAGTAATCAAGCATTAGGGGATAAGCTATTATGGAACCTCATCTCTAGAAGAAACTCATGAGTGAAACAATCAATGTGAAAAAAGTACCTAAAATTCTCAAGATTGCATACTCTCGACTCTCTCCCTCTTCATCAGAGAGGGATGCATATTTGGAATTTATGCCTCAAATCGTAACCCCACTTCTGGTAGAAACTATATTGGATCCCTTGGAATGGTGAAAAATTCATATTTGGTCAGGCAAAATCTTAAATAATCAGCCCCACGGGATTCTGGCATTATTCAGAATTTACAAATATGGATGAAGGATGTTATCCTCTTTACCCTCTGGGACATTTTAGTTTGGTTGGACTCCCATAAAGAAGAGTTGATAGCTTGGAAAGAGATACAAGTACCGAATAATTTAAATCCATCCTATGAGGCACTCAATGATATTCTACATGCCAAATCCCCCATCAACAAGAGTGTGAGGGATAGTAGGGGATCAGGTCCATCTAGATCATACTTAGTGTCTCAAGGATACCTATTGCTCTCCCAATATTGGGATGCTCCCCCAAATTCGGTTATGTGGATGAGTGTGTCGAATAAAGGAAATCTTCAAAAAAATCATCGTTTTATTGGTTATTAGTTCATGGTTGATTTCTTACAGGAGACAACCTAATAAAAAAAGGTATATTTGACACCTTTAAATGCCCCTTGTGCTCCTCAAGTGATGAAAATATCTCTCATTTATTTTTTGAATGTCTTTTTTCTCAAAGTGTTTGGCTTCATGCCACTCCTCCTATTGGAAATGGTCTCCTTATCCCCCTTTCCCCATAGGATATGTTCAAGGAATGAGGCAATATGTATCCTTCATCACTCAAAGGAAAATGGTGATTCAAAACATGTTGGTTGAATCTTTAAATTTTTATCAAATGGAAAATATGGCTGGAAAGGAATAATCTCATATTCTGGGATCAAGTCTCCTCACCAATCTTCGTGGCTGCTCAAGCAAAAGAATTACTATTACAGAGTGTGAAAACTAAGAGAAATTTAATTCCAATGTCGAACCTTTCAATAGAAGATATCCATTGTATGGGGGAGCTTCCTTCATTACCCCCATGTTCCCCTAGGTGTTTTTCTCAAATGGAAATGGCTGATAAGGAAAACAAAGGCATAGTTTGATATTAAGTGGCAAGCTCGAGGAAAGATGTGGTTTTTTTTTATGGATATTATAAAGATAATCTTGTGGCAGAAAGAGTGGGAGTTATTCTCATAAATCCCAAGGGAAAAAATATATTTTAATTTAAATGGGGACTAGGAAGAGTTCCAAGCAACTAAGCGAAAGCTCTAGCTCTATTGCAAGGTTTAACACTGGTCAAACAATATGGAATTGTATAAGTCTGGGTTTTTGGGGACTCCATAAACATTATAAATATGCTTCTCCACAAGTTGAATCCCAAGGATATCCACATAAATTGGTTGGAAAGAAAGATCAAGGTCTCCTTGCATCATTGCATAGTTATCACCTTTTTCATGTCCTGGGGAGCCTACAGAAGCTCATTGATGCCCAAGCCAATAAGGTGGTGAATCTATTTCAAGTTGGGATAAGGATAAATGATGAAATCCTAAATTTTTTAGCCATCCTCTAAGTACTATATTCCTCTCTCGTAGGATGAAGTGGGGGCTTTCCAGATTTCAAGGTGGCCCGTCATGAAAATAATCATTTGTCTTCCTTAAGACATCAGGAAAAATCATGGTTTATTTATGATATTTCAAATCGGTAGGTAACTATGAGATTATCAAAGGGTAATGAGAAGTATAACCTATAGAAAGAGTGAATTTTTGTAAAGAGGGAAATGAAGGTTGCTGGATGAATATTTGAGGTGAAATCCTTTCCATGCAAGGGAAATTTATTGACATACAAAAAGGTAATGATGAGAGAGAGAGAGTGAGCAGAGGAATTATATTTCAAGTAGTGTGTGTATTTCTCTGTGTTCATTCCATAGAGAAAATTAGCTAAGAATTAGGTATTATAGAAAAAAATCATAGAGGGTGAATCACAGTCATGAAGTAGGTGGTGGATGATTGGAAAATGTTTTGGTGATGGGGGGCGGTATTGAATGCAGTTCAAACTGTTGTCCAAAGCATGGAGTGAGAAGGCTCACAATGGAAGTAAGAATTTTGAGGCACAAATTGAGCACCCTGAATTAGAGGCTACAAACCAATGAGTGAATTTCAGAGGACAGAGTTAGAAAGATGGAGTGGAAAGAAACATAGGAGAGGTGGGAGCATCAGACACAAACAACTTAATTGGCCAAGCTGATAGAGACCCAAGGAAAGAAAATTCAATATATGGAGAGGTGAATTTTCCTTCTTGGACACCAGACGAAAAACAACTCAGGCACCTGGAAATTCAACATGCAAGATCCATCACTTCCAGGAATGCTCTTAGGAGAAGGCTCTTTCTCCAATTTATTCTAGTTTGATATGTGTCATCTATTTCTTATGTTTTGTCGAGCCTTTTTTAGAAAACATAGGCTCAGTTTTGTCAATTTGTTTCAGTTCATCATATGCTCATGATTCATACTAATAGGTTTTCTTTTAATTATGTTATCTCCTATAGTCATAACCAAATTTTGTATAAGAATCATATTAGTCCTTAGTAAACTTAGGTATTCTGGAACAACTTCAGAATAGTGCTTTGGAACTCTGATGTAATTTTTATGCATGGTACGACCAATTTTTTATATTAATAAAATTTTACTCATTCTGGTTTACACACCCACACACACACAAGAGGACAAGTGTTTTCACTTTTGTAATAAAAATCCTAAAAATGTTTGAATGCAAATTCTAACTCATAAAACTAAAGAAAACAATATGATTCCTTCCATGGATTGGAATTCCTACTTTAAAATGATTTATGAATCCCAATGTCATGTCAACATTCAAAATATTTTTATAGAGTAAGAAGTTTTTTCTTTAGCATATATAGAGTTTGGGGTCAAGCTACTTGAAACATGGAAATCTAAGAACATTGAATGGCACATCCATCACATCCACGACCTCTGCAATTTAGAACTGAAGTGGGGTTTCCTTAAACCATAGACTCGAAGCCTCATTTATTCTCTTTTTAAAAGAAGAGATAAAAAAATTCATTTACTTATAGAACCATTATGATTAGCCTTCTTTTAACCATGTTAGATAGACTTATTATAGAAAATAAGATTGGTGTATGGCTAGAAAGCTAGAGAAAAAGAGCTAGAGGCCAGTCCATATTTCAGAGTTGTTATTACTAAACTATGGACCAACTTTTTACACTTAGGATCATTGTGAAGGAGTGTCACAATAATAAAAATAGTCTCTGATGTTGCTTTGTTGACATTAGAAAATAATTTCACACGGTGCCCAAAACTAAATTTTGGAATAGAAAGAGATCAAAGTTTCCTTTCAAGTTGAGAATTTTTGCAATAAGGTTGTATGAGAATGTTATTGACAAGTTTAGAAACACTGATGGCTAGTAAGAAGAAGTTAATTATAATATAGAGTTCAAGTAAGGTTTTCCACTATTCTCTATCCTTTTTGGTATATACATCGTTTAGTTAGAAATTTGTTTGGAAGAAGTAGTTTGTATCATGACTCTATTCGGTATATCCATCATTCTTATCCTGTATGCTAATGATATTTTTCTTATCAAAATGAGTCCCTATGATCTCGACAATAAACTAACAATTATCAAGGATTTTTTTTCTCTAATATGGATATGATTGTTAACAGTCACAAAACAAAGGTTATGATGATCAAATCCAGAAATATCACTTATGCTACTTTTCTGTATGAGAACAACAACTTGGAGGAAGTAAATTTATACAAATATCTCGGAATTGATTTTCATCACAAGCTTAATTGGCACTATAGCATAGAGAAGATGATAAAATGAGAGTGGAAATATTATTATGGACTTTAAAACAATTGTAAATCAATGAACCTTTGTCTTTGGGATAAGAAAAGGCTCTTCTTTGAGGCTCTTATTGAAAAACCCTCCTCCAACTACAATCACATGAACTAATAATTTTTTACCAAGTACTTCTTCATCCTCTCTATGCAATTTATTGTGTTATTCACTATTCTCTCTCAACATGCTCATAAACCCGTGGAAGATTGAACAACAACCCTTGGAATGGAGCCATGTTCTATTAATTCAACCAAACAATCACATGTAATGAAAGGTCGACCCTTTGCTACAATAATTATGCCAAGAGGAATTGAACCATGGTAAATCACTTCAAACCACATCACTTTTCCAAACTACTTGATATTTGTTTTCAATGCTTAAAATAAATTCCAAGAATCAACTCGAATATAGAATAAATTCACATTCATGATATCATTAACACCATAATTATGCAGTTATGGAATAGAGACTTGATGGATTATTTGACATTGGTTCATAGCCATCATTAAGGGAATACTATTTCTATACACTTTTCACGATCAACCACCTTCCCTGATGCACATCATTATGTTACCATGCTAACAGACATCAATTTTATCCGAGGTATAATTGATCAATACTCTGATGATTTAACCAGTAAGAGGTTTACCTGATTAATGCTTCTCTTTCATATAGCCAATTAAATACAACCACAAACCACCCTAAAATTCTAGCCATGGATATAATAAATATATCAACATTCTAGATTACATGTTTGAGCAAGAGTAGATTCCTCCCTTACATGACTAGAGATATATAGACTATTATGACTTGGGATTTTCAGTTCATCCATCCCATGCCATCATGATCCACTTTTTTCTATAAAAAAACAACACATTCATACATCTAGCTTTTGTAGTTGTGTATGTTCCTAACTTGGATATGTCTCTAGGCTTGTATTCTTCACAACTAAAGTAAATAGACACATTGCAATTAATAAATAATCGGCCTCCTTATGTCACCAACCCTATTGTCATGCAAGGTGACAATTCACATACAAATACAATTTCAAGTTGCTACATCAATTTAATATCCCCTTCTCCATCATTTTTAGGTGCTATAAGTATATCAATGGATTAATAGTGTACACTTCTAAGTAGCATACATATCCACACAATAACATATTGATCTACACTTTTTCATGTCCTGTGCTTTCTACAAGAAAAATAAGAAAAACCATTACCATAATATTTCCAATCTAGGTCATTTACACTTCTCTCAAAGATCAATGTCAACTAGTCTAACCTATACTTGGAAGACACTTATTCTAGACAACATATCTTGTGTTTGATCTTGTACAAAACCTTTGTTGAGAAAAACATTGTGTTTCACAATGCATATGAATACTTCATATCCTTCATCATTCCATAGTATTTTTTGTCCCTAGAACAATAGACACAATCCAAAAAATACCTAGGTGATTCTAGTGAGAGAGGCGAGAGAATCTAGCCTACTAGGATGTGATACCACATTAAAATTATTGGAGACAAAAAGCAATATAATAACAATATGATATGGAACATGACCATGTGCTCCCAAAGGAGGATGCACCCACAATAGTTTATAGCTATTAGGATAGAACTCCGCTTGTTTATGGGAGATTTGGTTATCATTTGCTTTCATGTGTGAGCATTTAGTTGGTTAGTCACACCTTTCCATAGTTTCGGTTGCATGCATTAGAATTTGTTACTATTCATATAAAATTATTAGATATGTACATGATTGTTTGGAACCATTGTAAATACATATAAATACATCTGTAATCATGAGTAAGAATAATCCATTTTTTCTAAAGGTTATTCATTTTTATTATTCTTTTCGTCTTGTTTTGGCACTATATTTATTTAGGTTGTACATTTCCATATTCAAGCTAGATTTTTTCTTTCGCCAATCTAGTTTGAGAGGTTACTACTCTCATTGATTTGCATTAAATCTTGCAATCCCAACCCTCCCACCCCATGCCCTACTCCTATAAGTCTAGTTATTTTATGGAAAAAGCATGGCTCCCACTCAAACTTACTTTAGCAAAAAATTATATGCGTTACTCTCTCTAGGGATTATCTTAGCATTTAGATTCATTTGTTCTTGGATATAGTTCTATTATGGAGCATGCCCTCCCACCCAAATCCATTTTCAATGAAACCCTACACATCTTGTTCCTAGAAGTTCTTTGTCTCATGCTCAAGATCACTAGCTTTATAAATTTTACCCCAAAAAAAATGTTTAATATCTTTTGGTTTTTTTAAGGTCAACCTCAAAACTCAGAACCTCACATCTACTAGGGCATCATATTTCTAGTACACTCTTCTAAACAAATGACTACAAACAAAGAGATTTCCTAAAATAAAGAATCTCTTATCTTGATGATTGTCAAAGGCCTAGCCACTGCCCTCACCAGGCCAGTAACATACCAATCTAGAGTTCCTACATCTAATTTTCAGTTGGATGCCCACATATCATGACCCAAATATGGATGACAAATGATGGGTAAATTGCTACACTTGTGGATTTACAACTTGATTGAATATTTGAAGGACAGTTCAAAAATTAAATAAAAATAACATTTTCTCCTCATAGGAAATCACATAGAAGTATTTTCATGAGAATGGTCGCAACCACATTCTAAAGCTATAGTGATAGGCACTGAACGTAATGAGCACACAATAACCAAATCCAAATCCAGGTACATCACAAAATGGGACACTTTTTGTCTTTTCCTAAGATATCATTTTTACCCTCTTGGATACTTACAAAACTTGATGTGTAGGTGACTGTAGTTATGATAAGACCTAATCCAAATCATGCAACAATCTATTGAAGTTTTTAAATAATCTATATCCAAATCTAGATCACAAATTCTAAAGAGGTATTAATTCTTAAATTTAGTTTACTAGTTATTTTTTGACATGAAGTAGCTTTGTTTGAAAGAAACACTTTAAACCAATCCTTCCTCTATGTCCTCACCACAAAAGGAAAACTTGATAAATTCCATTTCTCTGCTTTTACTCTTCCTACACCTTCACATCCTTCTTTAAATAGCATAGTGGTACCATCCTTATTGAAACCTAACCTTAACCATAACACTAATCTCGATATGAATTCATGATGATCCCATCATTGGTATCATTTCCAAAAATCCCACTTTCATGATGCTTCCAATAGTCATTCCTTGCAATTATAATACACTAAAAAACACTATACATTGATGACCATTTACTAGAACACTCTAAAACTACATAGGATTAACCACATTACATCCCCTAATCCATGTTTTAAGATATAAATAGTCCCTCTTCATAACCCTACTACAACAAACCATTCCTTAGTTCTCACAACAAATGGAAATTCTTCCAATCTCTTATTTACTAACAATTGTCAACTAGAATACCAGTTAGTCACGACTATCCTCGACAATGGTAACCAAAATAGCCTCATATCCCAAGTATTTCTAACATCTCTTTAGCAACCCACTAGAACATGGCTATAAATTACCCTTCTCCTTATCATATTATCTAGGTACTATAGGAAAACCCTTCTGTTTTGGTTAATAAATGTCATACCACAACATTCACCATAAGGCCTTTGTAAGACATGGTCATAATGTTTCTCCCCTGAATTGTTCTTATTTACTCTAGGAAATTCCATACCAATGTCATTGAAATTAATTATAGACTCTTTAATGAGGGAAACCCATTATATTTCCTATGTTACAAAACATTTTCCTCATAATTTTGTAGTCCAACAATTTAGCTTGTATAAATGCCTTTCTTTATCTATCTTGCATCAATTAGTCTCCTATAGTCATATCCTCTATGTTTCCAAACATCTGGGATATCAACTCTCATCCAATTTTTCCTCCTAATCCATACCTAACTCTCTTGGTGGCATTCTTTAGTCCCCTCATTCTCTCTTCAAAATAACACATTCATTGTTTACCAGTATCATGACAATTCCAAAGAACATACAAATAATCGTTATTACCCTTACAAACATGTTGATGGTTCTCTCAATCTCCCTTCGTATCCCTTAAAACCTAATTCTCATAGTGCTCTCAATTACTATGACATCAAAATAATTAGCATTATTACTAGATCAAATCCATCTACAAAACTCTGGTGTTTCACTTTATGAAGATTTGACATAGCACATGAATTTGTAGGATATTGAAGAATACCTCTAATTTCACTATATATTAAAGAATGCCTCCAAAAATCCTTTTGTTGAACCCCTCTCCCAATACACCTTTTTAATTAAAAAAAAACTATTTTCACTAGATACTCTAGTTATCCATTTTTTGCATGACATTTTTAATGCCCCTTATTATTTTTAACCTTAGTATGGTAACATGGAGAATGACTTATAACCACTAGAAACTTTGCATGATGAAATATGAAACCTTAGCGAGAGAAAATATTTCAAGATGGGGAGCAACCCCTTGAACACATGCCAACTTTATACACAATCAATACAATATAATTCCTACCATGTTCACTCACAAATCATACCTATTCAATCAACACCTACAACTCCAAACACAATTGGATTCACACTATCTTCACACACATATCATACTTATCCAAACACTAATACAGCTTCACATATAGTTTGATTCACACCAACTTCAAATATAGAGTACCTATTCAAACCCCCTAATATCATATATAAATAATTATAAATCCCCCTAATATCTATATGTTTTTAAAATATTAAAAGTACCCCTTAAGCCTTATATCCTAGGCAATATATTGCGTCCATCTTTTAGAACATTAAATCCCCTAATATGAAATCATGTGCAAGGATATTTCCTACTTAGTGAACCCCTTGTGGTATAGAATAAAAATCTCAATTCAAGAAGCAAGTGAACACAAATTGTTGAACAACACTCAACATGTTTTCCTCAAAAAATACACATCAAGAAACACAATATTTCTCCCAACATGAACATAATTCATATCAAACACATATAGCTTCTACCTACTATTAAGATTATGGAACTTTTCAATATGAATAATGACTGAACTATCTATGCACCTCATCCAATATAAGAGGTTATTGAACACGATCTTACTTTTCTAGTCATTTAGCACAACATATATCATAGTCATTATGCACCTTTAGGACCTAATATTTATCCACAATTCTTAGCATCCCACACTTATGGATGTCCACTTTCACTCCCTAATTATAGTTTGTCAATAATTTCTTAGATCAGTCCTCATACACAAGTGGATTCGACAATACAACTATGGTGTATTTTATATTATCTTACGAGTTGGATGGTTATCTCTAACGCAAGATTATATTCACATAGTGGCTATGGAAATTGACATCCCTTTCCCTCTAAATCTATCTAACCTAATTAATCCCTACCTGGGATCCCTCCACACACTAATGAAGTAGGGTAGGTATCCTTCTAATCTCCATTCCCGAGTGCAATACTGGGCCTAAGTCTATAAATTGTATTTCCATTTTCTCTCTATAATCAAAACAACCATTTTTTCTCTTATAGTTGATGGCATCTTCACCATAGCAGGATCAACATCACATATGGAGCCCTATTTAGGGTTTCCCTCTTTTAACATTCCATATATATATTCTAGAATCTCAAACACTTCATAAAGGCACCCATAAGTTCAAAACCCTTCGAGACACAAAATCTAGTATAAGTACATAAGATTCTCTCCAACATTTGGCAATAAAATATTTTGCAAGTATATCCATCAATAAGAACCACTTATGTCTACACATTCAATAGGATAAATATTCACTATACCCCTATATGCCTCAACATGTCTTATTTTTCCACTTGAGCTTTCCATTGGGGTATGACACATGGCCATATACCACATTAGATATTAATCCATATAGACATAACATATGGAGTGCAACAAAACATTTTACAATTGAGTTCATTATCTTTCTAACATCAACAAATCTATAAAATGATCAATACAAAGATCCTATAGGTAGTATACACTTAATTTTTAGGGTTGACATCCATCCCCTACAACACCATATCTAGTAGCAAACTAACACTCACCATTGAAGGAGATTGTTTCCAGGCTCTATCAAAATTGAGATGTAAAATTATATCAACATCATGCTACTTGAGTGGTTCCATTTCCTTGTTGACATGCCTCTAGTTCACCAAGGAGTATCACAACATTTCTAGTAGTATGATATGTACGTGGCCAGGAAGCACGAGGGGGACAACAGTTCGACTGAATGAGTCAGCTCTGCTATGGAGGAAGCTTAAGAAACATAATGCGCAAAGCAGGAATACACTACATAGACATAACAGAAATATACACAGACAATATTCAGGAATGCGAACTGATTTCTATTACTGGATATATGTTCATGAATTGATTCTATGTTGTATATTACAATAGTTTACATGCTTATATATAGAGTGCTGAGATGCTTGGGTGATTTCCTGTTACGTTCAATTACAAAGAAGTTAGAATGGTTCAGCAGTTCAACCGTTAAATTCAACTGGAAGATAGAGAGACAGTCTGTCGAAGTTCGACAGTCGCAAGTCACAGATCGACGCTGCATGTCGATGTCGCGAAACTGTGAATTTGCAAAACTAGTCGAAGTCGCAAAGTTGTCGAAGTCAAAACTTGTCTAAGTTGTTTCGACATCAATGACTTTTTGCAGATGTGTCAAATTCGGCATCCTACAATAATGCTAACTGCGATGGAGATCATACCTACTTCCTTAAGAAACAATGGTCCCCATTGTTTGGTCATGAAGGTGAGGAAACTTGTCGGTCAGTTCAGTAGTAGAGTACCACTTTCCTTGTGCTGGGATCTGTTCGGATTTAGCAACCTGAAACAAGGGAATTGTGTTCGTCCTCGTATGGTGTAGTCGTCGTCCCACAATGGTGTCGCAAGGAAGAGGCTCATGAACATATGGATGGATGTATTCGGGTTCTTCTATTTGTAAGTCATTCTGTTCCAACAGTGGTGCATGGTATGTTCATAGTAGATCCACATTGAATACTGAATGTAGACCCAGGCATGCAGGAATGTCAAGTTGGAAAGTGTTTTCTCCAATCTATCGAAGAATACTGTATGGACCATATCGCAAAGTTTTGAGCTTCTTGAATGGGCTAGTGAAGTGTTCCTTCTTGAGATGTAACCAGACCTTATCCCCAATTTGGAATGAATGAGGGATATGATTCTTTTCGTGTCGGGCCTTATATTTCTCGTTTTCTCATTGCAACATTTCCTGTGCATGCTTCTGGATGTCGCAGATCTGATCTCGAAACTTGAAGGCTTTATCAACTTCTTACTGGTTATGGTTGGTGTCGGAGTTCGGCTGTGTCAAGGAGATGATCAAGTCGATAGGCGCTGAGGGTTGAACTCCGTAACAGATCTCAAATGGACTCCTTCCTATAGAGATGTGTTGAGCATGATTGTAACTGTGATGTATGAATGGAATACTTTCATCCCATGTGCATCAATGCTTGTGGTTGTACATGCGAAGCAATTGTACAACCAAGCAATTCAAAACTTCCTTCTTTCCATCGGTCTGAGGATGGAAAGCTGTCGAAAATGAGAGTCGTGTGTTTGGATGTTTCCAGAGAGTCTTCCAAAAGATGCTGACGAATCTGGGATCTTGGACGGAAGTAATGGTTGTGGGTAAACCAAAGTGTTTCCAAACATGTGTGAAGAAGAGCTAAGCAGTATGTTGCACTGTCGTGGTCTTCTTGCATGGTATGAGAATGGCCATCTTGGAAAATTGGTCGACTACTACTAAGATCGCATCGTGTTGATGTTTGGTAGTAGGATATCCCGTCAAGTAGTCCGTAGAAATAGATTCCCATGGTCGACTAGGAACTGGAAGAGGTGTGTACAATCCCTGTCATCGATTAGGCGGTTTAGCAAAGGCACAAACCATGCATGATCAAATTTACTTGTTGACGTCGGTTTTAAGTGTAGGCCAAAAGAAATACTTATGCAGAATAGCAAGTGTCTTTGCTACTCCAAAGTGTCTTGCGGTATTGCTATAGTGCGCGTCCCAAATGAGTTGTTTTCGATGCTCATCGGTCAATGCACAAAGCTGTCCAAGCTTGTATAGCAAGGCGTCTTTCAAGAAATAGTCAGCGGTCGACGACTTGTCAATCTAAAGCTGTAGGTAGACTGGTGAAAAGTCGATGTCTTCCTGATACAACTGAGGCCAAGTAGTGGTGTCATATCCCTGCATACTCATCACTGTAAAAAGGAGAGTAATGGGCAGTCTGATTAGAAAATTGGCATCGGATTTAGCTTTACCTTTTTGATACCTAATCACCAACTGGAATTGTTATAGGTAATTAATCCACTTAAGCTGTCGAGTTGTTTGTAGTTTTGACTGGGTTGAAGCAAACTTTAGAGGCTTATGGTCAATGAGGATGACCGTTTCCTTGCCAAGGATGTAATGCCTCCATTGCTTGAGATATTTCACAATGGAGTACAGTTCTTTTTCGTACGTCGAATATCTTCTAACTATGTCGTTAAAAATTTCAGAATGAAAACAACTGGGTGACCAGACTGAGTGATCAATGCACCCAAGGCATCGTCCGGTGCGTCCGTCTCAATATCAAAGGGCTGATGCAAATCATGTAACACCAGTAATAGTGCAATGCAGATCTTGTACTTGAGATGTTCAAAAGCTTTTTGTTGTTTCGGTGTCCATTTAAAGACAGATTTTCCATTTCCCTTCGTCAACTAATTCAAGGGCCAGGCTATGTGACTAAAGCCAAGTATGAACCATTGATAGAAATTCGCCAAACCAAGAAATTTTCTTAGTTCTTGAATGCTTTGAGGAATGGACCAATATTTGAGGATCTGTACTTTGTCTGGATCGATGTGAATGCCTACAGAGTCAATCACATACCCCAAATATATGATGTTGTTCATTGTGAAGGTACACTTATCCATGTTCAAGTAAAGTCGATGTTGTTGAAGAGTGTCGAGGACTTGTCAAAGCTGTCCGACATGTTCTTCCCATGATCGACTGAAAATCAATATTTCGTCAAGGTAGAAAATGACCCATTTACCAATGAAAGGCCGCATAATGTTGTCCATGTATCGCATTGTAACATCCTGAATTTTCATAAAAATTTAAATTTTTGATAACAACATTAATTATGATAATAATAATTGCGGAAATAAATGTTGAGATTATGACAGCATTAGTTTGTACAGTTGTTGGTACTAAGCATGCTTTATTTTCTGTTTAACAGCAATAAGATAATGACAGTTGTTAACACATAACTAGTAAACATGATTATGACAACAATGAGTTAAACAAGTTGGGAATATGATACGACACTTTCTCTTTTGCGATGATACTGACAGTTTGACTTTGCTACATAAGGGTGTCCTACGAGGTACCCTGGAGCTTACTTAGCTGCAACGCTAAAGCTTATTGAATGTCCTATGTGCAGACGACAGGTAAGAATTTTCAAGGCTACATGTAAAGTTCAAAATTCAATGTCGTAATTAATAAAAAGTTATAATTCTGTTGCGTTTCACCACAAGTAAGCAGGTATGGATTTGTAGCTATAAATATTGTTTTCAGATGTTATTTTACAACTCCACAATGTTTAAAACAGAGTCATCAAAGTTCTTCATCATGCTGAGGGTTTTTGTAGTTGTAATCCTTGTTATTGTTTATAGCTGGCCTCGTCGTCGTCTCCAGATAATTGTCTATTTTCCCATTACTGATGTAATGAATGTATCGCAAGAATCATTAAATGTTAAAGTGAGAGAATACATCTAACATTAAATAGTTTATTTGATAATCAATTATCAATGGATTTATTGAATGTCTACTATACAGTCTATCTATAGTTACAATAATAGAATTCATGTGAATGCAAACAATGTTGCCAAGGTAATTATAAGGTCTACCCAAATCGTAATTCTATGAGCTAGATAAGATAAATGTAAACTTCTAAGGGCATATATAAAGTATTAATGTCTATAAGTGCCTTATGTCCATCTTTATGACAAAGGTTGTATTAATACCATTCCATAAACGAAAAGGAATTAAAAACTATAACACTTACCTTTAATAATAAATCAACCTTGAAAAGTGATCCTATCTAACTTCACGATTCTATAATATAACTTACTTGGAACTATGCAAACATTGGTTGATATGACACGGTGATGAACTTCGTGGAATATAATTTAGAGTCTATACAAACTTAGGATTCGACCTAGCATAACATGAATGTTATAAAGTCGTGTATTAGGGTTGTGATTATAACATTGGAAATAGCATACTGACATGCATTAAAATATTGGCAGGTTGACGGGTACTGGCTCATTAATGTGAAGTGAATGTTGGGCTAGCAAGAGATTTCCCTTCGATCCTACATTGAAGTCTTGACATGAAAACTTAGAGTGACGAGGATTATTGTCATTCCACGTATATGAATTCGCTATATTGATGAACGCCGAGACCACAGTGTGATGACTGTAAGTAGATGTCCTTCCGAGCTGGACGTTAGAACAATCCATCGTGATCCATCGTGGCACATCCATGCATGTAAAAATGTTAGTGCATTAAATGCAAGGGTCATTCGACCCAAGGAAACCTCGCTGGCACACCTCCGAACGTTGATGAGAATGAGTTTGGGCCGTTCAATTGTAACCCTAGCTACTGTCGTTGAGTTGGTTTATGAATTGAAGAAAAAGGTTTACTGTTCCCATTGTTTTTTGGTCTATGGCCGACAGGTTGCCGAAATTTTTGTTTAGAGAATTTGTATGAGGTTTGACCTCGAGACCTCTTGTTTGGGAGAGGTTACAGGTCCCTTTCGTTTGCAATGGCGTCGTTTAAAATACTGTGTATCTAGTTTATAGTGTCATTGGTTGATGGTTCTGGAACTCTTCGTTTTAGTTAGAGTCAAAGCCATGCCCTGTGTAAATGGACCGAGGGCTTCCTAACTCGTCTTTGGCATGGAAAACCATCGTTTAAACTGGTGAAAGTGGAATGCTTTGGTAGTTTGCAACAAGGTAAATAATCCTGTAAAGTTTAGTGTATTCCTTTGCTATAATTTGTCTTTCGGTTTGAAAAGTAACAGTTATCTAAGCCGCACCTTGTCTTGTCAGTTTTGCAGGTTGTAAAGAAGAGATACGAGCAAGGGTTTTTCAATGTTGGCGAACTTCCATTTGGGTAAGCTCCGGGTCTTTCCAAAAACCCTCGTAGGTGCTCTGTGACTGTGGTTGAAGAAGTTTCAAGATGGGTACTAGTTCAAGCCGTGACTCGTTGTTGTTTGATGTTTGAAGAACTTCGAGCACCGTTGAAAAACAATGATAACTGTTTCGGTGTTGTAACTTTCATTTATTTAAATGGTTTTGGTTTCTACCTTTTAACTTCGTCGAAACTGGAAAATGTTAAGCTCATCCATGTTGAGGTTTTTGAGGGCTGATTTCGAACATTGAGCTTGGGTGTAAACCCTGTCTGTTTTGTTTTGGAGAAAAATGTTGTAATTCTCATTTCTGAACACAACGACTTATTTTCTTGAAGTCGGAAATATGTAATAGTAAAACATTGAACAACTCTCCTGTTGATATATGTTAATGTGTAATGAAATGGAGCCAAGGCTCGCATAAACTTGTGAATACCAATCTGCTTTTCGAAATGATAAACTATTGATTACATTCAATGTTATCTGGTTTGTTTTCTGTGTCATAAGTTATATCTGTTGTACTTGTTTCAAAATTACGAAACTGTAATGTTTGTGACAACTATAGAATAGATCTTGTATTTGATGAGTGAAGAGAGGTATCAGGCTATGCCCAGATTGACGATTCTCATTGTTAGTGGCAAGCCATGAATCAAAACGAAACTAAAAAGTATGAAAAACAAGTCGAGTCTGTAATACACAACTTAATGTTGTAAGTGGATATTTTTTTGTTTATATTTATGCTAGGGTTTATGAAATCTTGCTTTAGATGACAACTCTATATTGTATGATGCTTGAATGGTACTAAATTTCGTTTGCAATGGGATTAACTGATCAAACCCTAGTTCATGTATTGAATAAAAATTCAATGTTTGAAAAATAAATCTCAGTTTGGAGAATCGACATGTTCAGTTTAGAAAAATTTATGGAAATAAAAGACTAGTGACTAAATGTTTGTAATGTTTTCCAAGTCTATTTGAACTAAATAAATAAAATATAGGTAACGATTATAGTAGGAAAGAGAACAGTGTAAGTATGTGTAACATGACAGCTGTGTGATGACTGTTATGTACAGTCTTGGTATGATAATTACATTTTTATTTATTTACAACTATGGTATTGTATTGCAAACATAATATGTTAGATAGAAAAAGCATTTTGTTTATTTCTATGAACAAGGTAATGATAAGGAAATACAGTATTACTATATAGAGGTTATACAATGTTTGTCTTTCGTAAAATTAGGGAAACATTCTACAATATACATTAGATATTTATACAAAATTCTTTTACTATTATTTAACTATAAGACAGAAGATTTATAAATAAATAAATTACTATCTATCTATCGAATTCAAAATGGCACTTTGCCTATCTTATAATCTGTTCTTAATTTACGTATCTATACTAGAGTACGATGCTCAAAAACAACATGTGGAAAAATATAGATATTGATTTATCAATTCCAATTCATCATTAAACTTTTAACATTCAGACTTTAAACCAATCTAGAATTAAATTCTTTTTCGAAACAGAAAAATAGTAAATACTACTATACAGAACAGAATTACTAGTTGAGATGAAGTAGAAAATTTGTAGAACCTGGATAAATTTGTAGGGCAACAAACAGCCCAAGAAGACTATTCCACCCAACCAATTCCTAAAAACAGTCAAGTATTGTCTTAGGACCCCCGAGCCTGTTCATTGAACCACCAGGGGGAAGAAACTCAGGAAATAGGACTTCTTCTTGCTATAGCAAATAACTTCTAAATCTTCAATAGCTAGCAGACCAATAAACCTGCACCAACATCTCTAGTTCTTCTCAGCAATAATGTAGACTTAAGATTTCAGTCACCACTAGCCTCCCTATTCGAATCTCTCAGTGATCACCTGATGCACATGAGGAAATATTCTACAGAAATATTGATCAAGAGCTGCCTGCTCAATTCGAATTTTCCTTTATAGGTTTCCTAGGCCTTTTCAGATGTTACTGGGTCATTAAATGAGCTGCCTACTCGCTCCCTCCACCTGGGGGATAATGCCCTATTTTTAGGGGTTGTTGTCCCATAACCAATAGCTAGTGGTGTGATGCAACTGTTGCCATTTGTCCCATACCTTCCAACAGCTTCCATTCCTCCTAGTGGGTCAGTGAACACTCATTTAACAGTCATCTTGGGTGTTTGTCTCCTAATTAATTTATTTAAATAATAATATTCGGTAATTATATTCATCCATGATCAAAACTGATCATAATTACAAAACTTTGTAATTATATTTAACATAAAGTATTTTGCAAATAAAATAGTAATTTTCAGAAATTTGGGTAGGTGACATACACCCCCCCTTAAGTCTCAACATCGTCCTCGATGTTGGTTAATCACTCCTTGAGTGTTCCTGAAACAGAGTTGGGTATGCTACCCGCATACTACTCTCCAACTCCCAGGTTGCCTCTTCTGGGCTAAGGTGCTTCCATTGCACCTTCACTTGCCCAATGCTGCGATTCTGGAGAATAGTTTCCCTCCTTCCGAGGATACAATCCAGTTCCACCGAAAAATCTCCGTCTTGTCCCACCTGTACATCATTCCAGTTCACAACATGAGTAGTATCGTGCACATATTTATTTAAAAATGATATATGAAAAACATTATGTATTTTTAAGTTTGATGGCAAATCCAATTGGTATGCCACTGCTCCAACCTTAGACAATATTTCAAAAGGACCGCAATACTTGGGTGCCAACTTGGCACAACTCCCCAATTTTAGTGAACTCTTTTTAGGTCTTACCTTGAGGAATACATGTTCACCAACCTGGAACTCTTTATGAGTTCTCTTTGAATCTGCTTGACTCTTCTGCCTATCTTGGGCAGCTTTTAAATGTCCTTGCACCTGTTTCACAATTAGTTCTAACTCCTGCAATAATTCAGGTCCTAAAACAACTCTATTTATTGGATCATTCCATGAAACAGGTGTATTACATTTCCTACCATAAAGAATTTCAAAAGGACTAAGTCTGGCCGATGCATGATACTGATTATTATAAGCAAATTCTGCTAAGTGCAAATAATCTTCCCACTTACCAGGCTGATCCTTAACATACATTATTAATAAATATTCTAAAACTTGATTCACCCTTTTGTCTGTCCATCCATCTGTGGATGAAATGTTGTATTGAAATTTAAAGTTGTGTTCAACCTTTTAAACAGTGACCTCCAGAAGTTACCTGTAAACTTCGAGTCACGATCTGAAATTATTACTTTCGGTATTCCATGTAGTCTAAAAATCTGTTTCATAAAGATCTCTGCAATATCTGGAGCTTTATAAGTAGTCTTTACGGGTATGAAATGTGCTACCTTGCTGAGTTTGTCCACCACCACCATGATAGAATCATGTTGTTTCTGATTTTTAGGTAATCCAGTAATAAAATCTATGCTGATCACTTCCCATTTCCAACTTGGTATTGGTAACGGTTGCAACAATCCAGCAAGATGTTGGTGTTCAACCTTCACTTTTTGACAATCCAAACATTTAGCTATGTGCTCTGTTAATTCATCTTTCATTATGGGCCAATAATATTCTTTTCTCAGCATAGTAATAGTCTTTTGATAACCTGGATGACCAGAATAGTGACTTTTATGCATCTTATTTAATATCAGAAAATTTATTTCTGGTATGTCTGGTACATACAATCTGTTTTTAAACAGTAATAAACCATTTTCCTTCATGCTGTAATCTACCATACAATTTTTAGAACTGTTGTTTGCTGTCTTTTCCTTCATTTTTCTATATTCTTCATCTGTTTCACTCTTTTCCAAAATCTGATTTTCCAAATCAGTTGAATAAGTACTGATTGCTGAAATAAAATTTAGTTTTGCCTTATGACTCAAGGCATTTGCAACCTTGTTCTCCTTCCCTTTAATATGCTGAATTTCGAAATCATACTCACTTAAGAACGTCAACCATCTAGCTTGTCTAGTGTTCAAGTTTGTCTGATCTAATAAATATTTCAGACCCATGTTATCTGTTAATAATGTAAACTTTTTTCCAATAAGGTGATGACGCCACATTTTTAAGGCATGAATAACTGTTGTACATGTTGTTCTCTCAGTTAAGATCCTAGATCAGATTGAAGTAAATTATGAAAAATTAACAATGGAGGGTAGCGATTCTTTACCGAAATTTTGTTGAGCGCCCTGTAGTCGATGCACATGCACCAAGTCCCGTCTTTCTTTAGAACGAGGATGACTGGACTTCCACAAGGAGAGAAGCTTGATCGGATATGACCTTTTTCGATCAAATCTTGGATTTGTCTACGAATCTCTTCATTTTCGAGAATGGATCTTCTGTAAACAGATGCGTTAGGAAAAGAAGAACTAGGGGCAAGTTCAATGGAGTGTTTTACCTGGCAATGTCAAGATACTCTGTCCGGCTCTTGGAATAAACTATGATATTTGTTGAGAAGTACGTTGTTGATCAACTGCTTATGTCAGGAGCTTCTTTGGTCAGTAAGTCGACTTGCCGCTGCAGTCTTCCTAGAATGTTACGGTTTGATCATGATTAACACAAACTTTTGAGCACGATTGATGAGATTCTTTGTCTGTTTACCATATATCATTGAAACCATTGGTGTAGGTCGTCGCTCTGGAATGATGTACCATCGATTCTGGACTTTGACAATCACCTTCTGCGGTTGTGACTGATAATTTCCATGGCGATCCAATAGGTAAGGTTTCCCAAATAGGGCGTCGGCTATGGAGAGTGGTTCTACGTCGCAAAGTACTTCATCTTCAAAAGTATTTATGAAGTAGGCAATTTTTCATTGTCGGGTGATCCGTAGTTCCTGTCCATCCTTCATCCAACCAATGTTGTAAGGCTGAGGATGCGGAGTGGTAACAAGACCTAGTTTCTTCACAAGATCTTCATAAATCAAGTTCTTCTGGCTACCGTTGTCCACAATAAGATGTAATGGTTTGTGCTGGACCCATATCCGTGTATGGAACAGGTGCTCTGGTTCCTCCTCGTCGATGATAGTCGAGGCTGCTGGCGTGGTCGATGTTGATGTCATAAGGGTCGTTGTGCCTGGATCAAATTCTTCCACCGTCTTGTTGAACATATCGGATGTTGACACTTTTGCCAAAAATGTCTTTTGATCTTTGCATTCAGATGTAGCATGCCAAGATGAGTGGTGGTAATCGCACCATTTCCCATCAGGCAGTTTTTTGCTACATTCCCTTTTCTGAAAAGTCTTTTTTTCGTGATATGGATTTTGGAGGAGTCGGCTGAGAAGATTTCGACTTGTCGAAGTCAGATGATGTCTTCTTTTCGGGTGGTCATCCTGATGTTGGCTTTGTTGTGAAGCGTGCTTTCCCTTTCTGCTTGGTTTCAAGTTTGCTGGCATAATGGAATGCATCCACAAGCATATTGACAGTCAGAAATTCCATCTCCTACTGAATATACTGGGAAAATTCATTGATGTACTTCAACACATGCAATTTCTCTTCTTCTTAGACACCAAGTCTATCCATGAGTCGATAGAACTCGTCGGTGTAACTTTGTACTGATTGTTCTTTCCCTTGCCTTAGCTGCTGCTACTTCTTATACTGTTGCTCGAGGTACTTGGGTGGGTAAAATTACTTTCAAATGTGTTCGGCGAAATTATCTCATGTGTCAATGGGGTCTCTGCTTTTCTCCATCTTTGTCAAGAGGTTCTCCCACCAACAGGATGTTGACATCTTTAAGGCTGCAATGGCGGTCTTGTCAACTTATGAGAGTTGATTCATGGAGTAATAGGATTCCAACTTTTGCAACCAATTGTCGACGGATTCCACGTCAATCTTGCCTTCAAGATTTGATATGTCCAAATTCATTTGCACTTTGAAGGAGCTGATTTTATTGGAGTGAGTTCTCGTCGAAAATCCTCAGGATGTCGAAGCAAATCGCGTGAGAATTTCATTGAACTAGGAGAACATTTTAGTTCATTATCGAGTCAGCACTTGCTCAATAAGTTGTGTTGTCTCGTCGGCTGCATGTCTATCATCCGTTTATTCTATCATTTCTAGAGGTAGCATCTGCTTGGATTGTTGATATTGTGAGCGTGTTTGAACAGGCATAAGTCGGTAACTTTGCTGGAAGCGTCTACACAAACTTAATCACGAACAAAGTTGAGTGCTCGGATATCAATGATCCGCACGTGACCAAGAAGCACAAGGGGGACAATAGTTAGACTAAATGAGTCAGATCTGTTATGAAAGAATCTTAAGAAACAGAATGCGCAAAGTAGGAATACACTACACAGACAGAACACAAATATACATAGACAATATGTAGGAATGTGAACTGATTTCTATTACTGGATATATGTTCATGACTTGATTATATGCTGTATATTACAATATTTTACATGCTTATATAGAGAGTGCTAAGATGCTTGGGTGCTTTCCCGTTACATTCAGTTACAAAGAAGTTAGAATGGTTCGGCAGTTCAACCGTTACAGTCGACTGGAAGACAGAGAGATAGTCTGTCGAATTTTGACAGTCGCAAGTCGCAGATTAACGCTTCATGTCAATGTCGTGAAACTGTGAAGTCACGGAACTGGTCGAAGTCGTGAAGTTGTCGAAGTCATGTTGAATTCGAAACTTGTCGAAGTTGTGTCAACATCGATGACTTGTTGAAGATGTGTCGAATTCGGCATCCGACAATAATGCCAATAGCGATGTGGATCATAGATTCTCAAGAATCAAAGGGAATAGTCACTTGTATCTTAGAATTCTTCAATGTTGCTTAGTTAATCAAACTATCATATACAATATTACATTAATTGTATGCACATTTTCATGCTAGTTTACGTCAAGTGTTTTCTTCATAGGTTTATAGAAAACCCTAACCTTTTTTCTCTACATATGTAATGTCATTTAACCAATACAACATGCATAAATTGTACCAGGAGTGACAACAATAGAACCTTGCCAAAATCTATATCCAAGTGAAATTAATCACATTAGCCATGTAATGTTCCATATTACCACAGTATTCCAGGAATACACACCTCTTCACCCTGCACTTCCACACTCAACATTATTGGACATATCTCACAATATTTTGTATTCCCTTAGGACTATTCCTAGACCAAAAGGAAAGTGAGGATGCTTTTTAAGTCAGAATAGTTGGAACTGATGTGGAACAACAGCATGGACTTCCCAATTAGGAGTACACATCCACAATAGTTCCTATCTATTAATATAGTGCTTTGCTTGTTTCCAACAAGTTTAGTCATCATTTACTTGGTGTGCATTTAGTTAGCTAGTTAATTGCACCTTTTTAGCCTTCAAGATGTGAACATTATATTATCATTATTATTTATCTCAACCATTAGGATTTGTACATTAATGTGTCAACCAATTGTAAATCTATATGAGGAAACTAGCTAAGATGAATACATTTAACCCATTTTTCCTTAAGGCTCTTCAATTTTATTGTTCTTTATCTCTTATTTCTAGGTTAAATTGAACAACAGTTATTTACCTTGGAAATCCTTTATTAAGAAAACTAGATCCAAACAGATCTATATTGCCTTGGCTAATCCATATAAGCTATCCAAAAAAATTTAGTTGATGCACATTTTTTTTGTACTAGGGGAATCAGAAACTGGGAAGACCTCATACTTTCATGACACGGGGTTAATTCCTCTCTACTACCATAATTCCCTTAGGTTCACCCACACATCCTACCAACACGGGGAACGAGTAAGCTGAGGTTTGAGCTTGTGACGATGCAAGGAGTTCCTTAAAATTACACTCTATCACCACTCAATCTACACCCTTGTGGACCTTACATGATACGCATTACAATGGAGATCATCAATCCTTTAAATATGGCTCATTACATCAAATACCATGTGTTATGTAATACCATGGGCCCATAAACTACCTACGATAAACCTATCATTAATTATTTCAAAGTTAAATAACCAATCTTTTACAAAACAACAAGCCCGCCCCTTTTAAAATGATTTGTGTTAGTGTATAAATACCTTTGAATACCATGATATGTTTTGTTCTCTTGATGGATCTAATAGAAATTCTTTGAGATCCCATCCTTAATTGTAGTGTATAATTTTTTCTTCATTCTCATTTTCATCCCTCCTATATGCATGTCCCTACCATCCAAAAACATCTTTCCCAAAGTGCCATCTATAATTTTCCATGAGAGAATCCTCGATTGCTTCCCTTGATAACAACTTTACCTTTACCTTATTTCATTTTCATTGTGTTTTTTTGGTAAATAGGGGAATCAACAACTGGGGTCCGACTCATACTCGCATGACACATGGTTGATTCTAGTCCACTACCACTATACCCTTGGGAATTCCAACACTACCCCATGCATGGGACACATGGCAAATCAAGATTTGAACCCACTATGTCGTCATTTCATTGCTTGGGGCTATTCGTTAGAATTACTTCATCAATTATTTTGTGTGCCCTCCAAACTACAATCTTAAACATGTTTCTTTATGTATAACGGTGACTTATCTTCATTTATCTTTTATATGGAATCAAATTAGTAATTATATACCACTAATTAGGAAATATAATAACCTAAAGTCAATTTAGACTCTAATTTGTTGTTTTCTTTCATGTTCTCCAATATTTGGTTTGATATTTTGTATAACATGTCCATTTTCCAATGTTTGGTTTAATATTTTGTGTAGCATGTCCATTTTCCAATTCAATCCTCTTAGTAATATGTAAAGGTATTTGGTCATTATGTTTTTTTTTCATTCTCTTATATTTTTCTTCAAATTTATGAGGTTGAATCCCAAAAGGATTTCATTATAAATTTATATGTTGTGATATATGCTTTGTTTATAGTAGAATTCATCTCCATAAATGTTGTTTTTTTTCTTTGGTAGGGAAACATCTTCAAATTTATGAGATTGTCTCGCAAAAGGATTTAATTATAAATTTATAACCACCAAGAATAGATATTACCAATGGAAAGGGTTGGATGAAGTTGTAGGTAGTTGGACTAGGTTTGTGTGAAAACATTTATAATGAATATGTACTAAAATTTATTATCGAGTGGATTTATGGTAGGGAAATTTAAAAAATTAATATATGAGTTATTGTCACACTTTATTTTTGAAGTAAAATAGGTATAAGTATATATATGTAAAAATAAATCATAGATGCAAAATTTGGAAAGAGGTACTATGCAAACCGATTGCTCCCCTATATGGCCTGTTTACAAAGAAACTATGCCTATCATCATAGATCATTTATCTTGGAATTTGGGGAATGGCACTAAAATTAGAATTTGGAAATATGTGGTAGCCCCCATTAAAACATGAAGAAACACTAACCTCGCTCAAGAGATGGATGAATAGTAGAGGTATTAAAACTTTATCAACAATCTTTTCATGCAATTCAAAAGGTATGTAGTCATCTTGGTCAATTCTAGATCTTCCTAAAGATCTACAAGATTCTTGGATGAAACTTTTAACTTTTCTAAAAAGGAAATCCCCCATCTCGTATTCATATCAAGGAAGTAGAGGTTGGGGTCTAAAAGGAGGGAGGTAATTGGGTAAAGAGGGATATCGACTTCAATTAGCCAAATTTCATACTCACCCCCCCCCCCCCCCAAATTGGAAATATAGATATCAATATGGAAAAGTGAAGCAATACCAAAATCAAAGACTTTTGTGGGATTTCATGCCATAACAGGTTGCTAACATAATACAATTTGAGGAAAAGAAGATTCCAAGACCCCTCTAGATTCCATCTATCTAGAAATGCATAAGAATCGGTGGCACACATAGTATTCATGGAGTGTAGCTTTATTGCTTTAGTTTAGTGATTTGATTTTTCCAACCTAGTTGAGAGGGTCATCCAACCACAAAATTCGAAGAAGAGGGATATCAACTTCAATTAGCCAACTTTCAGATCCACCCCCTCCCCCCAAATTGGTAATATGGAAATCAATATGGAAAAGTGAATCAATACCAAAAATCAAAGCCTTTTGTTGGATCATATGCCATAATAGGGTTCTAACATAAGACAATTTGAGGAAAAGAGGATTCCAAGGCCCCTCAAGATGCCATGATATGTAGAAATGCATAAGAATAGGCGGAATACCTATTCATGGAGTGTAGCTTTATTGCTTTAGTTTGGTGATTTGATTTTCCCAACCTAGTTGAGAGATTCATCCAACCATGGAATTTGAAGGATATGTTCTTAAACTGACATACGAAATATGTTGAAAACTTGAATCATAAGTCCCTCCTAAAAAAGCATGGAAAACATTGCCTCTCTATTCGTGTTGGAAGACATGGTTATCTAGATATATGCTTCTCTTTAGAAGTAAAGAATCTTGAACAAAATCTGTGGCTACCCAAGATTGGGGTTTAATGGCTAAATATTTAACTACCTTTGGAAATTCTCAGCAAAAGGACTTAGCACTCAAAATTCAAGAAAGGAATTGGATGAAGATACTTCCAAATGTCCCCCCTTAGTGGGGAGGAGAGGTTCACCTCTTTCATTGGACTACAAACAAAGAATATATGAGGAAGAATTGAAGCAATGGATCAAGCAAATTCATCATCACATCATTTTCTTTGATGGATCCTTGAAAGGAATAGCAGGGGTAGCGGGAGCAAGAGGGAGGGGGGGGTATTTTTGGCCTCAAATAAATTAGTGAAATAGGATTTACATGGGGATTAGGCATAACAAAAAAAAATGTTGAGGGATTGGCTCTCTAGAAGGGTCTCTGCATAGCCAAGGTGAAAGGAATTTGCAAGTTGAGAGTGGTAGGAGGATCTCATATAATAATACAACATCTAAAAAGAAATTCCCATCTAAAGGACATCACATTGTCACACATCTTCTTGAGGATCTCTCCTCTGGAAAAATATTTTGAGTACTTGCAATGCTTGTGTGTCCTTCATCAAAACATTTTGGAAGACAAAAAAACAAGTCTTGCTTGCAACTTATGACATGGCATTATGCAGTTCGAAAGGGATTAAATTCTTACTGATATACCTTAATGATAACTTCATTACGATACTCCAATGTCTCCCCCATATGCATCATCATTTTCTTTATCGACACCCTACTTGACATGGATATTAAACTTCTTGTTATCCCCCTTATATTCCTTCTTGACCCGCCAACATGCATGGTCCCTCTAAGGATGAGAAATTCCACTCTTGATGACCTTCATATTGTGACATGTGAGGATGCATGGAACTATGCTACCACCTATCCTCTTTGTACTCTCGACTATTATCTTCCATCCTCCTGAATTAATTCTGATGTACCCTCTCATCCCTCTCCTGTATGCGATGATATTTGGCCTACATTCACGATGATGTCTTCCCTACTCCTCCTAGGATGGTCTCACAACATTCCTTTGGACACACATGTTATTGAAAAGCATTGTACCTCCTACTCCCCCTGTCACATCCATGTCCTTTATTCTCCATCTCCCTTATTTATCATCAAAGTCTTCTCACAACCCTCTCCTACATGTAATCTTAATGCCCCATCTACCTTATTATTTCATTTTTGAACTTCCCCTATTATCTATTTGGTTTTTTTGGTGATGGTCCCTTTGCTTCCTCTGGCACAGAGCCTACTTTGGATCTCTATAACCTAGTTACTTCTTCACATTGTTATATGGGACATGTAGGTCGATCTTGACTCCCCCATGAATTATCCCTCAAACCAGTTGAAAAATATTGTGTGTCGATGCAAATGGAGATGTGATGAGTCTCAAGAAGAGGTTAGAGGCATCATCTCAAGCCTTGAATCATGGAAAGGTAATTTGGTCCAAAGGGTGGAGGACATGGAGCAATCATTTAAGGAGTAGATGTGGTAGCGGAAATCCCAAATCTCCATGTTGGAATGCAAAGTCCACTTCTTACATGGGAGGACGAAGGAACACAAGGAAAAAATTAAAAAATTGCAAAGGAAAATCCTTTGTATGGAAGAGGAAAACCCCCCCTATATTTCCACCAACAAAAATCGCTATGTACATAAGTATTCAATAGTCTCGCAACCAATTATTTCTATGAAGGAATAATGCAATATGGAGCATCCTCAACATTAGCCTGAGCGAAAACACTTCCTAGGTAACTCTGTAGCAGCAGCTAGAAACAGGAATCAAGCTCTTGAGCATGCTAGTTTTTATAATTTCCTCTTATTTTATAATATGTACCATAAAACTAGATTTTTAGTAGGCAGTTTCATTAGACTTTATACTAGCTTCTATACTAGAAAAATATATAGAATTTTTATCAACATATGTTTAAGGAAGACAACTCTGTATGCTTTTTATTCTTAGGTACATCCTATGGTTTGTTTTTGTTTTTCTATTTGTATTAATAACTGTATGATTAGACCATAGTCCATTTTCTTTCAATACAAATAGAAACTGTTCTTGTGAAATGTGTGTGTTTGTGTGTGTGTGTGAAAATTATGTACACTTTAATGATGAATAATTATTATTAAATAAAAACTAATAAATTAATATCAATTTAAATTAAATATATTAATATAAACAATTTAAAATTAATTTACAATTAAAATAAAAATTTAATTAAGCAAATTTAATTAAAATAGAAAATTAATTTAAATAAAATTCAATATTAAATTTTAAAAAATAAAACATTCTAAATAAATCATCATCCTGAGGAATTTTGAAAAGCAAGTTGAAAACGAAATGTCACTACTAATTTTAAAAAAATGCAATTTTTAGGGAAAGAATATACCAATTATAATGGATTTACTTTTATTATTTGTAATAAAATATCTCTTTGTAGTAATACACCAAACTAGAAAAAATAAACTTAATTGAAATTTAAGAAAATGCAATGTTCGAGATCTCTCAACTTAGTGATTTTCAGAGATTTCCCTTAAGCATAAACTAATGAAAAACAAATTTTTACAGAACTCACAAGTCATGGAGAAATTTGAGAAAACCTACTACCAACTAACAAATTTATCGCAAATAAGTCTAGATGATTTTTAGTTTTGCACATTTCCTTCCAATCATGTGTTTTGCTTTAGCTAGATAGATAGCCCAGCCACACCAAAGAAGAAGAATGCAAAATATGCAAATCAAATGTGAAATGATCATGTCGAAGTTTGAATCATCAGGATCAAATCATTGCCAAAGATCATTAGTCATCAAATTCACATGCAATTGATAGCTACATGAAATAGCTACAAATAAATCGAAGAAACATGTGCATAGAGGAACTATTGAGTGTTGAGTGACATCCAATTTGTGCATACATGAAGATTCAAATGTTGAGTGTTGAGCAACATACATGATATGCCATTAATCTTTTTAATAGATCGATTTACAAACCCCAAATTGAATAAAGGTTTAAAGGTACAAAGGAACACGTGTCTTTGAACATAATATTCACTCTTGACGAGCAGAAACCACAAGAAAAAAAATAAAAATAAAATCCATTTTTGATGTACAATATCCTGGCAAATGTTTTAAAGATCCTTACAATATAATACCAAATTTAACAATACCAAGAGAATAAAGAATGGATGGTAAGCTACTTTTTCAGCTACAAGAGATGATACAACAAAAATAAGAGGAAACACTACCAGATAAAGGTGAGTCAAAACAAATACCAATACATCAGGCACACCAATAATAGAATGGGGAAACCTAAACTCTGGAAGCATTATTGTCCAACCCTTATGGGATATGTAACCATTTTTTTAATCCTCCACCAGAACCTGTACATGAAACAAAGGAAATAAGATCAAGTATATTAAATGAAGCAGTTGAGTCCACCAAACATGACGATTTCTTAATGCTTCCAACATGATCCATAATGGTATTTCAAAAAAATATTTACCAAAACCTTTGTAGGTAAAGGTATTTGAAGTCCATATGTTGAACTGATTCTCATTTCCTACATTAAAAAATTAACAATTTTGGAACAAGAAGCAAGGATAGCATAACAACAAAAATAAATTAGAGTAGTGGTTTATATAGTGAATCCCAATGACATCCCATAACCCAAAATTCTTTCCATGACCATATCCATGGATCTACTTTTAATTTTACAGAAAGTGGCCTTATTTGGCTAAATGCATGTTTACCAAAATCCTCAACTGCCTAAATTTGCAACAGATATCGATTACGATATGGATCCACAAACATTTTTGAGTTCCAGTTTTCTATGTATAAATCACCTCTTTCTTTTGTAGCATACAGTCATAAGAATAGGAAGCATAATATATTCTTAAGTTTCATTTGGGATAACATATACACTCCAAATCTCTTCAATTGTGTTGTTAATCTAGGATGTGCAACAAGCAGACTTGGTATTAGAAGATAAGTTGATGACAATTTACTATCATGAAAATAGACTTAGAATTAATGCAAATGAATTAATGTTTATTTTTTTATGCTCAATGGTTTTATTTCTACTCCAACTCATTTGAAAATGCCACCATAAAACAATGATGTGAAAATGTGACCATTTTCCACAGATTTCGAATAAAATATATGGATTCACTCACCAGAAGTGTGACACTCTTAACATTTCCTGTGCAATTTAAATATGCACTTATGATGTACTGAGAAAAGAAATCAAAACTACCATTAGGAAATGCTACTCCAAACTTATCACGGTTACCACATAGATCATAAAATATGTCTTCTAGAAGTCCACTCTTTGCTATGGTATCCTTCATTATTGCATGATAGTCTCTCCATTCATTCTCATCCTGTCTCATGTTAAGCATATCCTTGCGTTTCCCAGCTGTGGTCCAGGAATAACGATCCATGCATGGAAAAAGTGTTCCAATGAGACAACCAAAATTACTTTGAAATATAATTGAAACTAACATAAGATATGATAATTTTATTCATATACATCAAGAAAAAAAAATGGTCAATGGGATTCAAAAGTACTAGTAATTAGTAACAATTGACGAAATAGTTTAAAGATGTTTGGACAAGATGCTTGAACGAGAGAAACTCATATGCTTGGATGAGAGAAACTCCTATGGATTTGGCCAAGAGAATACCAATAATGTAATGTAGGTGCATGTACCTCCATCCAAATCTCTGCACCTTTCTTATGTTCTCCCCAAGCTCTTTCAGGGCTTGAAATTCCCAAGTAGACTTTGCAAGTAAAACACAAGAAACATGTAAACAAAATAATTTTGAAAAGAAAAAACAATGGAAAAAGGGAAAAGAAGAAAAAGCAGGAAACATGAATGAAATTAGTAAAAACAAGAAACATTCCCTACTTAAAAATTGTCAATTTTTTTAATATTTATTTTCTATGTTATGGAACCTATCAGATTTGAAATATATTCATATAGAAATAAAAAATTTATGTTACATATTAGACATGGTGAAAAATTAAATGTACAGCAGGAATTTATAATGAAAAAAAATGAAAACAATAGTCTCTGCCTACGACAGGGACTAATAAAAGGAAATACTAGCCCAACAATATTTGTTATGTCTTTCTTAGTGGATAGATATGAATCGCTCAAACATATTAATCTGTTTGTATTGCTTTTAAATTTTTTTCATCTATAATGTTTCGCATAGTTACAATTTTATTTATTAAACTCTTTTTAATGAAAATTTTTTTATCTCAAATATAATTGGATGTGGATTGTTACAGAGAAAAAATTCCTATATATGGCTTAGGGTGGACCACAACAGACAGATTGACCCAAGAGATCAACTCAATTCTCAAGTATGTTAGATAAATGTAAAATTCCATCAACAAAAGAGAAAATGCTTACCTCAACCGGATGTTTGAAGAATACCACCGTTGAGATTGAAATCCAATTCTCCTCACCTACAGCTTTTCCTCAACAACAAACATATACAAGCATATGGAATATAGATATAAATTGTTAGCATAAAAACTAGCATAATCCATTAACATATTCAACAAATATACCCAAGGAAAATAACATAATCATTTACAACATGTATTGCACAAGAAAAGAGTATTTCTATTAGTGAAATAAACAAAATTACGTAGTGACAACCTTCTGTAGGAAACTCATCAGAACCAAGAAACTAAGTTCCTCCACATAGGGCTCCACCACTCCAATCCTCCATGCAAAGGAAAGCTCACAAGTTCAAGGAGTAATTGTGTTCCTCCTTCACAAGATATGGACGAGCTTGGGATATGAACACAAAAGAGTTCAAACAACAAGGACAAAGGGATGTAGACTCAAGGCAATGGCAATGGG
Source organism: Larix kaempferi (assembly GCA_027924585.1). Lineage (NCBI taxonomy): Eukaryota > Viridiplantae > Streptophyta > Pinopsida > Pinales > Pinaceae > Larix > Larix kaempferi. The sequence goes on along the minus strand of BSBM01001219.1, from coordinate 16,677,024 downwards.
ACAAAATTTCTCTAGAGTTTCCTTGCTCTCTAGTTTCTCCTCCCTCAAATACTCCACAATGGATCTATATATAACCCTCAAAGGAGTTGGAGGGTTGAATCAAAGTGTTTTCCAGCACATGGAAGGCTAAGGATCAACATGGATTTTATTTGAGATGGAAAACCCAAAATATTTTTAATTTTGAGCATGAAACTCGATGTACGTGGGTAGTAGTGGAGTGAGATGCTTATATGTAGGCTATAGTGTTGTTAGGGAACGTACATCAATAAAATGTGCTTTTCATGGATTTCTCTGAGCAAGAGGGATGATATGAGTATACAGAGGGACATGGAAGGCCATCAAGGCATGTTGCATAAGGTGTGTAAAATCATGCTATAATAGATGCTCCCTAATGTATGAGGTCAGAGGGAATATCATGATGGCCAAAATACATTATAACTCTCAGAAGTGGAGTAGTGGAGACCCAACCGGAAGAACTAGCCACTCATCATAATATTACAATGTTGACTTTGTATACATATCGGTAACTTGAAGTACATATAAGTTTGATACAATGCCCATGAGTAGGTAGTACATCATAGATATATATCATAAGTGGTCATAGCCATGAACCATATATAGTGAGGTCCAGTCTCCAACAGAACTGAATACATATGGTACAACCTGGGGTACAAATTGCTCTGCCATGAGAAATAGCGTCCCATAGATACTGTCACAATCACAGATAGATAGTAGCCAAAGGTATTCTACACAAACTGCTGATGGTGCATGTCCCATCACGTGAATAAAGGTACTGGAGTCGAACATGATGAAGCATCGTCTAATTATTGGTCATTTAAATGTATATTGTTAACAGATGCGAGACTACCCACCAATGATGAAAATGGGTTTCAAGGCATTGAGTACATTCAACAACTATTAATAAGGGTGTTGAGTTCGAACACTTGCAGAATCCATCGATCAAGGGACATTGATGAATTCCCAACTGTAGATGACGAGAGGACTTGCTACTGATGACTACAATCCTCAAGGTACTCATCTAACTCTAGATATCAATTCCAAAATAGTTGATATGAAGTCAATGGAATGAGATCTGGTGGAAGGAGGGCATTAAGGCATCCCCCATCAACCAACATGAGGTACACAACTAGGATGAAGGATTTGGAAGAACTCAGATGAACAAGATAAACATGAACCAAGAACCAAGTGTGTCTCTTGTGTGTACCAGATGCAAGTAGTGCACGGAAGAGATCCTCTTATGAAGACTACTGACAGAAGCGAGGAAAACACCAATTAGGTCTAATGGAATCCAAGGAACAACATGAATCCCAATGTGTGAATATATGTCTTACCGTCGAACACAAGGGAAACCACTCAGTTAGCAACCAATGATGAGGTGTCATCTATTGAGTTCAACGTCACCTACCAATGATGAAAGTAGGCCCAGGGTGATAGGTAGGACAAAAGGTGTCATGTGATTAGAATGTACTCATACAGGGATGGCCGACATGCAAAGTCAATAGATGTGAGGAATGGCCGACTTAGATTTATAAACTTCCTTTGAACAAGAGCATGAGATAGATGGAGACTCCGGAAGCATATACTTAAGACTGAATACTGACACAATTCTGTGATGCAAGAGGCATCGGCAGAATCTCCATAGGGCCTAGAAGCTTAACTAGTCAGAGGAGTAATATTTGAGTAATGAGTTCAGCTTCCTAAGGCCATACTAAACCCAAATTGTTGATGAATGGACACAAGGATTTTTGCTCTATTTAAAGGAGACACAATAGATGCCAATAGAAGATGATGACATTTTCCCGTCTGGGTTTTTATGTTTTATTATTATTTTTGTTGTTTTTCATATTATGAAAGCCTGAAGAGGAATAAAAGAGTGCTTATAATACAAGTATGAGGGAATAAGTGTCACGGGAAAGCAAACTAGTTCCATGCAGTGGAACATACCTATGCTCAATGCAAGGAAACACGTGCAAGATAAGGACACTCAGGGGGATGTTCCCTCGAGGTCAAGGGTAATCAAGCTATAAAGTATAAATAATAAGCTATGCTTGGCTAGGGATGAGAAGTTCTTGGGAAATTTTCCTTATAATGATGAAGCGAGAGCCGTCACTAGGCTCATGAAGGCAAGTAGGTCATGATATGCATTTACAACTTGACATAATCAGGAGTCTCTACGGGTGACAGCTAGAATATAAGATAAGAATAAACATGAGGTTTCAACGCAAAGTCATGGAGGGACTACAAGAGACTCCCAGACCTAAAGAGGAACTGCGTCATGGGCACCAAACTACAAAATAGGTTCTAACTAGGGTACCCATGGTCGGGAAGGCCCTACCACTTAAATAACGACACTTCTAGAAGCAGCAGAGAGGTTCTGTGTCGATAAAAAGCAGGATTGCACCTAAGGTTTACGAATTGTAGTCATAGGTTAATGCAACAATGCATGCAGAGTTAAGTCCTAACCTATATGACATAGACGATATATACCTGTCGAAGGCGCAAATAATGTTAAAAAATACTTAAATCCATAATTGTCGGAAGAAACTGTTTCAAAAAGTACCTTACACCATGGAATCAGTCCATTAGGTTCATAAATATTAAAAGAAAGGGTCAAAACTATAGAAAGTGGGTAAAACATTTCTACAAATAGTAAAAAATAGAGTTTTTACCATGTCATTTGAGTTTTTTACCACAATAGTGCATTTGGAGCCATTTTGCCCTCTTTCTTCAATCGATGATCACGGGAGCTACGAGAGACGAAATCACGAACTGTTTGAACCAGGAGATGAAATCATGAACCATCTGGACCAAGTAAGTGTTCTCATCATGCTCTTAAATTTCATTGGTTCAATTTTTATTTTAGTGGTGAATTTTTGAGTTTTTAAGCATGGAAATTGGAAAACTCGATGTACGCGGGAAACCGATCATCGGGCCACATATAAGGGTAAGTACACGTAGGAAAATAAAATCCGTCCCGTCCACATGCGCAACTGTGATAACTACTTCTCACATACAACATCGTGAGGGTTGTTTTTTAAGAGAAATAAGCCAAATCTCTCCCTTCTTTTTGCAAGATGGTGATAGAATGCAGGGCGAGGGAGCATGATGTCATTGATCAGCAAGTGCAAGTTGATTTTGTAGATCAACAAGCTTTGCAAATATGTGTCACTACTACAATTTTGACTTTTAGGGGGGGGGGTTCTTTCGGGGGCGTTTTTGAAAAAAAACCCTAATAGCACCGACGCTCGAAGTTCGGGCCTGTAGGGGCGGTTTTGGAAGATATCTAAACTACCCCCAAAAGTGACTTTTGGGGGTGGTTTTAAAACCCCCTTGTAGATACCTATTGGGGCATTTTGTAACCCCCCCTAAAAATCCCTCTTATAAAACTTTGGGGGCAGTTTTAAACCCCCACAGTAGATACCTACAGGGGAAATTTTGACCCCCCCTAAAAATCCCTTGAAAAAATTTAGGGGTGGTGTTAAACGCCCCTGTAGATATCAACAGGGGTGGTTTTGAACCCCCCCCTTAGATACCTATGGGGGCGGTTTTAAACCCCCCCCTAAAACTCCCTCTTACAGACCTTTGGGGGGCAGTTTTAACCCCCCCCCACCATAGATACCTATAGTGATGGTTTGGAACCCCCACCCCCATATATACCTACAAGGACGGTTTGGAACCCCCCCTGTAGATACCTATAAGGGCAGTTTGGAACCCCCTTGTATATACCTACGAGGGTGATTTTGAACCCCCCCTAAAACTCCCTCTTATAAACCTAACCTATGGGGGCAGTTCTAAACCCGCCTCATAGAAACATACAAAGATGGTTTGAAACCCCCATTGTAGCCATTAATATAAATAATCATAAAAAATATTTTATTAGAAATACCAATATTGCATATCAATAGGGCACGGAGGAATTGAACCACCAACCTCCTTCTTGTAAGGCATGTGCTCTTCCATTGAGCTATCACCCTTTAGGATTTGGGGAGAGGATCTAGCAAGAAACTACACCACTTGATGAAATCTAGTAGTGTTAGCTAATTGATGTGTCTAATTTCTGCACGACAACTAATCAACAACTAAGCCCTATGAATGACCATTGATTTTCTAGTTACTTTGAAAGACAAAATGTCTACTAGTAATACAATTTATACTGAAGATATGTGAGAAATTTTCTCTATTTATTTTCTTATACATGAGATGCTATTATATAAATATTGCACATTTACCAATATGAAAAAGATAACAACAAACACAAGGCACACATAGTTGATAGCCACATACTAGCAATAGAAAGATAGTGAGGAGGATTTGGATGATTTGTGTTATGGCAGCAAGGTTTTGAACAAAGGATGCACACTTTAGACAACTATTGTCCTTTCAATGACATGTCATTAAAATCAAAAGTGAAAAGGAATGTTTGGCAATCCCCTTTTGCATTTTGAATTGCATACCAATTTATGTAAGCTATAAAACTACCATTTCAAATAACCGATATTGTCATTTGAAACTTAAAAAGTGAATAGTTTAACTGTTGACATCCTTGAAGAATTAAATCGAAAAGGTTGGTGGAGGAAATTTGCAGTACTATCCATGAAGGTATAACGAACAACAATCATAGAATGTTTACCATATGAAGTTCTAACATGAGGAATGATAGTTGATATGACAGCTACCACTCAGTATCCAAATGTCTATTGATTACATCAATACCAGAAAAATAGGGTGTTGTTGGCAAATTTAAGGTAAATCAATTCTTAACCAGATTCCTATAGATGTCATTCATTCCCAAACAATTTCATTTTTGTGTTCCAATGACAGCATGCAGGAGTTTGGAAGCCATTGATTTTAGGCCCATTCATACATATATGCAGGAATTGAGAAACAAAGGCATATGTCTTCTCATGTTTGGTGTTTCTTGAGCAAAGAAAGGGGTGTAGGAGTGTGCCTAGTTAATCCTTAACAATTAGATTGAGGTAGTCTTGTAGGGAGAGCCCAAATTGGAATGAATATGAGTAAGGGAAAAGGAGGAAAAAAACAATAATTTTTTCCTTTCCTAAAATCAAGTTGAAGTAGTGGTTGAAAACTGGCATATGCCAACAAAGATGCCAAGTTCCATTTTTTCCTTTGTGGTGGTATATACAATCAAATGAAGTTAAAAAAACAACCAATAATAAACAACAAGAAAAGGGCACCAAATAGTAGGTGGTCAACTTGTTATCTTTGGTAAATAACAACAAGGATGATTAATGTGTTAAAGGGTTGACTCAACATGATTCCAAATGTGGGAAAGGCCTAAAAGCAATAAGAAGAAGGAATTTTTTATCAGGTATGATAAGACTTTGTAGCAAATGTGATACAAATATATTATCCTAATTTTTAAAATATAGAGAGACGACACACCTCAATGAAGCTTTTAATTTGAGCCACCGTTTAATTAATAGCTTCGTGGGTGTACCCATCACCAACAATTGTTGTTGTATCCTTGCTAAATCCTTGTTAAGTACTATCTTGGAAGCCATACCCAAATCTTCACTCCTAACTTTATCAAAGGCCAAACCAACTTCATCTCTGACGACAGTGTCTGCGAAACAAAACAGTGGATGAGACAATGTTTGCATAACTTAGCAACAATTCAGAAATATAAACATGGTAGAAGGATTTAATTTTCAATACTACTCAGTGAAAATTTATGATATTAATGTAGAAAGTTAAAATTGTGAATCAAACTCATTACCCAAAAAAATGGTTTGTATCTTATACAAGTGACATTTCTAAACAACCACTTAAGCTAGCCCCATTAGAAAAGTACCTTCCGTCAATATGGCAATGTCATCCAAGTATTTTCTTTTATGCCCTCCAAATCCAAGGGATTTCAAAGCAGCAACCTTCAAAGCACCTCGAAGCTTGTTCACGACAAGAGTATCTAAGGCTTCTTGTTCAATGCCATCAACAATAATCAAAATGGGATAACCCCACGTACCGCATATTCCAATGCTGTGATCATGTCTCTTGCATTTTTCATCTTCTTATAAACCAATAACAAATGTAATTTATGATAAATAAAGATTCGAGTTCATTTACTGGTCATTAGATTGAAAAAAACATGCACAAATAAATAGAAATTTACTAAGACGGATAGAGGCATGGTGTAAATATAAATTTATTTTTCATCAACAAAAACAAAAACAGTAAAGTATGATGATAAGCAATACAAATAATTCTAGATAATGATAATATTTCAAGGGAAACTGATAATTATATATAGATAATGATTATGGATTAAGCTCCCCATTTAAAGGAGTCCAGACGTATTTTTCAACATCGGAATAGATATAAGAATGGATTGAATGCAGTAGTAGAAGGGAAGAGCATGAAGTGTATACAAATCTGAGTTTAATCCCAGAAAAGGTATGGTTTCTATAAGGTGTTTCCATCTCATGGTGTTAAACTTCAATGTCTCTGAAAATCTGTTTGTGCATTTTACATCTTTGTTTGTCATTGTGAGATCTTACAAGACAAAATGCAGATGCAATCAACATACAAGGGTAGACAAGGAATTCACAACCATTTCATCAAACCTTTTGGCCACATGTGAACAGTAAGGCCAAGTGCCAAGTATTATATAAAATCATTGGTGAAGCTATCATTTCTTCAAAATGCTTAGGAAAACATGATCTTCTTGCACCATTAAATTGGCATGAATGAAGAAATAATATAATTTACAGTCTTTCCTATCAAACCACGTAAAATATTCTAAAAGACAAGCATTCCATGTGACTTCAAAGGATGGCTTCAGCTTCTAGAATTTTGAAGCTATCAAACCACTTAAAATCTTCTGAAAGTAAACCATTCCATGTGACCTCAAAGGAGGGCTTGAGATCCTAGATTTTTGAAGCTAACGGACCGCATAAAAGCTTCTAAATATAAAACACTTATTGTGACCTCAAAGGAGGGACTAAACTCCTAGATTCTTGAAATATAAGGAGCTAAGAATAAAGAGTTTCCCCTTCCCCAAGTAACTTCCTTTTAAATGTAAAGCATTCCTTGTGACCACAATTGAGCTTCTAGATCTTTTAAGCTAACAAACCACATAAAAGGTTCTACAAATAAAACACTCCATGTGACCTCAAAGTAAGGCTTAAGATGCATAATTTTTTTGAATATATGAGAGGCTAAGAATAAAGAGATGCCCCCTTCTCCCAAGTAATTTCCTTTTAAAAAGTAAATCATTTGTTATGACTCCAAAGGAGGGCTTGAGATGCTAGACTGTTGAAGATACCAAACTACATAAAAGCCTATAAAAATAAAACATTGCATGTGACCTCAAAGGAGGGCTTGAACTCCTAGATTTTGGAAGCTACGAGGGGCTAAGAATAAAGAGTTTCCCCCCTCCCCAAAGTAACTACGTTATAATGGAACATACATAGTTACAACATCGCTTATGATAGTCAATACAATTTGCTATAAAGAGAAAGGTTCTACCTTAATTATGGTAAGTTTTTTCTTTCATGTAATTTGTTCCTATCAGACAAAAACACACAATTACATTAAAAAAGATGAAATATATTCCATATTAAACAAAAAGAATACCTATTGAACAACATATTCCATATTGTACAGTTGCTTCACAGTAGGTTGGTTACACCCTATGTCAATAGAAAGTATACCTTATCTACAAAATAACCTAGATCTCACAATGATTGGCATTAACCTTGACAGAAGATTCGAATCACATGTGCAACATGGATTTCATCACTATTTGGTTGTATATATGTTGTATATACAGATAAAAAACATAATTTTAACAATTAATAAGACTACATGGGCATCTACAATTGCCAAGTAATCTTATATGGAAACAACGACCCTAAAATAAGTTGAAACACATATACTCCACATAAACTGAAGATACATCAGTGCTGCTGGTGAAGTCCTAGACATTCACTGGCAACACATGGGAGTTTTAATAGGATGGTAATAAAATGGTCTATTAACTGTGTATGAACAACTTGATGAAAGAGAGTAAGAAAATTTTGTTGCAGAAACAATGTCCCCCTGTATATTGCAGTATTGGTGAATGCTGCTAATTTTCCTGGCCAATCGCATCTCTAGCGATTGCTTTTAGCCATTGTATCTACTACTGTGAATGTACCTTTTGATTTTTTAAAGGCCTAATAAATGAGCACCTCTCCTAATTTGGTCAAACATAGCACTCCAACCTTAGTTCCTACAACATAAAAGAAAATGCCAAACTTTCACCTATTGAGCAACCACACAAATACACATGTTTGCCAGCACTTAAATGTTGGTATACAAAATATCAATAGCTCTTAAACTTAGGCATGCTTTTGACATAGGTTTAGTAATACAGACATATGTAACCGTTAGATAAATTTTTAGCAGCACAATGACAATTTGCAGACATAAACATGTAAATTCCTTTCACCTGCAATGTAATTATTAAGCAAAGGTTATTTTAATGAGGTGTATGTACGGTAGAGAAAAAAAATTGTTTTGTGGTTCAATGGGGATATAGAATTGGCAAAAATATGCTGAAGTAAGCCAATGTTTGCTTCACAAATTATGCTCTGGATTGGTGTTGAAGTAGATAGTGGAATCATTGTTCTTGTTTATTTTTTTGGCTAAGAAGTCCTTTGCTTCAAATATTCATTCCTTTAAGGTATGCACTACAACCTCCTCCTTTAACTGACCATGTAGTGACCTCCTTTCAAATCCCTCCAAAGTAAGCTCTTTTGGACTGCACCCTTTCTCACACACATCAGTTCCTCGCTATTCACTTCCACCACTTCATTGATGAGATATATAAGACCAATCTAACAAAATTCTTTTCCATAGACAAATCCCATGAACTTCTAGAGAGACCCGAGAAAAACTATAGCTTTAAATGCTAGAACAACTATATTAGCAATAACAACAAATGCAATGTACAGAACAATGGATAGAACACATAATTTCTTAAAATGTTGCATTCGATTTCCAATGACATTAATTTGAAAACATTGAGATTATTCCATTTTTTTGCCTACATTCTGGCATGGATGTTGAAATGCAGTAAGTCAAGGTACTCTAGCAGTGTTGAAGAAAGACACAAACAAATTCTAGCAGCATATGAGGTATCCTCTTATAATAGTTGTCATGATAGGAACTCTAGGAATCCTTATGAAGTTACAGACAGCACACTAGGATTTTTGAACCCAACATCTGACGGCATAGATGTCCTATTTTCGACAACATGTTGTTGACCATCCGATAAGCATCTTCTTTGTTAAATGTCGGTGGCACTTTGGCGGATATTCGACAGTAAAATCAACGCGTCGGATATCTGACATAGTCTAGTTGAATATCCAAAAAATACTCTTTTAATATTCCCGGCGAATATCCGACAACTCTAACTTTATAGGATGTCAAATATTCGACAAATCCTCTCTTAATATTCCCGTTGGATATCCGACAACACTCACTTGTAAGGAGGTCAGAAATTCAACATGATTGACATTAAAAAACGACGTCTTTAGTCTTTGGTGGTATGGTGGCGGCGGCGGATAAGGCATCGGATATCCGACATGATTGACATCAAATACCGACGCCTTTAGCCGTTGGTGGTATGGCAATGGCATCGGATTCTTTGTAAGATTCTGTCGAATATCCGACGGTATTTTCATTGTAAGATGTCAGATATTCGAAGTTTTTAGCCGTTAGTGGTATGGCGACGACGCCGGATATCTTGGAAGTGGCCGTCGGATATCCAATGGATATGTGGAATTTAAAAAAAAATATAGATATCCGATGACATGAAGATGGTTTTCCAATGTTGATAATTTAGGTAATGCATGCAATATAAGCAAATAAGCAAGAACAATAATGAGAGTTGATCATAAGTGAAATTGTCACTTAAATTATTGAGAGAAAACTTAGATGCATGTACATTCATGGTACATACACACAAAAGTGGATGGAATAGATGTTAGTATATAAGAACCAACCACGATGGATTACTAGGGATATTACTAAATGCTTAGAAGGGAAGAAAGTCACCAATATTAGGCTTTTTGCAATTGTTGTTTGCACAAGTAGCCATGGATACTTGGGAAAACTTTTAAATCATGGTTCTATCTCTCATCAAGGGATTACTATTATATTCCCCCATGCCATTGGCCTTTTCTACTCAGCTATGAGAGTTTTGATTCTTTTGGATTGCCTATTATTTAGTGATTCAAGGTTGGCTACAATAGCAAAGGGTGGTATGCTATTGGAGAAACTTGAATTGTGCAAGTGCCCATGGATTGGAGACAAAGGTTTGGAATCTATTGCTATAAATTATGGAAACTTAGTGACCCTTAATCTAGAATAATGTACCCAAATAGGAAAAAAATCCCTAAAAGTAATTGGACATAATCATGTCTGAATTCAATAGTTGAGTATCAATGATTGTTTCCTTGTGAGTGATGAAAGACTATTATGGTTTTGTCAAATACCAAAATGTTGATGAAGTTAAAGCTATAAGATCTAATATTAGTGATATCAATCTTGCTACAGTTGGACATTATGGTAAGTCTTTAAATGATATGTGGCTTGGGAGCCTTCTTAGTGTCATAGATGAGGGATTATTGACCATAGGGAATGTGATGGGTTTACAAAAGTTCAAATGTATTTTAATTATTGCTCTTCAAATCAATATTTTCTTGGCACTTAAAGTATGTGAAAACCTTCACGCATATATCATATCAAAACATTCACATGGGTGGATTGAACCAAAATTACTCTGTTCTGGCAATGCATCACTCAATAAAACCCCAAATAGCTTCCATATTCAAATCTATATTTTTGAGTAATGAAATATAAGATGACAAAATGTGTTGGGTATCGAATTGATACAATTGCAAGTTAGTAAAGAGGGGAGAGTAAATGTGTTCTTCTTATCTATGTATATGTATCCCCTGCAGTCAGATCTTAATGGCCATCTCATAAAACTGAATTGAACTACTAAGGATATTGAAGAAATACTCTTGCAGAAAAGTCATTTTTCCATGTTCCTTAGGTTCTTCAACCATTGATGATCTCAAAATGAATTACTTAGGATCTGTAGATCAATAAAGTGAATTGGATTTTGCATCTTCCATTAAGCTTTTTTATTAGAAGGATTTCTCTCACTCCCCAAAATACCTGGATGTTTCAAGCACTACATTTCCATTGGTATAATATGGAACAAATGTAATAGAATGTTGAGCCATGGTTATTCAAGGACATAAAATATACAAGGAGCTTGATCTTCTAAGTTAAGAACCTACAAGTGAGGAAAATGGCATTACAAAGTTGGTCATTTCTGTAGAGGTGTTGGAAGATTTATCAATGAAAAGTATTGATGACTTAGGCCATCTGCTCCTAAATGAAGACACATTACAACAAGGGGAAGAGAGAACATGAATATCTTAGAGATGACATAGGTTATAAACTCGACAGTCCATTCAAGTGCCAAATTAGTTATTACTTGTAGAAAAATGACACAGAGGAGGTTGAGAAAGCTAAACATGAGGAAATTCCATAAGAAAATATAGATGGAATATAAAAAAGGTGAGGTAAAGTGGATGGAAATGAAAGAAATTGAAAGGGTTATGGAGAACACAGAAGACAAAACTGATGAATGCATTCAAGAACTGTAGTCAATTATAGATGTGAAAAAGGTGGCCAAACAAGGTGGAAAGGATGAGTTAAACTATATGGTGGAAACTACAAAATATTTGTAAGATGCTACTAATTGCACATGACATTGTCTTCTCCTTGACCTAATGATGGATTATGCATAACTTATTTGTGTGCTTATAACAAGTTTGATATTCCAAAGTTCCATGTGGCCTTATAGAATGCACACAAAATACCATCGTATCCCAAAGACTTAGTCTTGACCATATCCATTAGAGTAGTTGTCAACTCATCTAAAGTGATTTCTTACACAACCTTGTATAGGCTTCATATATTCTTTGTAGGCCCACATTGAGACAAGTCTGCATGGCCATTCTACATCTCTAATATGTGAGAATTCAGGACTAATACGTTGACCTGTAGTGGCAGACAATTTTTTTCTCAATCTCCTACTTCATTAGTCTCTCTTATGTGGTGCTTTCTTTATTGGTCAATATATATTGCATATCTGTTGTCGATACTTATAATTTCTTGGAACAACTTCCCTTGATTTGTGGAGCTTGACAATGTATACATTTTCTTTACCTTTCAAAACATCTTTCAACATACTACAAATATTTTCCTGTTGCAATAATTTCATGGTAGGACCCCTCCAATAAAGATTTGCTTGTTTATGAAAATAACGAAATGAACCTAAAAAAATACAGTCTCGGTAGTCTCAATGAAGAAAAAAACATTAATAATGAACATTTTATGTTTGATGAACGTTTTAATTTTAATAATGTAAATTACAATAATATTCAAGTAAAATAATGAGTAATAAGAGTTGACCTGAGGAAACATGGAGAACACCAAATCAAAGTATATAATACCACCGACCACATCAAATGCCAATATTTCTTCTAAAATTTCAAAATGTTTCCCAAAGCTATCTGTAACAAGTTCAAAGAGATGAGTGAAATAGCCATAGTAAAATTTCAACACTACAATTATACACCAGAAGAAATTTTATAATTCATGGAATACATGCTATGAAAATAATGCTTCAAAGAAATAACTGTGGGAAATGGATAATTCCTTACCTTGTCAAAGGCTTGGAAAGTAGGATAAGATGCTTTAGTTTCATAACAAGCCACAAGAAATTGTCAAAATTTAGATGACACGCGAGTGGGTTGTAGAAAGGCAGCACTGTAGCCATTCATTGAGCTCCTCTTTGTTTCGAGAATAATTTAATATTCTCTACTGAACAGGGCCAACCAAGTGAAGGTGGGATATCTTATGTCCCCTCCCCCCCCTCACATAAATCTCAATTCCCCATACCCAATGCATGTACTTGAAAAAAAAATTATGTGCAAATTCATGCAGATTTCATCATAAACAAACATTTACCATTCATTTAATAAAATCTAACATTCATTAAACCATTCATTCATTCAGTCAACACATTCATTCAATAAAATATAGCATTCATTAAACCATCCATTCATTCATTCAGTCAACACTTTCATTCAATAAAATCTAACATTCAATAAAGCATTCATTCATTCAGTAGGCAAAAAATCATGCAGGACATAATATTATAAAAAATAATTCCGCAATATTTCTTTAGTCGCTTCTTTCTAATTTTTCTTCTCTTTACAAAATCAACAAAAAGCTCATCTTCTGGAACTTGTCCTTCAGTTCTTGCTGCTTCATCAACTTTCCATGATGTTTGCCTCGTAGAGTGCTCGCGACGTGGATTTTGCGGCAAGGGGTTCGGATTTCTGGATCAAATCCTCAGTCAAAGGAATTATGGATCCTGCTAGATTATTGAACTCACTAGAGGAACATCCTGGCATCTCAAGGGAGAGGTATTCCTCTTTTTAATTCAAATGTGATATCTCCTGCAGTAGATAATCAAGAAATACTTGAGGACTTAAATAATTCTGAAAATCTGCAAAATATTCCTGAAACTCCTCTAAATCCAGATCTGGAACCTCAATTTACTTCTCCATCATCAACTGCTAATACATCTAGACCTGATCAATTCTTTCCTTAACCTCAAAGAAGTTCACTCACCCCCCAGGTGATCCAGGTGGATAACAGTGGTGACCCACCTTTTCCAACTGGATCAAAACAGTTTTCTGGCAATTTTGGTAATTTACTATTTTTAGCATTTTTTCGAGTCCTAAACTTCGGGAGCCGTTTTGAGGCCCTAAACGACATTTTTTGGGGTATATTTTACTATCAAAATTCTTCATGAAATTGGTCCCAAAAGTTTTAGTTATCGGATAGATCTTTCCAACGAGCTATCGTGCACACCAAACGGAGATCGTATGCCAAAGTTACGCCCCCGGGAAGTTGATACACCAAACTACCCAAAACGAGGTCCACAAAACTGTTGCCTTTTCATCTTCCGGGGTTCGGGTTTTAGATTTTGGTTATTGTAAAAATTCCTTCAGAGCCTCATTGTAATCATCTTCTTGCAAATGAGCGCAGCTGTCACATCTCTTCTCAGAGATAAGCTGCCACCATTCCAGCAAGCTTGTTTTCCGCTACATTTTACAGTTTCAGCTCATTTCCTTACTGAATAGAAAACCAGTTTTACTGCATATCTGTTATTTTTTGTTAAGCATCTTTTAATAATCTATATTCATTTTGTTCTTCTCATGAAATACGGATCAGTGGTATCAGATCAGTCCACTCCTTATCGTCTTAATGCATGTCCCCAACGAGGTCAGGCTACAAAGAATTGGGTCTCGAGCTTGTTTCTCATGAGGACAAAATATCTCGCACGCCCAAGCGACCTCTCATGGCAGGAGAAAAGAAATATGAAGGGATAGCAGATCCTTTCAAAATGTTGCTTGAAGAATCCATCATGCAATAGAGGAACAAGATGATGGATAGTTTGGCGCAAATCCTTCGGCGGCTACCAACAGGCGACACGTCTTCCTCGAGCGAAAACGCTGCCCCCTTTAAGGTACAAATCAACTTTGATATTCCTATATTTGAAGGTCAGATAGAGGCAGATGATGTAAACAAGTGGTTCAATCTACTAGAAGGGTATTTTTCTGTCCATAACTTTTTGAATAGAGAAAATATTACTTTTGCGCTCCTTAAAGCCACTCCCCATGTCAAAGATTGGTGGGAAACTTTCTGTGAGCAAAAGGAAACAGAGGAACCCTCATTATTTACAGTCACGGCCACCTGGGAATCCTTTCGGGATTCTATCAAGGAACAATACTACCCTGTTGGAAGTTATGATGACTTGTATACCAAATGGACCATACTGCGACAAGAAAGAGACCAAGCAGTGCCAAAGTTCACAAATATCTTCCATACCTTGCGCACCAAGCTGGATATCAAACATTCAGAGCGACATCTGGTGCTCAAGTATCGCGGTGCTCTGCATAGATACATCCAGACCGAAATGGAATTTCTGGAAATCTCCTCCTTGGGTGCGGCCTACCGATATGCCGTCAAAATCGAGCAAAAGCTCAAACAAAAGACGTGGCAATTTGGGCCTGGCTACCCCTCACAACAAAAGACAGGAAAGGGCGGCCCCAACCTATAGAATAAAGGAAAAAGCAAATATGGACAGTATCAGGACAACCAGTCCAAGCTGCAAGCAAAGAAGGACACCGAAAAGACAAATAAAGATACCAGGAAGTGGTGCAACTTCCATAAGATCCCTTGGCATAACACTGCTGACTGCCGCTCAAAGAAGTCGTTGGTGGCCGAAGTGAAGCGTTTGAATTAGATGTGGGTTCTGACTCCGATTCAAAACCAGAAAGGGGAAGATAGATCATTGATGCGGAACCCAGTGCCACCGTGGCTACCACCAGGCTCCATCCTGATGAACCAGACGAGCGAGAAGAAGGAGAGCGCCTCTTCCATTCACAGATGTGGGTAAAAGGAACCCCACTGCACTTCATCGTAGATAGTGGTAGCCAGAAGAACCTCATCTCAGCAGAGGTCATCAAGCAGCTGGCCCTACCAACAATGCCGCACCCACAACCCTACACCATTGGATGGATGCACCAAGGAAGCGATCTCTGCGTCAGCCAATAGTGTCGATTGTCGTACCGCATCAAGCCCTTCAAGGATGAGGTATTGTGTGATATTGCTCCTCTTGAAGTTTGTCATGTTATTTTAAGCCAACCTTATTTATGGAAACGTCATGTTGTATATGATTCTAGGCCTCGTAGTGTTATTATTACTTTGAACGGAAAATTGTACAGGATACCCGAGGCAGTCCCTCCTAGTGTTATTTCCTTGATTTCTTCCAAGCAATGTAGGAAGGTCATCTTTGAGACCGAGAAATTTGTCTTCTTCGTGATTCGCTCTCAGAGTGAGAGAAAGATCGCAGCCACATCTAGGGTCTCCGCAATTGATCTCTCCACACAACAGAAGCAAGTGGATAAGGTCGTGGAAGACTACTCATATATCTTCTCCTCTCCTACCAGGGTACATCTGCACTACCAGGTCAAGCATCCCATCGATTTGACCCGAGGCGCACCGCTACCCAATGGGTTAGTCTATCGCCGCTTGCTATTAGAAAACGAGGAGATCAAGAGGCAAATCCAAGAATTGCTCCACAAGGGGCACATCCATCCTATCTCATCACCTTGTGGGAGCCTAATCATGCTAGTGCAGAAGAAAGATGGGACCTGGCGACTCTGCATTGATTACCGAGCCCTAAATAAAATCACAGTCCAGAACCAGTACCCTATTCCCTGAATCAACGACCTCCTTGATCAGCTCACGAGGGCCAAATACTTCAGTAAGATTGATCTGAAGTCTGGCTACCACCAGGTCCCAATAGAACAGACAGATGTATGGATGACTGCCTTCAAGTCAAAAGAAGGTCTTTTTGAATGGTTGGTCATGCCCTTTGGTTTATTAAATAATCCAGTAACCTTTATGAGGATGATGGACGATATCCTACGACCTTTCACCAATAATTTTGTAGTGGTGTATCTGGATGACATACTCATCTATAGCAAGACTTGGGAGGAACACTTGTAGCGTATTCAGCAGGTTCTACACACCCTGCGGCAGCACAAACTATATGCGAACTTGGAAAAATGCTCCTTCAGCATGGACATGGTCCATTACTTAGGATACATCATTGATCAGCATGGTGTGCATGTGGATCCATCCAAGATCCAGGTCATCTGTGACTAGCCAGCCCCAACCACACTCACTGAACTACAGAGCTTCTTGGGCCTCGCCAATTTTTATCGAAGGTTCGTGCTGGGATTCTCTCATATCGCAAGGGCCCTCAACCAAGTAACCAGGGGTGGCGGTAAGGAAAAATTTGTGTGGGGCCTATCCCAACAACGAGCCTTCGATGACTTGAAGAAGCATTTGTTCTCATCCCCAGTACTCTCGTTACCAGACCTGCAACATCCATTTGAGATCAAAACAGATGCTTCAAACTATGCGGTGGGCGCCGTTCTCACTCAACATAGCCACCCCGTGGCATATCATAGTGAGACATTATCAGATGTTGTCCGTAAGTACCCTACTTATGAAAAAGAAATGTACTCCATTGTGCAAGCCTGCCACCAGTGGAGACATTACATTCTTGGGAAGGAGACAATCATCCAAACTAATCATAAGCCCCTATAGTTCATGCAGACCCAAGGAAAATTGCAGAATGACCACCATCAGAAGTGGTCCACGTACTTATAGCAGTTCCACCTCAACTTCAAGTATAAAAGAGGAAGTACCAACCGAGTTGTTGACTGCTTCAGTCGACCTCCAGTCATGGAACTCACCACGGTGCTAGACTCTTGTGGCCACGAGACCTCCGGATGGCCCCACCTCTATGAGACAGACCCTGACTTCTCCACCACCTACCAAATGTTGGGAACCAACTCATTGGTCGCTAATTTCCATCTTCAGGATGGGTTGTTGTGCCATCTGAGCCATCTCTGCATTCCATCAAGCGAGCATGCGAAACTGATTTGGGAAGCTCACTACCAAGACACTTTGGCGTCAAAAAGACAGTGGCAGTGTTGTAGAAACATTTCTACTGGCCGAAACTTCGACATGATGTCGGCAAGTATATCAGGTCCTGCACTGCCTGCATTATTTCCAAACCGACCACTAAGAAATAGGGCCTGTACACCCCTCTGCTTACTCTTAACATGCCATGGGAATCCATCTCAATGGACTACATGTCGGGCCTCCCATCCACCAAGAGGGGAAATGACTGTGTTTTTGTGGTTGTTGATCGCTTTTCCAAGATGGCGATTCTAGCCTCCTGCAAGAAGAACATCACAGCAGAAGCCACTGCCAAGCTCTTCTTTGAACGAGTATGGGTACATTTTGGGATCCCACAAACCATTATATCAGATCGTGATAGTCGGTTCCTCAACTCATTCTGGTCGATCCTCTGGTCACTGCTGGATACCAAGCTCACCAAATCCACTACCTCCCACCCCCATACAGACAGCCAAACTGAGGTCGTCAACCGGATGGTCGTACATATCCTATGCATGTACAATTCAAAACACCCCCGCACATGGGATGAGAGCCTCCCCTATGCCCAACATAGCTACAATTGAGCCCTGCATAGCTCAACTGGCCACAACCCCTTTCAGGTAGGGTTGGGATTCCAATCATTGGGCCCCATGGATTTTGCACTACCCCTGGTGACCACGTCGTCCCCTGCTCCACCAGAACCTGACAAAGCCACCCGGTTCATTGAGCGGATCCATCACATCCGCCAACAGGTTCAGGATATTCTACAGAAGTATAATGCCAAGTACAAGCAACTCCATGATCAACATACAATGCTCCGTACATTTCAGGTGGGTGACAAAGTTTGGTTGCATTTTCAAAAAGAACGCCTTACAGGGTCCCATTGGAAGCTTCTCCCACTCCGTTATGGGCCATACACCATCACCAAGGAGGTGGGTGACAATGCTTTTGAGCTCAACATTCCCCCCTTCCTTGGTCTAGATCCAATCTTCAACGTGGCTCTCCTTCGGCCATATTTCACACCATTATTAAACACCCACTAGTAGATTTGAACCCAAAATTCGACGAGCAAATCTGACGACCTCCGACGAAATGGATTGTGTCATCGGATTTTTCTTTCAAAATTACTTTTTTTGTTTTTTGTTTTTTAAATTTTGTGAGGCGTCCGTCGGATATCTGACGTAATTTTGAATATCTGACGAGGCCCGTAGGATATCCGACGGATCAGCGAATATCCAACGCCTATTCGAGTATCCGGCGCTTTGGATGTCGGATAACCAACTCCATTTCTAACCTGAAGAAGTCAGATATCCAACGGATTTTTCCCAATGGTAACTAGATTAGAGTCGTCGGATATCTGATGTTGGTTTGACTTTTTGACTTTTAAAATTTATAAATATCCAACCATTCCAACATGTTTGCCATACCAGCGATGGTTTGCGGATGTTTTTTTTGTTCGGCGGACTGGGTTTCGTTGTTTTTGTTATTCAAGTGAGCAAAGTACTATGGAGCTTCATTTTCTAAGATCAATAATCTTCATTTAAGCTCTTTACAAGAAAATGTCAACTACGAATATTCCTGATCCAGAGGAACAAAATTGACAATTGCTTGCTAGATTGTGGGAAGGAGTTGAAAGAAGGGGTGATGGTAAATGCTATTGTCCATGTAATCAATGCTAGGGCTTTAAGAGGAGAAGAATTTTGATCACAACAGCCACAAAACATTGTAGGAAGCATGGACACGCCGAGGGGGGACATGAATACCATCCATTTGTAAGTTTTGCATTATATATGTTTTTATTTTGATTGCTTTTGTAAATTTATGTATTATTATAATATTTCTTATGTATTATTATAATATTTCTTATTTTGGACCAACAGTACAATTGGTCGTTGTTCTTTTCATCCCAACAGTACAAAATTTGTTAAATTTTTAATGTATCACATAAATTTTTACATTTTGCGTCTGAATTTCTTATATTAACTTTTATCTATTGATTATTTCATGTAATTATAAAGGAAAGACATCCTATGGCATATCATCCAGATCAGCAAGTGCTTCCAGAACAAGTACCGGAGGAACATGGAGCTATGAATATTAATGGAGAACAAGTTAATGATCACATTGAAGAAGATGATCATACTGATAACATAGTTGAAGATGATGTTACAAATATTTTAATCCATGATTCATTTAATGTTGGAATGGATGATGATGATGATCATGAAAATGATAAACATTTTGATGATATTCATGATATACCTCTTCTTGACAAGGCATACGAACCCCTTTATGACGGCTCCAAGACAAATCTTCTCTCTTCTATATTGTTGGTAATGAACTTGAAGGTTATGAATGGTCTTTCAAACATATCAGTCACACGGATGTTAAGGTATGTAATATATTCCATCACAAAATATATATGATTGTCATGTATTTTATTGTTAATTCATATATAATTCAAATTACTACGGATGAAATTTGTTTCATTAATATTATTTCTATATTATATTAACTAGATTTTTATTTTTATTTGTTGTAGCATGATAGGTGAATATTTGTTACCACCATCAAATATTTTACCTCGCACATATCGAGATTTATCTGCCATCATGAAAGAAATTGGAATGCAGTATGAAGCAATTCATGCATGCCTCGATAATCATGTTCTTTATTACAACCAGCATGACTTTGCAACAGAATGTCCTGAATGTCATAGCAGTAGATATCGCACATATCAAGTAACTAAAAAGGTGCCTCGCAAGGTTCTACGTTATATTCCCATTATTTCCCGTTTGCAACGATTGTTCAGGTGCAAAAACATAGCGCAGTTTATGGATTACCATGCACAGAACAGAAGTCAAGACGACATTATTCGTATGCCTGCAGATGGGTCTGCATTTAGAGATATGGAGGAAAAATGGCCTCACTCTAAAGATGAACCTCGTAATCTTTGGCAGCAGATGGTGTCAATCCTTTTGCAGAGATGAGATATGTTTACTCGGTGTGGCCTATTTTTGTTATCAACAACAAAATTCCTCCATGGTTGACAATAAAGAGGGAGCACATAATGTTGTCGATGATTATTCCAGGTACGAACACTGCATTTTTTTTTTAATGCAGTGGTATATTCTCATTTGTCGTTTTTTGTCTCATAATGTTATATATATATTTAAAGTTTTTCTATTGTGAAATATGGTTTATATATCTAAATGGCACGTCTCATAATCAGAATATTTATTTTATATGTTCAAATCAATCAGGTAAGTACCAAGTCAAAGATATGAATGTATATATCGAACCTCTTATTGACAAGCTACTGAAGTTATGGAATGGCATCACTATGTATGACTTATCTAGACCAATATGACAAAGGCAATTCCAATTCCATGCAATGCTTGTATGGACAATACATGATGCCCCAGGGTTAACCCATTTCTGTGGTATGTAATTATAAGTTCCACTTTAGTTACATTTAATTTTACGAACTACTAGTTAATATAATATGCATGCATGTTTTTCTAAATAATCTAGTCATTTTTTATATAATTATAATAGACAATATTGATATTCCATCTTTTTATGTAGGTCTTCAGACAAAGGGGAAATTTGCATGTCCAATTTGTGGTCCTAAGATCAAATCTCGTCGTTCAAAAATCTTAGGAAAGGAGGTGTTTGATGAATATAGGCACTTCCTCTCCAAGAATCATAGGTATCGAACTACCAAAAAACATATTTTCAATGGCAAGCAAGAGACTGCATTAAAACCAAAGAGAATGACACCTCAACTATGGAAGTTGCAATATAATAGAAATTGTCAAGGTACGTATAATCAATCATTGTATATGATCATATTGTATTTTATTATATGGTGTGCTATTTAGTGTAATTGACATTGATTTAATATTTAATTTCATCATTGTCGTTCATGTGATCATCATGAAGGCATCAATGGGATTCCACGAGGAATGAAAAGTTATCCTAGACAATTTAGTAGGTTGCCCTACTATGAGCACCTACAAATTGCTCATCTATTTGATACAATGCATATCGAAAAGAATGTGACTGAAACATTATGGCGAATATTGGATGGAAGGAGTGACAAAGAAAAAATTGTCAAAATTTGCAAAGACATTCAAGATAACAACCATGCAATGAAAGACGTCATTCAATTTCATAGCAATGGAGAGCAAATTAATATAAACTCACTTCCATGGATGTTAACGGACCAGCAAATGTTGTAAAAGAAGTCATTCGAAAAATTAAATTTCCCACCGGATTTTGTGCGATCATGAAGAATATCATAACAATGAAAGGTGATTTCATGGGGGTGAAAATGCACGATTGGCATGTCTTCATGAAGGTAATAATTAATATGGTATGCATTTAATAATTATTTTTTTTCTTTTCCAATGAATATGGTTGGTATTGTTGTTTGTCTAGTACTCTTTTTTGATATATTGAAACTATTTGTATATTATTGTTACAGTATGTTCTACCTCTCTCTATGCCGGACAACTTCGACAACAATGTCAAGCAAATAATATATAGTCTTGAGAAATACATGAGGTAAGTGGTGATTTTTCTATCTGCTAATTACTGTTTGTTTAATTCAACATAGAACTTATTCTTAATTTGATTTTCATTCTCTACTTCATGTTACGTAATATAATGACTTTTTTCTTTAATCTCTTGATTGGGTTGTCATGTAACTTGTAGATGGTTGTTATCTAAAGAATTCCATAAAAAAAAAGACATAAAGTATTGGAGGAGAGAATTCCTCATCTCATGTGTGAAATGCAGAAGCATCTACCTTCAACATTTTTCAATGCACAGGAACACTACCTCATACACCAAGTTGAGGAGATTGAACTGTGTGGACCTGTGGACTCAAGGTCCATGTGGATGGTTGAGAGGCACTTGAAATTTATGAAGGGTTTGGTCAGACAACGAGCATATGCTGAGGGTTTTATGATGGAGGGATATATGGTATACCAAAACATGTTGTACATTAGTGAATATCTTCCTATATTGGCGTCAAAGCTCAATTTACGTCGCATTTGTGATCCAGACTCCAAAAACGATTTTGAAGGGGAGTACCCGAATGGGAAAGGTAGATCGAGGAAGGTGAAAGGTAATATAACACATTTCACTGGTGATTTTTATGTTTATATATCATACATATTCTATATTTTTTTATTTAGTATTTTGCATCATTTTATACTATAATTATATACTTTTTTAAGTGACTAATATACATTTTCATTGAATTTTAATTTTATTGTCATCAAACAATTGGTCGAGAGTGGGATGCGATTCATTTATACATCGCAAACAATCTTGAATGGATGAAGGTATGGATCGAAAAATGTGAACAATCTAGTCATGTAATATCATGGGAAGGTGTGGCTTCATTGGTTAAAGTTGCACATCGCAATGGAGACACCAATTTAACACAAAGAGAAATCGATTTAGCAAGAGGTTTAAAAGATAAGCAGGTAAGCATATTAATCAACAACACTATTTTTTTTTTTTAAATATTGTCGTTGTACGTCACGCTAATTATTTTCCTTTTATGGCATTATAATAAACATGCACTACTTTATCATAAATATGGTGTCATTATGTAATCTTTTCCTATATGGCTTGTTGTACTAGGTAAAACACCATAAGGCTATGTGGTGCAATGGATGTAGATATCGCATCAAAAAGTTGGATGAAACAAAGAAAAAATCTGATTGTGGGATATATATAGTCTTTGAGGTGACCAATGTTTCTTCTAGAAGTGATAAACATCCAGAACTATCTGAAAATTGATACTATGGGTATCTGGAAGACATTCTTTAGTGTGACTTTAACTCCTTCAAGGTATTTCTGTTCATTGTCAAATGGTACAGGTGTTGATTCAATCAACATGATCCCAATAAAACAATTGTTGAACATTATAATGGTTTTACCATGGTAAATACAAGGTTGTTTGAGCCAGGAATGGAGCCCTATGTTCTTCCAACCCAATGTGAACAGGTATTTTACTCTGAGGCTCCAGGTAGAGCGGGTTGGTCATTTGTTGTGAGACATGATCCAAGGGGAAGGCCAGTAAAGTATAACATAGATGAAGGTAATGAAGACGTTCTCGATGCCATTGAACATGATCATTATCAACATGAGTTAGATGATATTCCTGTTCCAGAAGAAGATGTCGAAGAATTTCTTGAATGAGATCATGATTTATATTCAGACAATGTCCATGAAGATGATATGATGACATGATGATCGTAACTGACATCGACGACGATGATGATATGGCCAATCCTTACAATGTTGTACCTGGATCATCGAATGATAGTACAGACGATCACTTAGATGAAGAAGATGGTGAAGACCATTGAAGTTTATGATCAGGTATGCATTACTAATAATAAATTATTAACTGTTTCTTAGCTAATTTCCATTTTCCTGTATGTTAAAATTAGAAACCTTTCTTGTTATTTAGTATGAATGAGAAAAGACATTTAATTTTTTTGTACATAGATATTTTTTTCGGGTTATATTGGGGAATTGAGAGTGATGAGAGGTGGGGGGAGAGGCCATAAGAGCTTCCACCTTCATGTGGTTGGCCCTGTTTAGTAGAGAATATTAAACGATTCTTGAAACAAAGAGAAGCTTATAATTAAGGAAATGCAGTACAATTATCATGCTACCCCAAATGGCGTACTGCTTGATCATCAATATTATCTTCATCATGATCACCATATTCATCATGGTCACCATTCTTCGTCATCATGACCATCATCGTCATTTGAAACCATCATCTTCATCATCGTCGTCATCGTCATCGTCATCATCGTCTTCATCATCATCATCATCATCGTCCCCATCTTGATCATCATCATCGTCATCATCATGATCATCGTAATCATCTCCGTCTTCATCATCATTGTCGTTGTCCTCACCACCATCATCATCATCATCATCATCATCATCACCATCATCTTCATCATCGTCATCATCATCATCATCATCATCAACACATTCATCATCATCATCATCATCATCATCATCGTCGTCATCATGATCATCTTCATCATCATGATCATCATCATCTTCGTCTTCATCATTGTCACCATTCTTCGTCATCATGATCATCATCGTCATTTGAAATCTTCATCTTCATCATCATCATCATCATCATCGTCCCCATATTGATCATCATCATCATCATCATCATCGTTAATACATGTTATTTTGGTATTAGATGTTTCCATGTACATAAAAAATCATCCTTGGTGTGCCAAGACTCAAAACAATAAAGATATCTCACTCACATGTTAAATATTCCCAATTCCATGCTTGTGTGGTGGTTTGGGGAACTTATGAACCTAATTCACATTCACAACCATAACCTATGGTTAGTGTTCCACTAACCATAGGCCATGAATCTACTAGTATCCTAAAACACTAACATAGTAGCCCTTAAATAACGATTAATGTCCCATTATAACAATTAACCCACTAACGGGCCTAACTCCTTCCGAACCTAACCTTGTGCATGGATACAAACAATACATCTTGTTACCCATGTGACCCATATTGTAGGCATTCTTATCACATCACTAGTGCCAAGAAGATTTTTTAGTTAGAGATACAACATATTGAAAAAAAATATAAATTCATAACTGATCACACACTAAATTTAACTGATGTAACTAACATATGCACCTTACCTATCATGCACATAAGTAATGTGCCTAACTAACAAAAATCATGCGTATAAGTAATGCAAATAAGAGATGCACCTAGTCCACAAATCTCATTGGTAAACATTATCCTTTTAATTAAAGGTTAGTTCATGCATTAGTCAAATGGGCAAGGCATATTCCATATGTAGCCTAGTGTGGTTATTTGAGGCACTATATAAAAGACATGATCCCCATAGGTGGTTGTATGGTTTAACATCCTAGTTTTTGACCTCAAACCATCGTATGGTTCTAAATAACCTTCCATGGAGTTCTAAATAGAAAAATGGACAACATAACATACTCATAGGCCAAAGATTCCTTATGTAGTCCCATGATCCCTAGAGGCAATTGTACTTTCCTAAGACTCTATATTTTAACCTAGGACCATATGTCTTTTCGAAAACCTCAAAATAGATGCCCCCAATAAATGATTATGAAAAGGGTGATGTCAAATACATGCATCATATTTACATCAAGTGATACAGATGATATTGTACTTTAAGGATGGCATGCTCTTCTGACAATGACCCGATCATGGACATGTCTTTGGCAATGGTAGGGAGGAAATATTTCATCCTTGCCAATTGTAGTACCCTTGGTGTAATGGACATAAGATAAGGAGATGTTGTTGTTTTTGAAGAAGAAGATAATGATGATGATGATCATCATCATCTCTATGACGAAGATGATGGTCGTGAAGACAACAATGATGACGATGATCTAGTTATCAACATCATCATCATCATCATCATCTTTGTCACTAATATTGTCATTGTCATCACTACTGACATTGTCATCATTGTTATCACTGACTTCATCATTAAAATTTTAATTTATTTTTTTTAATAAAAAAATATTTTTAAACTTTAAACCTTTTTTATTTTTATTTTTTATATGAAAAAAATACATACATAAATATTAAAATTAATAAATAAAAATTATACAAATTAATAAATAAAAATTACAAATTAATAAATATTAAAATATATATTAAAATTAAATATATAAAATTAAAATTAAATATATAAAAATTAAAATTGATGTGTAGCAATATAAAAAAAACATAACAAAAACTACAAATATAACATTAAAAAACTTTAAAAAAAAACAAAACTTACCCTGCTCCTCCCGACAAGCACGAACCTGCATTGTACACCTACGAACCATTACGGCTAGCCTAGTGTTGATAGCCAATGCCGGTTGATAGCCCGCCTGTTGACAGCCAGCCTGATGATAGCCATTCTCTGAGTGAGGCCGCAGAGGATCAGGTCGAGGAGGTTGAGGAGCTGAAGGTGGTTGAGGAGGTCAAGGAGGTTGAGGATCTGAGCGCTACAATGCCTACCAATCGGTAAGATTCGGCTCTATATCTATGTTTGCTGAGATTTTGAGGATGCCACGAATACCCAAAATGCTAAGGGGTTTGGCCTTGGGGCCCCGTGTCTGTATAAATGTTGATCTGTGTATAAAATTTAAGGGTTGGGCATCTGAATGTGCTTCTGCATTTTCCTTTTTAAATGATGGATGACTGTATTGGTTGCTATTCTAATGTTTTAATGGAACGAACCGTTTTGCATTTCTATCTTATGGCTAATCGCTTTTGCACTTTGCTTTTATCACTGAAATCGTTAATGGTTGTGTAAACTTCTTATGCATGAGATGACCCCAATTCTCGGGGTTTATGAGACTCGAACCCCTGATGGAAATCATATTTGAACATGGTTTATGAGACTCGAACCAATTTATAAAAAGCTGTTGAAAGAGATAAATCTAGAAGCCGCCCATCCTAAAGAGATTTTTCCGTAACTTGTCCGATAAGACGGAAATAATTTATTACCTTGGAAATTTGACTTCCCTGCAAATAATCTCCATTAGGTGGCCATGGGCGAGGAAATAACCCCTGAGGAGCCTGCACAAACTCTTCAGTTTCAACTGTAGGGATTGTACTGACTTTGTTTGTATGCAAAAATACTCCATGGTGTTCAACATCCTGCATCTCAACATTTTCTGCCGCGGCAACTTCCTTAGAACAAGAACCTAACCTCCAACCTCCACATTCCAAGCACTTTCTTTTGTAATGCATGGCTAAGAAGAGTATAGAACTCCAAAGTTGGACCTAGACCTGTGCCAACCTCTCCAAAGTACTCCACTTCAAGAACTTCCTTATTACTACCATACATCTCCATTACCTTCATAGCTCAATCCAGTATACGGTGCCTATAAAAACGAACCTTTTGACGATGCACCCTACCAACTCGTACTTCTAGATTATTATTGAAGTTTGAAGTTTTAGCACTCTGTTGCTGCTGCAAGCGCTGTAGCGCACGAGATAACCCAAATGAAAGTGGATAAAAGTATTTCCTTCTTGTCTCAAATGGAAACAGGAATGGGCATGCTTTGGTTAATTGGTGACACCAAGAAGGAAGACCTTCACTGAATAGTGCCATAGGATCTTGCATTTGCCGTGCTAAGTTTCCATGTTGTCATCAGAAGTTTGCATCAGAGTAATGTTCGTAGAAATGGAACAAATGCAGAAGATTGGTTGTCTTTATATGAACCTTCCTATTTAGGACTGGAACAAAAGTTTCCATGTGATAGGGCAGAAGTTGGTGCTTACTAGTCGCTTATCACTAGATAAACCCAATTCTTAGTACAAATGCTCAAATCTGTGTGAAGATTGCAAATATGTGCACTTGCATCTAAAAATCAATGAACTGAAAACACTTCGAATACTGAAATTAATCTTTTTGAATGTAGATTTGACCAATACCTTAAAGTATTAATAAAATGGGGTTGAAAATAAGAGAGAAAGTTGATAAGAGGAACAATATATTAAATCTTATCAACTCAACAACTATCATTATAACAAATGAAAGAGTACCCATGAAACATCAATTGGCTACTAAGAGAGTATTCTTCATTAACATAGTTGTAGACAAGTACAAGGTAATTTGTAGGTAGAACAACATTACTCTAAGAGAGATTGAGGGGATTTGTCCCAACACTACCCAATACTCTCTTAATCCAACTATTTAGAAGTCAATACAAACCATGTCGATAGCAAGGGAGGTGATGGGAAATAGGACAACACCCATTTTTTCTAGGTGATCCTAGTAGCTCATATATGTGAATGTTGGTAGCAACCATGTTTAAGGATTATGTTGGCATGCAATGTCTCACAACTTAACACTATCTTCATTTGCCTTTTGAGGAATTTGAGAACAAAGGTTTTAGTTCTTAATTTGACATGGCCCATCCATTGAAACGCTTGTCATTTCATGCTCGACAGGGACTAGCCACTGCGTGGCTTATCTATTTCTATTTTGTTTTCATAAATATTTTTCATATTATCAAAGAAGGTCATTAATCATGAAAAATAACCAAATTTTTTGGCATTTAAAATAAAGAGGATAGACCTAATGAAGACCCCTTCCTCCTTTTCTTTTTTCCTTTTTAATCCTTCCCATGCATTTGATCTCAAGAAAATGGTAACCATAATTTAGGTATGCATAGTTATGTAGAGGTCTTCACCAGAATACCATTAGGCTTAATGGAATGGTGCAATGATACCTATGGTGGGATGGGGGCTTATAGGTCATGGGGTCCATTCATGTGGGGGGCCTGAGCTACCCTTGATTCCTAGGGGGAATAGCAGGGTAGTATAAACAAATTTAAGAAAACATGTGATGTACCATTAATGTCATCAAACATCATCAACATCTACTTCAAGAAATTGGCAAGTGGAATTTCGTTTCGTTGCTCAATTTGGGAGATATCATTAGTAGAAGCACTAACACTAAAGGTTTTTACATTGGGTTTCAACAATCAACATCTCACTCCACAAGACATGGAGGGATGAGTTCCATATACGACTGGAAATATATCTTAAACATCTAACATGGATATCTAATTGAATTTGATTGCTTCGCTTATAGTAAAAATTATGAACAGATTTGCAACAAGAGGTCTATTACTATTAGAATCACTATTTTTCATTGTGATTTTTTACTATTATATCAAATCCACTTTTTCCATGTAAAAATAAACCATCACATTAGAATTCAATGTCAAGGTCAATCTTTCGTTACCAAGTTAGTTATGTATCATCCACAAAACCATGGTTACAATTTAACCACAAAAGCCCTCTTCATTGGCAATCAACAAATTGTAAACATCTCCCTTCCATACACATTATGTGGTTTTTTTGTAACATTTTTAAAATTAATAGGACCATCATTTTGTAAGGGGGATGGATTGATTTGAATCTTGGGGGGTTTATAGTCCATGTTTCGGATCCATAAGTTATCAAGACATAATTTTATTAAATATAAAAAGGAATATGACATGTTAAATGTAATTGTTCAATGTGTACTTAATCAAAGTTGACTTAGTAAACATATTACAATTATAAAATGCAAAAAAGAAAGAGTTAAGATTTGGAAGAGAGGTCCTAAAATTTACCTCATTACCTTTAATTGTTCATCTTAATAGAATACGAGTCTACCCCATTTCTCTCGCTCTCCCTCATGTTGTCATGCTTATTTATTTATTTATTCATTATCGTGCATCATCTTTAATGGTTTTCGTCATTGTTCCTTCACTTGTAAAATGGAAAGATCTTGTGATTTTTCTTTGCGTTGTATATTATATCTCCTACTTTATTCAACATTAAAGCCTTACCAGATCTCAACTCTCAAGATTCATATCAAAATATGGCTACATTACATGGGTTTTAAATTGAAATAATGTGTCCTAGCATACACGATTATTCACAATATCACAATGTCATGCTTATGCTTGCTAATTAGGTTTAAACATTGTCATGCATTTTAGTCATTAGAAGTAGAAGAAAGTTATTGTTGGATTCATTTAATTTGAAAGAGTAGTTATAGTTTGAAAGAACTCTCTCCTTACCTTAGCTAGCATTCATTGAAAGGAAAGGCTTATTTTATTCATATGCATTTGCATGGTTTGAGTCAGTCATCACACCACGAGTTTCACTTCCATCACCCAACTGAGTAATACAACCATTAAAATTTAACTCGTTAACTCAACACACTTTAACCTCACTTGAGGATAAAAAGAATTTGTTAGTTAGGTAGGACACCGGGGATAGGCATCCAAATAATTCCCCCTTATCATTATCATCCGAGACATAGTTGTTGTCCTCTAGGGTGTTAAAATCCTCTTGTACTTGTTGACACGGTCATCGACCAGTTTGTGGAGGGGCCTCCTGTTGTTTCAGGGGTTAAACAGCCATGAGATCGAGAACCGGATGGACTATGTGGAATGCCGCACTCCACTTAGCCCTAAGGAACCATCGATCACTGTCTTCCTTGTATTCTTTGGCCACCATACTGGTGATACAAGGGTGATAAGGAAGAAGCATCGAAAACCTTTTCTGATGTGTCATGAACGAGGTAGCTTAGTGACTTTTCTACTAGGGCTCTTTTACCTAGGATCCCTTTCGATAGAGGGATATCCTTCAAATTCGATCTCTCACTTCGTATTGTTCGACTTCGATTTCATCACCTTGCGAAGGATACGATTTGTCGAGGTCTCCAGCTCCTAGTTAGGAAGTTTGCTTGCATTTTCACCTTTTTAGAGGGTCTTTTTCTTTTTAGTGCTACTTGTTGGCATTCTGGCCACTTTTGTTTCAGCTCGCTTACTGTGACATCGGTCCCGGTATAGTTTTTTGAGCTTGTTTTTTTGGCCTACGAGCCTTGTCTTTTCATAGCTCCCTTTCTGCATGCTCAGTTGCTTTAGGGTTTTTGATTTCATACACGGTAGTTACCAATACTTATTTGATGATATGTGATGTCCTCTTCTCCTAGGTCTTCGAGATGGTTGAGTTAGATGGTCTTCTGAAGGGACTAAACACCCCTTCATGGAGCCACTAACGCTTGACCGTAGGAGTAGTCTAGAGGACCACGTGATCACATCACCCGTGCGGAATTTTTCGTTTACTGTGATGATGGTATTTCAAGTTATATGGAACAATGGTACATTTGAGAGAGAGATGAATGGTTGTACCCCACCTTGGTCAATTGTCTTATGGTCCTTTCATTTTGTCGATAATATTTTTGTGGTACCTTGCCTTTTACCTTTTGGGTGTTTTACTGATATTGGGATATCTTGTGATTTGTACCACCCTTTATGTTTTAGGTCTTGTGGGTACTATGGTAGTTTGTCCACATTTGAGGTACACCCACTTTCTCCAAATTGTTATGAGTCTTTATACCCACTTTGTACCACCCTCCTGACCTTAGTTAGGAAGATTTCATGCTATCATACCTTTTGGTGGTACTATTTGAGTTACAAGAGGTAGTTACAAGGAGCTATTGCATATATGAGGTAGTTACAAGGAGATATTGCATATATGAGGTAGTTACAAGGAGCTATTGCATATATGAGGTAGTTACAAGGAGATATTGCATATATGAGGTAGTTACAAGGAGCTATTGCATATATGAGGTATTTACAAGGAGATATTGCATATATTGATTTGTACCGCCTTTTATGTTTTTGGTCTTGTGGTTATAACTATGGTAGTTTGTCCACGTTTGAGGTAGTGTACACCCCCTTAGTCCCAAGGGTTATGAGTCTTTATACCCATTCTTTTTTTTTGACTTGTACCTTACTGGTTGGTCTTTGTACTGAGCCTTTTTACTGTCACTGAATTTATTTGATTGACCATACCATATCCCAGTCATCTCTCTCTCTGGTTTGTACTAGCCCTATCATAGGGTCACTTGGTTCCTAGAGTTGACTGGCCTCTAAGAGGCACAGTCATTTCTGAAAGTAACTCTTCTGAGTATATTATAGGAAACGTCTACACTAAGGTAATCAAATATGTGGTAAATAGTTTTCATTAAGTAGCCAGGACTTGTAGCATTAGAGGAGATCCTGTAACGTGTATGTGTAGTGTTTCATGTGTGTTACATGTGTGATGTAGCGTTAAATCAAATAGTAAAAAACAACTCATAAATATTGCATGACTTTCTACTTTTAAGAAAGATAAATTGGTCGTCTTCCAATCATCACTTGAATGCCTACATGTTGACAAAGGGAATGAGGATCAAGTAAAATTACAAAAGGCGATACACGTCAACTTTTAAGAGGCGTTATGCCTTATGGTCGAATCTAAAATTTTTTCCAATGGTGCAGGAAGAACCAAACAGGTATTTGTCTAATCTATCTTCCTTGAGTGAGGGGAGTTTAGGAAGGCTAGAGGAAAGTGAGACATCCAGTAGGTCTAGAAGAATTGTATCAACTAGATGTCAAAAAACCAAAAGAAGATTCCATAGACGCAATGAATTTTTTCACGGTCAAGGGGGGGCATGTTTCTATGGTGATGAGACAAAAGACAATGAAGAGGTGCCCTTGAAGTATAGACATTTAGTGAAACAATGGGTACCGAAGGATCTTCCTCCACCGAACACTAATTTTTGTGTGAACAAGAGGAGATATCGAATTGCACCGTCGTTGATACATGGTTTCGGGTTGTTTTCCATGGATTGCATCTTGGTCGGTTATGGGACATGTACAGAATTGATGGAGTTTGTTGGACCCATATACAACTACAACGATTGGATGCGGCTTGTCTGATATCCAAGTAGTATGCGTAGATATGGATTGTCAACAAACTATTTACAATTGAAAGACAAAAATCAAAATAAAGGAGGAACATTGTACATGGACGGAAGGCCAAAGGCCACAGGGAATATTGCGGGGTTTATAAACAGTTCACAACCAGGGTCTACAATTAAGAAACCAAATTGTGAATTTGAGGGGCGTGAAGGAAACCGTGTTTTTGTAGTTGCTATTAAAACAATATCTGCAGGGGACGAGTTGCTTATTAATTACCCTGTGAACCGAGTAGATACATACAAGGTTACTATAAAACATTTTACCCAACCTTTTAGTAATAAATTAAACATCATAAGGACTTTTTGTTAGTTTATTTCGCTTAAATTTCCCATGTTTACTTCGCAGGCCAGTGATCGGGATAAATCCCTGCCAACAAATGGTCGGAGGAGTACTTCTTCCTCAACGGAGCAGGTATACATCTTTCTAATAGTACAAATATAATAAGGAAAAAAGAGTATTTATTTGCTTTGTTTTTCCATTATTAATAACTTGGTTTGTTTTATATAATGTTATTTATATTTGATGCAGAACATTGATCAGGAAATACACCCGTCGAATGTTGATCAGACGACAACACCCTTGGAACAATAGGTAGACCTGATTTGAATTGTACAATTAAAATATGTCAAAATGTTTTAGCATTATATTAATGTTTCAATGAATATTTTGGTTTCGTTTACGTAATTTTCTAGTCTATGTTTTTGATGCAGGTCGGTTCCGTAAGGTCGGCCACACCAGGGTCCGCGCAATGGGTATACATCTTTGTAATATTAAAAATATAATATGAATAATAATTTTTTTGATGTGTTTTTTCATGAATACTTTTGGATTCGTTTAGGTGACTTTCACTATGTTTTTTTATTAGGGTGTTGTTAGGGGCAGCTCCCAGATATTAGCAGATAGAGGCAAGTTGCCTATGACCATTGATCCAATGAGTGGATCGTGATCCTCGAGGTCGCAGGTATAATTCATTTCAATTGTACCAATATAATACGTAGCATAATGTTAATTTTGTTATGTATTTTTCGTGTGTATACTGGTTTCGTTATGATAATGTAAACCGTGTTGTAATTTTACGAATCTATCATGATAGATTATGTTACATTAATATAAAATTTGGAATCTATCAATAGAGAACTCAGTAGTACTTTATATATGTTTTTTGCAGCCCACTAGTGAATCGCAGTATGAATCAGCATCGCAAGATTTTCCGTTAGAACCTGAAGTGGCAGAGGTGCTTCACGATTGCGAAAAAATTGGTGAAGCCACAGACCCGCTAAAGATGGTAGAGAAATTGTTGAATAGCTATACTGCGGAAATACTTACTCTACTAATCTAGGTTCCACAGACAAGTGCAATTACAAAAAGGATTGCATTGTTGGAACATAGATCTAATACCTTGCGAGTAAGTTGAGGAATCTTGAATAATAGAATAATTCGTTTAAATCTTTATAATGTTCTCTTGTATATGATAGTATTGAACGTATAAGACGTGATGTGTATTTACAGAATTATAAGGGACCACACAATAGTGGTCAAGGTGGTGTTGGCCCAAGCGAGGCTCATGGAGAGACTTTGCATCACGACCAAACGACTCCATGTAGTTCGAATCCTTCGCCATTGTTGTCGACTGAACAGTCGGCAACATGTTCCGAAACACCACGGACCCCCGCTGTGAGCGCAGCAGCCGCTACTGACCGACACACAACAGATCGTCCACAAGAAGGGGTCGACACCGAGTCCCCTACTAATTTTGATGTCGAAGAAGCTGCATTTCCAGGATCTTCCCGTGTTAAAAGCACGAGAACACTGGAGACAACATTTTTGGTGGACGAAGATCTCGTCCCAATAAAGATAGCGAAGATCCCAGGTAATTAATCATAGTTGATCAGGTTAATTAGTGTTTATAATTTCATTGTAATATACCGATAAAACATTTTTTATCAACTAATTATGATCATGGCATGATCGTTGTGCAGGAAACGATTTTTTCTATAAACATATGAATGAATTTTGCTTGGAGATCTTCGGGCCCACCATCTGAACAAGGTGGGATAGACAACCGAAACATTTAAAAGATGAACTCACTAATCGGTTGGTCGGCCTCTTCAGGGACAAAACCTTCAGTCATGCCAATGTCCTGAAAAAGGCTTGTCAACATGTGAAGGTTGTCCGAGACCAATATAGGACACACCTCGAAAGAAACCAAAGGTATGAACACCCACCAATGATTCCAACAATGGAGTGGAGAGCTCTAGTGGAAGATGGAAAGGAGAGGGCTCTGAGTAGAGAAGGCAAGCTAACACCAAGCACGGGGAGGTATGCAATACTTTCCGCAATGTAATTCTAAACCTTATTATCCTTGATTTCTATATCGAACTTGGAACATCTAACGTATTTCAACACTTGCATAGGCTATCAGACACATCAAGGGCCACAAAGGCAAGACTAGAAAAAATAGGTCAGCACAAGCTTGGCCCTGGTGGTTATTCGAATTTGGTGGCACGGATTGTAAGTTTCGAGAAACCAACAATGAATACAAATAATAAATTGAAAATTATTTTTCGTTTTATTGCACCATAAAATGTTAATTAACGACGATAAGGAAATATGCAGGCCGATCGATTCAATGAAGTACCCACAGAGGAAGACATGAAGCTTGGCTTCCAGGAAGGATTTGGAGCTGTTGTTGAACGTCGAAGAAGCTTATCTGGGCAAACACAGTCTTGTGGTACCAATCCATCCGGTGCACAGGTATATAGAATCTATATAGTTTAATGAAGATTTGTCACTTGTGGAATATTTTCGTTACAAATACTTGATGTAAAATATTGACTCTGCTTTTAACAGGAAAGCAATGATCCCATTAGTGTCGAGGAGGGACAACAACAAAACGATGATCAAGCTTCGAATCCTGGTAATGAATTTATTCATATGCTACAATTTTATGTATAGCATTGCAAATGGTGACCATTAATTGTAGTTCACTGTATTTCAACTGCAGAGCATGTAGAGGGTGAAACTGTACAAGTTGAGACTGGACAAGAACATCAACAACATGATTTGGTAACACCAGGTAAAAAAACACCTTCGTAATGAATTTTTTTAAGTGAAAAACTTGTCATTACAATAGAAAAATATAATGATGTAACATTTTCACATCGTTGCAGCAAATCCGAACCCCTTGCCACAAAATCCACGTCTAGAACAACAATCAGCTAGGATATTGCATACATCACCAAAAGTGCCTGCTAAAGAACTAGGAACTAGAGGAGAAAGTCCAGATGTAGATGGTCCTCTTATATATTATGTACCACTAAAGAGAAGAAAAACTTATTAAAAGAAGTGACGGGAAAAACGGCGTCTAAATATTTTTGATAACAATATATCGTCCACGATTTTTGGTCTAATGAATGAATGAATGGTTTAATGAATGTTCTAATGTTTTAATGATTCAGTGTAGTAATGAATGGTTTATTGAATGTTATCTTTTATTGAATGAATGTGTTGATCGACTGAAACGATGGTTTAGTGAATGTTAGCATTTATTGAATGAATAATGGATGAAAGTTCATGATGAAATATGGATGAATTTGCACATATTTGTTTTTTTCAAGTACATGCATTGGGTATGGGGAATTGAGAGTGATGTGAGGGGGAGGGGGGCATAAGAGCTTCCACCTTCACGTGGTTGGCCCTGTTCAGTAGAGAATATGAAATTATTCTCGAAACAGAGAGGAGCTCAATGAATGGCTACAATGCCGGCTTTTTAGAACCCACTTGCGTGTCGTCTAAATTTTGTCAATTTCTTGGAGCTTGTTGTGATTTTTGGTTGCTCCTCATAACCAATTTCGAGTTTCCACATAATGAAATATGGATGAATTTGCACATATATGGATGAAAGTTCATGATGAAATATGGATGAATTTGCACATATTTGTTTTTTTCAAGTACATGCATTGGGTATGGGGAATTGAGAGTGATGTGAGGGGGGGGGGCATAAGAGCTTCCACCTTCACATGGTTGGCCCTGTTCAGTAGAGAATATGAAATTATTCTCGAAACAAGGAGGAGCTCAATGAATGGCTATGATGCTGGCTTTCTACAACCACTCGCGTGTTGTCTAAATTTTGACAATTTCTTGGAGCTTGTTGTGATTTTTGGTTGCTCCTCATAACCAATTTTAAGTTTCCACAACTTCAAAGGTTGAGTAAATGATGCACTGGAATCAATATCCTTAACCTTCTCTTTAATTTCCTTTGAATCAATATCCTTAACCTCACATTAAACCCTTCCAAATTGGTATATTTACCATTCAAGGCTGTCTTATTCTGAAGCATGATATTTGCAACTAAGCTAGCATACATCGACAACAATTAGAGACATGTTGCTTGTTGTCAATGTTCATCTTTTTTTAGGAATGAAACTTGACCATAATGGCTCCTCTTACGCTAGGGAATTAAAGTCAACAGCAAATTAAAGAAAACATATAGTTTGCATTGAAAAAATAATAGGGTACGAACTGAACTAAGGAGATTCGAACCTGTGACCTATGTCTAGTCCCAAGGCTACCACCTTCAAGATTGAAGTGCAGCTGGCAATGGGAGACCACCTTCAAGCTCGATTCATTCTGCATGCATTTCACAATGGGAGATGGCGGGATACCACATTCAACCTTGATTCATTCAGTATGCATTTCACTATGCAATCGTCTCAGATTCTTGTTGCGTTTTCCCTCTATTAGTTTATCAATTCGGTATGACCCACACCCGCCGTCCGAGGAGTGTTTCCGTGGTCTTGAGTTCTAGCCTGAAAACGGTGACGATTCATTCTATTATGTTTCCCTTAAGCTGCAATATGGAAAACTCATAGTTCACTATCAATATTTCTCTGACCGTCACATTTGTCAAACAAACCTTCATAGTGAACTATGAGTTTGTCATTTGTAGCCGAAGGGAAACGTAATACCATGAATTGTCAACCATTTCTAGGATGAAACTGAAGACCGTGGAAACACTCATTGGATGGTGGACGTGGGTCATACTGAATTGATAAAGTAATTGATGGAAAACGCAATGGGAATCTGAGACGGTTCCATAGTGAAATGCATGTAGAATAAATGAAGAGTTGGTGTCGAGAGAAATGGTTTTGGGACGTCGTATGAGAGGAAATGGCAATGGGAATTGATTGATAAGGTCAAGATTGAAGGTGGTATCCTTGGGACTAGACATAGGTCGCAGCTTCAAATCTCATCTAAATATTTTTGATAACAATATATCGTCCACGATTTTTGGCCTAATTAATGAATGAATGGTTTAATGAATTTTCTAATGTTTTAATGATTCAATGTAGTAAACTGTTACCTTTATTGAATTTTAGCTTTTATTGAATGAATGTGCTGACTGAATGATTAATGAATGGTTTATTGAATGTTATCTTTTATTGAATGAATGTGTGGATCGACTGAAACAATGGTTTAGTGAATGTTAGCATTTATTGAATGAATAATGGATGAAAGTTCATGATAAAATATGGATGAATTTGCACATATTTGTTTTTTTCAAGTGCATGCATTGGGTATGGGGAATTGAGAGTGATGTGAGGGGGGGAGGGGCCATAAGAGCTTCCACCTTCATGTGGTTGGCCCTGTTCAGTAGAGAATATGAAATTATTCTCGAAACAAAGAGGAGCTCAATGAATGGCTACAATGTTGGCTTTCTACAACCCACTCACGTGTCGTTTAAATTTTGACAATTTCTTGGAGCTTGTTGAGATTTTTGGTTGCTCCTCATAACCAATTTCGAGTTTCCATAACTTCAAAGGTTGAGTAAATGATGCACTGGAATCAATATCCTTAACCTTCTCTTTAATTTCCTTGGAATCAATATCCTTAACCTCAAATAAATATAAGTGAACAAAAGAAAATGCAAGAAAGAGATTAAACTTGCAAAATATAACACTTGCATTAATAAATTCAAAAAGAGAGAGTAATGTTCATGGGCCTCTTCGAGAGGATGAGCTCCTTTGAGCAAAGCTTCAATACAATACCAATCTTTGACAAAACAATATACATCCTTCTAGCGCTATAAATAGTTTCTTAATAAACAAAACCCTAACTACATGCAATCCCAAAATTAATGACTACCAACCACCTACTGGTTCTTATTTAATAAAAATGAGCCTTTTACATTAAGTAACTACCCATTAACTATCTAATGAGCCTTATTCAAAGAATATGATCTCATACATGAATATACAAACTCCTTAGTATACCAAATTAGAGAAGTTAGGTAAGAGTACCTTGACACAATGGAAGCACACTACCAACCATCTCTTTGTGACGAATATGCCACAATGTTACATAAGCATAGGGATTAGAGAACATGTATTCAATATGAAAAGTTTTATTTCAAAAATGTTATTTTTTTTTTTAAATGTATTGGGTAGTCGCTTAACCGACGACCGCAGGGTAATATCTGACGCCTTTGCCATACTTCCGATGGCTCAAACCGTCGGATCCACCTTTTTTTTATGGCATCGACGTCGCTTAACCGACGACCGCAGTGTAATATCTGACGCCTTTTCCATACTTTCGACGGCTCGGAACATTGGATACGCCTTTTTTTTGTATGGCATAGACGTCGATTAACCGACGACTTAACCGACGACCGCAGTGTAATATCCGACGCCTTTGCCATACTTCTGACGGCTCGGAACGTCGGATCCACCTTATTTTGTATGGTATGGCAGTTGCGTAACCGACGACTGAACTGACGCCATCAAGGAAGGGACGTCAGAATGTGCGCCGCATATTTGACGACAAAAGGATGATATTCGACCAATATTGGAAGTTAAAGTTGTCGATTATCAG
This sequence comes from Larix kaempferi, assembly GCA_027924585.1. NCBI lineage: Eukaryota > Viridiplantae > Streptophyta > Pinopsida > Pinales > Pinaceae > Larix > Larix kaempferi. Next base: position 16,637,113 of record BSBM01001219.1, on the reverse strand, counting down.
ACTACCTGTCAAGCTGGAGGAAGTTGGATCACCGACGAGGTAGGGGCGTCGAATATCCGACGTCTTCAACTTTGTCAGATTTTAGCTGATATGCCACCAATGGTAAAAAAATACTGGCCTTGTTGGATGAGCGACCATAGGTTGTATCAAATTCGACTTTTTCCTCATCGGATTTTGGGTCAAAAAAACTTAGTGACCTCAGAGATAGCAGAGTAGTTGACACCAACAGAGCTCAACCCTGACTGCATGCAATAGGAATCTAGTGATTAGATTGTGGACACACAGATCAAGGGCACTCGATAGCAAAGGATCCAACTTTATCGAGTCGTCAAAGCAGGGAAGCTCCTACACCAAGGCAAGTGGCTCACCCAAGGCAAAATTCAACAGAAATTTCCTCATCTGATAGGAGAACTCAACGCAATGGATACCATTGCTTCCTAAGGATGGAGGATTGATCCAGGTGGATATCGGTGGCGACCCACCTTTTCCAACTGGCTCAAAACAGCTTTCTGGCAATTTTGGTAATTTACTATTTTTTAGCAGTTTTTCGAGTCTTGAACTTTGGGAGCCGTTTTGAGGCCCTAAACAACGTTTTTTGGGGTATATTTTACCAAAAATTTTCATCATCAAATTGGCCCCAACAGTTGTAGTTATCGGATAGATATTTCCAACGAGCTATCGTGCACCCCAAACAGAGATCATATGCCAAATTTACTCCCCCGGGAAGTTGATACACCAAACTACCCAAAACGGGGTCCACAAAACTGTTGGCTTTTCTTTTCATCTTCCGGGGTTAGGGTTTTGGATTTTGGGTATTGTAAAATGGACTTCAGAGCCTCATTGTAATCATCTTCTTGCAAATGAGCGCAGTCATCACATCTCTTCTCAGAGATAAGCCACCACCATTCCAACTAGCTTGTTTTCAGCTACATTTTACAGTTTTAGATTATTTCCTTATTGAATAGAAAACCAATTTTACTGTATCTCTGTTATTTTGTGTTAAGCATCTTTTAATAATCTGTATTCATTTCGTTATGCTCATAAAATTTGGATCACCAGGATCATAATACTATCCTACAACATTTAAATATGGTTGGAAGAGGACAAGGAGATCCACCCCCTACTGTAAATCCATGGATAACTAATAGATTTGGCCCTTTGAATCTGCCAAACAATCTCCATGACATGCCTAAGAAATATCTTAATATTTTTCCTAAGTTCGATGGAGAAAATGATATTACAATTGAAGATCATGTTTCTAAGTTTCAGGATTTCACAAATATTCTTCTCATTGAGGAGGATGATGTATATATGAGACTTTTGTACAATCTTTAGAAGGTGAAGTTAGGAAATTGTTTACCGCCTTGCTTGGTAATTCTTTAAATTATTGGCCTAATATGGAGTAGGCATTCATGAGACAGTGGGGTGAAAAGAGATATCACCTATACTACCTAACTGAGTTTTCACCTTTAAAAATGAAGAATGGAGAATATGTGATTGAATTTAATAAGAGGTTCAACAAGATTTATAACAAGATTCCTCAAGATATTAAACCTTCACAAGCTGCAACTAAAGTTACATATGATGCAGCACATGAGTATGAATTTTCCATGATATTAAGATAAAGGAGATACACTACTCTTTTAAATGTGCAATATGATGCTCTTGATGTAGAAGGAAACATGACATCCTCGGGCCAGTTGAAACACATACAAGATGTTGACAAAAAGAATCCTAAAGATGAGGCTGGTACATCAGATAGAAATAGGGAAAGTCAAGATGAAAAAATTGAGATGTCAAATATATTGAGAGGATTGTCAACCAAACTCACCAGACTTGAGGTAGATGGAAATTATCAGTACAGAAACCCTCAAGGCATGGGATGGAGAAACCCTAATCAGTATAGGAGTCCTTTTAATCCTCAAAACTTAAACAGAGACAAGAGGAATGAATATCTTGCCATACAACCACCAATGAGTACAAATGGTGCAGATCATGTGGAAGATGTACCTCCAAATGAAGAATATATTGAGCCTCCTGAAGAAATCCTTTGGGTAAATGATGATGATGATATGATACATCTCACTCAAGAAGAGTATGAGGCATCATTGTAGGATTATGTGTATCAAAATGATCCTGAAGAACATAAGAGGTACTTTATAAGGCATAGAAAATGATCAATAAATCAACCCAAAATATCTGCCCCTAATAAATTGGCCAAATATCCAAAGAATTCCAAATCTATTGAGGATCCTTCCCCTATTCAAAATCCTTCTACTGAAAAAGTGAATCCTAATACCTCATCCTGTCCAGAAGAAAAAATTACACCTCCTATTACCCATAAGAAAGTTGTTTCCCTTCCTACTGAAACAAAAGAAGTGGACAAATCTTCTCAACATTTTGATTTTCAGCATGAACTTTCCAAAATAAAGATGTCCATTCCACTATCTGAACTTTCTCAACACCTTTTATATGCCAAACAAATTGAGAAGGTCTTGAAGTTGAATAATTCTGGATATCAATCAGATAGCCTAAATATTGCTGATGAAACCCCTACTATTGAAGTTGGACCTATTGTAGAAGATGAGAACAATGAATATACACCTCCATTTTATATAACCTTGAACCTGCATGGGAATTTTCTACATAATTGCATGCAAGATTCAAGTGCCTCTCACAATTTGACGCCAAAAGTAATCATGGAAGAGATGAGAATGGAAATCACTAAGCCTTATCATGATTTATACAACTTTGATTCAAAACCAATGAAATGTGTGGGCATGATAAAGGATATGGTAGTAACTTTGGCTCAGTTACCATCCAAAAGTATTTTTCTTGATGTAGTGGTAGTTGATGTACCTCTGAGGTATGGTATGTTACTGTCAAGAACCTGTGCAAAACGAATGGGAGGAACAATGCAGATGGACATGAAATATGCAACTATCCCACTATTTATGGGAGAAACAAGGAGACTATATAGATAATCCAGGTATGCTTGCATGCTTAGTGGGGGAAGCAACCCTATAAATTACTCCATATATACCATAGAAGAAGAGATGGGATGTTGTATGCTGACTGCAGGAGATAATTATGAAAAAGAACCTCTTAAAATAATGGCAGTAAATAATATAAATTATGAACAAGATTAGATTTGGGATATGTACTTTGATGGATCTTCCACTAAAGATGAAGTTGGGGCTGGATTAATTCTCATTTCCCCAACTAAAGAAGATGTTCCATTGTCCTTTAAATTAAATTTTGAGACCAGAAATAATATAGCTAAATATGAGGCACTGGCATTGGGTCTAGAGGAAACTAGAAGGATGGGAATTAAACATATCTCTATTTTTGGAGACAATCTCGTAGATTACAGTACAATAGATAAAGGGAATATATCATACCAAACACCACAGAATGAGAGCTTACAAAAATTAGATATGGGATTTAATAGACAATTTATTTGAAGCCTTTAATATCACAGCTATCCCTAGGGAAAATAATCAGAGAGTTGGTTCATTGGATTTAGCAGCAAGTACATTTAAACCTCCCATTGAAATCAAGTTAAGACATGAAGTTGAAATGGTTTATAGACCATCCATTCCTGATAATACCAAGCATTGGAAAGTTTTTGAAGATGAACAACATATCCAAATATTTCCAGAAGTGATTGATGATTTTTCCAGCACATGTATTGATCAAGACCGGGAAACAGAAGAGGATGCAGAGAGTCAAGAAAAAGAAGATGTTGATGTCAAGTTGAACTATAAAATAGCAGATCACAAAATTTTCCATCTAAAGAGTAACTTCATACCTAAAGGACTAGTTCCTTTGGAAAGGTTATTTGATAAGAATGATGTCCCCCACAGCCCCACCATTCAACCAAAAGAAGAATATGTGGAAGAAGTAAATTTGGGTACTCAAGAAGAACCTAAGAATATTGAACTCTTAAAATTGCTGCCTGCTGAAGTAAGACAGAGATATATAAATATTTTCAAGGAGCACATAGATGTTCTTGCATGGAGATATGGGGATTTGAGGACCTATGATACTTAAATAATCGATCACAATATCCCTCTGAAACATGGAACATAACCTTTTAGACAGAAACTCGGGAAAACAAATCCTATACTGCTTCCTGTTATAGAAAGAGAGGTAAGGAAATTATTAGATGCTAAAATCATAATTCCTTTGAGATATTTTAAATGGGTTGCTAATTTAGTCCCTGACAGAAAAAAAGAGTGGAGAAATCAAATTGTGTGTTAACTTCAGAAATCTCAACAAATGTTCACTCAAAGATAATTATCCTTTACCCAAAATGGACCAAATTCTGCAAAAAGTTGTTGGAGCAGACATGATATCTATGATGGATGGATTTTTGGGATACAATCAAGTGGCTATGAGTAAATAAGACGGAGATAAAAAAACTTTCACTGCTCCATGGGGAAATTTTATGTATGATAACATGTCATTTGGATTAATGAATGCAGATGCAACCTTCCAACGTGCCATGGACATAGCATTTGTTGGAGAAAGAGACAAATTCATAGTTATATATCTATATGATATGACTGTATTATCTAAAATTGATGAGGAACATCTCTCTTGTTTAAAGCAAACTTTAAAGAAATGCAGAAAATATGGCCTTTCTTTAAATCCAAAGAAATCAAGTTTTGCTTTGAGGGAAGGTAAGTTGCTAAGGCACATGGTATCTAAAGATGGAGTAAAGATAGATCAAGAAAGAGTGGCAGCTATACAAGCACTTGAGGCCCATGGAAATAAGAAGGAAGTACAATCATTCATATAGCTATATCATATATCATATATAGCTCTAATATCTTTAAAATTTGAGCTTCTATCATGCATGGTTGTACACTATTTCAACCTAGTCTACCTCTAGGACTAACAGAACCTAATGTATTTTGGTGTAGAAATGGAAGTGGCTAGTCTGTAACTACCCCAACCTGCTATGAAAATAGTGATTTTAACAATTTGACTCAACTTGGAAAAGTTTGGAAGCTAGGAAGTAAATTACAAATTTCAGGACAACTCAACTAGGTGATTTCCAAATGAATATATAATTCCATGAATTTATGAAACAATGCTTGGGATGGGTTCACCTGAGCCTCACCTACATGTAGAAACTTATAGATCATGATTTGGTTGAGCAGAAGTTAAGTTATTGCAGCCAGAATGAAAACTAGTCAAATTTGCTAGTGAATTGAACATAGGAGGGAGAATACATTAAAGACAGACATACAATTGCATAATAGCAAGTACAATTTATTTTATTAACATGTAAAGGATTTCATTTACATTAGAGGGAAGAAAATACAACTGTAAATATTTATAGAGGCACCATCCTCCACTAACAACATCATCACTCTCAAAAACATTATTGAGATAACACTGAAGTTGGATGCTGGCTAATGCAGAAATTCCAACATCAATAACTGGAATGGAAATAATCAACAACAATAGTATAATATATATTGAATCACTGTGAAATAGACTGGATGTCTCCTTCCTTGATCACCATCTGTAGATCAACTGGATATTGTGTTACAGAGGGGCACATCTCCCAACTATTTGCAAGGGGCACATCACCCAAGCAAAGAAAAGATCAGAGCTCTTCAAGACAAATGAAAAAAATGGAAAAAATATGTGAATGGGTGTGCTCACCCTCTTTTTATAATTTTAGTTGGATTCTTTGATAAGATGCACTACATGTGGACCACTAGCCTCATCCATTGCACCCTCACTGGATAAATTAGGACTTGCAGGTTTATGTGACTCTTTCCTTGCTTTCTTGTAGTTCCTACTTTACTATGCTTTTCCTTCTTTTGGAAAATCCTTCTTTTCTTTGATTTTCTACTACTTACCTTCTTTTCAGTGCTTTCCTGCTTTTCTGCTACTTTCTTGCTTTTCAGTGTTTTCCTACTTTTCTGCAACCTTCCATCTTTTCAGTTGCTTTATTGTGTTTCACTGCTTTTCTTCCAGTTTCCTTTGTGGAAAACAACTCATAGGGTCCACCTAATATCCCATGAGTCCACTTGGTCCACCTAGGCCTTTCCACTCATTTAACAATTAATTAATAATTAAATATTCAAAACTATAGACTGTATCATGTCTTCATGATCAAATTTAATTATTCAAAATAATCATAGTCAAAATTAATTTGCTAACTAATTTAATTTTGCACTAGGAACCATGGGGATCTAAAGGGCTAGTGCTAGCTCCATGGTGCTATAAAAAATGGGACATTACAGTTAGGGAGTTGGGGGAGAGAGAGAGATGTGGGAGTTGGGGGAGAGAGAGAGATGTGGGAGTTAGGGGTAGGTGGGGGAGTTAGGGGGTTGGGGGGAATGAGAGGGGTTGGGGTTAGGTGTAGGTGGAGTAGGGGAGAGAGAGTGTGAGAGAGGGATAGTGATGGTTATGGGTAAAGGGATATGGAGAGATATTTAGGAAGGGATAGGGAGAGAGAGTTAGGAAGGGATAGGGAGAGAGAGTTAGGGAGGGATAGAGAGAGTGAGGGAAGAAAGGAGAGAGAGTTGGGGAGAGACAGAGGTATGGAGATGTAGGGAGGGAGGCATGGATATGTAGAAAGGGAGGGATGGAAATGTAGCACTTTACAACATCTCTTATAAAATTATTGCGCACACATTTTGTAACTACAAACTATGTTCGCGTTTTGTAATAACAAAACACATGCGCATTTTTTAGCAACAAAATGCATGTGCATTTTGTAACTACAAAAAGTGTGCATGTGTTTGTCTGTCCAGCCTACATGTCAGTTAACCTGTCAGGTTCGGTCCCCTCCAAAGCTAGCGCTAAGTCACACACAAGTTTTTTGTTTTTTAAAATTGATAGTGGGTTTTGTAGAACAATAATTGCGTCTAAAGGTACTTCAACTTTGTGTGAGAATCCATATGATACCAGGTATTGATTTCCATAATCACCATATTATGAAATTAAACTCTCATTTCCAAGGAGTTTATCTTTTAGAGGCATTTTTGGCAAAGTTGTTGTTTGCCAATGTATTGTAAATAGGTTATTAGCAATGTCTTTTTCCATAACTTTTCAATGGAGTTTTCATTTTCTGTACCCACCAAAGCATTACAAAGAGTATTCCTCTCTATTTAAAATGAGTGGTTGCACATCACAATGATTTGCTTATTTGAGATAGTTGTTTTTCTCATGAGCTCAATCAATATGTGTTGATTCCTCTATTGTAAATGAATACCAAACATGGCCTTATTTGTCGAGACTCATATCCAGGATTGTTGTCCATAATGGTCTTTATTTATGGTACTTCTCATTTTACACCTTTGAGAAGTGGATTGTATGCCACTCGTGCAGATATTTTTAGAGTGTCACTAGAAATTTGTCTCCGTAATGTGACCAACCTTGTTTTGAAGTCATTTGGAGCTAGCCACTTTATTTACGGTACCCCTCAGTTTGCATCTTTGAGTAGTGCATTGCGTGCTACTCATGTATATAGTATTAGAGTGTCACCGGGCATTTGACTTTATGCAATACCTTGTTTTGTACTCACTTGGAACGCACCTATTTGGAGTGTTACTTACATAGGTTGGTTGGCCACCTTTAACTCATACCTCCACAACTTTCCCATCATATATGACATCCATTGCCATCATCTTGTCCATCTAGTTTAACATTGTGGGAGGGTGGTATGCAATGCTTCCTCTGGTAATTTTTTATTCATCTTTTTGCTTGAGATCAACCGTCTTCAGAGTGAACCTTGTACGCAACACCAATTTTTATATTGACTTGGTGGTTGCAATGGATAGTGACCCATGCACTTCGGTGAGATGGATTGGCATCCATAGGAGCACTCAATATGTGGTGTTTCCTTGATCGTAAATAAGTCCCTAATTAGGTCTTTTGTGTCGAGACTCATTTTAGAGGATCTGTTTATTTTTGGGAGATGATGTGCATTCAATTCTCATTGCCTCAACCGTTTGGAATGTGCATTTTTAAGCATTGGTGATTGACTCTCTTTTGGATAGGAGTTTTTATCCTACGGGTTTTTCTCCTCTTCTTTGCTTATGAGAGCTTGTACATGGGTACTTGTTTTATTTTTTTACTCTTTACGTTTAGCTTAGGGCAGTGTTGGCATTTTCCAATATAGCTAGCTATTGTTAAATGTAAGTACCACCTATTAGCACCTACAAACAAGTCATTCACCTATTGTTTTTCTCTTCTTCTCTGCTCATGAGAGCTTGTACATGGGCACTTGTTTTATTTTTTTACTCTTTAAGTTTAGCTTAGGATAGTGTTGGCATTTTCCAATATAGATAGCTATTGTTAAATGTAAGTACCACCTATTAGCACCTACAAACAAGTCATTCACCTATTGTTTTTCTCGTCTTCTCTGCTTATGAGAGCTTGTACATGTGTACTTGTTTTATTTTTTCTCTTTACATTTAGCTTAAGACCGTGTTGGCATTTTCCAATATAGCTAGCTATTATTAAATGTAAGTACCACCTATTAGCTAATATGAGCCTCATCCATTGTTATAAATGAAAGACATTAAAAGTCATCAAATTAATAGAACAAATCATAACAATATTCAGTTTATGATTTTGTTTCTTGTAAGGCTTTATATCTCATTTACAATATGCAAATGTGTTAATGCTTTTTTAAAATAAAAAATTTGATAAAACTATGATAATTTGTAAGAGTCTGATTTATCAATTTCAACTCTCTAAGTCTCATTTACAATATGCAAATGTGTTAATGCTTTTTTAAAATAAAAAAATTGATAAAAGTATGATAATTTGTAAGAGTCTGATTTATCAATTCCAACTGTCTAAGTTGGAAAAAAGATAACGTCTCAAATAGTTGATTTGGTTTCGCTTACGTGGAAAATAATAGCAATATTCTTACGATCCTGCTGACAGGCATAGTAAGCGTTAATGTTGCTATTAATCATGCTTATATTATAGTTTTGAAATCAGGAAATTGTAAATTGAAAGTATTGCAATTTAAGCTGTCTAAATTCGAGCAAAATGCTCCCCGAAAATAACTCAAATAGGTGGTTTGGTTTAACCTATGCCAATAATGCTAATATCCGTTGCTGAATATTTTTGACACAGAGGAAGCCAGACCAGCATAGTAAGCGTTCATGTTGCACACATTGTACAGTTAATTGGTAGTTTGTTTGGTTTATTGAACTTAGAATAAAAAGCAATTGAATGTATTGTTAATACACTCCTTACACAATATCACCAGAGTTTCTTCGAAACTCCATAATTACAAACCTTACCAAAAAAAATTATAAATTGTTTAATCCTAAATGACACTTATTAACATCACATGAGTCAGACTCACAACCATGGAGCAGTTTGGGAAAGTGCAAACTTCCCTCCTGCTGGTTATAGAAGGTGTCTATGATTCTCCACTGGGAATCACTGATGTTATTTCGGAGAATTGTCGCTCATGTGACAACAATGATAGTGGATGGACTGAATCGACACTAATATAATATAATCACCACTCTTGTACTCTTAAATCTGAGAAAGAAATTTATAAGAAAAACCCAACTTGGCTCTATACATTTAAAAATATGTACAGAAGTCACACATTTCCCAAAACACCTTGATAGCAAAAACCTGGAAATCCACTTTGAATACTAAAACGAGTCCAATACACCTTTCAAAAAGATCAGATTCAACTAACAACTGATGCTGATATTAATAATTATGCCGAGATCACATCCACTCACACATTGGATATATCGAGGAAAATCCATGGCATGGCGTATTCTGTCAACAACAAAAGTAATGCTGCTGACAGTTGCTGAAGAGTAAATAATGCGCGCGAAAGTAGAAAAACAATAATATTTTGTTAACAGTTGCAACGACAGGTAAGCAGGGGAAAATAAAAAGAAACAACCTTAAAAGCACCCCCAAACGTAAAAATGGAATGCATTTGCAGACGGAGAATAGACCAAAACCAGATCAACCAAAACTATGGGAGTGTGCGTTTGTTTAGTGGAATACTTGCCCAGCTTTTGCGTAGTTGCTTATGCGGCCATGTACTCGTATGTACAGTTGCTCAGAGATTGAAAAACGAAAGGGAAGGATATTAAATTTGGAAGTGAGAAAACATGCAGACGTATGCAGTCACCTTTTAGAATGATCGCACGGTAACATCTGCAAAAATATATGCAAAATAATGGAGAGTTGTATAAGGGATAACTTAAACGTCCCAATTCTTGTCAAAATTGTAATTTGGAATGTTAAATTTGTGTGTATATTTTGATGGATTTGGGCTTGGACTACTTCTATGTTATTTGATTTTTTTAGGGCTTGTAGAATTACTATGTATGATTGGTTATTTCATTGAGATTTACATAATTACATGTGATGCTCCGGACTCTCATAGCAATTCTTGTCAAAATCGTAATTTGGAGTGTTAAGATCGCAATTTCGGCGATCTGGATACGCGAAAAAGATATCTGCATCCTTATACAGTCATTTAACTTAACTTATGGTTGGTGAATGGATTACAAGTTAAGTGTTATAAATAAGTTATATGTTACTTTGTTATTTGTTTTCGTAAATCAATATGGACAATACACTTCTATCATCTTTATACTAAAAAAACAAACAATACTAATCCACCTAAAATTTAAAATATCGATTATTTGTGTTAAATGAAACAAACTTAAATCCTAACCAAGTTCCCGGAAGGGAAGGTGTAAAGTCAAGTGCAAATAAAAAATATTGTGAAAAGATATCTCAAGATAAAGAGCAAGGATATTGTAAAAAGATGAATATAATAAAATGATCTGACTAATTAAGGAACTATGGAGTGAATGGACTATGGATTTATTATTGCACCTTATGCATACTTTAGTGGGCCCCTCCTTCCTAGTGTGCCCCTATGGGATAAATTCCCTCCTATTTATGTGTTTTTGTCATTTATGAGCCCTCTCCCTAGATTCTAGGAGTTGTAAGCTATAATTTAGTTTCCACCTCCTTGATTTGTGCCTCCACCTCCACAAGTGCACCACACTACTCCATTTATCCATGTTTTTGTGCTTCTATGATATTTATGACCCTATTGGATCCCCCCTCTCACTTAATTCACCTTCCTTCATGTTTTGTAATTCCCCTTATGCATTAGTGCGCCTCCGTGTGCTCTTCATGGACCCACTCCTTGGTTTTTGGTAACTCCTCCTCATGGTACTAATCCGGGAAAGGGAATCTCCTAATTAGGCCACCACTCCACTAATTTGAGTTAAGTCTCCATGATGAAGCCCAACCACACTCAAACCAATTTTAGTTGGCCACCGTGGGTTCGAATCACCCTCCTTAAGTTATTTATACATGTGCTCTCTCCTTGTTGAAGCTAATCTTGAGCTTTGGATCACTTGACATGTGCTATCTCACCATGATGGGAATGTTGATAGTATTGAGAGTGTGTTGAGACTTAGAGCTAGTCTAGTTGTTTCATTTTTCTTCCATTATATCACTCTACTTATAGTCCAGGTTCTCGCACAGCAATCTAGGAAAAAGGGTCACATCCCATAGGCAGTGGAGACAAACAAGAAAGTAGTAGTGGGAAGCATTGTGGTTCTAGGAAGAGGTAGTTTCGAGATTTTCTAGACTAAGTCTGCCTCTACCCGTGGATCCATGGTCTCAGCTTGGGGGTGACCTGTTCAAGCGAGAAAGGCCTAACCGTGTCTATGGTTGGGAGGAAAGTTGTCCTACTACAACCGGTTGCCCTTATTTTGAGATAAGTATTTCTTTTATGTTTCATTTTCATTACATTATTTTATTTGGTATGTCTGCAATGGTGGTTGAATTGGTTGTCTACATATTCATGGATTGAATGCCGGGATCTGTATGTAGTAAGTATGAATGTCATATAATATGTTTCTATGCTCCTTACCTTCTTTCTATTTTTCTTCCTCTCAATCAGAAATTGTAATTTTGGCTCTATGGTATTGAGAGAGGTGCAACCATATGATATGGTTCGCCCATATCTGATCATTTATGTGTTGTGAGACTTATTCTATTGTGTCCAAAATAGTTTTTCCAGTAGATAATGTCTTTCATTTCATCCAAAACTATTTCCAGATAACCAATATATGTAAGTTTTGGTTTGACAGTTTTATGGTGCCAAGACGAGCGCACCTGTCATTTGATTGTAAAAGTTTTGTTTATAGATATGTTCTTTGTTGCAGAGCTGAGGATGAGAGATGTATTCTAGATGTAAAAGTGATCGATGGATGGAGGGTGGCAGCCATACGATCTTATTTTTATTAGTGAGAGATGACTATAGGGGATAGTCATCGGGAGCTGACTCTTGAGGGTTGTAGTTGCAGTCGGTGTTCTCTGTTTGCTATAGTTTTGGTGTGGCTATAGATTGCAACTCCAATGGATGTTTTGTGATATGTGTTTTTCCGTACTTTTTAGCCTCACTAAAAACACAGACATAACAACACCGAAAAATGGATTAATTTGCAAATAATTGATGACATCAATACTTGGTTATTTATAAACTATGTTATCAAACAAATCAAAAGTACATGAATTAATTATTCACACAGAAGATGATGTTTATCATGCCTTAATCATGTTCTTGTTGCGATTACAATACTTAGATCGCACTTTGGAATTTATTAATTAAGTTTCATCATTAATTATTTAATTAAGTGTCGTAATTAAATAATTAATTATCGCAACTTTAGTTATAATTCAATCTCTAGAGTTAAAAGTTTTAATTATTTGGGGTTATCCTAATCGTAATTTATCCATATCCATTGTGCTTAAACTTAAGTTAGTATTAATATTAGCACCCTCAACCTTAGTTAACGGTTAGGGACACTACAAAGCGGTACCATAGCTAAAGGTTTCAACACTGCGGCTATTGGGCCTTCTACGAAGTTACAAGTCACTCTGCAAACATGCATTTGCATTAGATAACTTGGATGCATGCACCTTAATACAGTTTCACATGTCAATTAGTTAAATAAATTGTTAGCCGGGATGGCTATGGACTTGATGTACAACAGGTAAGGAGAAATCCTGGAAGGATCTCTGGCCCCCCTTCTCTAGTTAGGAAAACTGTAACCTAGAAAATTTAGCATGTTATTGTATAACTAAGAAGAAGAAGTAGCTTGAATAATAATTAACTTATGCCAATATGTATTTTTCTAACAAAAGGTTGATAATGAACACATTGCAGTTCCCAGTGAATGATTGAGCAAGCAGTGTGGCCACTAAACTAAGATCTTACTCAAACCTGTGAAGACTAGAGATTCAATAAGTACAAGTTCAGTAGTAGGAAGTCAGGGATTGGAGATGGATTTTGAGGAAGGAGATAGAACATATAGTCTTGAAGAGGAGTTTGTTGAGGGAAGAAAGTCAAATAGTAATAAGAGGAGTGGTAACCCATTAAGCTTGGAGGATTCAATGAGGAAGTGTAGGGAGGATAATGAAAGGATAATTCATGTCCAGGAGTAGATTATGAATTATCTAAATCATTGAAGACCATCCAAAGGTCTAATGAAAAGAGTCATAGAAGAGGCTATGTGAGATCTAGATCATCTTCAAGGAGACCTCATCACTTAGAGAGGAGAAAGGGGTATGCATCAAGCAGTAAATAGAGTAGTTTTGAAATATCTCCGGTGAGATATAAGAAGGGGAGGCCTGATCAGGATGAACTAGTAGGACAGCTGAGAAGAATCAAGCCCCAAAATTTTGATGGAGAAGTAAAGCACGGAGAAGATGTTGAAGCATGGTTGTTAGGACTGAGTAAGTAGTTCCAGTTGCACCAATACAACCTACTATGGAAGCATGAGTAGCCATATACCATCTGTAGTGTAAGACGTCTATCTGGTGGGATTAGCTAGTTAAGCTAAAAGACATCGACGAAGACATAATTTCTTGGAAGAAATTTAAAAAGTACTTCCAAAAGGAATACCTCTCTGAGCATTACTATGACAAAAAGATGGAAGAGTTCTTTGAGCTCAAATTGGGAAGTATGACTACGGAGGCCTATGAGAAGAATTTTCTGGAACTTTTGACGTAAGAAGACTTCATCAAAGATGAGAAGGTAAAGATTCAAAGGTTTGTAAGTGGTCTTCCTGAATCTTATAGAGACAAAATCTAGTATGATAGACCAAAGAACCTTAAGGATGCCATCTGGAAGGAAAAACACTTATATGAAAAGAATAAGAGCAAGGCCCCATATCAAAAGAATTGGAAGGATATGAAGAATAACAAACAAGAGAAGAGGAAGAAAGGTATCCCGCCTTCAAAATCTAGAAACAATAATTCTTATCAACAAGGATAGCCAAGGGAAAGGCCTTCAAGAAAAATACCACCTATGGAATGTTGGATATGCAAGTAAAATCACTTTTCCAGTCTGATTGCTTACGTAAGAAAAAATAACCTTCACAACATTCAAGAGTCTTCAACTGCTCGAGATGTGGGTGGAAGTGTTAAGAGGATCTATGCATCCCTGGATGGGAGGAAAGATGACCACTAGTCCTGAATGATTGAGGTAGCAGGTAAGATTGCTAATAAAACCATAACTATTTTGATTGATTCTAGAGCTAGAAATAGTTACAATACACCTAATCTAGTTGAGAAGTGTCATTTGAAGAAAAGTAAACTTGAAACAACAAGCCTAGTACAGCTAGCGATAGGAGCCAAGAGGAAAATCATAGAATTTGTGAAAGTGTGTCCTTTAGAAATGAATGGTTTGAAAACCTTTGTAGACTTAAACATCATACCCTTGGGGTCATATGATGTATTGATTGGCATGGATTGGTTGGATGCACACCATGCCATACTGGATTGCCATAATAAAACTTATACTTGTTTGGATGAAGAAGGAAACCAAGTGACAGTCAAAGCTATACCTAGAACCATATCCCTAAGGCATGTCATAGCTCTATAATTGAAGAAATTTCTCAAAAAGGGATGCCAATTATATGCAATTCATGTGGAAGAGTCAAAAGAAGGAAAAGATCGAGAACTGCAGGATTATTTGGTAGTACAAGAGTTTACAGATATATTTCAAGAACTACCAGGAATGCATCCTAAGAGGGACATTGATTTTTCCATCGACTTGGTGCCATGGGTAGTACACTCATCTAAAGCACCTTATAGAATGAGTACTTCGGAGTTAAAGGAATTACAAATGCATTTAGAGGAGCTACTAAATATGGGGAGCCCCTATGTTATTTATAAAGAAGAAGGATGTAACTCTACGACTTTGCATAGATTATAAACACTTGAACAAAGCAACGGTTAAAAACAAGTACCCCTTACCAAGAATTGATGACTTGTTTAATAAGTTGAGAGGAGCCAAGGTGTTTTCAAAAATATATTTGAGGTCGGGATACTGCCAAATTAGAATTAAGAATGAGGATATCAGTAAGATAACATTCAGAACAAGGTATGGATATTGTGAGTTCATAGTGGTACCTTTTGCTTTAACAAATGCACCAGCAGTATTCATTTGTTTATTGAATGGAGTCTTCAGAAAGTACTTAGATAATTTTGTGATTATATTCTTGGATGACATCCTTGTCTCTTCCAAGATAGAAGAAGATCATGAAGAACATCTAAGTTTAGTAATGCAAGTGATTAAAGAACAATAGTTGTATTCAAAGCTAAGGAAGTGTTCTTTTTATCAAGGAAAAATTTACTACCTAGGGCATATCATATATGAAGAAGGTGTTTCAATAGATCCTGAAAAGATAAGAGCCATATGGAATGGGCAAAGCCTAAGAATGTAGCAAAAGTAAGATCTTTCATGGGATTAGCTGGGTACTATCGAAGGTTCATCGAAGGATTCTCAAAGTTAGCTCATCCTATCACATCTTTGCAGAAGAAGGGTGTGAATTTCGACTGGAATCCTAAGTGTGAAGATAGTTTTCAAAGACTTAAGGAAATTCTTACTAGTGCACCTGTTCTAAAGATTGTGGATCCTGAAGGAAACTTTATTGTGTGCATGGATGAATGTAAGAAAGGAATTGTTGGAGTATTGATGTAGGATGGACATGTGATCAGTTATGAATCTAGAGATTTGAAGGAACATGAGAAGAACTATGCCACCCATGACTTAGAGCTTGCAACTATCATCCATGCTTTCAATATGTGGAGACATTATCTAATGGGTAAGAAGCTTGAGTTAAGAACTGATCATGATGGGTTAAAATACTTGTTAGAGCAGCCTAATTTGAATGCAAGACAGAGGAGATGGATGGATTTATTATGTGAATATGACTTTGACATCAAGCATATTAAAGGTAAGGAAAATAAAGTAGTTGATGCACTTAGTAGGAAGATACATGCGATGCATGTAGAAACTATCAGCACTAGTACATCATATTTAAAGGATAAGATCATTGAATCCAGTGTTACAATTGAAATTTATCAATAGGTGAAAGAAGGAATGCAACAATAGAAAATTCCACAGTAATTTGATAAGTATAAATTGGAAGAAAATGGGATCCTCATGCACAGAGATAGAGTTTATGTACCTAATGTTGGAGAATATAAGGAAGATGGTTCTGAAGGAAATGCGTGATGTTCCTTATGCTGGACATTCGGGTTATCATAAAATAGTAGCAGTAGTAAGGAAACAATATTATTGGCCAGGGATGAAGAATGATGTTGCAGAATATATAGCTAGGTGCATGGAATGTCAAAAAGTTAAAACTGAGCATCGACATCCAGTGGGATTGTTGCATCCCTTTCCAATACTAGAATGGAAATGGGATGTAGTGACTATGGATTTCGTCACCAAGTTTCCTATGACGAGATTGCAAAATGATGCCATCATGGTTGTGGTAGATAAGTTTACTAATGCAACACACTTCATTCTAGTAAAAACAACTCACAAAGTAGCTAACATTGTAGAAATTTACATGAAAGAAATAGCGAGATTGCATGATATTCCCAAGGCTATAGTATCAGATAGAGATTCAAAATTTACTTCTAACTTTTGGAAAGGATTGTTTGAGGGGTTTGGCACAAGTCTAAACATGAGTGCACAACATACCACCCTTAGACAGATGGACAAACATAAAGAGTTAACCAAGTGATTGAAGATATGTTAAGGATGTATGTAACAAATCAACCATATAAGTGGGAAGATTATTTACACTTGGTGGAATTTTCTTATAATAATGGATATCATTCATATTTGAATATGAGTCCATTCGAGGCCATGTATGGAAGGAAGTGCAATACTCCCATCAGTTGGGATAACTCAACAGATAGAGTCATTATTGGACCAAAATTATTAAAGGATATGGAGGATCAGATGGTGAAGATAAATACAAATCTAAAGGCATCTCAAGATAGGAAAAAAAACTATGTGGATCAGAACAGGATGACGAGATAGTTTCAAGTTGGATATCACGTGTTTTCGAAAGTTAGATCCAAGAAGAGTTCCTTAAACTTGGGAAATTTCTCCAAGCTAGTTGCCAGATACTGTGGAACTTTTGAGGTCTTAGCTAAGATAGGACCTATTGCTTATGAGTTGGCTCTACCCACTTACATTAGACTACATAATGTGTTTCATGTGTCTTTATTGAAAACGTATATACTTGATGGTAACCATGTAATTGATTGGAATGTGATCCAAGTAATTAGAGTGCTTTTATTTTCTTTATTGATATATTTACATGGTACTAATCATATGATCGAATGGATTATGATCCAGGTGGAACCGGAAGGGGATTTTCTAGTACAACATGTTTCCATTTTGGGAAGCAAGGTCAACCTACTTTGGAATCGAGAAATCAGGAAGGTAAAGGTCCAATGGACCCATGACATCCCTAAGGATGCAACTTGGGAGCTAGAATATGCTATGAGGGAAGCATACCCACATCTATTCTGAAATATTGGTTTTTACGGCATGTATGTAATAAATATGCATCAAGGATGATACATTGTTTAAGGGGGAGGGGGATGTAATACCTCAATTGTTAAGCCCTAGACTTATGGTATTTTATTTGACTATGGACTTATGTTCTATTTTTTAATGTGACTACAGAATTATGCTCATTTGTTTGATGATGTGATTTTGGCATTATTATTATTAATGTTAATTATGTTTTTGTCATTGTTGTTATCATTGAATGATGTTTCTATTAATTAAATAAACAACCGACTCAACAAGGAAACTAAAAGAGTATGGGAGACCATGGATCTCATGGTGTAAGGGGGAATGGGGGGAAACCCAAGAACCTTATAAATTGTTGTTGAATGGTATTTCGGTCCATCCTAGTTCATGTTGTTCCTTTGTGACTTTAGTAGTGTTGGTCACCCAAACATTGTACAACATACCCCATTTTTTTAATTTTTATGGACTATGGAGTTATTATTGCACCTTATTCCTACTTTAGTGGGCCCCTCTTTCCTAGTGCACCCCCCTTGGAATAAATTCCCTCCTATTTATGTGTTTTTGTCATTAAATATCCCTTTCCCTAGATTCTAGGAGCTGTAAGCTAGAATTTAGCTTCCACCTCATTGATTTGTGCCTCCACCTCCACAAGTGCACCCCACTCCTCCATTCATCCCTATTTTTGTGATTCTATGATATTTATGACCCTATTGGATTCCCCCCTCTCACCTAATTCACCCCCCTTATGCATTAGTTCACCTCCAAGTGCTCTTCATGGACCCACTCCTTGGTTTTTGGTAACTCCTCCTCGTGGTACTAATCTGAGAAAGGGAATCTCCTAACTAGAACAAAAATCCACTAATTTGAGTTAAATATCCATGATGAAGACCAAACACACTCAAACCAATTCTAGTTGTCCACCTTGGGTTTGAATTGCACTCCTTAAGTTATTTATACATGTGCTCTCTTCTTATTGAAGCTAATATTGAGCTTTGGATCACTTGACTTGTGTTATCTCACCATGATAGGAATGTTGGTAGTATTGAGAGTGTGTTGATATTTACAGCTAGTCTAGTTGCTTCCCTTTGCTTCCATTATATCACTCTACTAGTCCAGGTTCTCTCACAAGAAGCCAAGAAATGGGTTGGTGAGAGAAGTCACATCCCATAGACAGTGGAGATGGACATGAAAGTAGTAGTGGGAAGCATTGTGCTTCTCGAAAAAGATAGTTACGAGAGTTGATAGACGAAGTGTGCCTTTACTCGTGGATCCATGGTCTTATCTTGAGGGTGACCTGTTCAAGTGAGGAAGGCTTGACTGTGTCTACGGCTGGGAGGAAAGTTGTCCTGCTGCAACTAGTTGCCCTTATTTTGAGATAAGTATTTCTCTTATGTTTCATTTTCATTACATTATTTTATTTGGTATATGTGCACTGGTGGTTGAATTGGTTATCTGCATGTTCATGTATTGAATGTCGAATCTATATGCAGGAAGCATGAATTTCATATGATATGTTGCTATGCTCTTTACCTTCTTTCTATTCTTCTTCCTCTTAATTAGAAATTGTAATTTTGTCTCTATGGTATTGAGAGGGGAGGAACTATATCTATGGTTCTCCCATCTATTCTCATTTTTGTGTTGTGAGACCTATTACATTGCATTAGGAATAGTGATTTCAGTAATTGAAGTGTTTCGTTTCATCGAAAAAGCTTTCTGGATGACCAAGATATGTAAGTTTTGGTCCAACAGTTTTCCAGTGCCAAGACGAGCACACCTGTCATTTGATTGTAAATTTTTTGTATATAGATCTATTCTTTGTTGCAGATCTGAGGATGAGTGATGTATTTTAGATGTAAAAGTGATCGATGGCTGGAAGATAGCATCCATACGATCTTATTTTTATTAGTGAGAGATGACTGTAGGGGACAGTCATCGGGGGTTGATTTTGAGGGATGTAGTTGCATCTGATGTTCTCTGTTTTATATGGTTTTGGTGTGGCTGTAGATTTTAGCTTACGTATTTTCCATGATATTTGTTTTTCCTTACTTTTTAGCCTCACTAACAACACACACATAACAACACCAAAAAATAGATTAATTTGCAAATAATTGATGACATCAATACTTGGTTATTTATAAACTATGTTATCAAACAAATCAAAAGTACATGAATAATTATTCACACTAAAGATGATGTTTATTATGCTTTAATCATGTGCTTGTTGCGATTACGATCCTTAGCTCGCACTTTGGAACTTATTAATTAAGTGTCGTAATTAATTATTTAATTAAGTGTTGTAATTAAACAATTAATTAAGTATCGCAACTTTAGTTATAATTCAATCTCTAGAGTTAAAAGTTTTAAATATTTAGGGTTAGCCTGACTATAATTTATCTATATTTGTCGTGCTTAAACTTTACTTAGTCTTAATATTAACACCCTCAACCTTATTTAAGGGTTAAGGACACTACATGATACAACACCTAAACAAATAGCTTTGATAGATTTTTTTTCTTTTAAAATATATGTTGAAGATATCTTATAGTAATTATTTTTCTGTTTGTGGAATTTAATTCCCTTTCTCATTGCTTGTGCATGTGCTCTTTTACACTTCCCATATTTTCACTCCTGGCTATGCTCAATTATGATCTCCTATAATAAGCTATGCCTCATGATCGGTTGACAATGGCTAGCTATCAACCTTCTGGAATGATCTTAAAAAATAAATAGAAAAATCAAGCTAAATTTTAATTGGGTGGAGGGGGGTTGAGCTCTAGCTAAGAAGCTAGAAAGGGGGATTACTATTCCCTATTCCATTCTTATTATTTTAAAGAAAGAGAACCTATTGATAGAGATAAACTAAGTGTGAAGCTTTGTCCCCTAAGCTACAACGAATAACTATAAAGCGAAGAAGCTTAGCCCCTTTCCCCTCCCTGGGCGTAAGCGAAGAAACTAGAGGTTGTGTCAATCCATCGCTATTTATTGGTTTTAAAATATTTTCTCTAAAAGTTTCATTTTAGAGTAAATAAAAATACTAAATTTAAGTTGTATGGCATCTAAATTCATTTTGTTGATTTTAGAGTAAATAAAAATACTAAATTTAAGTTGTATGGCATCTAAATTCATTTTGTGGAGGATTATTGTAGGAACATATATAACTTTGATTTTAGTTTAAATATTAAATTTTCATTTTAGAGTAAATAAAAATGCTAAATTTAAGATGTATGGCATCTAAATTCCTTTTGTTGAAGATTATTGTAGAAACATTTATAACTTTGATTCTAGTTTAAATATTAGTTTATGGTTTTTTTTCCTATTGAAAAAGTTAAAAAAAACAATTATACATTAGTTACTTATATCACTAGTGAAGCTATTTCTGTTATTCAATAATACCAATAATATGATAATGTTCTTGAGCAATCTGGACTCAATGTTGTTCTAACTAGTAAGTGATATTAATAAGCTTATTTCCACCATTAGTAGTGTAATGATTAGTGATATATACAACTTTCAATCGTGTTATTAATCTTAGAGAGGTTATGAGCTTGTTGTTTATTATCATATTTATGCAATCCAATATATTCAAAAGAGGATAAATATGTAACCGTATAATATTGGAGTGCATATATATATATATATATATAACTAACTTTAACTTAAATGTGTAGTATAAATTTACATTCTTTGTATTAGAAAAATCTATTTTATAATTATATAAACATTATTTTGTTGTACATTTTTACACTTTAATATATATATATATATAATAATTAACGTCCATTGAGATTTATTTAGTCTATTTTTTTTAATTATTTAGATTTAAGATTTTTTCAAATTTATAAAAATTGTAAAATGTTTTATTTTTAACATTGAAATAAATGTTTTTCTAAAATATAAAAAAAAAATTTAATGAAAATAATTTACAAACAAGATACGAAGATAAAAAAAATCTAGTTCATTTCGTTAAATACAATTTTTTATGTCCTCGACATATATGAATCGCGTTGAGGGATTAGTTAGGTCCGTTTTTAAATCTGTGTAATTCTATAAAAGTTGGTCTATAGTTTATTTATTTGTAAATTTGAATTTTTTTTAAAACCTATTTATCTGGCTGTACATTGGTGCCATGCAAGTGACGTTAGCCTAGGGTGCTGTGCCCATAGGGGCGACAGCAGGGTTTGTGTCATCAATCGGTATGTTTAGACCAGGCATTAATTCTTTTGCAGATTGATTTGCCACCTTCGTGCGAAAATGAAAGGATGCAAATCTAGATTGAGATTGGGTCTCGGTTGGTTAGTGCGAGCTTCGGAATTTTCGTACTCAACCATTCATATCTTGGTCAGTTGTGTGCAAACGAGACCAAAGGTTGTACTGTCACATTATTAACCTCCAAATATCAAACTGACCCAAAATTGTTTATCGGCAGCCTACCTCCATTTCAAAGAACTAGCAGTGACATCCAACAAAGACTCGCTCAGGTGGTCCAACGTTAGATCGTACAACTGCATACAATCTTCAAGAGCACCCAGTTATATTCCTTTGAATGCCCACGGTTCCAGACAAGAAATTATTTGAGACACTTTCTATGCTTTCGTAATGCTCAGCTTGAGAGCCATCCTAGCGAGATCTGTGGAACTTGCCTACATTGATCCGAGAAGCAGGCTCTACATTGTCGAAACACAAAATTTTGGATCCAATGTCACGCCGCAATCAGATTTCAGAGAAATCATGTGCTGCGGCGGTTGATCGCATTCAATTTTGACAAACATGCATGGAGACATATGATAAAGAAATCCAAAGTCGTAAACCTAAAAGTAAAAGCCATTGCAGAATGGACTCATCTCCTTTCAATTGCAATGAATCAATAGAATGTTGTCTCCCATATTTCTCTCAGACACACATATATATAAGAGTTGGAGCTTATGTTGGAACAAATAACCTAAATGACCTTCACCATCTCCACCCAACCAGCCAGCTCAATGCATGAATCCATTTCCAATGCCTTGGCTTTGCATAGCTATCAGCGTTATACAATGACTTGGCTATGTCTGTCGTCGCCAGTCGGTGAGAAAATTGATTTTCTACAAAGATGAATGCCTAGAACTTCAACCATTTTCTGGGCATGAACTTACTAGTGGGAGATTGAGGAAGCGATAATAAATCCATGACCTTTCCCACTATTTTGTCCATGAAATATTGGGATTATGGAAAGGTAAATACTTTATTAAATAATTCCATGGCCATAGTTTTTTTGGTTTGTGCATATTTCAACCACATGTTATACACTATAGCATTGCTTTGTGCAATAATGCTCATGAAAAAAAGGTTATTTTCATCATCTCTATTTTAGGACTTTATAACATGACACTCAATCATAAACTGTACCAAACTTTCTTAACCTTTCGAGAGTTGAATATTGTGTTGTGAAACAAGTCTTTTAGATTTTTGTTGCCTTATCATATAAAGATTATGTAAGTGGAGAATAATGCTTCTCTGGAGTGACAAAATAGTTGAAGACTGTTCTAATATACTAAATTTGTATGCTAAATGTTAATAGCAAATTGATTAATAAAACTCTTAGTTATTGCAAATCACCAGCCAAAGCAGATACTAAATGTTAATAGCAAATTGATTAATAAAAATCCCAGCCATTGCAAATCACACCCAACCCAAGTGAAATATCGAAGACATTGCCACCTCGTGACTCTTGTTTTAAAATACAAATGAACCAACTTTTATATTCTACCAAATAATTCATAAATTATTTATTAAATTAATTAATATTTCAAAACGATTTTGGCTTTTTAATAAATTCTTTTATTGTACGCAATCCTCAATAGCCAATCCTCAAAAGAATAAGTTGTGCACTGTGAAACTTCAATATTTTGTAAAAAAAATGGGTTTCCAACAAAAACTAAATTTAAATATAAATTCTCTAAATTTTTTGAAAATATAGATTTAAATTGCATCGCCAAAAGCTGAGTTTTTATTGCTCATTGTTTGAGGAGGCACTTACAAATTGTAGACGGTCTCATTTGTTACAAACTTTTTCCATCTAAGTAGCCCATATCGTAACGAAAATAGAATCATAATGGAATGGAAAGCCCTTTGACACTCCATTAACTACTCATGCTATATTTTTTATACAAGTTTTTTTTGAACCAATGTTTGATGATTTCAAGATTTTGAATAAGTTATCATAGTATTATATTGAATTATATTGCACCCAATGATATTATCCCATGGGATTTGAACCTTATATTTCTCACATAGTTTTGACTTCATGTGACTATTTTATTTCCCAACATTTATGCTATACACCAAGGATATTTGATTTTCCATTATTCTCTACATTCACATTTTTTAGTAGTGGAAGTTTTCATTTTTCATTGACTACTAGATTCCTATTGAGAGCACCACCCACCCTTTAGGCCCCATAAATGTCATTGTATTTATCTAATTCAATATACTTTAAAGAGGATAAACGTGTAGCTATATGTATAAAATGTGATTAGTTGGACAAAGATAATCCTAATGAATGAGTAATTGGAGAGAGTAATGGAAGTCTTCCTTTTTCATTGATTACTATATTCGTGTTGAGAGGACCCTTTGGACCACATAAATATTGATTGACAAATCCTATTCCATAACACATAGAGAATATAAATGAAAATAAGGAAAATGTATTCACAACCATGAAATTAACATATTTTATAGCACAAAGGGACATTGCAATAGTTATATATGAATATCTTTGTCATCTATATATGTATTTGCAAACATCTAATATGCCCACTCGAATGGAATATTCTTCCTACTTAAGTAGAAAAGATGCAACTGAATTTGTTCATTATATCTTAGATTACCTTGAAGATGTATAAGTTAAAAAAATGTTGGAGAATCCATTTTTATATTTAATATTATGATGCAAGAGCATATTCTCCCCAAAACAATTACATTTTTTTATCAAGCCTAAGGGTCTTGACATTTTCCCAAAGGGATGGGTTTCTTTGTAAAATTATTGTAAATGTCTATAGTTTCCAAGTACAAGCTCTAAAAGAGTCTAGATAGTTAATGAATGTCAATTAAGGTGCTCAGTCATGCAATTGAATCTGTGTGAATTGGCAGAATTCATGAGTAAGAGTTGTGAGTCATTGGAACATAGGGTTGAACTTCTATTTTTAGGAATCACGTGCATATATGTACGGAGTCTGTTTGTTGAGCTGGAAGCATTCATATTTCTTTATAATGTAATCATGTGTGCATTAGGAGGTTAGTTGGCCAATCAAATTTATATCAAGTTGATGAAAAGAGGGCCAGGGGAAGAGATGTGCCCAAACTTATGTAATCAGAACAAGGAGGTTGAAATCAATTTAATGAAGTTCTTGTGTTAATATGATTATTTTATGATTCAATGAAAAATAGAATTGTTGTCATAGAAGTACAATTGATGTTGTGAATGGGTAATACTTTATTTTGATTAAGGAGATGGGATCGATGGTTATAATAATGGGTTGATTTGTTGAATGTTGTTAGTAAATCATCTGTTTAATATATCATATAATAGGGATGAATATGTCCTTCATAATTATGAAATTGCAAGTAGATAGAAGTATATTCATCAATGATTTGTAGGTTAGAATATATGCTAAACAAAGCCTGGGTTTAATTGCTATCATGGTAGTCTTTAAATACACCCAAATCTATCTTGAACGTAAAATGTTTGAGAATATAATGATGTTTGAAATCTGGAAATGCACCATTGGGTAAATCCTATAGGTTGCATGAGTGAATGCATTTTTTCCCAAAGTAAATTAATTGAGATTTTTTGACCTATTCTCTATTGGCATTTCCAAGAATAATGATTCCTGGTGCGATTTCAAGAACATAATCATGTTCTTGAATCGATTAAAACAAAAAAGAATTAATGTATATTGAAGGGTGATTCTTAGGTGAGAGAAGTGTAGTTCTATTACAAGGAAAAAGTTTAAATTGGAAATTGATTCTAGGGAAGAGTTGAGGTTCTTTGTTGGAATAATATCATCTCTGAGCAGATCATCATTATAGAAATGCCCAGTGTTGAGTGCATCTAATTGTTCTGTTTGTGGTGAGTGAATCTAAATACGGTCTACAATAAAAGATAAAAGTCTAAGTCTAAATATTGGTGTTTCCTTTTTCCATATATTGTCTTACATAATAGTTGACTCTAGCATTGGATGATCGCTAGAGTGAAGTTTAGTTTGAATGTGATCAAGGACATGTTATCAAAAAGTTAGTAGCTTCCACGAAAGGTATCCTATCCAGGACGGTAGAGGTGAAAAGCTAAACCAGTGGCACTTGCAAGGGCCTCGTTCACCGCTTGATTCAAGGGTTTCCACACTGAACGGGCTCCTGTCACTTTAGAAGTGAACCAAATCAAGACACTCTAAAAGGTATGCAGGGGAAGAAAGAGTGAGATCTTAAGTGGATAGATCTAGATCTAGGAAATAGATGTGGTTTATAGGAGTTAGGGACTGGTTGAGGAGGCTTCGGCAAGGGTAAATGCTCAACCTTGCATAGATTACACCACAATAAGATTTGAAATCGTAGACCTAGATAGATCTAGTTCCTACAAGAAATACCCAAATGAGATCCACCTAGGGTTTATACAAATGAATATGAGATGGATGACTTGGGAGAGTTTAGAAGGAACAAAGATAGTAGAATGATTGCTTGAGGTTAGATATGGATTTTAGATGTCAATCAAGCAATTCCCAACTGATAGATTTGGAAAAATGACCAAGTACCCAAGGAGGGTGAATTGACTAGAGGAGGAATAGTGTTAGATCTGGGGGTAAATGGAGTCAATTTTAGCCCAAATTTGGTCTCAAGTGGTTTTCAATAATTTTAGACTTGGGTTTTGATTTTTAAGCCCATATAATCATCAAATCTATGAGATCTATAAAATGAGGGCTTTAACTTTTAGATCTAAGTGACAAATGGAATAGAAACATGAAAATCAAAGTAAAAATTTGTAGATATTACTTGGAATGCTTGTGGCCTTCGAGTACATTGATAATCCTTTCACCTAGTTACAATTTTGAATGAGATCCAAATGGTTCTGAGCTAAAAAGTGTATATCCAAAGAGGAAGTGCACCCTCTTCACATGCAAATTCAAACAACATAAGGTAGATTTGATCCACAAATGAAAGAAGAACTATGCAAGACATATCAAAGATAATAACTCAATGGATGAAATCACAATTGGATACTCCCTGAGATAAAATGATTTCCCTAAGAGATGATGGAGAAACCCTCACAATCGAACCCTCCAAGCAAGTCGCACCCCTACAAAAGATCAATTCAGCCTCCACAAAAAGTCTCAAAAACACATTAAATTCACGCAAATGTATAAGAGAGAGGCATTCCAATCATGTATAAGAACATTCATCAGAGCTTCACAAGATATCTACAAAAAATTGCTTTATTTACAGTATTTCCAAGAGACAAAATTCCTTTTACAAATGGTGAGAGTTCATATATGTAGATCCTCACAATCCAAAAACCTAAACCCCAAAAGTATGGAGGGATATGATCAAAATATAATACATCAAGATCAATGGCTAACAAGTGTCGGATAACATATACATGGTATCACTCTAAAAGAGGGGGACACAATCCCTCAATGACGCCCTAGGGAGTATGTATGACATGACAAGTGACTATGTACATCAATATAACATCATGAAGGGGGGCTAGGAGGTGTTCCCCCAATGATGAAGATGACATCCTGAAATGATGAAGATGAGGATGTGTGGACCCCAAAAATAATGAAGACCATGTTGGAAGGTGAATGAAGCATCAAAAACAAGTATCAGACCAATTTCATGCCATTTCCTTGCCCCACTAATGCAAATTGATTTCCTTGTAAGCCATTCTTCTGCTAATTTTATGTTGGAATATTACCCTAGAAAGATAACAATGCTCATAACTCACTTCCAGGTGCTCCGGGACTCCAACTAAGTGCAAAAATGAATCCATAGACATAGGAATATGGCAATGATGACTACCCAGACCCCACATCTCTCCTATAGCACCCTATGATAAAATATAACATCTATGTGAGCCTCCCATAGGCTATTTTTAATGGCAATCTACTATTGGAAGGAAAATTGGCCATAACATCAAGTACCTATTCCCAGAACTATGATCTAAGTGTACCAATGGACTCAGAATGTCCAAATCTACTAGGAATGAGTACTCATACAACATGTGTTCATCAAACAATGCATCTGTAAACTCATCCATGCCCGAATAATAAAAATATGGCCTTTAACTGTCGATACTAATAAAATAATGCAAGCCATCATATAAAAGCACTTCTTGGAGCATGGAACCATCTAATGGATGTCAAAGGGCTTTGTATAACAAATATCGAACACTGTCGGCCAAACTCATCCCGGAGCCTGCTGTTGACTTGGTCAAACTGGGTTGACCAGGTCAAGAATGATCAAAATAATGACCCAGACTGAAAATAATTGATGTTGCATGTATAGATGGATGAAATATGCTCCCTTATTTATATTAGTAGCAATACTAAATCATTAGGTGACATTTAGTTGGATATCATGAATATACAACATCAATAATAAGTCTATATCAAAGCAACCAGTCACTCCAAACAAGAGCCTCAAGTGTATACTCATTTACAGACTTGACCATTTTGAAAGTTATGGGTGAACGTGGAAGAAAAAAAGGCTAGGATAAATGGTTTGACTTGAAAACCTTAACATTGTGACCTATCAGATAAAGGAGAAGGGGAAATCACCTATACATATGCTGGATAGAAAACATTAGGGGATGGAATTGCCACTCAAATTGGTAGAGTGATGAGAGTGTTTCCAATAGACTCTACAAAAGGAAACTTTATTGCAATTGATTTATCATCAGTTTTGCACACTTTAATATTAATATTTAACATTTAAATTTTTTATCAACTTTCAATAGCCATCCTCCAAGAGAAGGTTCCCTGAATAGCCTTGCAGGCCTCAGATAACACTAGTACAAAATGAGAGATAAGTGACCAAGCGACCAAAAAAATTGGTCACCACAACTTTTTCAAGGGATAAACGACCAAAATTGAGAAATTTTAAGTGAACTGACGAACAATGACCAAGATAAATGACCAATTTGGTCATGGGATAAGAACTAAACTAAAAATGACCAATTTGGTCACGAGATAAGAACTAAACTAAAAGTGACCACATAACAATTGGTCATTTATGTGTTCATTTTAGTTGTGTCATTCCGGCAATGGAAAATTATAATTTTGATAATGAATTTGTACAATTTACTGAATTTAAACACTGCACAGGGGGTCTCTGAATCCATCTGCAGTGTTAAAATTCAGTAAATTGTAACATTGTAGATGGATTCATAGACACGAGATAGTGTCGAAACATGATGCCATAGGAACCTATTGAACTCTTTTGCAAGATCATTTCATCTATACCGTCACATCTCGTTCGATGTGCTTATCATGTCCATATCTTATTTCACCATTTTTGCTTCTGTATTATCTCTTCGACGGATCCGCCAAGTTGCATCATCATAGCGTGGTTGAGTCGAGTCTTATATATTTGTTGTCCTTTACTCTCGGCATTATCATGTCGTGAATTTGGTTTCATTGTGTTTAGCTCATCATATGGGTCACATTCATATTTTGTTTGAACAAAACCATCATTGTTTGGCCCTTTCGACAGTCTGTTAAAGTTTCAGCAAGTTCATGTATTTTGCATCATGTTAGCTAAAAATTGTCAATTCACAACCTCTATTAATTCTCCATGTGCATCCATTTATCATGGTTCTCATCGCGCCTAAGTTCGGAAATTTCTAAAGTTCCCCTTAGGTCTCTCCCTTGCAAAAAATTGCCAATATTCTCCATTTTGAAAAGAAGAAGAAAAAATCCTCCTTTTTTGTAAAATTATTTTTAAAAGGAGTTACCATGATTCTAATATATAATATTATTATAATATGTTATTAATATATATATATATATATATATATATATATATATATTATATATATATATTATTATATATTATATTAAAAACTAATTAAATAGATTTTCTTTTATGTTTGTAAAGTTTTAGAAGGGCTATTGAAATCAAAACATATTGGGCAATCTCTGTTTTTTTTCATAGCGCTCTGCTCCTTACAAAATGAAGGCTTATTCTGCGAGGAGATCAAACTTTCAACCCATATAATATCATTGTGGCGTCGAAGGCATTTAGATTCTTTTGGCACTTTTTTCAGCATGGTTTAGCCAAATTTAGAGAAAACCCAAGTT
Organism: Larix kaempferi; assembly: GCA_027924585.1. Taxonomy (NCBI): domain Eukaryota; kingdom Viridiplantae; phylum Streptophyta; class Pinopsida; order Pinales; family Pinaceae; genus Larix; species Larix kaempferi. Next base: position 16,606,885 of record BSBM01001219.1, on the reverse strand, counting down.
TTTTACTAAGGTTTTTAACTCAGGAAGCACCCGAGCAAGGTAAACAACTGAATATTTCTAAGCACAAAAAATGTTGATTAATTTATGTGGTTCAAACTTGGATTTTGAACTATTTTAGGTGCCTCAATTGTTTTTTTACTTATAAATAGGGCTCAGTTCCAAAGGTCTGAATCACAAGATTCACAACAAACCATTAAATGGAAATGGCATTATAATTAATTTCTCATGAATGGTAATAATTATTTAATATTATGGCCAAATTTCAAACCGAGGTCGCGGAATTCAACGGGTAGATTGTTGACCACTATACCATGGAACCACTTTTCACTAAAAAAACCTCACAAACAGTTTTATAATATAGTGGTTAGAATTTATTTAATTTACCTTTTGGATATGTTATTATTTTGATAAATATAAAGTAATATTTTAAGGAGAGGATAAAACTCTAATGTCTTAAGGTATTAACTTGTGCGATGGCATTGTAAATATTTTTTCCTGTAACCTGATCGAAACCCTAGGGATTCTTCACACACACTCTCTGGTTATGGCAAGGCCTCCAGTGATGCCCCTGGTGCAGCCGACCTGAAACATTGTTTGCATTTGCAGTAGCATTCATCTCCAATTGATATTTTTTTGACTCATGGTACAGAGCCCAAGGTTCAAACTGTTGACCTCTATGTACTGAAGGGATTCCAAACCTGCATTGCGAAGAGCGAGGGAGAAAATTTGCGGGAGGGCCTACGATTCACTTTCGGAAGGGCGTAACAGGTACATATTTGTCTTTCTGGATGAAAATTTAGTCAAGTAAAACAGGGGGTAATAACGAGAAATATTCATAGGGTTTTCTTGCAGTGGAGTGATTTTTCATGGTTTAGGATCCATCCTTTTGTCGGGGTATTGGTGTTGTATAAATGAGGTTACAGTGCCATGTTCGTGGACTAGCCATATGGCCTAGTTAATGAGGTGGTCGTTTTGTTCCTTTTACATTAGGGCACAACGGTTTCGTAATTTTCATCCTCGAGACTCTCTGTCAAGTGGCGGAAGATGATGATGGGTCATGGAGCCGATGGTGGTTGTGTCGCTGAGAGGATCCAGAAGCTGGAAATTGACATATATTCACATGTCCTCAAGGAATTGGCATTGAATCATTCCTTCAATTTGGATGATGGCGTTGGTGCTTTCTTGAAAGTTACGGGGACTTCGCAGCCTTTATCAAGGTATTCAGGAGCAGGTGATGGCAGGCGCAAGCACAAGAAAATTCAAGGAAGAGCACAGGATGAGGGGCTTTCTACTGCTAAAGTTGGCAGTTCGACGAAAAGCAGGGATGGAAAATACTCTAAACTCTGTGTGGAAGTGGAGGAGTACTTTCAGAGTGTTACAACCGAGGATGTGATGGCTTTGGATTTTGCCGCTAAAATTTATATTTTCAATTTTGTAGAAGTTTTCGATCCTTGCTTGTTAAGTCCACCTCATGGAATTTATGGCAGTGGGACTCAACAAGATAGTACATTTGTTACACAAAACTTGAGTTGTTCTACTAATCTCCAAATGATGGACAAGAACGAAACTAAACATTGCAGTGCAGATGTTAAGGAAGATAAGAAACATCCTACATCGTGCCTACATCAGGCCAGGCCGTTGATGGATGTGTGAAGAAATATATTGAAGAAGGCGGGGACTATGTCGGAGCAGATGGCGACAGAGCAGTGTCGGCATCTTCTAAGCAAGGAATAAACTTCGAGTTATTCCTAACTAGGAATCGGTCACTGGTCCTTAGCTAACAGAGATATTGTCTATGAAGTCGGAATTGAACTCAGGAACTCCTAATCTGGGAATGAACTCTGACACAAATATGGCCGGAGTTTTTGTTCCTGCACACGAATTAAGCTCCTGCACAGAACTTGAAGGAGCAGTAGATCCTAGCTGGGAGGCAATCTCCAGGGAAGAGCTTCTTCTAGTAGCATCATCTGAGCTTGGGTCGTGTTCTAGGGAAAAACCTACAACATGAGCATTGTACCTTATGCAGAAATCTAGCTTTGGGGAGAGATCTGTAATGGTAGATCTAATCAACAGGAATCAAGTTCTATTGCAAAACTCTCCCTTTCATAACTACCAAGCAGGAGCTAGGTTTTGATGTAAAAAGGAAGCTCCTTACTGCAAGTTTTCGATCTAAGAAGAGAAAGCTTTCAGACTCCACTGCTAAAGTCATAACTACAGTCATATCATGCCCAAAAAATGGCGAAAAAGAGTTGTGTCATGTGTGAACTCAACCTCCACTAATAAGTGGGTTGTATTATATCAGCACATGCAAGAGGAAATCATGAGAATGGTTTGAGGTCACATATTGACAAGTGCATACCACAGGAAAATCAACATTAAGATAACTAGCATTTACAGTAAGTAGAGCGAGTGGCATTGGAGTAGTCATAATGTGCATGTGAGTTGTTGGTACTATTTTGGAGAGGTTGATTTGATCAAAGGCAGATTATATACAGGACATTACCCAAATTCAACATTGGAAGGGTGTTAATTTACGATGTTTTTAGACACTGCATGCTACAAGTGTCCAAGGCAGTTGTTGAACTGTTTGATTCCTAGCTAACTACAGGACTGACAATGAGATAACAAACCATCTAAACAACAGTCATCTACATAAGAAGGGTACCTTGAAGGCTTGAATAATTAGTTTTGACACCCTAATGAATGCATGATGACTACGCTTAGCCAGAACAACAAATTACGTTGGAAACAGTGCTTCAATAAGGCAATTTTTGTTTTGATTTTAAGGTGTTTTATGAAAATCTAAGTACTTCGAGGGTTTAACCATAACAATCAAATAACACTGAGTAATACAAAAATTCAGAGTGCCCTAATGGAATTTTGTTGGACAGTAGTGTAGAGACACATGAAAACTAATTTATTGCTCACAGTGATCTGTATTTATCTCTCTTCTAGGGAACATTAATGAATTTTTGAGTTTAGGGCCTTCTATAAAGGAAACCAGGGAAGGATTTTCAAAGTTCAGAGAAGATTTGTTGAGGACTTGTTCAGCAGAAGTGAAAGACTTATCTCTTTCCATCTTCAGGGACCTATCACCATTTCCTTCATTGCTGCCCCACAATGCTGAGTGAAACCTATTATATTCTCATTTATTATGATGCAAGCAGTCTCTTAAATGAAAATATAATTTGGTCCTTTTATGCTTCATATATGGCTCCTTGGATCCATTTGCTATCGCTTGGTTAAAGTAGGATTCTTTTATTTAAGCTTTCGCAGGTCTTCATCATTGTTATGGAGACTGATATGGAGAGCCTATGTTAGGATTTGCAATGAATGGTTAATTTTATTCACTTTTCTTGATTTTACCTTTCATTCAAGGTGCATATTCACCCTCTTTCCCTCATTATTTCACTGTTGTAATTTGCTTCTAAAATCTGGTTTCAACCTTTATCGCTTTCATTATGCTTTTTTTTCTTTACTATGGATTTCTTGTTGGCGTCCCTAAGTAAGTTTGTGTATGATGATCAATTGAAGTTTACACAGATTTATAGGTTTGATAGCAGCATACAGCCCCTAGGGACTCTCCCCTGATATTGGAAAAGCACCAGACTGAATGGAGAAGCATTCAACCATGACAAGAGTTGTTTATGCTTACAATTTGGAGTAGGTTTATCTGTGTAGGTTTGCGAGATAACAGGTCCTGTGTAATATCCCTTTTTCAAATTTTATTAAAATGCCCAATTTTCCACTTTTTTTCCCAATTTCGACCTTTGACTAGTTTTATTGTTTTGACCTCCAAATCAACCCAAATGCTCCCAAATCTTCTGTAGGAGTGTATGAATGGTATTTAGACTTGAATATAAGGTTCAGGGATGTTTTATGGCCCTCCAAATACTGCTGCAAAACTTGATTTGTATTATGATCAATATATGTAATTTTGACTAGTAATTTGTGCATCAAATCCCCCTTGGGTAACACTGCAAATGGCCTTCCAAATGCCTCCAAACTCCCACAAATTTATGAACAGAGGTATATAATGTGTTAAGTATGTGATTAAGGTCTCATATGCACCATTAATTGATTTTTAATACTATTCTAACTCTCTCACATTCAACAGAAAAAACCCCCAATTCGACCCTTGGGGAAATGGCACTATTTCACCTCCCAATACAACTAAACTGAGTAAAAATGCTTCAAATGCTCAAGTACAGTACATGAAACTTGTAGAAGACATCCATGGAAATATATTTATCACAAATATATCAGAGAATCATCCATCCATTCGAAATAATCAACATTATAGTGTCATACATCAATGCATTGGGGAAATGGACATTGTTTGCTCATTAATCAATAGTTTTGCATGCAACCAGTGGGTATTTCGACCTGAGAATTTCTGGATATGAATAAAAGAGGATATGAATCTATTACAATCATAAATATGTAATGAGAATCTCTCTCAAGAAGCACAAGTGCTCACCAAAAATGCCCTCCCTCAAGGAGCACGAATATGCCTTCAAAACTGGAAACGGTGGAGAGAAAGTGCTGCACTAAACCAAACCATGAAACTTCCTATATCTGCTACCTACAAATACAAACTCCATTAAAGCACCATGAAAGACCTGAGTGGCCTCTCCAAACACCAACTTGGATGGGAATCTTTCACCCTCGAAATTGGCTAAGGCAAGAAACTAGTCATCCACTAGCTCTCTCTTCACAAATGCAATTTTTCTCAAATCATCAAAAGCCATTCTCATACTTGATTTATACATTTTATAACCAACATTAGCCTTCAAGGGGTCGAAATCCTCTCAATAGATTCAATAATTTTCCATTTAGAAAATATTCCTCATTTGCCACTTGTCTCCTAGTTCCAACCTTCCATCTTCTCCCAAATTCGAATTTGAGTCTCTTTAGATTCCTCCAACTCCATGAGCGCCTTCTTGAGCCTATTTTTGGGGCTGACATGTCATAATGGTCAGGTGTAAGAAGTCAGGTCTGAATTTTGTCATAAAATGTCATAGATGCTTCATTATTGTTGTCATAAAACTAGGGAATCTAGCCCATGTGTCCACTAGTCTCCAATTTGACTCTTCCTCTCCCATGGAGGTTACTATTCCTTCCCATTTCGACCTAATATGCTCAATTCCATGTGTTATGACTTACCAACTCACCCAAGAGTGTTCACCTTCCCATGAATTCGAATTGGCAAGAGAGAGCTGCCATGTGTCATTGAAAAATCAAGCTAGTGTGGGTCCCACCACCTCCATATGTCTCCAAAACCACTTGCCACCTAGAATTTCTCTTGAATTTATTTATTCATCATATTTATTAAATGCTTGAACCCTTCTAATGTCTAAATATCATTTATTAGTTTCCTTATTACCATCCCACATGTGCCCATCCAACCTAGGAAACTAGTAGGATTGATGGGATTGTCTTACTATGCATTTATTTGAATGGGGACATTACAGTCCTCCCCACCCAAGATTGCTTGTCTTCAAGCAATTTCAAATTTGGATGCTGCAAAATCTTCTCCTCTTCCCATGTGGCATCTTCATTTGGTAAGTCCTTCCATTGCACTAAATATTCTTTGATGATTCTACTCCTCAACGTTCTTTCCCGTGTCTTCAAAATCTTTTCCGGAACAAGTGTGAGATGACCTTCATCATCCAAAGGAGGAAGTATTTCTGAAGTGATGATTTGCTGACCAAGAGCTTTCTTAAGACAAGAAACATGAAATACATTGTGGATTTTACTCCCTTCCAGAAGTTCTAGTTCATATGCTACTTCTCCAACCTTCCGCACTACCTTGTATGGCCCATAGTACCTTGGTTTTAATTTTCCTGCTCCATTCTTTTTTAGAGATGTTTGTTTATAGGGCTGCAACCTTAAATATACTAAATCATTGACTTTAAAGGTTCTCTCTTCTCTATGTCTATCAGCATATTGTTTTTGCTGATTTTGAGCAACCTGCAAATTGTCTTTCAAGAGCTTTAGAATTTCTTGGCTCTCTTCCACCCAATCTTTAGCCTTTGGGGCTCTACTATCACCAAATATAATGTCAGCAAATGTAAGTGCATCATAACCATATAATGCTTTGAAAGGAGACATTCCTATTGACATATGATAAGTGGTGTTGTAGCAAAACTCACCCAAGTGTAGCCATTTTTCCCATGCTTTTTGCTGCCCTCCCACATAGTTTCTTAGGTATCCTTCCAACCATTGGTTTACCCTCTCTGTTTGTCCATCAGTTTGTGGATGATAGCTGGTACTTGGAGTCAATTGAGTGCCTACCAATCTAAAAAGTTCTTGCCAAAAAGCACCCATGAATCTACTATCTCTATCACTGACAATGCTCTTGGGGAGCCCATGCAATCTGAAGATTTCTTTGAAAAAAATATCAGCCACTTGTGCAGCACTAAAATATGATGTAACAGCAAAGAAATGAGCAAATTTTGTCAACCTATCAACTACCACATAGATGCAATCCTTACCTAAGGATTTAGGCAATCCGGTGATGAAATCCATGGAAATACTGTCCCATTTTTGCTCCGAAATGGGCAATGGTTGTAATAGGCCGGCTGGACATGTAAGTTCTGATTTGTTTTGTTGACATGCTTTACATTCATTCACATACTTCTGAACATCTTCCTTCAGCCCCTTCCAAAAAAATCTTTGCCTCAACTGTCTATAAGTTTTGAAGATCCCCGGATGGCCCGCTAGTGGGGAATCATGTGCTTCTTGCAAAATTCGGTACTTGAGCTTGGAGTTATGAACTAAATAAATTCTTCCCTTATAATATATCATCCCATTCAAAATCCTATAATTATCATCCCCTTTGATTCCATCCAACACATCACAAGCAAATTTGTCTTTGGCATATTCAACTAGTAGCATGTTTTTCCAATCCTTGGCAATATCCATGAGAGAAAAGGAAGGCCTTCTTGACAAAGCATCTGCTACTATATTATTCTTTCCTTTGACATATTCAATATCAAAATCATAAGCTTGAATCTTGCTTACCCACTTTTGTTGCCTTTCATTTAGATCTTTTTGGGTGAGAAAGTGTCTTAGACTATTATGGTCAGTTTTCACCACAAACTTGCTGCCCACCAAGTATTGTCTGAATTTGGCCAATGCATGCATAATGGCCAGCATTTCTTTATCATAGATGGAGTAAAGTTTTTCATGAGGCTGCAACTTTCTGCTCTCAAAGGCTATGGGGTGTTGGCCTTGCTTTAGGACAGCCCCTATTCCTCCACCTGAAGCATCACATTCCACAACAAAAGGTTTAGTAAAATAAGGAAGTGCAAGTATGGGACAACTACTCATTACCTCTTTCATTTTTTGGAATGCTTTTTCAGCCTCTTCATCCCACTTGAAAGCATCCTTCTTAGTCAAATCAGTGAGTGGAGAAGTCAACTTGGAGAACCCTTTCACAAATTTTCTGTAGTAGGTGCATATACCAATAAAGCCTCTCAATTCGGTAATATTTTTTGGTGATGGCCATTCCAAGATAGCCCTGATTTTTTCCATGTGTACCTTCACTCCTTCTTGCCCAATAATGTGCCCAAGATACAGTAGTTCTTTCATCCCAAATTCACATTGTGATAATTTAGCAAATAAGGACTCTTCTTGCAAGATTTTCAACACAATCTCTAACTGTTGCAAATGCTCTTCCCATGTTTTACTGTAAATGAGAATATCATCAAAGAAAACCAAAACAAGCCTTCTTAGTTTCTTGCAAAATATCCTATTCATACATGCTTGAAAGGTGGCTGGAGCATTAGTTAACCCAAAAGGCATGACAAGAAATTCAAAGTGGCCAAAATGACATCGAAAAGCGGTCTTTTGCACATCTTCATCTTTCATTCAAATTTGGTGATACCCTGATCTAAGGTCAATTTTTGAGAAGTATTTGGCCCCATGTAGCTCATCCATGAGCTCATCAATCCTAGGAATAGGATACCTATTCTTGATATTCTTTTTGTTCAAGGCTCTAAAATCTATGCACATTCTCAATGTTCCATCTTTTTTCTTCACTAGCACTACTGAAGAAGCATAAGGGCTAGAGCTTGGTCTAATGAGCCCCAACTCTAGGAGTTCTTGGATAGCTTTTTCAATCTCATCTCTAAACCTTTTAGGATGTCTATAAGGTGGTATCTGAATGGGTGAAGTACCCTCCTCCAAAACAATACTGTGCTCAACCCCCCTATCTGGTGGCCTACCATGTGGAAGGTCTCTAAAAACCTTTTCATATTTTTGCAAAAGTTTCTCTATCTCCTTTGGGTGTTTGACAATATTTATAGTTGGCTTTGGAGATGTAATATGACATTCAGCAGCCCATTCTATATCCCCATGCCTCAATATAGATCTCATGTTATTGCAAGTCACTACTTGATTTGGATAAGTGTGTTGCCCTCTCACAACTCTTTGTACTCCTTTTGAATCTTGGAATTTCATTTCGGGAATTTGATAATTTACTGTATGCTCTCCTATTGAATACAACCATTGCACTCCCAAAACCACATTAGTATCAGCAACATCAACCACATAAAAACTATCAACAAAATTATAGTTACCTACGGTGACTTGCAGCTTTGGAACCCATGTTTTGCATTGCATTGTGTTGTGACCGGGAATGACAACTGTGAAGCCATCAAATGGTTCAATAGGTATCTTTCTTTTCTCTACCATCTCTGCATCAATGAAGTTATGAGTGGCTCCTCCATCTACCAAAACTAAAGTTCTTTGTCCTTGTACCACACCTTTGCATCGGATAGTATGATAGCGAGGTACTGCTGAAAGCACTGCCATTCTTGCTTTGTCCGGTGAAGGCTGATTTTCTTCTTGTCTTTCCTCTTCTATTGCTGTCTCATATGCCTCTTCTTGATCTGAAATATGTCCATCTTCATCCATGCCCCCATCATACCCCTCATTATCAGAAAATACTTCTATGTATTGAGCCTTTCCTTTGGTACATTTGTGCCCCGGTGTCCATGGTTGGAAGCATGTGAAGCATAGTTTCTTTTTTATAAGTTCATCCCTGTTTAGTCCCTCTTTTTTATTCCTCTCAAATGACTCTCTTTGCCAAGGTTTCTTATCATATCCATCCCTTTGCCAAGGTTTCTTTTCAAATTTATAGCTAGGCTTAGGAGAAAATCTCGTTCTAGGAAGCACATTTTGGAGATCCCTAGTCAAGCTCATTGCATCTTTTAATGTAGTTGGATTGTGGGATTTGACCAAACCTCTTAAGGGTTCAGCCAAACCTTCAGTGAACTGCAATACTAATCTTCCCATAGATACATCAGCCACCTTGACTGATAATTTTTGAAAGTCCAACATATATTCGGTAGGGGACCCAGTTTGCTTCAATTGAGCTAGTTCTTTGAAAGGCAATTCTGGATCTTTTTGTTCAACTCTTTCTAGTACCCTGTCAACAAATTCTCCATATGTTTTAACCTGATTATGACCCAATGTTTTCAGCCCATGAAACCACCATTCATTGGCATCTCCTTCCAAATGCAAAATGGCCATTTTTAATGCATCCTCTTCCAACATAGGATTCAGCTGAAAATATACATCCAATTTTTGCACCCAAGTGTTAGCAGAATTTTGAGAAGAACCATCAAAAGTAGGAAGTGACATTTTTCCAATAGCACTATTCAATTCTTTGTTATGGAATGGACTCCTATTGTCTCCCTTCATTTTAATCTTTTGCATAGCATCAATGTAGTCACTGAGTGGTACACCTCTTTTACACTCTTCATTCAAATCATTCCAATCATTTACTAGTTTCTTGTAATCCAATTCAAGATTGGGCTCTTCTTTGGGTGTGAGAAATTTAGGTGCAGTATGCCTTTGTGTGTTTTGAAATTCATCAGGTCTATTATGAGGTCCTGTACTTGAGAAAATATGCTCATTCCCTTTCATCTTTTCCCCTGAGTGTGAACCACTATTATCTCCTATCATCCCTTTGCCTGAAAGTTGGCTACCCAACAATTCGAAACCTTTCATCATTTGTTTATTCATATCTAGAATAACCATGGTAAGTCCTTCAAAACATGGTTTTAAGGCTTCAATAAATTCCTCCTTATGTCTTAATTTTTCCTCCTCCTCTCTACCCATTGTTTTAGAAAAAAACTCTTTTTCTGCTACTATCTCTTCTTTAACCAAAACTTCTTCAACTACTGATTCAAAGGGTGGTGTTTTATTTGTTTGGCTTCTTGTTAATACCATCAGGTGCCAAGACCATGCTCTGATACCACTTGTAATATCCCTTTTTCAAATTTTATTAAAATGCCCAATTTTCCACTTTTTTTCCCAATTTCGACCTTTGACTAGTTTTACTGTTTTGACCTCCAAATCAACCCAAATGCTCCCAAATCTTCTGTAGGAGTGTATGAATGGTATTTAGACTTGAATATAAGGTTCATGGATGTTTTATGGCCCTCCAAATACTGCTGCAAACTTGATTTGTATTATGATCAATATATGTAATTTTGACTAGTAATTTGTGCATCAAATCCCCCTCGGGTAACACTGCAAATGGCCTTCCAAATGCCTCCAAACTCACACAAATTTATGAACAGAGGTATATAATGTGTTAAGTATGTGATTAAGGTCTCATATGCACCATTAATTGATTTTTAATAATGTTCTAACTCTCTCACATTCAACAGAAAAAACCCTCAATTCGACCCTTGGGGAAATGGCACTATTTCACCTCCCAATACAACTAAACTGAGTAAAAATGCTTCAAATGCTCAAGTACAGTACATGAAAATTGTAGAAGACATCCATGGCAATATATTTATCACAAATATATCAGAGAATCATCCATCCATTCGAAATAATCAACATTATAGTGTCATACATCAATGCATTGGGGAAATGGACATTGTTTGCTCATTAATCAATAGTTTTGCATACAACCAGTGGGTATTTCGACCTGAGACTTTCTGAATATGAATAAAAGAGGATATGAATCTATTACAATCATAAATATGTAATGATAAGCTCTCTCAAGAAGCACAAGTGCTCACCAAAAACGCCCTCCCTCAAGGAGCACGAATATGCCTTCAAAACTGGAAACGGTGGAGAGAAAGTGTTGCACTAAACCAAACCATGAAACTTCCTGTAGCTGCTACCTGCAAATACAAACTCCATTAAAGCACCATGAAAGACCTGAGTGGCCTCTCCAAACACCAACTTGGATGGGAATCTTTCACCCTCGAAATTGGCTAAGGCAAGAAACTAGTCATCCACTAGCTCTCTCTTCACAAATGCAATTTTTCTCAAATCATCAAAAGCCATTCTCATACTTGATTTCTACATTTTATAACCAAAATTAGCCTTCAAGGGGTCGAAATCCTCTCAATAGATTCAATAATTTTCCATTTAGAAAATATTCCTCATTTGCCACTTGTCTCCTAGTTCCAACCTTCCATCTTCTCCCAAATTCGAATTTGAGTCTCTTTAGATTCCTCCAACTCCATGAGAGCCTTCTTGAGCCTATTTTTGGGGCTGACATGTCATAATGGTCAGGTGTAAGAAGTCAGGTCTGAATTTTGTCATAAAATGTCATAGATGCTTCATTATTGTTGTCATAAAACTAGGGAATCTAGCCCATGTGTCCACTAGTCTCCAATTTGACTCTTCCTCTCCCATGGAGGTTACTATTCTTTCCCATTTCAACCTAATATGCTCAATTCCATGTGTTATGACTTACCAACTCACCCAAGAGTGTTCACCTTCCCATGAATTCGAATTGGCAAGAGAGAGCTGCCATGTGTCATTGAAAAATCAAGCTAGTGTGGGTCCCACCACCTCCATATGTCTCCAAAACCACTTGCCACCTAGAATTTCTCTTGAATTTATTTATTCATCATATTTATTAAATACTTGAACCCTTCTAATGTCTAAATATCATTTATTAGTTTCCTTATTACCATCCCACATGTGCCCATCCAACCTAGGAAACTAGTAGGATTGATGGGATTGTCTTACTATGCATTTATTTGAATGGGGACATTACATCCTGAGACCTATTGATGCACTGACATGTTAACTAGAGGAACCAGAGGCTTATTGGGGTTGGTTAACTTTGAGAGTTGGTTATAATTTGACTTTCAAAATGGCAGTTTTAGTTTATTATTTCTATTTTAGTTGTTATATACTATGAGGTGTAGGCTCTCTGAGATTTTAACTGCTGCAAACATTTTTAAATCCTATCCCATTTTTGTTTAAACGTTACTTGTACCAGTCACATTTGTTGTGCATTTACCTTGAAAAAATAAAGGAGCATCAGCCATGCAATGCTAAACAATGTGTCGATTGATGGTGAGTAATACAACTTCCTCGTCTCTTCACAATACCAGCTTTCCTGGAGAAGTTTTGAAGAGGATCGATCTCTTCACCTGCAATGGACAAAAATGTCAAGCTTCATTGCAAGATGGAAAGGTCAGTCCACATCATATAACAGCTCCATGTAGCTTTTAAGTTTCTAGCAACATAGGATTTGAATACGCATTTTCAGTGTTGAAATCAAATTATATACTGTACTTGCTTTGACTGGAAAAACTATTGAAATTATATAGCAGGCAAATCAAATTATATACATATACTATACTTTTTAGTTTCTATGATATATGTTACTACATTTAGTATATACTACTTATCTCTCCGCCATCTACTCCTTGAAAAATAGGAAAATGGGCCACTAGCCATACCCTACTTATCTCCTTAGATTTTCCATATTCTTCATATATACTGTACTTGCTGTGACTAGTAAAACTCTTCAATTTAATTATATATTGTACTTGCTATGACTAGTAAAACTATTCAATTTATATAGCAGTCAGATCAGATTATATACATATACTGTTAGTTGCTATGATATATGTTGCTACATTTAATAAATACTCTCTTGGCCATCTTCTTGAAAAATAGGAAAATGGGCGACTAGCCATACCTTAGTTATCTCTTTGGATTTTCTATATTTTTCATATATCCATAGAGAATGAAAAAAAATGAACATTGTAATAAGTAATGAACCTGTGTGTAAATGGTTTCTAGCACAAAAGAACAAGCCCGAGACATAAAAGAACAATCCGAGGATTGTAGAGAAAAATATAAGAAGTTTATAAAAAGCCTCAAATCGAATACATATACAATGTTTGACAAGAGTGCCAAGCAACTGTGTCAATGCATTTTTGGCCTCCACACACAGGCAATCGGATTTCCATTCATCATAGGTCATAGCTCACATAGATGAAGAGTTTAAAGCCTCAGCTATTTATTGCAGTCGTCCCATTGGACTTAAGTTGAGACCAAAGGAAGGCCTTCCCATTGACCAAATATATAATAGAGTTTAGTATTAAATATACTTGAAAAATGCAATAAATATTTAGCATTATGCACTGGACAGAAGAGCTAGGGTCTATGTCAGTTGACAATATGCACTCGACAGAAGATCTAGGCACTTCGACACTTTTATCTCCTAGTTGTCTCTTGTCTTCTTCATTAGGTCCATTCTTCCAACGCACAAAGTAGTCTTTCCATTGTGTCTTCCCATGCCTGATCGATCTGTGATCCAACACCTCAATCTGCAATCATGGTAGGTACAATGGATTGTCCTATTCTACCAGGATCATCCTCATATAGTCTAGAATCTCATAGTTTACTGACGTGAAACACCAGGTGTAAGGAACTAAGATATTGTTCGGGGAACTTCAAATTGTACGCAACATACCCTATCTTCTCAAGCATCTCAAATGATCCTTCATACCTTCATAGAAAGGAATAGCACATTCCTACCGATGGCTTGAACTGATTCTTACTTAACCTAAGTAAGACCTTATTTCCTACTTGAAACTCCACATCCTTCTTCTTTGATCTGCCCAATATGTTATCCTCTTGGTCACCCTGTTCAAATGAACGTGCACTCTCTCTAACTAATCCTACCAATATTTGACAACTTGTAAGGCCAATAGGATACTTCCATAGAAGCATGTCAACATCGTGTGCAGCATCACTAGCTGCTACCTAGTGGATAAATCAAACCGACTATAGCTAGTAGCTAAACTCTTCTTCAAGTTATAACAAAACTACAATAAATCTAAAAGCTCTAGCCAATTTGTCTTATCTACCCACAAAAAATGCCTCGAGTAGTTCCCTAGAAAACAATTGATTTGCTCCATCTACTGGTTGGCTACCATTGAGGTATTTTGGGCCGGGGACTTTTGTGGCCCACTACTCTTGTTTCAGTGAACAACTTGTCTCCAACGCACTTCAATATCATATCATTGTTAACCAAAGAATCAAAATGTGCTTGTGGGGTTCGAGTGGGAAGGGTCATCAAGGGTTGGCTCACGCAATTAAACAGTAATCGCATATACAATGCTACAGGCTTTGGCACTAAAAGGAGAGATTGTTGGTTGTGGAGCCAGATCTTCTAGTCTCATAGATGATATTGTATCAGCCATGTTTGTACCCCAGTTTTATATGATATGTAGGTGGATTGTACACTCACCCCAGCAGGGGGGTGTGGGGGGCATCGCCCCCCCACGGGGTTCCAGGGGGGACCATCCCCCCTGGCTAGGGGGTCCAGGGGCCAGCGGTGCCCTAGCAGGGGTTCGGGGGCAGCGCCCCCGAGAAATGGGGGTTCGAGGGCAACGCCCCTGAAGAAAAATTTTGGGGCTGTTTTCACCAGCTGTTTTGCGGGCCCATGGTTTTGGGTATCCCGTGGTATTTTCCCATTGTATTTCCCTTATAAAATAAAGACATTGTAATACAGCTAGGGATGATGTATTAGGTTTTATGCATTGTAAAGATCTCTGAGATCAGGAGAGAGACTGTGAAACAAAGAAGAGGAAGTGCAGCGGTTGTGCTGCAGGTTGTATCCCTTCACCTTGCTGGACGGTAATAATAATAAGGACTGGCAAATTCAGTGTGGACGTAGCCCAAGTTGGGTGAACCACGATATATCTGTGTCTCTCTCTTAATGTGTATGTGTGATTATATTTGCATTTCTGTTTATTGTTATTGCTCTGTGATCCTGGTTTTCTAACAGAGATTAGGCTTGTTAATGTACATGTTGGGCTGTCTGATCATTTTGTCACCTACCTTGATGAGGACAAACACCTTCAGGTCCACAAATTGACTTTAAGGAAAACCCTACGTTGGATCCTAGGGTTGAAAGACGTTTAGGCTCATGACAAACAAAGTCACCAATAGGGATCAAGATGCGTTCTAGGAGTGACCAAAAGTTGTACTAGGAGACTGGAAAGATAACTGAGCTGACTGGAAAGATAACTGAGCTTCCTGGTCAGTAGAAAACCCTTCAATCCAATATAGAAGACAACCAACGTGTTCTTACAGTTCCGCAGTCCTCTCTTGATGACCTTAAGTACATGGGCCTTATCAACAATGTGGAATAAGAATCCCTTAGTCAAGATGTGGGTGTAGATACAATGCCACCGTTGTGGCTACCAAACCTCCTTGATGTGGCTCCTAACGAGTAATGAAAACTTAGGGGGAACTCAACCCACAAAATATTCCAATTGGGTTTCCTCACAAAGAGCATTACCAACATGATCATACTTGATGACAAATATGTCAATGAGGATTTCATCAGTTTTGGCATTATTTTGTGGGAGACTTTTGGGATCTCTAAAGCATAATTGGTGGTAAGATTACCACTGCCAGAGCTGTTTGTGCTTCTGGAAACAATAATAGCATTTTTTAGCTCTGTGTTAGCCATATTAGGCTATCTGATAAAGCCTTATTACAGTCTCCTTGGTTAGTCAAGCAAGCCAGACCGAATTCAATTTGATAAGACTGGAATCAAGTGTAGAAAGGACAAGGTATTGTGTGCAATCCTCATATGATTACTCAAGCCATAGAAAATGGACACCATTGTAATGATAGATTCTTTGATTTTCTCACCATTAATTTTTGAATCTTAAGAAGAAAGGAAACGGCAGAAGATAACTGATATTTTTCGTAGTCACAAGCAAACTACACAAATACAACCAAAAATCACAGACAATTGACTGCAAACACACAAACAAAATTAACACAGAAACTTCCAAAAATAAAGCAAGTAACATTCAATGAAAGAGTCCACCTGGGTCAAGGAGGCTAAATGTAATTAGTAGTGTGTGCCCACAAAATATGTTCAATGCTCCGTCTATATGTGTGTCCAGATGTCAGGTTCCCTGAACAGTGCCACCACAAAATGGGAATCATACCAGGAGCAGGCTCTTTCACAGGAATGACAAAGTGGGGTAAGAATCTAAATTTTAGTGAAGATGTAACAACAAGATATGGCAATGATATCAGACAAAATTGGACTGCATACGGGAAGAAATCCATCTATGTGCCTAAATATGAACCAGATGAAAAACTGCTAGATCAAAAGGAGGTTGTATATGATAGGCCATGGCATATTTTCTTAATACCGTGGATGGCTAATCCACAACACTGGATTTTTTGGATAATTAGATACAGCTCGGAGCAATGTGCAATCACTCTCATTTAGATGTGGAAAGGGAGTGCACTTTTTGACATGTAGGGTTACGTAACACTGCCTGGATACCATAACCTTGTTGTTAAACATGTTCTGTTACGTGGAACATCAGTGGTAAGGCACAATCCAGGCATGTTAGTTGTCTTAACAATTATTTATACAACATTGACAATATGCTAAATTGTCCTTTGATTTTGTGGGCATTTAGTTTTTGCATTCTGTCTAAAAACCAATTACAGTTTTAATTTTCTATAAAAAAAGCTTCTTATATTTTGATTTCTTTCTGAAAACATGGTCATAGGTTGCATTTTGCGAGAAGCTGTGGAAAATTTTTCCAACTCAAAGCATGCTTAATCATTCACGACAGAGAGAGTGCTATATTTTGTAGTGAACATAGAAAGTCCAGTTCTGTTCAACCAACCTGCGTTGAAGTTATAGAAATATATAAATTATACAAGGCTCAAGTTATTTTCTATACCTTTATCTACCGAAGCTAGAGAATTACTTTGGTACTTATTAACATCCTTCATGCCAAGAGAATAGGAAAAAGCTAAAAACAACTAAATAATTAAATAACATGAGACACAAAAGCTCACTTTCTAATTATTTGAGTTCTCTATTTAAATCCATTGTTCTATTTGTCATGCACTTTGTTTGTGGATGGTGGCCAATTCTTTGTAATTTATTTTGTTCCTGTGATGTTTGTTGCAAGGATTTCCATATCATGGATCTGCTCCAGAATGTCCAGGCTTGTCCTGTTACAGATAAGCCAAAACTGGACCCAGTGCTATGAATGATACTGAGATGGATACATTAGAAACTAATTTTAGATGATCTTTTATATCAAGAATGCCAACATCTTTTTAGATTCAATTTTGTAGAATTAGATTCTCCTGATTTTACCCTTCTTTTTATTCCAAGGAAAACCTCTCAGGGAAACCGAGCATGTTTCCCCACATTCATGGATGGCATCCCTAGTAAAGTCCACGTAAACTAATACACTAACCCAGGGATATTTGAACTTGGCATATGGTGGAGTGGAATTAATCAAATGCCCAACAACATCGATGAGAATTAATTGAACTCATCCCTTGGGCACTGATTTTACCTTTTTACCCATATTCTATTTTAGTTTGAGTTGTTGGTCACAATTTAAAATTACATGTTATAAATTTTTTGGACAAATGCAAATATCTGAAGTTTGAACGTACAAGATGCTTTGATTATGATCCTTAATTCTGTGTGTTTGTACATGTCTTGTTTGATTAAAACTACCTTCCTATGCTGCCTTGTTTTGTTTAAGCGGTTTTTTATGGTTGTTATCACAGTGACTGGCACATCTCAGGAATATGCTTTTGTCGAATATGAAACTAAAAGGGAAATGTGACATGCCTATGAGGTGATTTTTTGTTGGGTATGTTATATCTCTTCACATGGTGGCTGGGAGAATGTTGGGTATGTTATATTTTGTGATTTGGGCCCATTGTATTCTATCTAATCCCGGTAAAGGGATTAGGGTTGTAACCTAATTCGAGTAAACGAATTAGGGTTTTAGATGCTGCGAAATACCATATATTGTATTGTAAATGGTTGAGTAAACATATAATGAAAAGAGTTGTGTGGCTCTAAGTTTTGTTGGTTTTTTCCCGATTAAGGGTTTCCAGGTGAAAATCTCTGTGTTATGCATGTGCCATTGTGTATTTTCTGTTAATGCTTAAGAATATGTATGAGTTTTTACTACACTGTTAAGGTTTAAAACTTACATTTGGTATCAGAGCATTATTGGGTTCAGAGGGACGCCTTTGTTTCCAAGGGTTTGGCTCGATCTTTGGATTTGCGATAAACCTAGCTTCAGTGGGAGCTTTGCAGCGGTGATTCTTTTGTTGAAAGAATGGCGAGAACTTCTAGAATTGAGATTGAGAAATTTAACGGTCAGAGCTTTGAGCTTTGGAAGCTCAAGATGGAAGATCTTCTGGTAGATAGAGAACAATGGATCACACTAGATCCAGTTAGCATGCCCACTGGTATGGTAAAAGAAGATTGGGATAAGCTGGAAAGAAAAGCAAGGAGTACCGTTCGCCTTTGCCTCTCAGATTCGGTGTTGGTGAACGTATCTGGAGAAGACAGTGCAAAGAAGTTGTGGGATATGCTGGGAAATTTGTATCAGTCAAAGTCCCTGGTAAATAATTTATTTCTTTGAAAGAAACTGTACCTTCTAAGGATGAACGAAGGAGACTCTGTGTCAGACCATCTAAGTGCCTTCAATACTCTGGTAAGTCAGTTGACATCTATTGGTATTACAATTACTGGTGATGAAAAATGTATTAGTTTGTTGTGCTCTTTGCCAGATTCATGGGATAGTCTGGTTATAGCTGTTGGGAGTAATGCAACCAACCTAAATTTTGATGATGTGGCTGCATCCCTGCTATCGGAGGAAATGAGGTGGAAATCCATGGATAGTACAACCAGGGATGCCTTGTTTGTGAGAGGTCTCCCTGGAGACAAATCTAAAAATAAGTCTTCATGTGGTAGATCTAAATCTCCAGGACCTTCTGTACGAAAATGCTGGAAGTGCAGTAAAGTTGGGCATTACAAGAAGGATTTTAAATCCAAAAATATTGATAAAAGCAAAGGATCTAATGATGCTCCATCCGCAGATGGGAAAGAATCTACAGAGGAAGGAGGAGATGTGTACTTGGCATCTTCAAGTACACATGCAGAGCATGATTCGTGGTTGATTAACTCAGGTGCATATTTTCATATGACTCCTCACGGGGAGTGGTTTTTTGAATATGAAAAGTATGATAGAGGTGATGTTTTCCTGGGAGACAACTCGGTGGCGAAAATCATAGGTCGAGGAAAGATCAAGCTACTGCTCAAAGATGGAAGGGTTAGAACTCTTCCTGAGGTTCTGCATATTACAAAACTGGCTAGAAACCTTATATATGTAAGTAAAATGGATGATGCAGGTGTGAAAACTATATTTGAGAAGAAAACATGCAAGATGGTTTGAGGATCAATGGTGCTAATGAGGGGAGTTCAGATTGGAACTCTATACAAGTTGTATGGAAGAACCTTTAATAATGGATGTAACAGTACTATTGTTCTTGAGGGTAAAAATGAAGGAGACAGAGTCCTTACTGTCTTTAGAGAGAAGACAACGCTATGGCATCAAAGGCTGGGACATATTGGAGAGAAGGGTCTTCGACTATTACAAGGTAAAAGTATGGTTGAAGGCATGTCTAATTACACATTAGATTTTGATTTATGTGAACATTGCTTATATGGTAAACAGAATCGGGTAAGATTCTCATCTGGTGTTGTAAGAGATAAAGGAATCTTAGAGTTAATACACAGTGATGTGTTTGGACCTGTGCCTATTCCATCACTAGGTAAATCTGTGTATTATGTTTCATTCATAGATGATTTATCAAGGAAAACATGGATTTATTTTCTGCATAAGAAATCTGTGGTTTTTAATAGATTCAAAGAATTTAAGGCTCTTGTAGAGAATCAAACTGAAAAGAAAATAAAAGTACTGAGAACAGATAATGGTGGAGAATTATGTGGAAATGAATTTGAGGAGTTCTGTAAGATGTGTGGAATAGCAAGGCAAAAGACTACTCCATACACACCTCAACAGAATGGGTTTGCATAAAGGATGAACAAGACGTTGATGGAAAAGGCAAGGAGTATGCTCAGTGGTGCAGGGCTAGCACAACAATTATGGGTAGAAGCTGTTGACACTGCGTGTTACTTGGTAAATAGGACACCCACATCAGCGTTGGTTGACAAGACAACTCATGAGGCTTGGACTGGTAAGAAACCCTCTCTCTCACATCTCAGAGTGTTTGGGTGTGATGCATTTGTGCATGTTCCAAAGGAGAAAAGGAGTAAGTTGGATAATAAAGCGGAAAAGTGTATCTTCATTGGTTACAAGGATGGAGTGAAAGGTTACAAGCTGTTGAACCCAGTAAAAAGGAAAACAGTTTACAGTCAAGATGTGATCTTCAGAGAAGTTGAAAAATCTTCCAGGATTGAAGATGTACCAAAGGAAAAGGATCCATAGAAACTACAGTTTGATATTAAGGATGAAAGAGGTGATTCATTTGAGGAACCAAATTCGTCTGAATCAGATGAAGAGGCAGTTTCGTCTGAATCAGATGAAGAGGCGGAACCACAGACTCCAGTATTGAGGAGATCTGACCGAGTAAGAAGGCAAGCTGAAAGGTATAGTCCACCTGATTTTCGTTCTAATTTTGTGTTATCTATTACTGATGATCCGAGAACTGCTAAAGAGGCAAGGAATTCATAAGATAGTAAACTATGGAAGAAGGCCATGATAGAAGAAATGGATGCCTTGGACAAAAATGAGGCATGGGATCTGGTTGAGTTTCCAAAAGGAAGAAAACCTGTTGGGAGCAAATGAGTATTCAAGAAGAAGTTAAACGCAACAGGTAAAGTGGATAAGTACAAGGCTCGACTAGTAGCGAAAGGTTATTCTGAAATTGAGGGCATCGATTTTGGTGAGATTTTTTCACCTATTGCAAAATTGAGTTCTATTATATTTCTTTTATCTATTTTTGTTGCTTTTGATCTTGAAGTAGAGCAGACGGATGTGAAGATAGCATTCCTACATGGAAATCTTAATGAAGAAATCTATATGAAGCAACCAGAATGGTTTGTGGTGAAAGGTAGAAAGGAGCTTATCTGTAAGCTGAAAAAGTCCCTCTACGGATTGAAACAATCTCCAAGAATGTGGTATCAAAAGTTTGATACTTATATACTGGGACTTGGTTTCTCAAGAAGCAAAGCTGATCACTGTGTTTATTTCAAATTAATTGATGATCATTTTATTTATGTGATATTGTATGTTGATGATATGTTTCCAATTGGAAACAAGAAGGAAATCATCAAAGATGTCAAAAATCAGTTGTCATCTGAATTTGACATGAAAGATCTTGGTGCTGCAAATTTATTTTGGGCATGGAAATTAAAAGAGATCAAGAAAATAGGAAACTCTGGTTGAGTCAAAGTAAATATGTTGAGACAATATTGAAGAGGTTTAATATGCAGGAAAGCAAACCAGTGAAGGTGCCCATTCCTATAGGTGTAAGGTTATCTGCAGAACAGTGTCCCACAACACAAGAAGAGGTAGAGGACATGTCTCATGTTCCCTATGCTAGTGCTGTTGACAGTTTGATGTATGCCATGGTCTGTACTAGACCAGATATAGCCCATGCAGTGGGAGTTTTGAGCAGATATATGTCAAAACCAGGAAATGAACATTGGACTACAATAAAGAGGGTCTTCAGGTATTTGCGTGGCACTACAGATTTTGCAATCTTCTACCAAGGAAGACCCGGACTAAACAGAGAGATAGATATACAAGGATTTGTTGATGCGGACTAGGCTAGAGATATTTATCACAGAAGATCTGCAAGTGGCTACGTTTTGAATCTATTTAGAGGAGCAATCCGTTGGATGAGTAGAAGACAAGTTGTAGTTGCACTCTCAACTACAAAAGTTGAATACATGGCAGCTACTCATGCAAGTAAGGAAATTGTATGGTTGCAAAGGTTGTGTTCAGGTATTGGATTTGTTCAAAATGCAGTGACAATAGGTTGTGATAGCTCAAGTGCAATCTTTCTGGCAAAGAACCCTGCTTATCACTCGAAGACAAAGCACATTGATGTGCAGTACCATTTTGTCAGAGACATGGTTGAACAAAACAAAGTGTTGCTGGAGAAGGTTGATACTTTGGAAAATGTTGCAGACTCTTTGACAAAGTCTGTGAGTACTCAAAAGTTCTCTTGGTGTAAAGAGAACATGGGCATTGCTGCCATGAACTGTTGAAGTCATAAATTTCTCTTGTATGTGAAGAGAACAACAAGTGGGAGAATGTTGGGTATGTTATATCTCTTCACATGGTGGCTGGGAGAATGTTGGGTATGTTATATTTTGCGATTTCGGCCCACTGTATTCTATCTAATCCCGGTAAAGGGATTAGGGTTGTCACCTAATTCGGGTAAACGAATTAGGGTTTTAGATGCTGTGAAATACCATATATTGTATTGTAAATGGTTGAGTAAACATATAATGAAAAGAGTTGTGCGGCTCTAAGTTTTGCTAGTTTTTTCCTAGTTAAGGGTTTCCAGGTGAAAATCTTTGTGTTATGCATGTGCCATTGTGTATTTTCTATTATTGCTTAAGAATCTGTATGAGTTTTTACTACACTGTTAAGGTTTAAAACTTACAGTTTTCTATTAGAATTTTTTACGAAAAATCAATCCAATAATACTACCAAAATGTATATTTCTAATGAAGCAAAACCCTTATGTAGGCTTCTTATCACAATATTATTGAAAACAGTCAAGTAATTGTAGATTATAGCAGGAAACAACTAATGTCGGGTTGGATTCCCTGTAGGTTAGGTAAGTTGTGTGTTGAACAGACAAATGGAACCGCAAAATTGTTGCTTTTCCAAGGCTGAACATACAAGTCCAATTGCTAATATTAACATTTTGACATGGATAGGAGGCAGATTGGGGGGTCGAAAGGAGTTAGGACAGCTGCACTTTGGAGGTTGAGATAGGCCATTTCATTTTTACATTTCTCACACTTGAATACATGAAAGAAAAGACTTAAAAACTTTCTCCTTAACTGCGGCTATCTCAGACTATCAAAAACCTGAAAATCAAATCTGCTAACCACCAAATTCTCCAGCACTTACCTACAGATGTCTCAGTTAATAAATGAGACATGCACAATGAATATTGGACTGCAACAATGTTCGCATTACTATGTAAAAGTTTTGTACATTACTAGATGATGGAAAGTGTAGAAGTTGTGATTGTCCTGAGATATTCGCTGTGATCAACAACAATAATATATTGCATTGGTCTTGGGTCCTGGAATGTTTTGGAGTTGGCTCATTGGTCTAGGGTTGTCATTCTTCTTCACTGCTACCATTGAGGTTTTATGTCTGCCTTTCACTGCTCGGCAATTGACAACCATTGGTTAATATCTTTTTTGGGGAAACTGGTTAATGTCTTTGGACCTATGCACTCTCTGCTAAGCTACAACACATATTCTCTCTCTCTCATGTATGTTTATGCCCATGGGTAAGGGCCAGACATGTTCCTTCTAAGAGATCTACCTTTGAGAGGCTAGATCTGATCTAGAAGTCAATTTTTCTGAGTACATGCTAGTACATTGATAGTACCTGTTAGACACAATCTCCATAGAACACTTGCACTAAAAGAAAAATTTAAGATTGAGGCCATGCTGCGCTATTTAGCAATTGGTCTTCAGGTTAATGCATCATTAAGTCAAATAGATTTGTTAATTTTTGTATATGGGTTGATTGAGGATGTTATGGAGGAAGAAAAAATGGTTACGAAGACAGATTTGTTTAGTAAATCTGGTGTAGCATCTTCAAAATCATCATTCTCATCTAAAAATTCAATGGAGATACATGTTGATCATTTGCTAGATGCACCCAATAGGTATCTAATTACAGTGTTTGCACTAAGACTTCTTGAGAATCATCTGAAAAAAGTCAAAGTAGATAAGAGTGATCACTTTTAATAGCTATGTTAGACTCCTTTATAGAACTACTAGAGCAATGTCTGAAATCTAAGTATTAAGGAGTTATATCACATTCTATGAAATGTCTTGCTTGTCTATTGAGACTTCCCCTTCCATCTATTGATATTCACTGTAGAAACATTACCTCAGTTTTTAATATGGTTCTGAAATCAGGAAAGAGTGACAGTCCCATAATGCAATCTTTTGTTAATTTACTTGTTATGCTTTTGAGACAAAAAAATACGACCATCTCAAATGATCAATTAAACCTGCTTCTCCAATGCCGACTCTTTATTGATTTAGAGAGTAGCTCAACTACAATTGCACTATCACTTTTGAAGGCAATTGTTAGGCGGAAGCTACTGGTTCCAGATCTTTATGATTTGATCACTAGAGTTGGACCCAGATAAGCCAAAACTAGACCCAGTGCTATGAATGATACTGAGATGGATACATTAGAAACTGATTTTAGATGATCTTTTATATCAGGAATGCCAACATCTTTTTAGATGCAATTTTGCAGAATTAGATTCTCCTGATTTTACCCTTCTTTTTATTTCCAAGGAAAACCTCTCAGGGAAACTGAGCATGTTTCCCCACATGCATGGATGGCATCCCTAGTAAAGTCCATGTAAACTAATAAACTAACGCAGGGAGATTTGAACCAGGCATCTGGTGGAGTGGAATTAATCAAATGACCAACAACATCGATGAGAATCAATTGAACTCATCCCTTGGGCACTGATTTTACCTTTTTACCCATATTCCATTTTAGTTTGAGTTGTTGGTCATGGTTTAAAATTACATGCTATAATTTTTTTGGACAAATGCAAATATATGAAGTTTGAACTGACATGATGCTTTGATTATGATCCTTAATTCTGTGTGTTTTTCCATGTCTTGTTTGATTAAAACTACCTTCCTACACTGCCTTGTTTTGTTTAAGCATTTTTTTATGGCTGTTATCACAATGACTGGTGCATCTCAGGAATATGCTTTTGTCGAATATGAAACTAAAAGGGAAATGCGACATGCCTATGAGGTGATTTTTCTATTAGATTTTTTTATGAAATATCAATCCAATAATACTACCAAAGTGTATATTTCTAACGAAGCAAAACCCTTATGTAGGCTGCTTATCACAGTATTATTGACGACGGTCAAGTAATTGTAGATTATAGTAGGCAACAACTAATGTCGGGTTGGATTCCCCGTAGGTTAGGTAAGTTGTGTGTTGAACAGACAAATGGAACCGCAAAATTGTTGCTTTTCCAAGGCTGAGCATACAAGTCCAATTGCTAATATTAACATTTTGACATGGATAGGAAGTGGATTGGCGGGTCGAAAGGAGTCAGGACAGCTACGCTTTGGAGGTCGAGATAGGCCATTTCAGTTTTACATTTCTCACACTTGCATACATGAAAGAAAAGACTAAAAAAATTTCCTCCTTAACTGCGGCTATCTCAGACTATCACAAACCCGAAAATCAAATCTGCTAACCACCAAATTCTCCAGCACTTGCATGTGGATGTCTCAATTAATAAATGAGACATGCACAATGAATATTGGACTACAACAGTGTCTGCATTACTGTGTAAAAGTTCTGTACATTACTAGATGATGGAAAGTGTAGAAGCTGTGATTGTCCTGAGATATTCGCTATGATCAGCAACAATAATATATTGCATTGGACCTGGGTCCTGGAATGTTTTGGAGTTGGCTCATTGGTCTAGGTCTATCATCCTTCTTCACCGCTGCCATTGAGGTTTTATGTCTGCCTTTCACTGCTCGGCAATTGCCAACCATTGGTTAATATCATTTTTGTAGAACTGGTTAATGTCTTTGGACCTCTGCACTCTCTGCTAAGCTACAACACATATTCTCTCTCTCTCAGGTATGTTTATGCCCACGGGTAAGGGCCAGACATGTTCCTTCTGAGAGATCTTCCTCTGAGAGGCTAGATTTGATATAGAAGTCAATTTTTCTGAGTACATGCTAGTACATTGCCAGTACTTGTTAGACACAATCTCCATATAACACTTGCACCAAAAGAATAATTTAAGATTGAGTCCATGTTGCTTTATTTAGCAAACGATCTTCAGGTTAATGCGTCATTAAGTCAGACAGATTTGTTCATTTTTGTATATGGGTTGATTGAGGATGTTATGGAGGAAGAAAAAATGGTTACGAAGACAGATTTGTTTAGTAAATCTGGTGTAGCATCTTCAAAATCATCAGTCTCATCTAAAAATTCAATGGAGATACGTGTTGATCATTTGCTAGATGCACCCAATAGGTATCTAATTATAGTCTTTGCACTCAAACTTCTTGAGAATCATCTAAAAAAAGTCAAAGTAGATAAGAGTGATCACTTTTAATAGCTATGCTAGACTCCTTTATAGAACTACTAGGGCAATGTTTGAAATAAGTATTAAGGAGTTATATCACATTCTGTGAAATGTCTTGCTTGTCTATTGAGAGTTCCCCTTCCATCTATTGATATTCACAATAACAACATTACCTCAGTTTTTAATATGGTTCTAAAATCAGGAAAGAGTGACAGTCCCGTAATGCAATCTTCTGTTACTTTACTTGTTATGCTTTTGAGACATACAAATATGACCATCTCAAATGATCAATTAAAGTTGCTTCTCCAATGCCCACTCTTTATTGATTTAGAGAGTAGCTCAACTACTATTGCACTATCACTTTTGAAGGAAATTGTTAGGCAGAAGCTACTGGTTCCAAATCCGTATGATTTGATCACTAGAGTTGGACACTTGATGGTAACTAGTCAAGCTCTACCCATTCGCCAGCAATGCAATAAAGTTCTTTTACAATTTCTTCTTGACTACCCTCTTGGTGCCAAGCGATTGCAACAACACTTGGATTTCTTAGTTGCAAATCTTAGGTAAGGTGTTGTTAACTTACTGTCAATATTTCAGTTCTACTATTATATATACAGAAGTTAAATTTACTTTTAATTGCATTTGTTGCAGCTATGAGCATACAAGTGGCAGGGAAGCTATACTGGAAATGTTACATGTGATTATTCTGAAATTTCCGAGTAATGTGGTAGAAGAGCAGGCATAGACAATTTTCTTACCATTGGTGACTCGCCTTGTTAATGATAGTGACAATCAAATTCGAGCTATGGTAGGAACAGTTTTGAAAGTTTTGATTAGACGTGTCATATAGGATTATGAAGACATCTTTATGGGCTACTTGAGTGATGATACATGTTAAATGCTAGTAAAAAATGCGCCACTAAAGCAACAACTTAATTTACTGGTTATAATATTTGCCGATGTTTATTATCAAAAAACATTCTAGAGACTTATCATAACTCATCACTATGAATCTGTGTGCTTTTGATTTAAACAAACAAAGAAAGCTTCCCAATTATTCACTGCAAATCCACTCTAAATTCTAATATAGAGCATTCTTAATACCTGCAAGGTGCATGACCCATAAGGAATTCTATTTAAGGGTGCCAGTTCAATGGTAGAGCACCTTCCTTATAGGCAAGAGGTTGGTGGTTCGATTCCACTATGCCCTATTTATATTCTGAAACCAATAAATGTTGATGTATTTGTAACTTCAAAATGTATTTCATATATGTATATTGTACTCCTATAGAGATGATATTATTCCTCTATATGGAAGTGTCGTCATTTGTATTTACAAGTGTCGCAACTTGCAAATGATGGGTTATTAGACCACCAAGTGTGGGGTTGGCCCTGAGTGGAGTTACCATGGGTTTTTAGACAAGTGTATAGTTATGATTCATTCCATGGCCATCGCATCTAGTTATGCTTAAATACATCTTGATTAAGATTTAAATAAGCTTCAGTTAAGTGGTACTTAAAAAAGGGTATATTAAATAGTATTTGTTTTATGTTTATATTAATTAGTATAATGTTTATATTAATTAGTTTAATCTTTAGACTTTGTTTAAAAGCTAACCATCTCCACAAAACTAAATGATTCACTGTACCTATAGTTTTTCACCAACCACTTTACTTGTGGCTGTACTAGTATAAACCTACCTACATATATAGACGGCAAGGAAGGGGATAATACTTGGCCACTCAAGTTTGATGGAGAACCAACGGAATAATTCTACTCCATTTTAACAAATAAAATTGACTCTTGCAATTAAAAAAATGCGATGCTTTTGCGTGCCCCTAGGATCCCCTGAAGGGACACGACCTCGTACTTGAATATTCAAGTGCAATATACCTTTCAGAAAATATATAATTCAACGAACGAGTCATACCATTGGATAGTAAAGCGAGTCAAAGACAGCTTTCAAGAAATAGAATATTCATCTACCAAATGACGCAGAGATCAGATGCACTGAGTTATGAGAAGAATCGTGGAAAACCCATGGCATAGCTTTCTCTGTGAGCAACAAAAGCCGGTTACTGTTTCAGAATACTGCGTGCGGCTGTAGGAAAAACAATATTTTTTTTCTTTTTCCCTTGACCCTTGGAAGTAAAGGAAAGCCAGCGGAAATTAAAAAGAAACAGTGAAATGCATTTGCAGACAGGCGATAAACCAAGACCAGATGAACCTAAACAAGTGGAATAACATACTATACTTTCGTAAAATCGATGCGAGTCTGTGTTTTTTTACAGAACTCTAGTCGAATATTTACCCAGCTTTGCGATTTTCATATGTTGCCATGTCGTCTTTCACTCTGTTGTCCACCAGGTGAAAAAGAATATACGTGCAGGGACCCAAAGGGGACAACCTTCCCGGGTAGCTGCAAAGAAAGAACGTAAAATTTGAAGTGATAAAACGGGTATAAGTGTGCACCCACAATCTGGTATTCTCACTCGTCGCGGCATCGCTTTGTTCTCCTTTAACTCCAATGCTACCATACTCCTCAATATAATCCCCCCTCTCTGTTGTTTTATGTTAATATATATGTTGCCATTAAGAAAGGGAATTATAGAATTAATGGTTAGATTTTAGTTCATGTTCACCTGCAGCTGAACTAAATATTAACGCAGCCTCTGGTTTATTACATAGATAGGTGTTGAATAACATCTATTGGTTTATTACATCATTGTAATATTTATTGGTGTAATTTTTTTCACTTTTGATTTGGGATGGAGGTTGATGTGGACCAATTCTATTGACCTATCAGAATGAGACAAGTGTAAGTATATTGTGTAGATTGATAAAATAAACAATTATAAAAAAATAATATAAAAATAAGAAGTTTGGTGATAACATCTAACTAAGACATAAACAACAGAAACAAAGTATAGGGTTAGTTAAAGGTCCCATGTTAACCTATTGCATCAATGGTGTAATTGAAATTGTGACATTTTATTCCCAAGGATTTGAGTTAAAAGGTGAGATAAATAGAATATGTCCTTGCTAGAGGCATTTCATTAAAAAAACACATCGAAATTGAGATTTCACTATGATGTCCTTGTCGTTCTTTGTCAAAAAAACTTTTAATAAGGTTGTTTTTCCAATGTATGGACTATTTTGGATTCCTCAACTATTATTGCAAGTGAACTTGGACATACCAAGCTACAACAACTCTTTCACGAAGTGGAGTTGTCTACGTATTATCCATGATGCAATTCGTATGGTAAAAACTATTTTTTTGGCACAAGTTTTGCTAGTATAGAGCTAGTGATGTGATACACTTTTTTCCATTCAAATTGAGAACCATGGGATTCAATTTAATTCTCAATGTGTTTTTGTGGGAAGGGTCAAAATTTGTACCAACCAATTCATAGTTCATGCTTTCTTCTTTGGGCCATTCACTTTCCCTTGGCTATAAATGGATAAGAAGAAACCACTTTAACTTCAAACTTGTTTAGAAGCTTTTTTACCCATGAGTAAAAGTAATTGTTTCAACCAATTACTAAGACTACAATAATAATAAAATGTTATTAAGTTTTAACATATATCAAATAAATCATTTACAAAAGATGTGAATAGAGAAGTGAAAATATTTTAGCAACAAGACCTATAAATTGTAATTTGGAAGTGTTGGAAGTGTACAAAGTGGGATTGGGAGCTTCTCGCAACAAAAGGTTTCCATGTCTTTGTCTAGTAGCAAGTCTTAACCCGACTCAATATTAAAATAACACAAACAATTTCATGTTTAAGAAAGAACAGATAATAGTTTCATTAAAATTTCTTTTTAGATTATTATTAAATTTAAAAAAAAATGAAAATAACATCTTACCAAAATTAGTAGCTTTGGTTGCTAGAGGAGAGCACTTTCAAACTGTCTAGAGAAATGGGTATCTAAATTCAGCAAGTGCTTCTAGCTTCTGAGGCCCATAACCAAAAAGCAAGTGTCTGAAATTCAAGTACCCACCTCTCTCTTGGGATTCCACTTTCGAATTTCAAAATTGACTTATCTTATGAAGGAATGGCACAAAGTCTAGGGAGAGCCACTAAAAGGAAGGGCACGACTCGGATAATGCTAGGACAATATAAGAAAAAAAGAACAAATGGAATGGAAGAAAATCCATCCCCATTGAAGGAAAACTCACCCACATATTCTTCATTGAAATGAGAAAGTTTCACTCAAGTGGCAAAGTTTCAATCTCCATTATTACATATATAATAACATGCCAATTAAAAAACAAATCAAGGTAGATTGGCCCACGCTAACACTTCCGCGTAATAAATTTACCAAAGGAGATCCTATTACAGGAATAGCCTCGGGCACACGGGTCAGAATTTTAACTTCCCAATAACCAATTTGATCCCAGGGAAAAGAATAACTAGTTACACCGAAAAATACAGTGAGCATAACTAAAATTACACCCGTGACCCAAGTTAATTAATGACGATTTGTTAAAAAATTTAACCAAATTTTGATGAGTAAAATGCCTCATGCCCATCAAATTCCATCCCTACGTTCCTGATATACATTCGTACCAAATTGTGATCCAATGTCCGTTCAATGACATTCACTATATTGAAGAATGGGATTTGCATCATATTTTATCATACGCACTTCACGTTCGTACCAAATTGTGATCCAATGTTTGCCATATCTATGTACCATTGTTCTGATATTGATATTAATTGAAGTTTGATTATGAGTCATAGAAAAAAAGTCTGTACTCTAAATAACATAACTGTACTTTACATAACTACTTTGCACCTTATGAAGCACCTTTAATTAACACATAGACCATACATAGATGAGATCAATACATCTCCCTTTATAAAATAACATTGGGTAAAATGTTGTTTGAAGCATTGACATTTCAAACATGGATTTACTAGGTGGACCTTGCAGTTTTACAGGCACAATTGAATTTGTGACAAAGTATGAACAATAATAATACTAGCAAAACTACTTAATTTGTGGTTAGTGAAGTACATCGATAGGTCACAAGTTAAGTTCCATAAATAAGTTATTTGTTACTTGTTCTTCATGATAATTAGTTGTAATCACCTAGTGTTCTCCATTCCTTAACTACTTGTTACCTTCTTTAATTAAATGGGTTGTCTATCTATTATCTATGCATGCCACTTATTACAAGTTATTTTTTATATTTATTTATTTCTTATAATTGTTTATTTTGAATTTTGAACAACCATCGTAATGGACAGTACGCTTGTCTCATCCTCCCTCAATCCAGAAAAATCATAGATGGTAATCCACCCCAAATTCTAAGATATAAACACCTATCCACATAAAGATGACATCCATACAGCTCCCTTCATAAAAATAAAAATAAAAAATTATTATTATTAAAACATTTTAAAATATGTTAAGATGGAAAAGAAAAATAGATCTTTAAAAAATTTAAATATTACTCTGCAATATTAAATATTAATTTATAGTCTATATAAAATATTATTATAATCTAATAATAATATATATAAAATATTATAATGGTAAAATTATGACTTAACCTAACACCCTCCACTCAAAGACTAGTTTATTGAAGTTTATATAACCTACGTAACTATAGGCTAGTGTGCTTAACTATAAAGAAATATTACATCCAGAATGCTTCTGCTGTTAGAACCTACTCTTAGACCCACTCAAAATATATATAAAAAAACATGTTGGTGATGGACGCATGCAGAAAACTTGAAGCAGCAGTCAATCAAACAATTATCGTTTAATGCACCGAACTTTAAGTAGTTGTCGATCAATAAGATTAAATTGCCACTGGTCAGCATGCATGCCAAAGCCTTGGCTTCGAATAGATACTTTCTGTTTTAAATAATTCATGGTTTTCTATTTGTATTTGTGTTTGCTTGTATTTCACAAGCAAACTTGTTTCGTAATGACTATTTTGTCAATTAAATTTCATTTTTATTTTTGAAATATAGAATATTGCATCCATAGACATATTAATGTTATAATTCGCTTTGGGAGATAGAGTCTCATTGATGTAGAAAAGACGCATCCCTCCCATGTTACAGAAGTCTATTATATATGAAGATGTTCTTTAACCAATGGTTTAGACGAACAAGCCAATATAGGAATATCATATGATGTCTTAATTGAATTGAAATCAATGAGTTTCAAAAGTTTAATTGTTATGCCAAATATAACATTAGGCTTTCAATCCATAAGCATATGGTAATGATATCTTTTATAAAGAATGTAAGTTGCAATGTTTAACTAATTTCTATTAAAGAGGAAGAGGTTGAGATATTATCTCCAGCATCGTCCCACAACGTAATGCCCTCTATTAAGGCTTACAATATTGAAAACAAAACTAACAAAATTTAACATTCTTTGAAAGTTTTTTTTTTTAAATAGTTCTCGAAAGAATAAGACATGTTCAAGTTGCACTTTATTTCTCCAAAATGTATAATCTTCTCTATGTAATGTAAGTTCGCAACATTATGGGATACCATTTGGATACCATTTGCACATCAAATTTTTAATAACCCTAATAAATGTATGATACTAAATTTTGAGGTCTAGGAACTCTCCTAAATTATTGGACAACAATTCTCACATGTATATCTCATAATCTCAATGATGTACATATTTTATTTGATTCACAAGCATCTTAGACTATTAAATAATTATCTATCTTCCATTACATACATTCTTATCTTCAAAGTGTGGGCATCTTAAAGTGTGGATTATTTAGTGAAGTTTTCACCATCATTAATATCCAATGGATTTTCAATAGTGACTATATTTGTTGATTCTTTGAGCTTCCCTTTGAGAAGTTCATTGGCGTAGATTTTGCAATTTATTGATGTATGACGTATTTTTCCACAACAATAACATTTAGCCTCTCCTTTAGGCTTGTCATCCTCTTTTCCATCCTTTTCTTTGGATATAGTGAAAACTTTTTTTGAGAAACTTTTCGATTTAACATGTTTTCTTCAACCAAAAGCACCGATATCATATCAACTAAATTCTATGAAAGCATTTGACTTAAAGTAAGAAAAAACATTGTGAAACCTTAAAGGCAAGCTACTTAACAAAATAGATTTTGCATCCTAGTCTTGTACCTTTCCACCAGCCCCTATCAAAAGTTATTTCAATTTATTTATATGGTTGGACATAATAGTTTCGATAGACATTTTAAATCTAAAAGACTGTAACATTAACTTGTTTTGAATTTGCTTTCGATGACTTTTCCACATTAACATGATTTAATTCTGAATTTGAAAGAGAAATACCAAGAATGGACTAGGGGTTGTTATTTCTACTTAACCACCTAATCAATTGTTTAACATATGTAAGCTTTGCTTTTGCGTTTTTCACTATACCCCATAAATTTTTTCATCAATTTCATTTGAATTTCACCTCACATGTGTGAAAATTGAGGCAATTAATATTTTTAGGGTTTTTTTTTTCAAAATTTTGTGTTTAAACTCTAATGAAAACAAACAATAACATCATGTTCTAGGATTAAAACCTCTCCTTAATGTTGAATTGATAGAAATACCTTTGTAACACATTATACAACCGAACGAGAAATCTATAATCACAACTAGAATGCTAGCCCTAAAAATCCTTTTTTATGTCAAAATAAATGTTCAAATTGAAAAGTGATGCTACCACAAGCACTTTTTTTAAAGGTTAAAAATACAACCATTGCCTAAAAAACCCATATTGTTGCTAACAATAGCCTTAAAATCAACCCTTGAATAGAAAACTAATGATATTGTTAGCACATGTGGTTTTTTCAAAGGCTAAAATTATAACTTGTTTGAAAGCATAAACTTAACAATGAGTATCATTTGTAGAAAAATCTTAAAATCAAATTCTAAATCAAAACATAGTGCTAACATTGCAGCATTTTGGAAACCATAGCCTTGAAAAATAGGGCATCCCCTCTTCGTGGCCATCACTTCCCTCTCCCTGTTTTTTTAAAAAAAAATTATAATTTAAAAAGAAAAAAAATTAAAATTAAAAAAAAAAATGAAATTTTCATTTGAAAAATAATTTTTTTTATTAAAAAATTGATATATTTATTAAAAGAACAAAATTTTATTAAATTAAAAGAAAACATATTGGGAGAGGGGAGCGTGGAGGGTTTTGTTAAATTTTAATGTTTTTGCATTTTTTTATTTGATTTTTCATTTTTAATGTTTTTTTAACTTTAATATGTTATTTTTGTAATTTTAATAAAATTATTTTTTAATAAAATTTTCTCTTTTTAATAAAAATTTCAACCTTTTTAATAAAATTTCACTTTTTTTTTTAATTTATTCTTTTATATATATATATATATATATATATTATTTTCAATTATTTTTACACCGCTAAGTATTTATTTCATTTTATATAATTTATATATATAATGACATTATCACTCGGGAAGATATTTTGGAAACAAATATCTTCACAACATTTAAAGATTAATATTAACTATAACAAGTGTTGTGGGGCAACGTAGTCCCTGCCTACTTAGACATTAGCATTGCTTTAGCCGAAAGTAGTATGATATCTAATAACTATGCAATGTATGTAGTATGTATGTAAATTTTCCTTAACTTCAGTAAGTAGATTTTATCTTCGTAAAATTAAGATAAAATTAAATTGATTCGATGAAGTTTAACTATTCGGTAGAGGTGTTGTTGAAATAGATCGAAACTTTCAACACTCACTGCAGAAATGTTTCTCTACTAATACAGTTAAATTAGGGTTTCTGCTAGTTAAATTAAAAACGAAATAAGCAAGTCATGTTTGTATGGCAACAATTCATCAGTAGAGTTGTTGACGCAGTTTGTGATTACCAGCAAATTATAACTCCATGATGAGATAAACATCATTCTTGACAAACCCTGGCCTAGGATTTGCCCCATGATCATTGGACCGGTTAATTTAGGATTTGCTCAATAATTAAAAATAAAAACATAAGCAAACCAGCAAAGTATAACTCCATGATGAGATAAACATCATTCTTGACAAACCTTGGCCTAGGATTTGCCCCATGATCATAGGACCAGTTAATTTAGGATTTGCACTAGTCAAATTAAAATTAAAATTAAAAAAACAAGCAAATTGAGTCTGCAAAAGTTAATTCGGAATTTGTTATGTTTGGAAAACCCATACCTAGGGTTTTCTAAAAATTAATAAACAAGAAATAAACAAGGACTAAGAGGAAGTAGACTTACTTACCTATCTTCTTAAGAGAAAGTTTATGCCGAAAGAAAGGTCACCGATGGGCCATTTTCCCAGCGTCTCAGAGTACGTAAACCTCAACGTCTCCGATAATGTGGAGATCGTTTCAAAGAACGTGGAAGGAACCTACGCAGGCCTCCTCGCCATAGTACCGTTATTGTTCTCCTCGTTCTCGTCTCCATTACTCGCAGGCAATGATCTGCGGCCTAGAGTGTAGTACAGAAGCGTTGCGGCTTTTGCTGCGGTAGCCATAGTTTCCATTTATTGCATATAAGAGGTTGGTTGGACGGGGCCTTTCACGAAGTTATAGAAGTGGGGGGCTAAGTACCAGTGTAATAGGGCAAGCGGATCAGCGAGATCGGAGGCGAGGTGGGAACTTGTATTAAATGCACTCAGCATCGCGTAGCCTGCCGTGATACCTATTCTAGTTGGTACTTACTTTTATGCCTGCACTAATAGCTCTCTAACTGGGATGGATCCTACCCATGTGCTTGGTTGGTTGGCTTGGAAAAACCAGTGGCTATAACATGTTGCGAAACAATGGCTAGAAGATTGAAACAACGACGAAGTCAGCTGACCGGTACAACTAAGGAAGCTGCTTGATGAACTAGGCTACAATGGCTAGACATATGGATTGACATTAGGCTTGACGAACGAAAGAAATCGAAGAAGTTGGTGTCGAATGGGAACCTGATGCAGTTCACTGAAAACCCCCAGTAACCTTCAGCCTTGAACCTCTCACCTTTTGTCCTTAACCGGAAGCTGTCAGAGGTTTTTGAAAGGCAGCATCTGGTTTGCCGAGTTTATACCTGGATGGTTGTCTTCATAGGTAGATGCAACCGGGTATCTTACCTTAAATTACTTCACAAGCAACTCAAATGAAGATTAAATAAGAGATATAACTTATAGGGTAAACCCCCATTTAAAAGCATCGAGGGAAAAGCTTCGAAATTAGGCTATTGTTGTGTATCAATCAAGCAGCCACCGTTCGATTCCATTGTACTACAGATCAAGGCAAGTAAGGCGACCAGAGAAAAAAGAACCGAACGCCCGACAGATCTAACTCGTGACTAGTCGCGGTTTATTTAAAAAAAATGAAAAAAAAATCGTGAATGCCTTTGTATTTGGCATTTGCTTTTATACAACTATGCTGGTGTTCGCCACATGCCCGGACTAGCCAGTTGGCATTTCAGTAGAAGGTTTTTATTTTTATTATTATTAATAATAATTAATATATTGGAGTGATTTAGGTTACACAATCTAGACATTAGACAACTTTTTCTACGTAGTGCCCTGCCCGAGAGTAAAGCTACCAGTCATGGTTTAGATAGCCTATGGTGGATATGGGCATTAATATTCCAGCTTCAGATTGCATCGAGAGTTGCAACTCTAGGATTCCTCGGTATGTGAAGCACCTTTAAGTGTGACTGCTGAAGATCTATGCCTCTATCATTTGGCATCAAGGGTAGCTTTGGAACATAGAAAATAAGAAACCGAGGAGACGTCAAGTGCAACTTAACCAAGTATCAAGTAAATTCAGTATTTCTGTCGACAAAATCGTGCAAAACGAGGATGTGGTGTCATTATGAAAGATCTTTCTTATACGTGAACACTATGTTGAGCGCCACAACCTCGATCATTAACATGTGCTATGCTGCTGTGTTCCATGCCCGAGAAAACTTAATTAATTTAAATAATTAATTCAGTCCACTAGCTCATTTGTTACAAAATTATTTTATTATCAATTAATATAAACTCATTTGACAAACTGTGTGCGTGCAGAGTCAGATAGGTTGCAGTTTACTATCCCAGCTCCTTTCCTACGGTGACATTAGCGACCTCTAGCTAAAGTTTCTGGACCATCTGCAAAGGCCATTAGGAATTATCGGCCTTCCCTAGTCGTTCTGGCAGCTAGTAGGGGTTGATGACCTGCAGCAGCTCTTCAGGATGTAACTAAGGATTGCTTCACACCATCTATTCTAGTAGCCTGGGCTTGAACTAATGCTAGAATAAAGGTCTTGGGCGCTTTACTGAACACAATGAGGGGAAGGAGCACATTTATCTATATTATAGGAACACCTCCTTTGTATCATTTTCAGTTGTCTTACAGGTTAGGCCAACAATTTTGAAAAACCTGTATTAGAATGCATGTTTTAACTCCTTTAGTATGTTTGAACTATAAAATTGCATAAATATGTTTAACTTTATACATATAGAAGTTGTTAAGAAGCTAAATTCTCATATGGAACATATTGCTATGTTAAAAATTCATGTATTAGAGGCAGCAAAGATTACATGAACAAGTATATGCAAGCCAGTTCTAATCTATATGGAGACTACATGTTGAAAACATATTTGTTTATAGTGATTATAGTCATAGGAGTAGATTTGTTGTTTGCCTTACTTGGAATCAAACTTGCATACAAGCCTGACCAGATAGTGTTGATTATATACATTGAAATATTCTGTAAAATGCAATTTCATGTGTTAGAATGATTGCTTGTTTTTTAGACAGGGCAGCCTCAATGAGAGTCGACCCCTGCGACGGTATGTTATATTATTTTTAACACTATGAATTTTAACATACCCTTGGACTCAAGGGAAGAGTAGGCGTAGCCCCTTCATTGTGGTAGTTTCTGTGTACCTTAAAAGAAATTTTTTGATACTTTGTTAAAACGCAAACTGAGCTAAACCAGTGAAGCGCAGCCTGTGAAGGTGTAACCCTAGGCTGAGATGTGCTCCTTTTGGATAGGGCGCAACCCATCTTGTCTATAATTCAGATAATTAATGTAGAGTTTCAGAATAATTATGTTTGACAATAAGCTTCAATGGGACAAAGCTATCAGCTCCCTCTTATTTATATCTTGAGATATAAATCGTTTTTTTAATAACCAGCAGGTGAACGCAGCCAATGAGGGCATGGCCCTAGGCTGAGAATTACTGTTTTCTTTAAAAGTTTGCGACATGTTGAAAACATATTTGTTTATAGTGCTTATAGTCATAGGAGTAGATTTGATATTTCACCAATAGAAGAATGGTTCTTTATGTATGATAAAGAACCAGAAGGCAAGGTTAACAATCCGAAAATGGAAACGCTCTGAGATAAGGAACTCACATCTGCCACAACTATTTAACAAAAAATTAAGATAGCTTATTTAATAACACATAATCGTCGTTGGTGTAGCTCTGGCTTTCAAGTCATTAGTTGTATTTTTGTTCTTGTTTAGAGAATTGATACGATAAGTAGTTTATTGCTAAGTGCATAGGATGTGCGTTGGTCTAAACAACTCGCTTCACCATTATATATAGAAGAGAACTAAAAAATGAACAGAAGTACAATATAGAGATAATTCAATCTTTAGCAGAGCATAAGGCCAACTATCTGAACAAAGAGCTTGATTTGGATTGCATTGACAAACAAAGAAGCTGGAAATGTTTATTTTGTTGTTTAATTAAATTCATTTGACAAACAAAGCTCTTTGTGCATACAAGTAACTTCAAACAACAATTGATTACTCTGTATACCTGTTTTTACAGGTTCTCCAAGACAGCAAACCAGCCATGATACTGTTTGTACAGGTTCTCCAGGACAGCAAACCAGCCATGACAAGCTCCTTCATACTTGCAAATTAGCCAAGACAAAGCTCCGAGACTTCAGAAGCATGAGAAAGAAGGCAAATATTCCTGAAGAGAATTTGTATAAATAGTTACTAGCCAAAGGTTCTGCCATGGCGATAAGCTAGAGCTTCGCGGTGTGGCGGTGAAGGTGGTGGTGTAAGCCGACAATGGTTTCAAGGCTGTTTATTTAATGCAAGCAGTGTGGCAGTGAAGGAGAAGGTAGTTTTAAATTTATGTATATATGGAAGCATTAAATAACAGCCCAACTTTCAAGAGCTCCGCCGTCGGCATTGCAATAACGCTTCAAACTATCATCCAATAGTATTGGAGTAAAATAATATGTTATTAAATTAATAATTGATATATTTACTAACTATGTGAAAAAGATAACTATGTGAAAAGATAGGACATACGAAAAAAATATACAAAGTTAAAGGCAAACTAATTAGTGGTCAACGCTTATGATTACAATAATTTACCCTGGCCTTCGGCAGGCACTAATAAGGACTCATATGTGACGTTGTCTCCATATTGATGAGCTGAAGGGTGTGAACATCCCACCATACTATTTCCCTAATACATGTGCGCATTTAGGTGACACTCATCAAAATGTAAATATAAAGCTTCTCAAAGGTTGGGCATTGATAATCCTAGTCCATAAATCGTAGTTGGCACCTCCTGCTAGTAACAAACCATGCTAGGCCACCATAACCTTAAGATGGTAGGTACTCGCTCCTCAATGTTATTCTACCTTGAATATTCTTCAATATTGCACCCAGAATTGATAAATTAGTGTTGTTTACTTCTAAAACTATGCCCAGGAGTTCCCATAAATGCTCCTTACTCATGCTTTCATGCTCAGGTTCGTCTAGAATCTGAGACGATGTGATGTCATTACTGTTTTATGCTGCAAAATATCAGGAATAGGTCTGAAATATACTCAACATGCCCAGCTTTGTACAAACCACTGATTTGGAAATACAAAACATGCACAGGGGCCCTTTAATGCATAGAAGTACAATTGATTTTTAGGGGTGATGCTACCCAAAATGTGTCACGGCTTAAAACATTAATGTCCTTGAAGGTGAAATTACACAAAGAAATGGCCATAAGTGCTTAGAATTTATCATTAGGTGAGTTTACAGTTGTCCACAAACTTTTGGTCTTTAAAGTTAATGTTGAACATGTTTTTCACTACAACAATCACTATGTGAAATCCATTAGGAGCTTATGTGCCTATAGGGATTGTGCGTATTGGCTCCAACATGACCCTTGATACATAATAATGATTCATGGAACACTTGGTTTTCTCTTCAAGCTCAAAATATATTGAATAGTAGGAGTAAACCACAATATGGTGTGCTAGTACATTGACACCAATTGGCATGCCCAAGCCTAGGTAAAATAATACCAATCCCTCTTCCCTATACCACTACCTCACATTTTATGGTTAATGGATGATATTCAATTTATCCTGCTTAAAATATTGCATATTTGTGTAATAGATAGATAGATAGATAGATAGATAGATGAAGGGTGCTCATGTGTTGCTTCAAGGCAAGGTGTGAGTACAAAGAAATATTGTTCATGTTATTTGCAAAAATACTCAAGATTTTAAATTTAATGGATATTATCAAGCGAGAACAATGTCTAATGTCATGGGTGACTCAAAAATATGAATAATAGATGCCCCCTAATATGTGAGGGAAAAGGAGAAACTGATGCTTAGAATACATTGAAAGCAATTAAAAAAGTTTGGAAGCAATAATGAGGGATGTCACTATGGCCCAAGGTATTCAATAGAAATCATTTGTCATGATCTACAAATATGCATCATATGAATAAATCGATTATAGACGAACATAGGATAAATTGTCTAGCCATAAATTATTAAATTTATTGTTTCCAAATTCGAAGTATCCCACAGATAATGATAATGGGTACCAAGGTGCTTACTACATTACAATAAATATGAATAGATGTGATGGTGTTCAACACTTGTTGAAATGTAATGTCTCAGTTTCAACCCTTTTGAAATTATATGAACTCAATATTCTGCATGTTTAAATGTTTTGGACATGTATATTTACTATACCTTTTTTACACCATAAAGTAGACATGCCATGGTGATTTTGAATACTTCTACACATTGATATTTTGCCATTAATTAAAGAACCAAGATAGAGTTTTAGCAGTGGTTGTTAATGTAACATCCATTAGAGATATTGTGAGTTCGACTAGTTGCAAAGAAAAGAAGTATCACACAAATTTTTCACTATAGAAATGGATACAATCTTGCTTAAAAAATTCATTCTAGCTAGTAAAAACTATGTTAGAGATTGGATGTTGTATAAGTATGCAGAAATGATGTAGTATTTTTTATGTTCAAGCTTTATTTCAAGCAATCTCAATCCAAACCTCTTTTCAACTTTTCTCAACATGAACTTCTTAGACAACATCAAATTTTAAATTGATGCATCTAATGGGCCTTAGATTTGACATGTTTATATCATCATTTTACCTTACTTATAAACCTTTTTGTTTATCCATAACCTTGTATTAATCCCTTCTAATGCTCATGTGCGGTTTTTTATGCTCAAGGTGTTTTTATATTACATGTCATAGTATTTCATTTGATTTTTTAATAACAATAGGGAGATTAGTGTACTACATATTTACTTTGGATATTGACTCATTTGTTAGGAAGCATCTACAATATCTTTGAGGGAGTTCCTTAGTAGAAAAAAATACTCTACAGGTATATTGTGAAGGCTACAAAACCTTTGTATGTAGTTGTGGAAACTCTATAGGAAGTTATGGAACATTTATAAGCAGCTACAAAACCTTTACATCAACTGTGGAACATTCTTCTGCTACAGAACCTGCGAGCTGCGGAACCTCTATAGAACCTACAAGATACAGAACCTCCTATAGAACCTATGAGCTACAGAACCTGTCAAAGGTATGGATCCTCTATAGAAGATGTAGAAAGTGAAATTTACCTTCAACCACCAACTTTGGAGAAAGATAATCATTAGGTGTAATGGATTTTTATAAATCCATTATTTCTATCCTTCTTACATGTTTCAAATTATGATGTTAAATTATTTGAAAATTAAAGGTGGTAAATGGATATTTGGATTGTCCACAAAGATTTGAAGATCTCCATCAAATGTATGACGGACCCAAGGAGTCAAAAGCTATTAGGAGATATTTGGGATGAGTTTTGACTATTTTATTATAGCCTCTATCCCTAAATTCGAATTTGACTTCAAAGGAATCCTAAATAGCATGTAGTTAGAAAAGATCTTGAAATTAGTTCTGAGATCCAAATTATTATCAATTTGTTGAGGATATTTTTTATCTTCCTTTATTATTTGTTATGGAAAACTCATGTATAAATAAGAGCCCATTCTCCATTCCAATGAGAGGACTCTTAGAGAAATGGTCCAAATATTGATGGAATAGATTACAATTTCATCTTGATTCAATAGAGATCTTCTTTTTATGATTTTCTGTAATGTGATTTTATTTAGTTCATGATCATGTAGTTTTAATTTGCTGCCTTGTTTTAATTCGATAATTTTGCATTTCTTGTTATGTAGTCTATTTCTGCAATGCAATTTTAATCTATATATTAGTGATTGAGAAGTTTATTTTACAATTTATGATTGCAATGAATGTGCTTAATTCCATAATGTTATTTACTACTTTGGATCATAAACAGTAACTTGTATTTGGCAAGGATAGCTTTTAGATTTCATTTATGCAATTTACTTTTCTGCCAAGTGTGGTGTGAACTTAGTTTTAGAATTTACTTTTCTGACACAATGTAACTTAGTTTTAGAATTTACTTTTCCTGCACAATATGATTTAGTTTTAGAATTTACTTTTTCCACAAAGTGTGATTTAGTTTTAGAATTTACTTTTCCCGCAGAGTATGCTTTAGTTTTAGAATTTACTTTTTCCACATAGAGTGAGTTTAGTTTTAGCAAATACTTTCTAGCGTAGTGTGAATTTCAATTTATGCAAGAATGATTTAGGATTTCAATTCTGCAATTAGTCTTAGTTCACATTGATGGCGTTGTTTCAGAAGACAATTAATTCATAATCCTGATACCTACAGGTGGTGTGAATTTATTTTCCTATCCAGTGATTTTATTTCTTTGCAATTTAGTTTCAATAGTTTTTTAGCTAGCTATTTCCATTCCAATACTATGTAACTTTTTATACCATTGTTTGTAAGTAATGCTATTGAACTACAACTTCACAGTAGACAAACCAGTGTAAGAGGAAATTGTGGCCCACACATACAATGCATGGTACCTCGCAAGTTCCCAACGAACCTTGGGTTGACAATTAATGTACAGACTTCTTTCTTATCCTCTAAGAAAATAGAACATTATTAAAAATCCCTTCATTTTGGCCCCATCTGCAATTGAATCTTGTATGGGTTCCTAAAACCATTCATATGTTAAAATTGATAGTTTTGTTCATTATTTTCAAGATGTTGTTTTTGTTTATGAAATAATTTCATTCATTTCTTGAAATTAGTTTTATGATATTTTTTATTTTCATGGAAATAAAGACCCAGGAGGATGATCTTGTGGTGTAGTAAGAGCCACCCATATTACTAATTTTTCTTTTGTGGGAAGCTTGGAAAGAGGAAGAAGGCTTGGTGAATGAAGATTATATTGAAGGATTCAAGGGGAAGCCATTGAAGAAGGAGTACAAAAGACTCAAAAAATTCAGAAGGGGTTTGTAATATGTCATTTGATTCATAAAAATACATCATGTATCATTGAAATACACTTTTTTGAAGTTTTCCTATAATCATTTATTCATATCTTGCAAACTTTCTAGTTTTTTGGGGATCCATAGCTAAGCTGCGGATCCTTCAAAATGCAAGTGTAACTTAACTTAAGATTTTTATTCTTGAATTTTCTTTTTATTTGGATGATTTACATCGAATTATGCCCCTACAAACATTCATGAACGTCGAAATTATCTTTTTTTTAGAAATTGGCTATTGGGGAATTTTGGCTTGT
Organism: Larix kaempferi; assembly: GCA_027924585.1. Lineage (NCBI taxonomy): Eukaryota > Viridiplantae > Streptophyta > Pinopsida > Pinales > Pinaceae > Larix > Larix kaempferi. The sequence continues at coordinate 16,562,490 of BSBM01001219.1, read as the reverse complement.
TAGACTTACTGAAAACACAGTTGGGACAGTCATGTTTTGAGGGACCATATGGGAAAAATTTTAAAACATGTTTTTATTCAAAGTATTCCTTGAAATCTAGTTTCTATGCTAATTTTAATTTTTCAATTTTGGTATCAAACGAAAATGATAGGGTTAAAATACTAACTGAGTGTAGAGTAGGCAACTCAAGAACATAGTTGGGACAGTCACTTTTTGAGTGCCCAAATGGATGATTTTTTCAAACCTGTTTCTAATTCATATTCTCCTATTAATATAGTTTACAACACAATTTGAATCACTCAATTCTGATGTCGTAAAATAAAATTATGCCCAGAGTACTAACTGCCTATCCTAAATCAACACCCTTAGAACTATGTCTCATAGGTTGTTCATTGGCATATTTGACCCATCAATTCTTCTTGTATTAAAAAAATATTTCTATTGGAGATACATATTGGAATATAATTTAATATCCAATTTTAATCAAGTCAATCTGTTGTCAAATGAAAAAGTTATGTTCAAATTAATGATTATTGGTCTAGGATGGAAATTGCAAACAAGCATGCCATGCGGGATGTTCTTTAGCATATTTGGAATACCATATTAATGAATTTTCAAAATATGTTTCTACTGGAGTTATCCCTCTAAATCCAATTTCATTTGGATTTTTAATCACTCAAATCAGTCGTGAAACAGAAAAAGTTATTAACAACATACAGTTAGATAGTCTAAACTGGCCACCACTCTCCAACAGGTAAAACATGCATTTTGTTTTGTTTATCTTCCTTGAATTTGTTTTGTAATATTTTTTTGTATTTTTCTTGCATATTTATGTGATTAAGAGATACTTATCACCTCTCTTCTTCCATGAGATCACGTTTTATTGTAGGTACGTGATATTTTTTTGCAGGTATCGGGAAGATCAAGAAGATCAATCTATGCATGAGTGATTTGTAAAGACAAAATTTCATGGTAAATAGGTATTCCATCTAGAAATAAAACAATTAATATGCAATATCATGCAATGTTGTGCTTAAATATCAAGTTCCTAGAATCCTAATCCAATAGTTTCTCACTTGAAGACAACAAGAAGAATATTTTTTATCAAAAGTTGCAAATGGATCCAAAATGAGACAAATGAAGAATTGATTTGAATCATTTGAAGACCATTGTTTCATAGGTCAAGTGTCAATACCATATTCCCCATTGCTACTTCTACTATGCCATTGTTACAAAGGAATCCTTCTATAAGACCTAAGGTTCATCATGCTCATTCACCAATGCCATGGTATGCCTATCTATTTCCTTCTTCCCATATATATGCATGTTGAATTTAATAAAGATTTTATTTTATTATGTGGTTGATAACCCTTGATAATGAACATCATTCATGTCACCCCTTACATCATATTAACTTTATCCTCTACCATTCCAACACTTCCATGACTTTCTGCTCCATACATCCCTAACCCACACAATAAACTTAGCTTGGATCACTTACAATGTCAAATTAAGTTTATTATGTGGTTGATAACCCTTGATAATGAACATCATTCATGTCACCCCTTACATCATATTAACTTTATCCTCTACCATTCCAACACTTCCATGACTTTCTGCTCCATACATCCCTAACCCACACAATAAACTTAGCTTGGATCACTGCCCTTCCCCATTTCCAAATCAAATTTGATGGTGAAAACATGTCTCGGGCGCCATCATACCTTGGAATGCTTGAAAACCATCTTGTTGGTGGGAATTCTTTGGGAATAAAAATTATGACTGTGAAAACCCTCTAGGCACAGTTAGAGAGATCTTGTTTGAAAACTAGCTTGCTAGCAGACAAGGTTTGCAAATAAGTGAGAAATAAACTACTCCATCCAAGTTGATATTTAAATAAAGTTTCCAGGATTTGCTACTCCATCAAAAGATCATTTTCAGCTCCAAATATCAGTTGCAATTTATCATGCTATGAGCTCCAAATTCCACATTTCTTGAAAAAATTTACATCATTGTTGACCACAACAGATCTTGAATTGCCCAAGATGCTACTGAACATTTCATGGTATTATTAGGTAGGTACAGGTATGCTTTTTTTCCTTATTGTTAATGAAGTTCATTGAATACTATAAATTTGTATTTGTAAAATCACTTGATCCTTTTTCCCTACTTCCTCCTATATTTCTAAATGTGGTAAAAGCTTTCAGTTTGGTGGAAAGGGTTCGCCATTACCTACCATGACCACACCATTATCCATCATAATCCTTACATACTCATCATCATCATTTCCATCTCTCACCATCCTTGTTCAAACCAAACCTTCATCATTCCATTTAAGCATTACCCCATCTCTATTTCCATAGTCAATCCCACTCTGACATCTCCTACACCCAAACATGAAAAAGATACCAATGTTGGTACATAATCCCTATTGTTTTCACACAAGAACCAACAATAAGAAGTCTTATTATTGCCACAAAAAAAGGGAAGCAGTTGATATACAAGCCAAGGCCACTACAGGAAAAAAGGAATAGGTTGGCCACAAGAACCTACAACAGAATAAGTTGGCATAGAAGCCATACTTACAAGACGTTAGAAAATAGAGGGGTTTTAACATGTGATAGTCATATTGAGCACCTCGAGATAAAGCCACTCCTGCCACCAAAGGATCATCCACAGATTGCTGCAATTTTTTCAAAACTTGAATATGAGTCCAGAATTAAGAGACCACAAACCATGGGAAGATATAAGGTCAACCCTATTTTTATTGACATTGGTTTTGTTAAATAAAACAATCTATTTCTAGTGTTATGAAGTCTGCAATTTACAAAGAATATCATGTCTTCAGTTCATGGCACCATTTTGAAGAGAAATGGGGGTTATTTTCTGAACATTGCAAGCATCATGAAATGTTTGGCTGCTAGACCATAGTGGTTACACTCTTTGAAAAATGGTACAAAACCATAAGTAAATCTTCCCTAAAGACTGGTACAGCCCTGTAGCAACTTTAAGACAACCTTGTGATAATTTGTGGGTAGCATTTATGCCTTTTGGGAGAAGATCAACACCTTTTCCTGGTAGTGGTAGAAGTATTTTATCCCATCAATATAATGGATTCAATTCCCTTTGACACTTTGATTATTTGGCTTGTGGCACAAATATTTTATGACAGCATTCAGTCTAGTTCCATAGCCTATATTCAGCAATGAAAGTTTGTACACATTGGTTCAATTCATTAATATCATGGTGGGTCTTTGTATGGGGTTAGATCTTAGAACATTTGACAAAGTAACTATTGATAAGTAGGTGCAGTCACATATTCAAATTCCTTATGCTAGGTTGTAGAGGATACCGAATCATAGTGGGATTGCTTATTATAAAATCTATTGTTGATATATGCACAGAAACAGTTTGGGTAATGAATGCAAGTTTGAGGTATGGAGGTTTAATTGGAACTTTTCATGAGTGGTGTGATCCTTATCCTTGTATCTATGATTTGCTTCACGCATTATGATTATTCTCCCATTACAGAGTTGATAGCAATGGGTTGTAAATTTTAAAAATATGGAATGCTCTAACTTGTCACTAGAATACAAGGTTTGAAAATTGGGTTATTGCCAAACAAACTTTGAGAATCTTGATTCACATACAAAGAGGCTGTAATTAAGTCTGGTTGCAGAAATCAGAGAGATTGGTTGATATAGTTGCAAATCCACTCACTTTAGACAGGGCCGTCGATCCCAATGGTTGTGTGATTCACATGATTAAAGAGGAGTTTGATATCATTCTTCCATTTATATACTTCATGATGATTAATTGAAACTTGATGATATACTATCGTGAATCTATAATATGAGATTGGGCCTTATTTTTGCATACTTGTTGATTTATTATAAGCCTCTACTTATTGTCAATTGGTGGCAATCTTTAGAGACTACTCAGAAGTGTTGATATGGACAATTGTGACCTTTTAGAATGATGTATGAGGTATGGATTTTGAACCTCATTTCTTTTGAAGGTGAATCTGGTAGATTTGAGGATAATTGATTATATTCCCATCATCAGACAATTATAAAGGAAGCAAGTTTACTTTCTTGTCATAGCAAGATGTTATAATATTTCGCAAGGAAGTACAATAAGGAATGAGGGCATGCCTTGCCTTCAGCTTGGGGGATTGTTTAAGCAAGAAAATCAAATTTATTTATAGCGTGGCAGCCTAAGGTTTCCTCAAACCAAAAACAAAAAGATAGCAGCAAGATATTTGGACAACTCTTGGAGATTCTGTTGTGAATCCGTCTTTCGCAACAATATTAAGGCATCTTTACATCAATCTTGAAACAGAGCTTATGAGAATACATAATGATGCTATCATATTGTTCGGAAAAAATGGAGAAGGCTCTATTGTGATTTGTATACCCATGTGTAATCATTTAAAGGCTTCATATAGTTCACTCAGCAAATGTACGTACAACATTGGGGCATTTTTTCTAGTAGCCTAAAGTGCAGAAATTGAATCCCAAATATCTTCTAAACAGTGAATTGGGTATCCATGAAAATTAGTGAGAAGAAGTATTATACTAGGAAGAACAAATCCAACAAGTTTTAGTTCAATACAATGCACAATTTTAGAGAAATCAAGCATAGTCACCTACAACCGTTTTCTCATTTTCTCAAAAACTGTGATGTGGGTTTCTCCAATTTTTGGTCAAGAGAAGCATAATTGCATTCCTAACACTCCCCCAAAGTTTTATTGAAACCTAGTTTGTATTTTTGTAGAAATCATGTTTTTTGGAAAGTTGCAGATTGTTAGTCCATTGGCTATAGATCGCTAGTCCATTAGTGGCAAAACCTAGTTTTCTTTCTTTTTTGCCTTAAGAATGTTATTTGTGAAGGCATGTTGGTAAGGAAAGTTGTTCAGGGTAATAGTTTACACTCCTTGATGATCAGATACATTAGTGGTGGCTTGTTGATGATGAATTCTAAAGCATGCATTAAAAGGAACATCATTCATCTTGGTTGACATAGGGTTGCATGAGGATGTGCAACATTTTTAGTTTGGGGGAGATGACAGGCCTTGGATTTGGCATCTTTCTATCATCATTTTACCTTACTTATAAACCTTTTGTTTATCCATAACCTTGTATTAATCCCTTATAATGCTCATATGCAATTTTTTATGTTCAAGGTGTTTTTCCATTACATGTCTTAGTATTTCATTCGATTTTTTACTAACATTAGGGGGATTAATGTACTATGTATTTTCTTTGGATATTTACTCATTTTCTAGGAAGCAGCTACAATATCTTTGAGGGAGTTTTGTAGCAGCGACAGATCTTCTACATATATATTTTCAAGGCTACAAAACCTTTGTATGCAGTTGCGGAAACTCTACAGGAAGCTATAGAACCTTTATAGGCAGTTGCAAAACCTTTAAATCATTTGTGGAACCTTCATCCACTATATAACCTGCGAGCTATGGAACCTCTACATAACCTACAAGCTACGGAATCTCCTATGGAACTTGTGAGCTATCTAACCTCCTACAGAACCTGTCAAAGCTACGGATCCTCTACAAAAGATGTAGAAAGTGAAATTTACCTTCAACCACCAACATTGGAGAAAGATAATCATTAGGGGTAATGGATTTCTATAAATCCATTACTTATATCCTTCTTACATGTTTCAAATTATGGTGTTAAATTATTTGAAAATTAAAGGTGGTAAATGGAGGTGGATATAAGTTATATTTGGCTTATACACAAATATTTGAAGATCCCCAGAGGGTTGGTAGGTGCAGGAGGAGTAATTTTTTACTCCAAGGGGAAAAAACAAAGAGAGTTTGCTTGGGGAATTGGAAAAAAGACTAATAATGGAGCAGAATGGATCGATCTTATCAAAGGTATGGATATTGCTAGAGATCTGGGAATTGAGAATTTGGTGGTTAGAGGGGACTCTTTAATTGTCATTAGAGAAGCTAGAAATACAGCCATCAACCGGAAGATTCCTTCCACTAAGATGCACTCTCTCCTAAACAGCATTAACAAGGAATTCAAAGATGTAAGATATCTCCATATCCTGATAGATCTAAATCGGTAAGTGGATTGCATGGCCAACAAAGGAGTTAAGCTCACCTATGGATCTATGGAATGTGACCATGCCATTTTTTACAACACTTAGATCCCCTAGCCTCTATTCTCATCATAGAACGAGGAGTCTTCACCTTACTATGGCTTTTCTAATCTATAGCTCCCAGGAACAAATTTTTTTTGCAACTATAAACACGCGTAATTCCTACCATTCGGATTCGCACTGAATCCTAACACACTCCTCTATTAAATGCTGTCAGACAATATGCCAAATGGAAGGCATGCGAAACCTTGACATTTGTTTAATACTTGACAGGATGGCCATTGTTTTCATCAGCCCCTTCTTTGCTCACTCTCGACCTCACTTCGTTGGAATTTCTTGTTTTCGAGCCCACTCTGTATGGTGTGGGGGTTATTGCATTACCATGGAGCACCTTATCCCTCGGTCTTATCCACGGGATGGCTATGAGGTTTATGCGAACTGTCTGCGCTGCAACAAACCCATTAGAAGCCCTCTCGGTGCCTACAAATGGACTCTTCCGTTGGCTGAAGAAGATAATTGCATTCTGATGGATGACAAGCAAGTCATCTCTCTCATGTTTGGCCTTTGTCGTGGTCAGGCCAGGTCTAGACGGTCTCATGGTCATGAATAGAGGCAAGGTAATAAGCATGATTCAGGGGAAATCATGAAACACATTCAGGATCTGGAAATTCAAATTCGTCTGGTTAGAAATGAGAACTTGGATTTTAAGAGGACTCTAACCCGACTCTTCTCCCTAGCTCAAGCAACCCACACGGAGATCAAGCTCCAAAACAGTAAATTTGCTGAGAAGGTGGAGCATCTGGAAGAAACTCTGGGTCTCTGTTATCCCCACAAGGTTTGCAAGAATTCAAATTCTGATGTTATGAACAGTAAAATTGAGGAACTTGGTAGGAAGATGGACAAACCTAAAAAGGTTATGGCACACTATGGCACTCACGTCGACCTCGGAAATGAAATGAACGGGACTGCAGAATCTAAAGGCGCAGTCATGTACATTGGTCTACACCCTTAGTAGCTCAATGATTGGCTCCTTAATGTTTTGGTTATGTTATGCTTCTACCTCTGTTTTTTTGGTTTCTCTGTTGTTTTTTTTATACTATAGGCTAGGAACATTGCGAATGTTTAGCACTCTTTTAGAAGTTTCCAGTTTCCAGCTCTTTTTGTATAAGACAGTTCTTTAGTTATTTTTTATTTCTGCATACTCCTTCTTGGACAATTTGTAAGGTGTTATAGTCTCATTAAAACTGGGAAATTTCATCACAGCTATAAGCTTGAGAAGGATGAACAAGAAGTGATGGATTCTACCCTTCTATGGGAGCAATCTTATCTATTTTTGTTGTAATTTCTGTTTTTTATATAATCAAAGCTACTCAACCGTTTCTGTCAAAAAAAAAAAAAATTTGAAGATCCTCATCAAATGTATGATGGACCCAAGGAGTCAAAATCTATTAGGAGATATTTTGGATGATTTTTTACTATTTTATTATAGCCTCTGTCTCTAAAATCGAATTTGACTTCAAATGCATCCAAAATAGCATGTAATTAGCAAAAATCTTGAAATTAGTTTTGAAATAGCTTTGAGATCCAAATTATTAGCAATTTGTTGAGGATATTTTGGATTTTCATTTATTATTTTCTATGGAAAATTAATGTATAAATAAGAGATAATTCTCCATTCCAAGGAGAGGACTCTTAGAGAAATAGTCCAAATAATGATGGAATAGATTACAATTTCATCTTGATTTAATAGAGATCTTATTTTTATGATTTTCTATAATGTGATTTATTTAATTCATGATCATGTAGTTTTAATTTGATGCTTTGTTTTAATTAGATAATTTTGCATTTCTCGTTATGTAGTCTATTTCTACAATGTAATTTTAATCTGTAGATTAGTGATTGAGAAGTTTATTTTACAATTCATGAATGCAATGAATGTGCTTAATGCAATAATTTCGTTTATAACCTTGAATCATAAACAATAACTTGTATTCAGCAATGAAAGATTTTAGATTTCATTTTTGCAATTTAATTTTATTTCAAGTGTGGTGTGAACTTAGTTTTAGAATTTACTTTTCCCACAAATTGTAACTTAGTTTTAGAATTTACCTTTCGTGGACAATGTGATTTAGTTTTAGAATTTAATTTTTTCGCATAGTGTGATTTAGTTTTAGAATTTACTTTTCCCGCATAGTGTGATTTAATTTTAGAATTTACTTTTTCTGCATAGAGTGAGTTTAGTTTTAGCATTTACATTCCATCGTAGTGTGAATTTTAATTTCTGCAAGAGTGATTTAGGATTTCAATTCTGCAATTAGTCTTAGTGCACATTGATGGGGTTGTTTCAAGAGAAAATTGATTCATACACCTAATACCTATAGATGGTGTGATTTATTTTCCTGTTGTGTGATTTAATTTCCTTGCAATTTAGTTTCAATAGTTGTTTATCTGTCTATTTCCTTACCAAGACTATGTAACTGTTCATACCATTGTTTGTAAGTAAGGTTATTGAACTAAAAATTCACAGTAGACATACCAGCGTAAGAGAAAATTGTGGCCCGCACATATAATGCACGGTACCTCGCAAGTTCCCAACAAAACCCGGGTTGGCAATTAATGTACAAACTTCTTACTTATCTTCTGAGAAATTAGAAGGTAAATAAAAATCTCATTAGAATCAAACCATTTTTTTGTCTTCACTGTTAGGAAACAAAGTGATTTTATTAATCAAAAATAAGATTACAGAGTTTCCAAGTACAAACCCCCTTCTAGCGATTCAAGGACTGTGTTATATAATTTTTTGCTACAGGGAATAGATCCAAAACACCTCAAACTAAAACATAATCCAAATCTCTAATCTAGAGAAGGATATATGTAACCAACTCAATTGTCCCATCGTTGCATGCACCAACCAGTCTAGTAGCGATCAGGCATTTCCTGTGCACAAGAGATCTACCAAAACAAATACTTCCAGTATTGATCATGGGTTTCTTTAACACATGTGATCTACCAGAATAAAGACTTCCAATAGTGATCGTGGGTTTCTTTACACATGTGATCTACCGTAGTAGCTACTTCTGGTAGTGATATGTTGGCAGTATGTTATCTGGTCATTCCAACACTTGGATTTTTTTTACTTGTCCCCTGCATTTGCACACCTATGAAACCAAAAAACTAAGGACATCTAGAGTATATTATTCCATGATCATATCGATATTCAAACTACATCACTGAAACAAAAGAAATAATGCAAAAGGTGGAGAATTTACCTTGTTGTAGATTTGTATTGATAAACACACAAAAGTGATGGATTATAGGGAAATCTAGACAAAATAAGGTGAAATAGGAAAGTAATAGGCAAAAAGGAACCATATTTATCAATCTAAATTTGAACAAAACTGAGACCCAACATCTCCCCCATGCCCAAGCCTTCGCATATATTTATGCAAACGATCAAAAATAGACTTTCTTGGGTCTTTGTTTAACTGCCTGGACATACTCCTTCAACACTTCTTCCTTTTTCTCCCTATATGTTGGGGTTTTGAATGAATCTCCAGAGTTAATTTATTCTTAGGAGGTCTTGCAGCTCCTGGATCCTTGTGTTTCTCTTCGATAGTTACTTCTCCCTTCTTGGCTCTAAGAGCTCTGCCTTTGGTCTGTATGGATTCCTAGGGTATTTTTGTTGCACTTATTTTGGTTTTCTTCTTCTCAACTTCTTCAACTACTACTACATAATCATCCTTGCTTCCTAGTTTTTCATCTTGTTGAACCACTTGGACCAAAAGATCAAGTCTTGAGGGAGTAGGTGGTTTCTCTACTTGTTTGTACTCCTGCAATTTGAGCTTCAATGTCTTATTTTCTCTCTCCAAACTCTTCATTTTCTAATACAATATCTTGGAATGCTCCATCAAAAGTTTAAATCCAACATCAATCCCTATCCATATTTATCTATCCTCGCCAACACAATTTTTTTTAAGGAGTTGGTTCTCCTCCATTGCATTCCTATTCAAGGTTTCATACTATGTGAATTGTTGCTTTAGTGGATTGACCTCTTCAACCTTACCTAAATCACTCTCTTTAGAATCAAATTAATCCAGATGGAGGATATTATTTTCTATTGTCTTATGCAATGGTGCTTCAACTGATGCATTCTCTAGATCGGGGGGTATATTCCTTTAGCTCAACCTCCTCAAAATATGCATGGACTAGAAACATATTCATTTACCTCATTAGGAATCCCTTCTTCTCTCACATATTCAATTTAAATAGCAATCTCCTAATTGGTTGTGAGACTCCGTGTGTGGTCACAGCTCGATTTCTACCCCCTTCCTTGGAGTCTGTAAAGAGCTCCCTTAATTTTCTAGTTCTCCTTCTGAAGGTTTCATCTGAGGTCTTCGAGAAAGGGGATTCCTACTCCTTTGAACCTTCTTCTTCCACAAATTTTCTTCTTCTCTTATTGCTAATTTTAGTGGTTTATCCCTGGTATTTGTTGTTCCCTTCTTTTGACTTCTGAGTATGAGAGGGTGTGATATTCTCCAAAGACTGTCCTTCAGTGGAACCTTTATAAGGAGTCATAGTCTAAATTGCGGTTTCTTATTTACTTCTACTGCTGTGTACCTCTTTCCCTTTCGAGGGTTCTCCTTCCCACCTTTTACAATTCTAAGGAGTGGTCTCAATCCTTTAAGAAATACCTTCTGTTGTAGACAAAGGAGGTGTTGAGTTTTTCCTTGAAGGCTCCCCTATTTCCTTCCTCTCATTTTTAGAAGGGGATTTGCTAATTCTAGAAGAACCCTTTTGTAATGAGGGAGGGGCTATCGTGGATTCAACTACAGTACATTCTCCCAAAAAAGGAAGTGTTCCCAAGTCTGGTTGTTCTTTTTCAATTCCTCCTCCATGAGAAGTACAATGAGTCCATGGTGACATAGACTAGATTCCATATTTCTAGGGTGCTTCTGGACATGATTAGCCATTTTATGCAAACTTTTCAACAGGAAAAATGGCAAATTCATTTTCCTACCACCTACTAAATGTACTAGAAGACGGATATGATATTGAAACTATACCACATACCTTCCCTTGTAGATAATGTACTTTTGGACTAGGTACAAGAGGTCATGTTATTCTTCTCTTATCCATTCCCTTGGAAATCCCTTGCTCCAATCCGAGTCCCCGTGGTTATCTACTAGGAATCAATTAATGTTGAATTCCTTGATTGTATTTCTTTTAAACCATCGTTCTCCATTGATAAGGAGACTTGTGCGTGCACCGATGGTTACTTACAAAAATGTGAGCATTAAGGGCCCAACTTTCGCTACCTGCTCATTTAGGGTCTTGGCAAACTCATGTCCCACTTTATCATTGTGACCATGTAGGCGTTCACAAAATGGAATCCATATTTCCTTCTTAAAAGGATCTCTGCAATCGGGGTAGTGGTTGTAACATCCCTCAAAATTTGAGCCTAATTATTCTTATTTTTGTAAAAATAAATGTATTTGTGTAAAAGGCCCTGGTGAGGAGCTCAAGGTCAAGGCCCCACCAGAGGACCTTGAGTGTATTGAATTTTATTCTTCCTAGGTTGAAAATGTTATTAATGACTTGGGAGACCAAAGGTCGTCATACAACTAAAAACGACAAGGCGCGAATACACTAAGGGGAAGACGAATAATGACAGATAGTCATCCTAATTTCTACGAGTAGTTAAGAAATAGTATAGTGACTTATATTAGTTATCTTAAAGAGTAAAAGTCAACTTCGTAGGTTGAGGATGCGGCAATTAGCCGCATAATATTATTAAACTCTGACGACCTATTAGTATAAATCTATGCATTAACGTACTATCCTAAAGAGCATTATCTAACGACTATTATAGTTTAAACAATTAGGTGACTTGAGACAAAGATATAATTTTTATTTGGATTAGAACAATGGTGTTATACCAATAAACACCTTTGGTTTTCTAAGTGTTAGTAGACACTTATACTAAATCAAAAGAGTAAAAATGCTCTTATTTTGAAGAGTGTTAGGTAATATATCACTAAGATGCTATTGGTACAATACCTATAAGTGCTAGCTAAAACCTCATAATTATGACATCTAGTACCTTGGAAGGTTAAATAAAGATAAATAATTATATAAGTGTATATACCCTTTTTGTATCGAGCTCAGATTTTTTAGGCCATCTCTTATGTTGGTGCGTGTAGGCCCGTTATCGCCTTAGTACTAATGCATATAGGTTGTCTTAAATTTTAGTTTTGATCCTTATTTCATATTATTAAAGTATCACACTACTTCTCGGTTAGAGCGTGATTATTCTTGAGTGAAATTTGTCTCTGGATCTTGTATCTACATTTTATATAATCCCCGTGGATATTAAAATATGTCACTTAGATCTTAAACGCTAATGCACGGGCGTTTGGAAAGAGGTAGTCCAAAGCTGCAGTTTTAATTGTGTGAATTCTATAGACCATACGATGCATGTTTACATCAATATATATGTTCAAGAATATAAGCAAAATCATTTAGAAAGTTTTTGTCCATTTAAAACCATTAGTTCGGATAGTAAGGTGTGGAACTTAGTTCCGATAATAAAGATTTCCTTAGTTAAGATATTAGAATATGTCTCTAAAGCATGAAAAGGTACAAGATATTATGTTAGTTGAGATATTATTATGAAAAGGCTCATTCATATATATTTCTATTTAATGGTTGGCAATACATAAGGATGAAGGAATAGGGAAAGATAAATGCATTATGATAATGAATATATATAAATATAAATATATTATGTTGGCAATACATAAGCATGAAGAGTACGAAAAGACCTATCTATATATTGAATTGTGGCTTGTAGAAGGAGTAATAAATTAGATTTATGTAAATAGTATTGTAAGAGTATTTTTGAATTAAGTTATTTATTATTTAAAGTATAGAGTCATGCTTCGTCATCAGTAAATTTATGATGTAGACTATGAAAATTTAGTGATATGAGCACAAGATTATTTAGGCCATTTTATAGTCTTGATGAGCGAAGTTGTAAGGGAATGGGAAAGTTACGACAATAACTTTTTGTAAAATGTAACCTCTTTGAGGAAATTATTAATAGAGGATGCACACACCTTTGTGGACTAGCCCGTGTACGGGTGAACCACGTTACCTGGGCTTCCTATGTTTTCTTATGGTGTTCCTCAATGTGTCTATATGTATGAGTACTTAATTCTTTCTTAAAACATTAATGATTACCTTGATGAATAATGCCAATATGTTCGCTTTATGATTATGTTAGTGTTGTTATCATTTATGATGCTCTCCTGGTTCGATTAACTGATACAAGATGTACATGAGCATTTCATCTATTCTCTCTATGATAACTTTCTCTATACAAGCGAATGTTTTACCAATTGATAGTTTCTTAGGTACTCTTATTTATGGGTCATTAATTTCTTTATAGAATTAATGATGACGAAAACTTTATAGTTACATCTAAATATGGAAAATGGTTCAGTTAAAGTATAAATCGAAGTTATTTTTCTCTTGATCGTGCAAAGTACTTGAGTACATGTTTTTCAGCTAAAATGTCGCATGATGTAAATGAATTGTTTGGTTATGTAGACATACGTTGTCAAGAAAATAAATAAATTCTAAGATGTTGCTCTCTTATTTTATAAATGTTTTAAAGGTGAGAAAGGGGTTGCACAAATAGGTAAAGATACATCATCCAATATAGATTTATGTCGTCACATGTCATTACGACATGTATGGTTTGAGGATCGCAAATCTAAGTATTACGATACTTTCTTTTGGTAATTATCTAGGCAATTAAATAATTGCGAGATGTTTAAACGATGTTTTTATTTTTAATAATGCCAAAAATGTTTACTTCCGTGAAGTAGTTATGAGTGAATAGACCTTTGGAAATATTTTAAATTTTTATGAAATTCGGGTATGTGACAGTGGTCTAGTAACTCTATACCCATAGGATCATGTCGAGGAACTGGTGTTTTCTTGCCACTTTTTCTTTCTTCAACCTCCATCGTGCAAGCTATTCAAGTTTCTATAGGTTCAAAATTGTTCCATTTTCATCATCAATGGTTATATGACAGGTTAAAAAAGGATTCAGGATTTCCAATTTTGGATTGGTGACGGGGACGTGGACTTCAATTTATGATTAAGTCATTGCAGATGAAATTGGGATTCTGAATTCCCTAATTAATCTAACAAGTATCATGAGGTTGACAGATTACATACGTGTGTGATTGGATCGGAATGTCGATAGGAAATTAATTACGTAGAGGATCGTGCAAGGGGTTGTAACAAGGTGGCTTTCCACTTCACACGATATAACCCATATCACCACATGCATAAAGAAAAATGGAAATGACATGGACATCATTACCTCTGAATTGTACCCTTTACCTATGAAAACTGGTCGATCAGGTGGCGTGCTAGTGCTAGGTTATCAACAATTAATAATGCATGGTGGATTATGTCAGTCACTAGTATTCCTTGTGATGTTCAAATGGACTACTGGATAATAATTCTATCGCTACCATAAGTATGCAGTCCAACAGTCACATCCTGCTACATGTTCTATGTTGTTCTGATGAGCTATAGGATGATAATTCTAACGCTACTGGAAGTAGCCATTCTGGTAGTCCCATTGTGTTGTGTGGCATTCAACCTGCTTTCCATGCTCTAAATTCATTGAAAGTGATTCAACTCCTTCTACTATGCAAGTTTTGAGTGACCCTATCAACACATTCTAACATTTGATAGTTACCAAGGAACAAACCTCAAGAACCCTTAATCTTAATTTTGTAGGAAATTCTAGCAATCCATTGTTCAAATATGTTAGCCTACATTCAAATGTTTAGGAAATTTGGTTAGAAAGTAGACATTTCCCCAACACTGTTTGTATAATGCTACCAAAAATCCATCCTTTGCATTGGTGTAGATATACACAAAGAAGCTTAATATCATAAATGGTATGAGCAGTGCTTAGAAAACCTAGGAGCACCAAGGTCTATTATGAGAAATAACTACCCTTGCAATTAAAGGATAAAGATGGTTAAGAGTGATTTTATTCCCCACAAACACTAATAGTCCTTTTTTATCAATTCTACCTTCCATGGCACTATTTTCAACAAGCAAAACCAAATTTTATTAGAATTACAGTTGTTGGCACGGGTTCGGAGCGCACAAGTGCGGAAGCCCAAGTGGCGAAAGGGTCAAAGACAAGAACAAAGGATCGATCACAAAGTCGAGATATGCGGAAGTGTTTGGTTAATTTAGTTAGCGATGTGTCATTAGGACCATTTTGTAATGGCCAAGTGAGCCTATAAATAGAAGCATGATTCTAAGCACAAGGATCATCTATCGGGGATCAAGATCCTTTTTACGATTGTAAGCCTAAGGGAACCATTTTAGCACTGAATTTCGCATTATGAGATGATACCTTCGCATCTATCTGTGTTTTTATCTATTGGATCAATCTATGGAAGTATTTGTCTAGTTTGGGTTGTTAAATCGCAGCAATTGCTCTGAGTTTATTATGTCTCTGCAATATTGGGAATGATTGATATGCATATCTGTCTTTTCGTTTATCGCAATGTCTGATGTTTTTCAAAGATTGCAGTAGATGTTTTCGCAATTATATTATGTACCACAGATTTCTTGAACATGATTTGATAATATGTTTAATTCATTAAATATGAGATGGTAATGTAGCTAAAGTGAATAAGGATAGTGGTTAATAAGGTAATGGTGTGATATCATAATGTGAATACAAATCTATGGCTTATAGTGCGAATGAGAGTGAGGTAGTGCATGTTTTCTCACCACTGCAGAAACTTGGTTCCTGCAACCCCCCTTGGACATCTCGGGTGAGACTTCACTCGCTCTGTGGGTGTTTCTAGGAAGGGTAAAACCTTTCTGGGCTTATATTTAAGGGTGTCTAGTCGATGTTTGTTGACAGCAGTGCGAAGTGAACCCCTGTCGACAGAACTGTGTCAACAAATGGTTCCGCTACGGAGACCTTAGTGCGAAATAAGAGAGGACATGTTGTGGCATCCGACAAAGTTGTAGATTGAGGAGCGGTTCCACAAGAAGGC
The DNA here is from genome assembly GCA_027924585.1 of Larix kaempferi. Taxonomy (NCBI): domain Eukaryota; kingdom Viridiplantae; phylum Streptophyta; class Pinopsida; order Pinales; family Pinaceae; genus Larix; species Larix kaempferi. The sequence goes on along the minus strand of BSBM01001219.1, from coordinate 16,546,255 downwards.
ACTAGAATTTGATGAGGGAGAATATAGAAACCCTGAATGGTTGACAACTGACTGGTTACATAAGTATATCTACTCTGATATTTGTGAAATATTCTTCTATGAATTCCCTATACTTCTACACGAGTGGTTGGCACAACTGACTTTTCAAAATAAGAATTTCCAAGGGGGCGAGCCTAAACACTGGATGCCAAAACTGATCCATTAATTGAAACGAGTGAACAACAAAGCGTCTAGAGTTGTTGAGGTCTCGGTAGACAATATTTTGGAAGGATACATCACTGAATTCGTTGTTGACACGATTAAGTCATATAGCAATGTGGAAAGGAAATTTTTCAAAGGACCCAGAGGAAGGTTTCTATGGGCACTGAAAATGTGGACTAAGATGCTCATTTTTTAAAAGGATATACTGAAGATGAATTCCGACAAGTAAAGCTCGTGTGTGCGGAGGCCGTGGGTACCAAACGGATGCGGGTCTGATAGAATTATGCGAGGTAGATGGATATGAGTTACGACGTAATTTTAAGAGAAGCTATGAAATATTCTGGTACCCTGCGAAGTGGGGTGAGGTTCCGGTCGGAGAAGAAGAGGGAGACTAATATAGAGATAGAGTCTCCTAGGGAGACTGGAAAAAAGAACTACGAAATGGGACCACAAGGGACTAAGAGACCTTATTGTGACGAAGAGAGAGACTAGGCTACCCATGAACCCGAGGGAGGACAGACCCAAAGCTACAACGTACCCACAACCCCACGCACTACGCCAAACTTCAGAGGAAGAAATATAAGTTCTTCGTAGGGTTTTCCTGCGTGTCAAAACAGCAGTAGGAGTAGTGGGTCTACGAATACTAGTAGGAAACAAAGGATGGAAGGAGACAATGTAAATATGTCGATATTTCATGGTAACAGGACCAAGGATCCTGAACAATACTGGTCTTTATGGGAAGCAGTATGGACGGTGAAGCAAGTCCAAGATGATGATATCAAGAAGGGAGAACTAGCGATGACCTCTAGGGGTCGTGTGCTGGATTGGTTTATGAAATTTGTATGGGTACCTACAGGGATTCCTGAGAAAACTTTGGCGCAAATCAGAGCAGGGTTGATTGATGAGTTTAAGAAACAAAAATCAGAGTCGTAATATATCACAAAACTAAAGGAAATAAAGCAATTTCCTAATGAATCAGTATGGGAATTCGATCGGAGATATAAATCTCTGATGGCCAAAGTAAGTTTTGGAATGAGTGACATGAAGCACAAAGAATGGTTCATTGCGGGACTGGGACCACACATTTGTATGCCACTAATGTAGCAGAATATTGCATCCCAGGCGAAGGCACTGGAAATTGCGATGAATCTTAAGGCTTCACCAATTGGCGAGACAAGGATATGTATGAACCAAATCCAAGCACAACTAGCAAACCTGACGATCCAACTATAAGATATCAAGAAGGGGAAAGAAGTTCGTGAGGAAATATGGTGCAGTCGATGCAAATATGAGGGACACCATAAGGATCAGTGCCCAAAATTTCATGAATACTTACAGTCTGGTGCACCAAATCCACTCAGTCAGAGAGGGATGCCATGGTGTCGAATTTTTCAGAAGAGAGGACATCGATCAGAATAATGCGTATACCTACATAAAATTGTGTCAAAGATGGCTAAACTTTTTCGTAATTTCTGTCGATCAGTCGGCCATGAAGAGAAGTATTGTAGAGCATACGATTTACTCCAAGAGAGAACTATGGATACGTTTTTTATGAAGGGACAGGAGCAACCCCCTGTACAACAGCAACGACAATACAATCAGCAGCAGCCACTCTATAATCAATCGCCACCATAGTATAACCAACCACAACTACACTATAATCAACCGCAACCTTAGTAAAACCAATCACCGCCACAATACAACCAACTACAGTATCAACTGCCGCAATATAACCAACATCCATACAGTCAACCGCGAGGAGGTTTCAGAGGAGGATTCCATGGAGGTCACGGTGGAGGCGTTGGTCGCGGAGGAAATGTTAGACGAGGTCAAGGGCTAGTTACATGCTACAATTACGACCATATTGGACATTATAAAAGGGATTGTATGAATCCAACTCTGCAGTGTACCTATTGCATTGCAGCTGACCACAGTGTTGAGTATTGTCTTCAGTTGATTGCGAAGTGGAAAAATAGGAATCCACCACAACTAAAACCGAATCCCAATGGGAATCATAATCAAAATCCACCTTTGAATGTACAGAAGATCTCATAGGATATAAGAATTCAACCTGTGAACATTGTAGTAGTGACCAGGGGGGGGACTACAACAGGAGAAGATAGCCCACTACCTAGTATTCGGCCTACAACAAGGAAGCAAGTTCAATTCTATGTGGAAGCAGAAAAGGATACCTTTTTGGAAGCACGATATATGATGAGAAAGACTAAGTTGCCACCTGTAAGCCAGAAAGAACCTGTTTATAAGATGCCACCAATATTCGATATGAAAAATTCGCAGAAGCCACCAGTAAAGGTCAGCACTCTAAGCAATTTCCTAGAAAGCAGTCTAATGCTAGAAAAAGATCAGGAATAGCTAGAAGATGTAGATATTTTATTATATCGACAGGAGGATGGACGATAGGATCAAACAGTGAATCGATTGCACAGAAAAAATACAGGAAGAGAAATGAGGATGACTGCGCAGATTGGTGCATTCGATGTTGATTCTATCATTCTAGACTTAGGATCAAACATAAATATCCTGACGAAGAAAACATGGGATACAATGGGGAAACCACAGTTGGCATGGTCCCCTGCATAGATTAGACTGGAAAATCAGAGCAATGTCACACCCATTGGTCGATTGTGTCATCTTGTGTCATCTTCTAGTCCAAATAGAGGGATTGAATACTTACGGAAACTTTAACGTTATAGAAATAGTTGATAACACAAGCCCATTTCTAGTGTTTCTAGGAATATACTGGGAAATGGAGAATCAATTTGTTATCAAATTTAAGAAGAGGACAATGTCTTTTGAAAATCGCGACATGAGGGTAGTCTCCCCACTTGATCCATCAAAAGGACAAAGGTACGTCGAGCCAATGCGGGACGAATTTACAGACGGATGGGACAATGTCTACAACATCTCGGAGGACTATATCAATCCCATCGCCGATGGGGAATTGGGGGTGGCGAAGTGTTAGTTCGGCATCGTTAGACTCCAATGAAGCACTTGAAAATTGGCAGAATCGATTACATGAAGTATCATTCAGAAGGTGCCCACAAATCACTCAGTCATTGACATGGGTAGCGACGGGAGTATGTGAACTACCAATATATGAAAGAATTCCTAATCTGTCTATATTCATCACCGAATTTGAATAAAAGGTATCAGAACCACAGTGACTGCTGGAAATTGAGGAAGCACTGAAGGCTACACCATCATGGTGGTGGGCAGCGTACAAGTCGTCGATAACAAGATGGCCACTATGTTGACAACTAATGGAATTCAGATTCGGAGAAACTGAAGGTTACTATGGGATAAAATACAATGGCAGGGGTGATCCAAGGGATCACCTGGAAGAGTGTCAAAGCACATGGGAAATGAGACCAAAACAAGAATGGTCCATGCGTTCATCCATACACTGGATGAGGTACCGCGGAGCTGGTATATCACAATAGAACTGCGATGCGGAAAAAATACATCGGAAGCGTTAACCATTAGTTTTAGTCAGACTTTCATCTTTTTAGATGAGAACCCCTTCATCCACAGTCACTACAGGATATTCCTGAGAAGCTACTCAAAGTAGTTCCGACCAAAAAACCAATGGGATTACAGTGGACCGCGAAACTAGAAATGTTGATGGAGTGCTACAATGTGACAGGAGGACCTAACGAAGAAGATGATCCATGAGCTATTTATGTCCCAAAGATGGAGGGAAGTAGGGATTTCGAATCACTAGAGATGTCGTTCGACAAATTCCAACATCTGCTGAAAATCAAGAAGGTCAATATTGGGTTGGAGGAAAATCCAAAGTTCGCAAGTATTGGAGATTATTGGGACGATTCGACAATTGGAAAAGTTACTTATCTACTACATGAATTTCAAGACTTGTTCCCAAAAAAAAGTTCAGAAATAAAAGGCATTTCCAGTGACCTAGGCGAAATGAAGATTCCTTTGAAACCTGATGTGAATCCAGTAAAGCAGCGACCATATAGATTGAATCCTAGGTATAAGGAGTGAGTGAAAGCTAAGATAGATTGAATGCTAGATGCAGGAATCATAGAACTAGTTAAAGAATCGGAATGGATCATCCCAATGGTTTTCCAAGATAAGAAGACTGGAGAAATCGGGATTTTTGTCGATCTAAGGAAACTGAACGATGCATGTCTTCACGATCCATTCCCTACACCATTCACTAATGAAGTACTGGAAGGTGTTGGAGGTCAGGAGATATATTCGTTTACAGATAGATTCTCAGGATACCACCAAATAAATATTGTGAAGGAGGATCGACATAAAACAACTTTCATAATAGAATGGGGTTTCTTTCAATACACAATGATGTTGTTTGGTCTTAGAAACGCCCTAGCGATCTTTTCAAGGCTAGCTGTCCTTACATTTAAAGACTTCATTCATAAGTTGCTCACAGTATATATGGACGATTGGACCGTATATGGACTAGTTAAGGACCACGTTTCAAATCTAAGGCTAATGCTGGAAAGGTGTCGACAACATCAAATTTCACTGAACTTGAAGAAGTGCATTTTTTGCGCTCCATTTGGAATCTGTTAGGACACATTTTATGTAAGGAAGGGATGTTGGTTGATCCAGCAAAGATTGCAATCATTGTATACTTACCACCACCAATGAAAATGAAGCAACTGAGGGCGACATTGGGACGTACTGGGTATTATAGGAAATTTATCAGGGGATATGCAGCGATCACAACACCGATGGAAAAGTTGTTAAAAAGGATGCAAAGTTCGAGTGGAACGACGAGTGCCAAAAGAGCCTTGACATACTGAAATAAAAGATGGTCAAAGCGCCAATATTAATCTTTCTCGATTGGACAAAATAATTCCACGTTCATGTCGATGCATCATCAGTAGCACTGGGAGTGATATTGGCCCATCCATGAGAAGGATCAATTGATCATCCGATCGCATTTGTGAGCAGTAAGTTGTCCACTCTAGAGAAAAATTATTCGACGATGGAAAGGGAAGGTCTAGAAATGGTCTATGCACTGTAAAAATTTCAACACTGACTGCTTGGAGGACATTTCAAAATGTTTACTGATCAGTTTGCATTAAAATACTTAGTCAATAAGCCTGTGTTGGGGGGGGGAGATATGTCACTGGTTGTTGTTATTCCAGGATTTCGACTTTGAAATCATTGTGAAGCCAGGGCGATTGAATGCAGGACCAGATCACCTGTCCCGGTTTGAGTCAGGTGAAGAACCAAGAAGCATTGATGAAGGCTTTCCCGATGCGCAACTATTCAGCATTAGAATGGTCGATGACCACTACGAGCAAATACTTTAGTTCTTGGCTACAAGACGTGCACCAGAATAATTCACTACCAGTTAGAAGAAGCATCTAGTTGTTAGGGCTGCTGACTTTCAACTAATCGCAGGTCAACTCTATAAAATGGGACTGAATGAATTCCTTCGTCGATGTGTCCTTCCACATGAACAAGAAAGAGTATTCGCGGAAGCTCACAATGGGATCGCAGGAGGCCATTATGGATGGCATGCCACTACTAGGAAAATACTTAGGGATGGACTATGGTGGCCAATAATGCATGCTAACACTGCATATTATGCAAAGAGCTGCGATGTATGTCAAAGAACAAGGAAACCATCACGAAGGGATGAAATTCCACTAGTACCTCAACTGACGTTACAATCCTTCGACAAATGGGTAGTTGATTTCATGGGACCTATCAACCTAGCAAGAAGAAGAACAGGGTCGCGATACATAATTACTACAACTGAGTATTTGATGCGATGGGATGAAGCGGCACTGGTAAAGGATTGCACGGCTGCGACAGCAACAAGGTTTCTCTTTGATAACGTGGTCACCAGGTTCAGGTGCCCAAATACACTGATGAGTGATCAAGGCACTCACTTTGTCAATCAAACTATCAGGGCCATGATGCAATAATTTCAAATTCAACATCGAAAGAGTACCCCATATCATCCACAAGAGAATGGTGCAGTGGAGGCACTGAATAAGGTATTGTAGCATGTTCTCACAAAGGTGTGTAACACAAACCATGATGACTTGGATTTGAATATTCCAGCAATACTGTGGGCCTACAGGACGACTTGTAAACGATTGATAAGCCAAAATCCATTCAATTTAGTCTATGGACAAGAAGCAGTGATGTTGATGGAGTATATCGTCATGATTCTTCGCATCGCAGCAGCAACAGGAATGAGTGATGACAGAGCCATCAAAGAACGGTTGGTGCAACTGGTATAGCTTGATGAGGATAGTTTTATCATAGGATTCCATCAGCAAGTAGAAAAGGATTGACAGAAGGCTTGGCATGATCACCACATTAAGTAGAATCACTTACAGCTCGGAGATATGGTCTTGTTGTATGACAGTAAGTTTGTGAAGCACCCAGGTAAGCTACATATGAATTGGTTGGGTCCCTACATCATCAATTTTATTACTAACGGAGGTACAATGCAACTACAAAATCTAGATGGGACACTGTTGAAAAATTTAGTGAATGGAATCCAGTTGAATCCTTATCATGATAGCCAGGTGCATAGTGACTGAAAAAGAATTCGCAGTTTAAAAAAATGACAAATAAAGGTTGGGAATCTATCGACAACACTGGGTCTGTTGACGGAACAATGGTGAAGTAAGGAGTAAGAGACGAGGTTTGGATCCTGTCGACGGTTGGAATGACGTGAATGGGTCAAATCCATTCATAAATGCAGGAGTTAAGCTGCAGCGGATGATAGCGCAAGTGGGTAACGGTGCATTTAATGACCAACGCATGTGGCGGATTCGGTAAATCGACATAGGATTTCGAAATAATTGTCCAAAATCGGCAAGATGTATAGGAATCGAGAAACTAAAGCTATAAATACACGAGCAAGGGGTCAGTTCGACTCATTGTGCATTGAGTGGATTAGTCAAGAAGTTGCAGAACAGAGCCGAGTCAAGAGTCAGTATAGAATATTGCAATGGTGCATTTAAATTCTAGCACAAGTACCTAGGACCGACCACATCCAACGATGATTATTCATGAGCAACCAGATATTGTATCGAAACGATCATTCAGAAAGAAGAGATGTGTCAGTCAGCCCGCAGATACTGACTCAAAACCGAAGAGAGATACCCGCAACTCAGCACAGGCTACGATAGGAGAAGTGGGCACATCAGGTGTCGTCAAGGAAGAAAGGACATTGCGAGGAGGGAAGCATGGCCCAATAATATCATACATACCAGGATATGTGCCATCAAAGAAGGAAGGGACACTCGCAATCCAGCTGGGGAAGAATGAAAAATACAAATTCAAGATGTCGGTGATACCAAAAGGAGTTCATAGCGTCGGGAACATTGTAGAGCGACTGCAAAAGCTGCAGTATAGCAACCATGACATTATGGCGTATCCAAAATGTATGAACGACACTCATATCCAGGTCACGCATGGAGAAGGAGGCCCGGGTCACCATAGAAACAGCAAAGTGGGCATTGGGGTTGGAGTGATCATTACTGTTGGGCATCATCCACATGCCACACTTCAGGAGATCGGTGCAATTAAATGCGTGTGTAAAGCAGTTAATAGCTTTCTTTCATGGCAGGTATTTATGGTTGCACATAAAAATCCCAGTCACATTCAACTTGATTTCAAGGATCACTAGATTACCCAAGGTCGGGGCAGATCCTTCCCAATATTTCCATGGGAAGGATAATGACAAAAAGCTTGCTGTGAAGCTGAAAATGAAGTATGGGGTGGAGAAAAATACAAGAGGGTACCTAATCGACACAATTAATGACTAAGCGATTAGGGTTGCTGAAAATATATTGGCAATCAAGTTAGTAAGGAAGAACAAACCAAACCAATGTACATCTAGCGTCATTGCATCCGTGGAATAGTGCGCAGCAGAAGTGCAAATGAATTGGCCGCTTTTCTTGCTAAATGATTTAATGGAGGATGTTGTCGCAACGCAGGAGAAAGGGAATCCATTCACATATTCATGGCTATTGATATTGATCACGTTGACTAGATGGAGGGAACCGTCACATTACCAAGGAATGGAAACAGAAATAGCCAAGGTGTGCCACGGAGCATGATACCAGAACTTGTGGGAAATAAATGACAAAGAACGCCAAATAAATAACAATATTCAATTATATTTTTTCCTAGATATGATGCGACTAGATGTACAAGCGATACCACAATTAATCGATCAAGAAGCGAAGAAGTATCGATGGATTGCAAGGCTGTCGGTAGAGTCTCAAACAATATACATTTAGGCGCATGCAAATCCGCAGAGGCAGTGGCTACCAACATAGTACAATCTCAACAATGCAAAACTAGACGCCATCATAGAGGGGTGGCCAGATGAATGGAAGGTCCCAGTAGAAGAAGACCAACTTTCAGATCTGGAGAACGGGAAGTCGAAAACTGGACCAAAGGCACTAGAATAGGTGAAGGACTCAGAAAGTGAAGAAGAAGATGCAGGAGAAGGAGACCCTGCGGAAGAACAGTCGCATACCTTAATTCATGATGGGACGTCATCAGCAACCCCCACAGATTCATAATTAGAAGCACAACGAGAGGAAGCAAGAACGAAGAACATGATGGATCGAGGTGAAGGGAGTACAAATGCTGGCCTTCCCGATGAGAAAATTAACAAACTCATGGAGAAAATAACGACAATGGTGGAAGACAACCGGGGGGAATTCACTCATCATGCGATTGATTTTTTCCATCAAGGATCGCATCTATTACAGAAATTGACGAATGCAATGACTGAGACAAGGCTTCGACAAGGATAAGTGTGACCAAGTGCATCAATACACAAAGTCGAGGTAGAAATCGGCACGAGGCTGAACATAGTGCAGATATTACCTAATTCCATCACTACCGGTAATGAAGACCTGGATACCACACTGTGAGGGAATGACATGATCAGTATCGATTTCAACATGTTCCCGATGGTGATGTTGCATAGAGCCCATAATGCAGCAAGTGATGAAATCGACGAACGAGAATCCACGATGCACGATCGAATGGTTGATTTCAAATGACAAGTGCAGAGCACCGAGGCGGAGATTCAACGCCTCCAAGAGGAAAAATAAATTAGTATGAAGGACACATCAAAGGCCATTGAAGACAGAAAGAGATTGGAGCATGCCATCTCTATGGCATGTGAAGAAGCACCAGAAGTTGACAAGGACATACAGGAAGAGGAAAAAGCACTAAGTCTAGGCACGGTCATTGAAGACCTGCGAAAAGAGAATGAAGATCTAAAATCAAGGAGAGTGCCAAGCACAGCGCTAGAACAGATTGAGGAAAGAAAGAATGCAATTGAAGAAACTGCAACAGAGATTGTAGCACTGGAAAAATTTTCGTAGACAATTGCGGAAGATGTCACACAATTTTGGGGGAGTTTTGTATAGGATGAGCAGTTTCATCAGTTAAATGTGCAACTCAGTGAAGCAGAAACGCATCTGGAGGTATTGAGGGGATCTCTTAAGGAAATGCCCCTACTTTCAAATATGACAAAGGAAACCGAGATGAAATATATACAGCACCGGGTCAACAAAGCACGCACAAGATAGCAAAAAGAAAAGTGCATTTAGATGAGCTGCAGACAAAAGCCGAGCAGTTAGCAATCAAAGCAATGGAAGGAATCGACAAGATCAAAGAAGAGTTGCAGAAAGTGAAGCAGATGGGTGGTGAACACCTGATAGACCAGGCAGTAGAATATTATGTAGTTCTCAAGGCGTCATCCAAAGAAGCAATCGACCAAGTCATAGAAACTTATGACGAGTTCAAGAAGCAGTTAAACTCACCAACAGTCTCCAGCTGAGGTGGCTCAAGGGAGAGCCACATTTTTTTGTTGGGGGCCTGTTGGAACGGGTTCGGAGTGCACAAGTGTGGAACCCCAAGTGGTGAAAGGGTCAAAGACAAGAACAAAGGATCGATCGCAAAGCCGAGATATGCGGAAGTGTCTGGTTAAGTTAGTTGGCGATGGGTCATTGTGACCATTTTGTAACGGCCAAGTGAGCCTATAAATAGAAGCATTATTGTAAGCACAAGGATCATCTATCGGGGATCAAGATCCTTTTTATGATTGTAAGCCTAAGGGCACCGTTTTGGCACTGAATTTTTGCATTATGAGATGATACCTTCGCATCTATCTATGTTTTTATCTGTTGGATCAATCTATGGAAGTATTTGTCTGGTTTGGGTTGTTAGATCACAGCAATTGCTCTGAGTTTACTATGTCTTTGCAATATTGGGAATGATTGATATGCATCTCTGTCTTTTCATTTATCGCAATGTCTGATGTTTTTCAAAGATCGCAGTAGATGTTTTCGCAATTATGTTATGTACCGCAATTTTCTTGAGCATGCTTTGATAATCTGTTTAATTTGTTAATTATGAGATGGTAATGTAGCTAAAGTGAATAAGGATAGTGGTTAATAAGGTGATGGTGTGATATCTTAATGTGAATACAAATATTTTTCTTATGTTGCGAATGAGAGTGAGGTAGTGCATGTCTTCTCACCACTACGGAAACTTGGTTCCTGCAACCCCCCTTGGACATCTCGGGTGAGAATTCACTCACTCTGCGGGTGTTACTAGGAAGGGTAAAACCTTTATGGACCGATGTTTAAGGGTGTCTAGTTGATGTTTGTTGACAGTAGTGTGAAGTGAACCCCTGTCAACAGAACTGTGTCAACAACATTATTAATCATGAACAAATTACAATAATGCTACAAAATGTTCAAGATATGTGTAAATCTTGTTTCTAGAAGGTCTTGTAACATTTGAGCCTTTGTATTAAGTATGTTGACAATCTTTTTTGAAATATTTTTTTCCATAGAAATAGAGAAATTTATATTATAAAGGACTGCAAAAATGTAGAAGTGTACAAAGAGAGATGGTCATGGAAAAATCCCAAAATTCTTCTGGACTGCAAAAAAGCAAAAGTGTACAAAGAGAGATGGTCAAGGATAATTCCCAAAATTATTCTGCTTTAGAAGAGCTAAGGAGATTTGAAATTCTATCTATTGCTTTTCCAATCTTGTATGAAAATGAGAAAGGTTTAGTATTATACCCTGATCTTCCCCATTGATTATAAATTAAGTTGATCTTCCCTGTTGATTCCATTCCCATCTAACACCTTAGAGACTTCAATTCTTTGAATCTCATTGTTGGCAACGAGTTGAATCCTTGTGTTCAATTCTCCGTCCGGTGGAGGGAGTTTTAGGTTTTTAGTTTTATAGATAGGGGCAGGGGAATCTTCTGCCATTGAAACATCAAGATTTGGTTGCGCGCAAATTCCCTCAATCTGCAATATGAGGGTACTTTGCTCATCTTTCAGACGTTGTTGCCTTTCCCTTTGATCAACAATGATTTTTGTTAGTTTTTCAGCATTTAATTCAATCTGATCTAGGATCTTAACTGAAAGAATAACATGTACAGCATATCAAGCATAAGATACAAGAGACACAAAGCATTTCACCGGGGAAAACCAAGAAGGTGAAAAACCCCGCAACTTCCTCAGAGATAGAATGAGCACCAATACAAAGATCACAAAGATCAAACCCCACAACAAGAGATAGTATCCTAGAAGCTGCTCCTCCTCCACTTGTGCACACTCCTCCTCTCTCACTAATGTAAAGTGGGTGAGTGAGTGAATGAATAGAATGAGAGAGACACACTCTCTATTTATACAATGACTTGACTTGCCTTTTACTCTAACTGGGTTGACTTCCTAAGGAATCCTAATAACCCATCCACATGTACTGGACCGACCCCACTAGGGTGGTCTAATAACCCGTTTGACCCACACAACTCATACAGGGCTAACCCCACCAAGGTGGTCTAATAACCCATCAAATATAAGTTGTGACAGTTACAATAATACTTGAGACACTTGCAAATACAAATCATGACACTTCCAATTAGAGGAATAATACATCTTCGTTGGGGATACAATAAAGTACAAATGTAATACATACAATATACAAGTGAATATCTTCCGAAGTTACAAATACATCAACACTCCCTCTTAACTAGGAAGGTAGTCTCTTGACACAAGTCATCAATACATATAGGCACAAGTCTTCAATACTGGAGCTGGATCATCGTCACTAGATCACTGGAGCATCATCGTCACTGATGTTGTACTCGTCATATCGATCACTGGTGCTATCTCTCAATTCTTCTCGTCATAGGAAGTTTTACAGAGCCATCCATTTTTCATGGTGCATGTAGGCCTAGCCTCTTGTAGGTCTTCATCATCTCTACGAGCGTGCCATCCTATGGAATTCTCAAGGCTGATTACGTGCATCAACAAAACCTCGAAAGAGAATCCCAAGAATTTTACGAGCTTACTGCTCAACCTATCGGATCTCCCAGGATCTTTTACATGTGACCACCACAAAACCTTGAAAGAGCATCCCAAGACTTTTACGAGCACACAAATCAACCTATCGGATCTCCTAGGATCTTTTACATGTGGTCAGGCAAAACCTTAAAAGAGTGTCTTGCAACCTGCAAGATCTCTAAAGAGAATCCCGGGACTTTTACAAGCACACAGCTCAACCTATCGGATCTCCGGGACTGATTACATGCCTTATGTAGCAAAACCTCGAAAGAGCATCCCAGGACTTTTACGAGCACACAGATCAACCTATCCGATCGCCCAGGATCTTTTCTATGCTACTTGCACAACCTGTCCATGACCATGGAGTATCGACCTGATACTCATGATCCACCTGATCATCATCACACGGAGCATCCTCCTGATGCTCATGATCATACTGATCATCATCATACAATACATCATCCTGATTTACAACATCTGGAGCATTGACCTGATGCTCACCATACATGATCGTCTTGATCATCATCATCGCATCATCCTAATACATATCATCACATTATCATCATGATCATCATCACAGCATCGTCCTGATGCATATCATCTGGAGCATCGTCCTGATGCTCATCACACATGATTGTCCTTATCATCATCCTCTTCAGATCATCTCATCGTCCACGGAGCACAACCCAAATGCACATCATACAACACTTACACCATCGACATGGGAGAACACATCTACCACCATGTGAAAAATGGCTTCATCCCTTACATCTACACCATGGGAGAACACATCTACCACCATGTGAGAATGGCTCTAGCCCTTAAATTTGTACCATAGGAGAACACATCTACCACCATGTGAGAATGGCTCAACAATTACATCACGACCATGGGAGAACACATCTACAACCATGTCGGAAAAGCTCGGCAATTACATCATGACCATGGGAGAACACATCTACAACCATGTCATAAAATCCCATGTGCATCTGCGTCTTCCGGACTCAACACTTCCCCTTGGAAGGAACCTCGATCTAAATTACACAAAGCCTGTTTCTGAAGTACTCGAACTTCACTATGGCTAGTGGTTTGGTCAACACATCTGCAATCTGCTCATCCGTCGCAACATACTGGAGCTTTATTGCTCCTCTCTACACCATATCCCTGATATAGTGATATTTAATCTCAATATGCTTCGACTTGTCATGGAACACTGAGTTCTCTGACAACTTCACACAACTCTAGTTGTCACAATAGATACAAGTAGCATCCAACTAGAGATCAAATAAATCAGACAGTAGCTTCCTTAGCCATACTGCCTCACAACTAGCCAAACAAGCTGCGACATACTCTGCTTCGGCTGTACTCAGTGCTACGCAGGACTGCTTCCTGCTAAACCAAGAGATCACACCTGATCCCATACTGAAGCAGCACCTCGAAGTGCTCTTCCTATCTGCAGCACTGCCTGCCCAATCTGAATCAACATAACCCTGCAGGTTAAAATTTTGATTCTCATCATACTTGAGCCCATAATCAACCGTACCCTTCAGATACCTCAGAATATGCTTTATAGCAATCATGTGAACATGTCTAGGATTCGTCAGGAAATGGCTTAATGTGTTCACCGCAAAGAAAATATCTGGTCTCGTGTTCATCAGGTACATCAAGGACCCAATCATCTGACGATACATCGTGGCATCAACGATTCAACAGACTCTGATGAAGCATCACTCAATAGCTTCAGGTTCGATGCCATAGGTGTGACCATGGCCTTGTAGTCCATCATCCTGAACCGCTTCAGGATCTCTACTACATACTTTCCTTGTCCAAGTAAGATCCCATCTGCACTCTGCCACACCTCCATACCTAGAAAGTAATGCATCATACCCAAGTCCTTCATCTCGAACTCGGCAGCAAGCTTCCTCTTCATATCAGCAATCAACCCAATCTCACCTGTCACAAATAGGTCAGCTACATACATTAGGAGTATCACTGGATTTCCTTCCTCAACCTTGTAGTAATGGTTGGAATATGCTTTACTCTTGGTAAATCCCAAACTAGTCAGGAAGCTGTCTATCCTGCCGTACCATGTCCTGGGTGCTTGTTTCAAACCGTACAAGGATTTATTCAATTTGCACACATGTGACTTCCTGTCATGTGTCTCAAATCCAAGTGGCTTATCCACTTCCTCTTCGACTACACCATTCAAGAAAGTTGTCTTGACATCCATCTGGTGTATCTTCCACTTCATCACTTGTCTTGTATTTCTCTATGCTACTATCTGCAGCATGCTTGATCTTGTAGATCTACTTGGAAGTCACAACATACTTCCCTTCTGGTCTTGGGACCACATCCCAAACATCATTCTTCATGATCGATTGGTATTCCTCGATCATGGCATCCTTACATTACTGCATCCCTGATCCTGGGAACTTCAGATTCTTAAATATCTTCAGTAGGTAGTTTTATTGAACTTCGTTGCTGGAACAAATGTCGTTGTCTTTCTTTTGTAGGTGATTGTACACGATTTTTTTTCCTACAAGTCAAATTCAATTGCATGATTAGAAACGTCTCATAGTTTTTCAAAAAAAACAAATTCTTACACATAAGAATGTATGTCATACAGTCATGCAATTATCTTAGCCAATGCTTCAATAAAACATTTATCCATATCCCATAACTTTCTAGATGCCTTCCATCTCTACCAAAACATTTTTTAAGAGTGTGCACAACTCCCAACATGTCAGGAAAGAGGTTTCATTCTAGATAAGTAGCAATGGAATGTTGTACAGTACCATAGGCCACTTACCCATTACTTGCATATTAGTAGTATCTTGTTCATTAATGCAACTTTTCTAATATGCATAATATACATCCTAAATCTAGGAACATAAGCATGTACATGACTAGACAACATCATTTAAGTAATCAAATATATAATAAATGGCAATTCAAATACTTATCTTTGTTTGGTTGTTGGGTGGACTCCCTCTCAATATTTGCTTCCTTGAAGGAACTACTAGAGTGTGCTCCCTCTTGATCTGTGCTTCCTTGCAGGAACAACTGGAGTTTGCTCCCTCTTGATCTTTGCTTCCTGGAGTGTGCTCCCTCTAGATCTTTGCTTCCTTTATGATATCATCATGATTATATGTCTTTGAACTTCTATCCATCTTGGACCACTATGCATGATTAAGTGTGCACTAGTGTCATCATTGTGTCATCCTCAATATCTCATACATAATCATACATGAATTAGTATAATCTCAATACTTATCAAAACATTATGATTCTAAATAATCTTAATCATGTATGTTCATGATCATTTCATACACAAGCATTAGTAATCAAGGTTTCAGGGAGGACTTCTTTTACTCATGCATATTTTTATTTGACCATAGAACTCTTCTAGTTTGTCATATCATTAATCAAACTAAGAAGTATAATATGCATAAACCCATGATTTCCCAAACTTATAACTTCATGAATAATCATTATCAATCATACCAAGTATACTTATATAAGATCCTAACACAAGGTAGGATTCTAACTTGATATAGGAAAAACATACCTGGATTATCATGTTTGCGAGTTATGTCTAACATACTCAAACAATGTCTTCTTTGTTCTCTTCAATGATTTGTTCTAGTAACCTGCATATCTCATAACTGTTAAGCATTGCAAATCCAAATTAAACATACCTCGTAAGTAGAGATTCTGTGTGATCAATGGATATGGATGAGTCGTTGTCTTCATGTCATCATGGTCATATGTTCTTGATCTAGAACTTGATTTGTCTTTCTTGGTGTACCTTTCATGTTAGCGGACAACATCATCCTCATACAACACCACAGTGCATTAGTATAATCATAAGTGTCATAACCCTAATCAATGGATGTCTTATATCATTCACATGCATTCATACTTTTACTAAGGTGATAAGACAAGTCTAAAATTAATCAACATTGTACTAACCTCAATAATATGAAGACAAACTTAATCATGAATAGATTTCAAAACATACCTGTATCTCCTCAAGCCATACCTATCAGGATTGCTTGTAGTCTTATTATGTAAGGCCTGAGCCTCATCCCTCTAGAACTGGAACTTCTTCACTTATGTAGGTGTACAATTCATTCTCTTATAGGATTAACCCAATCCACTTTGATTTTCTGAAACTGGATCTGGAGGTGGCTAGGGTTTGTTAGAGAAACCCTCAAAATTCAAACTTTGAATTTCAAACTTCTGATTGGATGAAAAGATGCATCTTGCTAGGATGATCAAACTGGTAGACTTCAATTTTGAAATACCTAAAATTTGACCCCTCAAAATTTTCTTTGAAAGTTTCGGATCTGCAACTTCTGTCAAATTCTGGTTTTCTGGTTTTCTAGTCAAAATCCCAAATTAGGGTTTGATGGAGCCCGAGGTTCTACCCAACCAAAAAATTTGATCTTGGTTTCTAAATTTTGATTTTGATGAGGATCATCCATCTGTGGTCTCATATTCCAAAAATTCCAACTTTTGCAAAAACCCTAATCTCCGGCAGCAGTGACAAGCCAAAAAAGAAAATGCTCAGAATCCAATTCTCTTTGTACAGAAATATATGCCATATTGTTTCTGATGTATCTCTGAAATTTCAGATCCTCAGGGTCTGAAACTTTGGCCTGTGGTACAATGACCTATCATCTTTCCAACCCCATATATCTGAGCTTTAATGGATTCTCTGAGAGAGAGATATGCCAAGTGTCGCAATGTGACCTGTTTATGGGATGAAACAGTATAGCGAACTTGTATGGAGTGCCATGTGTCACTATTTCAACTTAGGCCTTTGAAACCCGGACTTGTGAAACTATAGTCCTTCCCCTAATTGTCACTTTTTACAGAATTCCATTTGGATCTTCCTAGCTCGAGATATGACCTTTTTTCCTATCTCACCTGTTTAGGACTGCATTCTGGAGGAGGCAGAAACCCTAACTTGTACGGATCATATCTCACAAATTAAAATGAATCTGAGGATTTCCTTCGGACACAAGGTACATGGACATTTCATCTTCAACTTGTAAAAGTTTAAGATCTTGAAACTTCGCCAAAACGGAGTTATAGCAAAAGTGCCACAACGACTGGTTTTTACTACACCAAGCCATAGCTTCCAATTTGTCACAAGTGCAACAAGTGTCATAAATGCCATAAAATGCCTTCCTTCAGGATAGCTCTGATACCATGTTAGTTTTTCAGCAGTTAATTCAATTTGATCTAGGATCTTAACTGAGAAAATAACATGTACAACATATCAAACATAAGAGACAAGAGACACAAAGCATTTCACCGGGGAAAACCAAGAAGGTGAAAAACCCTGCAACTTCCTCAGAGATAGAATGAGCACCAATACAAAGATCACAAAGATAAAACCCCACAACAAGAGATAGTCTCCTATCAGCTTCTCCTCCTCCACTTGTGCGCACTACTACTCTCTCTCACTAATGTGAAGTGAGTGAGTGAGTGAATGAATAGAATGAGAGAGATGCACTCTCTATTTATACAATGACTTGACTTTCCTTTTACTCTAACTGGGTCGACTTCCTAAGGAAGCCTAATAACCCATCCACATGTCACTGGGTCGACCCCAATAGGGTGGTCTAATAACCCTTTTGACCCACACAACTCATACAGGGCCGACCCCACCAAGGTGGTCTAATAACCCATCAAATATAAGTTGCAACACTTACAATAATACTTGCAACACTTGCAAATACAAATGACGACACTTCCAATCGGAGGAATAATACATCTCCGTTGGGGATACAATAAAGTACAAATGTAATACATACAATAGACAAGTGAATATATTCCGAAGTTACAAATACATCAACAATTTTAAGGGTGGTTAGATGTTTATTTAATAGGATATGGAGTTGGTGTTTTATCACCTACACAATGGCCTCCAAATTTTATCGTCCTTAATCCTCTTCCTCTCGTTATCCCCTCCATCTAGAACTCCCCTTTCAAATTCCATTCCTTATCTTTGTTGGAACTTCTAGATTCTCCCCGATGGCCATATTTCTCTCTTTTTGGATTCATGATGGGATATGTAACTCCTTTCTACTGCTCTTCCTTCCCATATTTCACATATAAGAATGAAGGCACCCCCTCCCTTGCTCATGTTGGTCATCAAGACAATTAATGGGAATTCCATCCAAATGATGATTCGCGGGAGTTGAAGGATAGAGAAATCATACTTTTGATATTTAAATTCATTTTGATCCACTATGATATGCCTACAATTACGCCATGATGTGATCAGTATACTACATTGCACGATGAAATGACTTGCATTCATTTCAATGGATCTATCCTTCATCATCTTGCGTGTAGGGGATAATAAATGGCAGAAGGGGATATAATTGAGTTTCATTGATAGTGTTCCAAGTGTCCCATTCACACAATGATTGTTGAGTCCACATTGCCACTGAGTTGTATTGCAAGGAAAGGAATCAAACTTGCCAAAAAAACTCTCTAGTTGAGTCGAACTCCAGAGCCACCTTGGGCAATTAACCTTTAGATTGATATATCCCATCTAAGGGATTGGCTACTTGGATTAAGTTCCATTGATTACTAAATTTTCCACCATGTCTTTGATTTCCTTGTTAGCAAGTTGATCTTTCTCCACATTGTTAGCATGGACGATGTGGAATATAGATAACTTTGAAAAATACTAGTGCACTTCCGTGTAGATTATTCTAAAAATAGAGAGGAGTCTCATGTCTTACGGGAGGGTTTTTTTCCTTAGGAGGTTGATGACTATTCGAGAGTGTCCCAAAATTATCAAATTGCCAATTCCTTCTAGTCTATCCAAATGAAGCCCTTGGATCAGAGTCAGAGCCTCTGCTTGTTTATTGGTAGTAATGCCTAAACTTCAGGAAAAGTGAATTTTGGTGTGTCCCCTTGGGGAAAGAATCTCCCCACCAGCTCCAACCACCCCGAATATTTTTTGAAATATTGAGCAAATTAGCAATGGATATTTTATATGGGCACACATTTTTGGACACTGACATTGATCTTCTACTTTTATGCTTCATATTTATACCTAATGACTTGGTTTTATCAATTCCTTTCTTTTCCCATGTAGATTATTGTGAAAGTATTCATGTTATGCTTAGAACTTGATATCTCTCTATATTCATCCTTCTATTAATACTTTACCATGTTTTTGGATTTCATACACTTTTCTAGATAGGCCAAAAAGTCTTATCTAACCATTCTCTCTTCTAACTTACCTAGGAAGTCTATTTGCAGTGGACATTACTATGGATTAGTCTTTTGATAGAGCATTGGTTGTCAATGTAACATCCAATCGAGCAGTGGTTTTCAATGTAACATCCATAAAAGATATTGTGAGTTTGACTAGTTGAAAATAAAAAGAAGCATCACACAACATTTAAACAGTAGATGTTCTAGCTGGTAAAAAACATATTAGTCTATTTCTTAAAACAAACATCATGGCTAGTAAAAACTATCTTTGAGTTTGGATGTTGAAGTATGTAGGAATAATGTACTATTTTGGAAATTCAAGATTTATTTCAATCAATCTCTTGTTCGGATTGGAAATTTGTTAATTTCCCCATTTTTATACATTTCTCGGGTATCCTATTTTATAACTTTTTATCCTATTTTATGATTTTTTTTATAAAGCACACAACAAGTGTCAGTCGACCGATGTATTAACGTCGAAATTGGCAACGAAAAACCTTCCTTTGCATGGAAAATATGTTGTACCATCCATTGAATGGGGAAAGTAAATTGACAAAAAGGTGGAGGCATACCAACATCATGTCCATGCACCGCCTTTTCCTTCTTATAGCATGGGGAAGCTCCACTGATGGTAGTCTATCAATCCACAAACCATCGAGCTATGTCCAGCGACGGTGAAGTGGAGGTTTTCCACTGTTATTGTATATGTCGATCGACAACGTATCAACAACCTCCAATTTCTTCTGATTCCATGGGAAAGGTCCACCAACGGCCTCCTTTCGGTCGACCGACATGTAGGGAAATTTATATCCACAATATAGTGGTAGTCTACCGACAGTGTGTCCCTCAACCACCAAGTTGTTTCCATGGAATGGGGTAGGTGAACCGATGGTATAGGGTTTCTATTCCAAAAATATTATCTCAGTCGACCAACGTTATGAGGTAAGTAACCCACACATTGGGATCATTTTTTCAATGCTAGGATGTCGAGTGACTGGTGGTTAAACATGTTTTTGACCATGATCTTTTTGTTGACACATGTCAATTGATTTTTTGGTCCTCAGATGGAAACTAGAGGCATCTAACAACCAACGGTATCCCAGCCAACAGTTTTGGTTCCTTCGGTTGATTGGTTTTTCTTTTAAAATGTGTCTCACAACCACCAGTTTTCCATCAAATAATGGAGCCAAATTTTCTAGTGTGGGGGGATAAAGTTTTTCAAATTGATGGAAAATTGATTTGAATAAGGGCCTTCCATTGAGGGTTCTTGGGGAATGAAGTAAGCACCATGATGCGTATCATCCCATGGGAGCTCAAGGCTATTAAGGGATTCAAGGATTTTGTCATCTCTTTAAAAGGTGGAAGTAGCTAATTTTCATGGGTCCTTATCCATAAGGATGGATGTAGAGTGGGAATGGGTAGAAGAGGAAGCATCGTGGGAGGAAGAAATGTAATAGATGGAAATCATTCCTTTAGATGATGGAGTAGGGGGAGGTACCTACCTAATGATGGTTACCTGAGATTCATGAAATCTAGCTGGAGGTAAACCAAAGTGGCTTGAAACTTTTTGAGATTGGTACAATGGTGCAACTAGTGACCATAGATGTCACATAATGCACATGGATGATTCATATGCAATGCCTTATTGCACTGCTCGGTCAGGAGAGTGAATCATGTGAACCAATTGGGTAGTTTCATCAGTTTTCTCTTCCTTAGCATCGATATTAGTATGCAAGACTAGAAACTTTGGACAATGATAGGTGGCGTGACCCAAGAAATCACACACAGTGCATTACTTAGGGATTGGGAAAGCTACTACAGTAGGAGGGTTCAGAGTCATGTATGGGGAAAGTTGTGTTGTTGAATTTTTTATTTTGCACCCAATCTTGTTTTTGGAAGAAGAATGAGTGGTGGGGCTGGACATCTTCGTAACCATGTGTTAAGACAATGTGTGGGGTGGGTAAGGGATTTGGTGGGATTCAACCCTAGAAGGTTAAGGGTAGATATCATAGGGGTTCCCATGATTCCAAGGGGAGGAAAGAGGAATGGGACTTGATGTATAGGAACTCCCACCCATGGGTGTCTCATTCAAGGGTGGGACTAGGAGATGGTTGCATTTAGGATCATTTGGCTAGCGTGGATATCATCTTTATTTGCCAAAAAATATATACCTACATTCCAAGTTGTTGCTAAGTTTATGGCCACTTTGTAGGTTTATAATATCTCCACTAAGACCAAGGCAGTGCACTCTGTTTTATACCCTCCAATCGACAAAGAGATGGCTTGGTATTATTTCGATGGTGTTTTTCATGGTCGATAAGCAACCTGTGGCATTGGTTTACCCAATTTTTCTGAATCTCGTATTGTTTCTTTTAAAGCAGATATAGGGAAGGGAAAAAATAATATTGGTGAATTCAAAGCTTTGTTTTATGTTTTGAAATGGCACTAGATAGGGAGATAAATTGAGTGCAAGTTTTTGGCGACTTTCTTTCTTCATCAACTGGATGAAGGATTTCATTTAGGCTTTCACAGGTTGCAGTTTTCTTCAAGGGGGATTGGATACCTGTGTAGAGTTTTTGTTCTCGACGCGTTTCGAACTCCATAGTTGAGTCCATGTTCAGGAAAAAGGGTGTCTCGAACGAAACTAAACTAATTTTTACATTATTTATATAGTTATGTTTAGTTCTTTAGAGAGCCGACTTTGATTAAATAATATAACTTAGTGTATAATTCCATTATTAATTAATGTGTTTATGTAAGTATACATTAATAATACTTATTACTTCTTCAAAGTTTTTATTAAATGTTGAAATATACCAATATAAACTTAGTTATGTGCATATTTAAGCGTTGTTTATTATTATTCTAAAAAAAAAATTCAAAATTGTTTTTTACCTTAAATGTTATGTATTGATGTGTCACATTATATCATTGTATTTTAAATTATGTTTAAGAAACCTTTAGTGTTATGTTTGAATAAAGAAAAAATTAATTAATTTTAAAAATTATAATTAAATTTATAATTTATAATTTTTTTTTTAATTTTAATTTTTAATTTTATTCCCCTTTTTGTTTCACAGGGAGTGAAAGTTTGGTTTCCAAGAGTCACCTAGGGTAAGGCCATCATCCCTATTGAAGTTTCTTGGGTGTTTCTCAATCTCTATTGCTTCATGTTTGCGTCTTTTGTTGTAGTTATCCTCAAGTGCTAAGACTCTCGCTTCTTCAATGCAAACATGGTGGTTAGTCTTTGATGAGTGCTCAGCTAGTGTTGATTTCTTAATTCTTCAATGAATAACATCTGCACAATGATCCGTTAACCTTGTCTGAATTGAGCATCCTATCTCACCTATGTAAACATCCTCACATGAGCATGGAAATGAGTAGACACCTTTCCTTAGTTTTGGGTTGATGGGGTCTTTAGCTTTGTCTAACAAATTCCTTAGGGAGTTAGGAGGGAAAAATATTGTCTTGATCTTTTTATTTTTCAAAACTTTGGCAATTTTATCTGTTGTACCTTGGATATATGGGAGAAAAGTTCTATCTAGGTCTTCTTGTTCATTATTACGATTTTTAGTTTCAATGCCTTTCGCTTTTCCGAAGGCTTTGTTGATATCTTTTCTTTTGTAACCATTGTTTTGGAGGGTTTTCTCAAGGTGTTTTAGTTCGTCATCAAGGTGTTCCTTATCGGAGATTCTGACAGCTCGTGTAGTGAGTGTGTGTAATATTCCTAGTTTTTGTGAGGGGTGATGGTGTGAGTTGGCATGTAAGTATGTGTCTGTATGGGTTTTCTTACGATATACCTAGTGGGCTAAGGAACCATCTTCTTTTTTAGTGATCAATATGTCAAGAAAAGGAAGGGAGTTGTTCTCCTGGATATCCATGGTAAATTTTATGTGTTGAGATTGATTGTTCATATGCCTTA
This sequence comes from Larix kaempferi, assembly GCA_027924585.1. Classification (NCBI taxonomy): domain Eukaryota; kingdom Viridiplantae; phylum Streptophyta; class Pinopsida; order Pinales; family Pinaceae; genus Larix; species Larix kaempferi. The sequence continues at coordinate 16,522,514 of BSBM01001219.1, read as the reverse complement.
GGAAGTCATCTAATTTCTCCCTACCATGTGGCCAAAAGAAATTGGTATCATCCACAAATCGTTTCCAATCTTTCGGTTTAAGTGGGTAAAAATCTAACGCTTTTTTCTCAAAGTATTCCATGTACAGGTTAGCTATCACTGGGGAAAGGGGGGAACCCATTGTAACCCCACTAGTTTTCTCATACATTTCTCCACGAAAGGTAAAATATGTAGATTTTAAACAAATTCTTACTAGGTTGGTTATCTCTTTACTGGTTATCTTTTCCACCACATCGATTGCTTCTTCCAGCAGAATTTTTGTGTAGAATTGTGTTACATCAAAGCTAACTAGAATATCATTATCATCAATTTTAAGATCCTTAATGTTTTCCACAAAATGTGTTGAATCTTTGATGTATGAGAACGTGTGGCCTACTAATGGTTTTAGGGTTTTTGCTAGGTATTTTTCCAGATTGTAAGTTGGTGACCCATTGGTGTTCACAATTGGTCTTAGTGGCACATCATTTTTATGAATCTTAGGGAGTCCATAAATTCTTGGGATTATAGGGTTCTTCGGGTTAGTCTATTTTTTAGGTTATTATCTAAAGAAGACTCATTTATGGCTTTTTTAACCTCTCTAATGATCCTGGTGCTTGGGTCTTTCTTTAGTTTTTTATGGCAGCCTGTTGTTGTGAGATGTTCTTTCATCTTAGCTTCATAATCAATTGTGTTCATCACTACTGTTGCATTTCCTTTGTCCGCCTTCATGATCATAATATCCTTATTCGCTTTTAAGTTTTTAATGGTTGCTATCTCATTCCTAGTCAAATTTTGTTTAGGTGGTTTTGCTTTTCTTAATATCACTGCACAATCCTGCCTTATTTCTTCTGATGTGTCTTCGGGGAGTGTAATACCACAATTTTGACCCTTATGAAATATTGGCTTTTAATGTAAATATTGTATACATGCGTTGTATGTTTCCTTAGCATGGATCTCAAGGCCAAGGCCCCACTAGTGTATGTTCGGATTTTATTTAAAACAAGCAAGTATTTGATATTTTGATACCCATGTGCTATTAAGCCATGGAATATTGTAAATTAATGTAAATATTAATATTGCAATAAAATACCAAAAACTGGCTATGGGAGCAACGAATGAGAAGGGGCCATGTGTATCCACTAGGGAGTGGTAAGGGGGTTGTGGGATTGAGCCATAAACTGCCAAATGTTATTGTGAGAACCCATTTGACTTTCCTTGATGACATTTATTTATGTTGTAAGGAAGTTGTTGGAGATTTCAGTCCATGGCTTCAATGGAGCATGGACAACCCAAAAATTTGTATGGCAGAGTATGGGATCTGTTTTCTTGTACCACAAGTCACTCTACCTCAAGAGAGTTGCTTCTTCCTCATCCTCATTCCATTGTGGAAGTTACCAGCATCAATTTTCATCCAAAAACGAATTGTCAGCAGTGAGAAAAACCAGAAATCGCAACTTTGAAAGAACCCACGTTTTGAAGAGTCAAAAACGCTCAGATTTGGTATTTAACAGTAAAATACAATGGGGGATCCATAGATATGAACCTTGGGGCGAAGTTGAGAGTATTAGATACCCCAAAATCCATTGCAAAACCCAGTTTTTATAGCCCAGAAAACCAGTGACGGGATTGAGTTATTTGATGAACAGAATTGTGAGAAATCCAATTGTGAATAACTGAGCAGAGGTTGGGTTTGCTTGATAAACCCAGTGAAGGCTAAAATCTCAAGAATTATCAATTGAACCTTTCTATACCCATCCTGAAGAGCACTGGAGGGAAGGGACGCTTGAGGGACTGTGCAACAGAGAAGGGGACCTTCCTTGTGTTGGGTGTGGTAGGTAATGTGGGTGCCTTGACTATTGAATTCCTTTGAGATGCATGTAGCTTTGTGGATGAGCTCACTGGATTAGCATTGCCCTCCTTTGTCTTTCATATGCTTGACAAACCCAACTGTGTGTTGGCTTAGCATAGTTGTTGAGTGAAACCATGGCTGTGAGTGAGCCCAGCTAGTTCTTACTTAGTGGATACACATCCCAGCTCGGGGGTGATCTCTCAGTTGAAAGAATACAAGTTGAACATAGATCTATAGTTGGGTGGAACGTGGCTCTCACATAGCCAGTTGTTTGGACAGCTTCATCTTCAAGATAAGTGTTCTCTGTGTTGTAAATTATATGCATTATGTGTTCTGCATTGTACTAATTCAGAATGATATGTATTCATGATTAATGGAATTGGTATGAAGTATGTGCATAGCACAAGAATGGGATGGATTCTTTTCCTGTTGATGCATCATTTGCTTGAGATAAATATGTTGATGTATGTCTGTTGTGTGTGTGCAATTATATATTTTAATTCCGTTGTGTAATTTAATTGTGCATTTTATTTAAATGGCAAAATTTTACCATTATGGCATTGGGGAAAAATTATACACCCCATGTTACAGTCATGTTCCCTCCCTCTCGCATTGGTTTGATGGAAGGGGATGTGACAGAATGGTATCAGAGCCCAGCTTGCAACACTGGGGCTGCTTGGGCCAAACTATGAGTTACAGGCAAGTAACAGAATGGTTTTAACGCAGTATTGGTGAAGTTGAGGGCAGCATTTTTTATTGAAAAAATGACAGGGTTAAAGTTCTCGGGTGTGGGAGAGGATCACACCATTGCATAGAGCTCTCCAACATCTTTCCAACGGTACCATACTCGCCTCATTTGGCCAAGGAACGAGGGAGTTATGAACCCCGGAAGTTACAGGAAACACAGGTGTTTTCGCAGTTTCGGGATGTCGGATTTCAAGTTTCGGGACACGAATTTTAAAAATTTGCGTTTGGATTTTCGAAATCCCGAACACGCAATTTTCGGCTTTCAGGATGTCGAGTTTCGGGTTTCAGGAACGCGAATTTTCAAAATTTGCGTTTGGATTTCCGAAATCCCGAACCCGCAATTTTCGGCTTTCGGGATGTCAGGTTTCGGGTTTCGGGAACGCGAATTTTCAAAATTTGCGTTTGGATTTCCGAAGTCCCGAACCCGCAATTTTCGGCTTTCAGGATGTCGAGTCTCGAGTTGCGGGAACGCCAAGTTGTGAACTTGCGCATTCCGGTTGCCGCAATCCCGAACCCGCAATTTCGGGTTTCGGGTTGCGGGTTGCAGGATAGTCACATTTCCGTGACAGCGACTTGGCTTCCCGATCCCGCATTTCGGGTTTCGGGTTGCGGGATGGTTATATCCCCGTGACCGCAACTTGACCCCCCGAACCCGCAATGTTGGGTTGCGGGTTGCGGCCTGTGTGTGGCGGGATAAAATAAATAAATAAATAAAATAAACGAGTATAGAGCCCGAAAATTGATTTTTGGATAACAAGAGAATGCAAGGTCATAATTTGATGAGTTTAGTGGAATTTTGAGGCCATCGACGGAGGCCATGAATGAACCAGTGAAGATCCCGAGCCCATTATGCTCCGATTGGGCATAAATTTGGAATTATTGGCTTTTACAAATCAATGTCTCAATGCTTGACAGAAGGTTGGATTGAGCCAAAATTGATATGGGGAATTCATGGAGCATGTACGGTGTTAAGTTTGGAGTTTTGGAGCCAAACTCCAAAGGAGGTGGAGTCGGGGTGTGCAAGAAGGTCAAAAAGCACTATTTCGGGCCACGTTTTGGGAATTTTGAAAAGCTTGCAGTGGTTGAAAGTGACCCTATAATTCGGAATCAAGAAAATTACTGAACTCAACATTTCATATTATCAGTAAACCAGACATATTCCATTAGACAAATATTTCCCAGAAATGCACGGTTTGGGAAATAGCCATTTTTGGCCCAAAAATTGGAATTTTGGAAAAATGTGAAAAGTGGAAAGTAGTCAAACCCAAAATTTTATAAAAGATGAATGGTGCATTGGAATAGAGATCCATGAGTTGTCGAGCATTCCTTGTTATACAAACTAACTTCGCCTGGTAGAAAAATTTTCGTGATTCTACATAGATTTTCTTCCACAGGTGGTTGAAGTTGGCATTCTGGACCAAAATACAACTGTGTAAAAATGTGCGGAATTGGGGTGAAAGTTGTCATTTTTGAAATAACGTAGTTTCCACACCCGAGGTCGAAATGGAGCACAGGGATAGGCATTGGAAATATTATCCAGCAGGGAATAAGGGCACATAACCAGAATTTGGATGGGGACATCAAACCTCATAGATATTTAAAGTCGAAAAGTGCCAGTGACTGTTTTTGACATATTGTTGACAGTATGGGCAATTTCCAGAATTGCATGAATGGAAAAAGAAATGAATGCATAAAAGCTATATGAATTATTCCATGAGTTGATTATGTTAAATATTGATTATTGTATATTTCTAGATGCATTCTTATGATGTCTAACAAATATTTTCATAATGCACAGTGCTTGCAACTCATAAGATTTAATAATTGTAGCAGAGGTAGCATACATGAAAAATGGTGACCATAAATGATGCTCAAGATCCTTATGAGCATGAAGAAGACGTCCTAGGAGAAAATGTACATGAAGAGAATGTTGAGACTGAATCCAATGGGAGAAGGGAGCAGGTGACTCCTCAGAACTTGGTTGAAACCATGGTGAGCTTCAATGAAATATTGATGAAGGCTCAAGAAGAACAACACCAACTCAATGTTGCTATATTGCAAAGTCTCACTGATATGCAACAGAGGAGAAACCTTGGGTCCAACCCAAGCAATGTAGCTGAAGAAGGCAGAGAGGCAGAGAGTCGCTCTAGAGGTCATTCAAAGAAGAGGACTCCAATCCCAAGGAAGAGCTCTATGAGCAAGAAGCATAGAACACCTTCCTCTAGATCTTCTTCTAGCAAATCATGTGACTCCAGAGGTTCTCAAAGAAGTCCAAGGCATATGCCTAGGAGATTTGATGGAAGAAAGAAGTTCAAAGGCATTCCACAGGGAGAATTCAGGAAGGCAAGGCCTCCCACATTTGATGGAGAAGGAAAGACTGGCCAAGAGGCATAGGCGTGGCTTCTTGGAATGAAGAAATATTTCAGAATTCAAGACTACTCAGGAAATGAGAAAGCCAAAATTACCATTTACAATCTAAATGGCAGAGCTTCAATTTGGTGGGACAATCTCTTGCAAGTGAAAGGAATCAGTGAGAGGAAGATCAGTTGGAAGAGATTCAAAAAGTACTTCAAGGAGAAATACCTTTCTGCTAGGTATTATGACAGTAAGAGAAAAGAGTTTAATGAACTTAAGTTGGGACAAAAATCTATGGAAGAGCATGTCCATAAATTTTTGGAATTATTAAGGTATGTTGACTATATCAAATATGAGAGAGTAAAAATCCAATGCTTTCTTGGGAGTCTACCTCAAAGTTTCAGAGATAGGATTGAATTTGTTAATCCACTAAGTCTTGATGAAGCCATTAGAACGGCAATGCATTGCTATGAAGAGAATAAAGGAAAATCGGAGGTTAACCCAGCATGGAAAGGAAAGCCAAGAGGGAGATTTGATCAGAAGAAGAGTGGCTTCAAGCCACCATTCAAAGGTCATCCTAGAACCTTTCCACATGGGAAGCAAGCAAGGAGTGGATTCAAACCAGCAGTAGCAGTAGACAAAGCATCAAAGGGACCGCTCCAGTGTAGGGGATGTAGAGAAAACCACATGCTGAAAGATTGCCCACATCGGAAGGATAATCCCCAAATGTTGCACAACTTAAAGGGAGCAGCTACAGTGAAGGACATGGCCATGGAAGTGCCTTGAATTTATGCAGCATTGGACAATCATCAAGCAGACCATCAATCATCAGTGGTGGAAGTTGAAGGTAAGATTGCTAAGCAATCTATTTCTGTTTTGATTGATCTAGGATCTACTCATAGTTATGTTTCTCCAAAAGTGGCTGAAGGTTGTTCTCTTAGAAAAGTGAAGCATAATAAATATTGGCTAGTTCAATTAGCCACGGGGACCAAGAGGAAAGTAAGTGAAGTAGTGGTGGAGTGCCCCATAGAACTGAATGGACTCCACACACATGCAAATTTAAATGTGCTACCTTTAGGATCTTATGATGCCTTGATTGGCATGTATTGGTTGGAAAAACATAGAGCCAAATTGGACTGTTATGAGAAAGCACTTGAATGCATTGATGAAGAGGGAAGGCCAGGATTGGCAAGAGGAATTCCCAAGCAAGTTTCAGTAAGGCAGATTTTCAGCCCTACAGTTGAAAAAGTTTTATAAGAGGGGTTGTCAATTATATGCAGTTCATATGTCAGATTGGTCCGAGGACAAGGGTCCAAAGATAGAAGATTTCTCATTATTGCAAGAGTTCCAAGTTGTATTTCCGAATGAAGTGCCGGGACTACCACCCAAGAGATATTGATTTTACCATCGATCTTGTTCCAGGGGCAGCGCCGAATTCCAAATCTCCTTATAGAATAAGTACACCATAGTTGGTAGAGTTGAAGATGCAGCTGCAAGAATTAATGGACAAAAAGTATATCAAGCCTAGTGTGTCTCCTTGGAGAGAACCGGTGTTATTTGTCAAGAAGAAAGATGGGACTTTAAGACTGTGTATTGATTACAGGAAGCTAAACAAAGTGGCAGTCAAGAACAAGTATCCATTGCCAAGAATTGATGACTTGTTTTATTAAATGAAGGAAGCTAAAGTGTTTTCCAAGATTGACTTAAGGTCTGGTTACCATCAAGTAAGGATTAAAGAAGAAGACATTCACAAGACGACTTTTAAAACTAGATATGGTCATTATGAGTTCACTATGGTGTCATTTGGCCTTACCAATGCACCTACTACATTCATGTGTCTCATGAATAGTGTCTTCAACAAATATCTGGATAAGTTTGTGATTGTGTTCTTGGATGACATTCTTGTATATTCAAGGAATGAAGAAGAACATGAGGAACATCTAAGAATGGTGTTGCAAGTCCTTAGAGAACACCATTTGTATGCCAAGTTAAGCAAGTGTGAATTCTATCAAAAGAACGTGCAATATTTGGGTCATATCATTTCTTAAGAAGGAATTACAGTGGATCCAGAGAAGATTAATTCCATCATGGATTGGTCAACTCCAAGAAATGTTTCAGATGTTAGATCTTTTATGGGTCTTGCTGGTTACTACATCAGGTTTATTGAAGGCTTCTCCGGGATAGCTCATCCGATCACTTCATTGCAAAGAAAGAACATCAAGTCTGTATGGTCTGAAAAATGCGAGAAAAGTTTTCAGAAGTTAAAGGAGTTACTTACCAGTGCTTCTGTTTTGAAGATAGCAGATCCAAAGAAGGATTTTGTAGTGTGCACAGATGCTTGCATTGAAGGGCTAGGTGGAGTGCTCATGCAAGAAGGCGTTGTGATTTTCTATGAGTCAAGGAAGTTAAAAGAACATGAAAAGAATTATGCCACACATAATTTAGAATTAGCAGCCATAGTGCATGCTCTTAAGATGTGGAGACATTATTTGATGGGAAGAAGATTCGAGCTTAGAACAGACCACATGAGCTTGAAGTATTTGTTTGATCAGCCAAACTTGAATGCCAGGTAAGCTAGATGGATGGAATTTCTTTGTGAATTTGATTTTGAAATTAAGCATGTAAAAGGGAAGGAGAATAAGGTTGCAAATGCTCTTAGCAGAAAATTTCATGTTGCAGCAGTAAGTATGTGTAAATTAGACATGAAGACAAAAGTTATTGAAGCCCAGCACAGTGATGAAACTTGCCTTCAAATTAAAGAGAAATTATAGCAGGGCAATGTGGATGAAAAGTGTGCGGGATATCAGCTTAGTGAACACAATATCCTCATCTACAACGATAGATTGTACATTCCAAATAGTGCAGATTTGAAGAAGCTAGTGATGAATGAAATTCATCAAATGCCATACTCTGGACACCCAAGATATCAGAAGACTATAACAGCAGCAAGAAAGCAATACTTTTGGCATGGCATGAAGAAGGACATATCTGAGTACATTGCTAGATGTCAGAAGTGCCAGCAAGTCAAGGCAGAACATCAACATCCAGCAGGATTGTTGCATCCCTTACCCATTCCGTAATGGAAGTGGGAAGTGATCTCTATGGATTTTATAACAGGTTTTCCCATGACAGTGAAGAAGCATGATTCAATCATGGCTGTGGTGGACAAGCTATCAAAGGTAGCTCACTTTATTCCAGTCAAGTCCACTCACAAGGCTAATGACATTGCAAATATATTCATGAGAGAGATATTCAAGTTGCATGGATTGCCTAAGGCAATAATTTCTGATCGTGACACAAAGTTCACTTCCAATTTCTGGAAGGGATTATTTCAGGAATTGGGAACTAAATTGAATTTCAGTACAGCATATCATCCTCAAACAGATGGCTAAACTGAGAGGGTGAATCAGGTTCTTGAAAACATGTTGAGAATGTATGTGATGGACAAACCATCCAAGTGGGAAGATTTCCTAAACTTGATAGAATTTGCATACAATAATGGACATCATGCATCCTTGGGAATGAGTCCATTTGAAGCATTGTACGGCAAGGTATAAAGGACTCTAGTGAATTGGGACAGCCCGGTGAACACGGTAGTACTTGGGCCAGATATGATCAAGGAAATGGAACAAGAAGTTGCTAAGATTAGGAAAAATTTAAAGGCAGCTCAGGCCAAGCAGAAGAGTAATGCAGATTTGAAAAGAGTGCATAAGGAATTTCAGATTGGGGATCATGTTTATTTGAGAGTGAAACCAAGGAAGAGTTCTCTCAAGTTGGGGAGCTATGCCAAGTTGTCACCAAGATATTGTGGGCCATTTGAAGTCCTTGATAAGATAGGGCCAGTTGCATATAGACTTACATTGCCTGCTAACATAAGAGCTCATAATTTTTTCCATGTATCTTTGCTTAAGAAGTATGTACATGATCCTAATCATATGATTGATTGGAATGTGATACAGGTGGAACCCGAGGGAGAGTTCCAAGTAGAGCCTATGCTCATCCTCGACAAGAAGGTCACTTTGCTCCAGAACAGAGCCATCGGGAAGGTAAAGGTCCAATGGGAGCACCTTAGTCCCGATGAGGCTACATGGGAGCTGGAGGATGCCATGAGAGAGACATTCCCATTTTTGTTCAGTTTTGGGAACACCGAGGACGGTGTTGTTATAAGGGGGAGGGAAATGTAATACCCCAATTTTGACCCTTATGAAATATTGGCTTTTAATGTAAATATTGTATACATGCGTTGTATGTTTCCTTAGTGTGGAGCTCAAGGCCAAGGCCCCGCTAGTGTATGTTCGGATTTTATTTAAAACAAGCAAGTATTTGATATTTTGATACCCATGTGCTATTAAGCCATGGAATATTGTAAATTGATGTAAATATTAATATTGCAATAAAATACCAAAAATTGACTATGGGAGCAACGAATGAGAAGGGGCCATGTGTATCCACTAGGGAGTGGTGAGGGGGTTGTGGGATTGAGCCATAAACTGCCAAATGCCATTGTGAGAACCCATTTGACTTTCCTTGATGACATTTATTTATGTTGTAAGGAAGTTGTTGGAGATTTCAGTCCATGGCTTCAATGGAGCATGGGCAGCCCAGAAATTTGTATGGCAAAGTATGGGCTCTGTTTTCTTGTACCACAAGTCACTCTACCTTAGGAAAGTTTCTTCTTCCTCATCCCCATTCCATTGTGGAAGTTACCAGCATCAGTTTTCATCCAAAAACGAATTGCCAGCAGTGAGAAAAACCAGAAATCGCAACTTTGAAAGAACCCACGTTTTGAAGAGCCAAAAACGCCAAGATTTGGTATTTAACAGTAAAATCCAATGGGGGATCCATAGATATGAACCTTGTGGAGAATTTGAGAGTATTAGATACCCCGAAATCCATTGGAAAACCCAGCTTTTATATCCCAGAAAACCAATGACGGGATTGAGTTATTTGATGAACAGAATTGTGAGAAATCCAATTGTGAATGACTGAGCAGAGGTTGGGTTTGCTTGATAAACCCAGTGAAGGCTAGAATCTCAAGAATTAGCAGCTGGACCTTTCTATACCCATCCTAAAGAGCACTGGAGGGAAGGGACGCCTGAGGGACTGTGCAGCAGAGAAGGGGACCTTCCTTGTGTTTGGTGTGGTAGGTAATGTGGGTGCCTTGACTGTTGAATTCCTTTGAGATGCATGTAGCTCTGTGGATGAGCTCATTGGCTTAGAATTGCCCTCCTTTGTCTTTCATATGCTTGACAAACCCAACTGTGTGTTGGCTTAACATAGTTGTTGAGTGAAACCATGGCTATGAGTGAGCCCAGCTAGTTCCTCCTTAGTGGATACACATCCCAGCTCGGGGGTGATCTCTCAGCTGAAAGAATACAAGCTGCAAAGAGATCTATGGTTGGGTGGAACGTGGCTCTCACATAGCCAGTTGTTTGGACAGCTTCATCTTCAAGATAAGTGTTCTCTGTGTTATAAATTATATGCATTCTGTGTTTTGCATTGTGCTAATTCAGAATGATATTTATTCATGATTAGTGGAATTGGTATGAATTCTGTGCATAGCACAAGAATGGGATGGATTCTTTGCCTATTGATGCATCATTTGCTTGAGATAAATATGTTGATGTATGTCTGTTGTGTGTGTACAATTATATATTTTAATTTCGTTGTGTAATTTAATTATACATTTTATTTAAATGGTAAAATTTTACCATTATGGCCTTAGGGAAAAATTATACACCCCATGTTACAGTCATGTTCCCTCCCTCTCTCATTGGTTTGATGGAAGGGGACGTGACAGGGAGGGTCATTACCGAATCTTCAATGGCACCAATAATGTCTTCAATTGGAATTTTATTGGGTGCAATCGAGAAACTTAAATCCTTCCCTAAAACATCTAACTCATCATTATTCAATTGCTGGTTTGATAAATTAATCACGCTTATCTTCTTTCTCTTATTAAATTCGTCTGGAGGTTGTTCATCCATGTTTGGTTTGTTATTAAATGACATCGTTTGGGCTTGCGTCTGTTCTGTACATGATAGCGTTTTCTTTAAGGTTAGGTCAAAACTAGAAGGAGATACATGATCCGTGTTGTCATTACCATCAACGTGGTTACGCTTTTGTACTGCGTTGTTGTTAATGTTAGTGTTTATATTGTTGTCTTCCCCGTCTCCTCTCTCGTTATCTGTTAACACCTGCATCTGTACGCCATCGTCGTTATTTTCCAGCCTGTCTATGCTATTAATACCTGTTACTTCATTTCTCCAGCTTTAACCGTGCTATTTGCTAACTGATTTGTATTATTAATACCTGCCAATTTCATATCTCTAACGTTAATTGTGTTGTCTGCTGCTAACCGATTCGTGTTATTAATATCTGCTGCTAATTTCATATCCCCAACGTTATCTGCGCTCTCTTTATTAATGATATTATCCACACATGATGGTTGCTCCTGTTTTGTAAGTAGTTTGAACTTCTCCAGGTGTGTTGTCCTTAGGTTTTCGGCTGTTCGTTCTGCTTTCATAACCATGCAGGAGTGAAACCGGGACCATATGTTATCATTAATCTTAGTAGCTAATGTTAAGTGGAGACGCAGGCAATCTCTGGATAATTCATTGAGGTGCTTCCTTACTTGTTTTGTCTCTTTCCTTACCAAATACATACTCGCGCGTTTGAAAATTGCTTCATTATTTTTCACAAGGTTATGCTTAATTCTGGCGAATTTAGGTATGACTCCATTGTCTCTACATCTTTTTAAAAACGTTAGATGCCCAGTTCCCTTCGAAAAACCAATTCTCTTCTTCTCCAGCTGTTGAATTTCACCCAGCGTTTCCCTTCCATGTAGGGATCGGATGGTTTCATTTAGGCTTTCACAGGTTGCAGTTTTCTTCAAGGGGGATTGGATACCTATGTAGATTTTTTGTTCTCGACGCGTTTCGGACTCCATAGTTGAGTCCATCTTCAGGAGAAAAGGTGTCTCGAAGGAAACTAAATGAATTTTTACATTATTTATATAGTTATGTTTAGTTCTTTAGAGAGCCGACTTTGATTAAATAATATAACTTAGTGTATAATTCCATTATTAATTAATGTGTTTATGTAAGTATACATTAATAATCCTTATTACTTATTCAAAGTTTTCTCTTCAAAGTTTTTATTAAATGTTGTAATATACCAATATAAACTTAGTTATGTACATATTTAAGCGTTGTTTATTATTATTCTCAAAAACAAAATTCATTTTTTTTTTGTTTTTAAATTCTTTACCTTAAATGTTATGTATTGATGTGTCGCATTATATCATTGTATTTTAAATTATGTTTAAGAAACCTTTAGTATTAGGTTTGAATAAAGAAAAGAAAAAATTTAAAAATTATAATTAGATTTTTAATTTATAATTTTTTTTATTTTTTTTATTTTAATTTTTAATTTTATTCCCCTTTTTGTTTCGCAGGGAGTGAATGATTGGTTTCCAAGAGTCACCTAGGGTAAGGCCATCATCCCTATTGAAATTTCTCGGGTGTTTCTCGATCTCTATTGCTTCACGTACGTGTCTTTTGTTGTAGTTATCCTCAAGTGCTAAGACTCTCGCTTCTTCAATGCAAACATGGTGGTTAGTCTTTGATGAGTGCTTAGCTACTATTGATTTCTTAATTCTTCCATGAATAACATCTGCACAATGCTTCTTTAACCTTGTCTGAATTGAGCGTCATGTCTCACCTATGTAAACATCCTCACATGAGCATGGAAATGAGTAGACACATTTCCTTAGTTTTGGGTTGATGGGGTCTTTAGCTTTGTCTAACAAATTCCTTAGGGAGTTAGGAGGGCAAAATATTGTCTTGATCTTTTTCTTTTTCAAAACTTTGGCAATTTTATCTGTTGTACCTTGGATATATGGGAGAAAAGTTCTACCTAGGTCTTCTTGTTCATTATTACGATTTTTAGTTTCAATGCCTTTCGCTCTTCCGAAGGCTTTGTTGATATCTTTTCTTTTGTAACCATTGTTTTGGAGGGTTTTCTCAAGGTGTTTTAGTTCGTCATCAAGGTGTTCCTTATCGGAGATTCTGACAACTCGTGTAGTGAGTGTGTGTAATATTCCTAGTTTTTGTGAGGGGTGATGGTGTGAGTTGGCATGTAAGTATGTGTCTATATGGGTTTTCTTACAATATACCTGGTGGGCTAAGGAACCGTCTTCTTTTTTAGTGATCAGTACGTCAAGAAAAGGAAGGGAGTTTTTTTCCTGGATCTCCACGGTAAATTTTATGTGTTGAGATTGATTGTTCATATGCCTTAGGAAGTCATCTAATTTCTCCCTACCATGTGGCCAAAAGAAATTCGTATCATCCACAAATCGTTTCCAATCTTTCGGTTTAAGTGGGTAAGAATCTAAAGATTTTTTCTCAAAGTCTTCCATGTACAAGTTGGCTATCACTGGGGAAAGGGGGGAACCCATTGCAACCCCACTAGTTTGCTCATACATTTCTCCATGAAAGGTAAAATAGGTAGATTTTAAACAAATTCTTACTAGGTTGGTTATCTCTTTACTGGTTATCTTTTCCACCACATCGATTGCTTCTTCCACCAAATTTTTTGTGTAGAGTTGTGTTACATCAAAGCTAACTAGAATATCATTATCATCAATTTTAAGATCCTTAATGTTTTCCACAAAATGTGTTGAATCTTTGATGTATGAGAATGTGTGGCCTATTAATGGTTTTAGGGTTTTTGCTAGGTATTTTTCCAGATTGTAAGTTGGAGACCCAATGGTGTTCACAATTGGTCTCAGTGGCACATCATTTTTATGAATCTTAGGGAGTCTATAAATTCTTGGGATGATAGGGTTCTTCGGGGTTAGTCTCTTTTTTAGGTTATTATCTAAGGAAGACTCATTTATGGCTTTTTCAACCTCTCTAATGATCCTGGTGCTTGGGTCTTTCTTCAGTTTTTTATAGCAGCCTATTGTTGTGAGATGTTCTTTCATCTTAGCTTCATAATCAAAGGTGTTCATCACTACTGTTGCATTTCCTTTGTCTGCCTTCATGATCATAAGATCCTTATTCGCTTTTAAGTTTTTAATGGTTGCTATCTCATTCCTAGTCAAATTGTGTTTAGGTGGTTTTGCTATTCTTAATATCACTGCACAATCCTGCCTTATTTCTCCTGCTGTTCTTCGGGGAGGGTCATTATCGAATCTTCAATGGCACAAATAATGTCTTCAATCGGAATTTTATTGGGTGCAATCGAGAAACTTAAATCCTTCCCTAAAACATTTAACTCATCATTATTCAATTGTTGGTTTGATAAATTAATCACGCTTATCTTCTTTCTCTTATTAAATTCGTTTGGAGGTTGTTCAGCCATGTTTGGTTTGTTATTAAATGACATCATTTGGGCTTGCGTCTATTCTATACATGTTAGTGTTTGCTTTAAGGTTAGGTCAAAACTAGAAGGAGATACGTGATCCGTGTTGTCAGTACCATCAACCTGGTTACGCTTTTGTACTGTATTGTTGTTAATGTTAGTGTATATATTGTTGTCTTCCCGGTCTCCTCTCTCATTATCTGTTAACACCTTCATCTATACGCTATCCTCGTTATTTTCCAGCCAGTCTATGCTATTAATACCTGTTACTTCCATTTCTCCAACGTTAACCATGCTATCTGCTAACCGATTTGTATTATTAATTCCTGCCAATTTCATATCTCTAACGTTAATTGTGTTGTATGTTGCTAACCGATTCGTGTTATTAATACCTGTTGCTAATTTCATATCCCCAACATTATCTGCGCTCTCTTTATTAATGATATTATCCACACATGATGGTTGCTCCTGTTTTGTAAGTAGTTTGAACTTCTTCAGGGGTGTTGTCCTTAGGTTTTCGGCTATTCGTTCTGCTTTCGTAACCATGCAAGAGTGAAACCAGGACCATATGTTCTCATTAATCTTAGTAGCTAATGTTAAGTGGAGATGCAAGCAATCTCTAGATAATTCATTGAGGTGCTTCCTGACTTGTTTTATCTCTTTCCTTACCAAATCCATACTCGCACATTTGAAAATTGCTTCATTAATTTTCACAAGGTTATGCTTAATTCTGGCGAATTTAGGTATGACTCCATTGTCTCTACATCTTTTTAAAAACGTTAGACACGCAGTTCCCTTCAAAATACCAATTCTCTTCTTCTCCAGCTGTTGAATTTCACCCAACGTTTCCCTTCCATGTAGGGATATGATGGTTTCATTTAGGCTTTCACAGGTTGCAGTTTTCTTCAAGGGGGATTGGATACCTATGTAGAGTTTTTGTTCTCGACGCATTTCGGACTCCATAGTTGAGTCCATCTTCAAGAGAAAAGGTGTCTCGAAGGAAACTAAATGAATTTTTACATTATTTATATAGTTATGTTTAGTTCTTTAGAGAGCCGACTTTGATTAAATAATATAACTTAGTGTATAATTCCATTGTTAATTAATGTGTTTATGTAAGTATACATTAATAATCCTTATTACTTATTCAAAGTTTTCTCTTCAAAGTTTTTATTAAATGTTGTAATATACCAATATAAACTTAGTTATGTACATATTTAAACGTTGTTTATTATTATTCTAAAAAAAAAATCATTACCTTAAATGTTATGTATTCATGTGTCGCATTATATCATTGTATTTTAAATTATGTTTAAGAAACCTTTAGTATTAGGTTTGAATAAAGAAAAAAAAAAAATATATATATATATATAATTAAATTTATAATTTTTTATTTTTTATTTTTATTTTTTTAATTTTAATTTTTAATTTTATTCCCCTTTTTGTTTCACAGGGAGTGAATGATTGGTTTCCAAGAGTCACCTAGGGTAAGGCCATCATCCCTATTGAAGTTTCTCGGGTGTTTCTCAATCTCTATTGCTTCATGTATGCGTCTTTTGTTGTAGTTATCATCAAGTGCTAACACTCTCGCTTTTTCAATACAAACATGGTGGTTAGTCTTTGATGAGTGCTCAGCTACAGCTGATTTTTTAATTCTACCATGAATAACATCTGCACAATGCTCCTTTAACCTTGTCTGAATTGAGCATCTTGTCTCACCTATGTAAACGTCCTCACATGAGCATGGAAATGAGTAGACACCTTTCCTTAGTTTTGGGTTGATGGGGTCTTTAGCTTTGTCTAACAAATTCCTTAGGAAGTTAGGAGCGCAAAATATTGTCTTGATCTTTTTCTTTTTCAAAACTTTGGCAATTTTATCTGTTGTACCTTGGATATATGGGATAAAAGTTCTACCTAGGTCTTCTTGCTCATTATTACGATTTTTAGTTTCAATGCCTTTCGCTCTTCTGAAGGCTTTGTTGATATCTTTTCTTTTGTAACCATTGTTTTGGAGGGTTTTCTCAAGGTGTTTTAGTTCGTCATCAAGGTGTTCCTTATTAGAGATTCTGACAGCTCATGTAGTGAGTCTGTGTAATATTCCTAGTTTTTGTGAGGGGTGATGGTGTGAGTTGGCATGTAAGTATGTGTCTGTATGGGTTTTCTTACGATATACCTGGTGGGCTAAGGAACCGTCTTCTTTTTTAGTGATCGGTACATCAAGAAAAGGAAGGGAGTTGTTTTCTTGGATCTCCATGGTAAATTTTATGTGTTGAGATTGATTGTTCATATGCCTTAGGAATTCATCTAATTTCTCCCTACCATGTGGCCAAAAGAAATTGGTATCATCCACAAATCGTTTCCAATCTTTCGGTTTAAGTGGGTTGAATCTAACGCTTTTTTCTCAAAGTATTCCATGTACAGGTTGGCTATCACTGGGGAAAGGGGAGAACCCATTGCAGCCCCACTAATTTTGTCATACATTTCTCCACGAAAGGTAAAATAGGTAGATTTTAAACAAATTCTTACTAGGTTGGTTATCTCTTTACTGGTTATCTTTTACACCACATCGATTGCTTCTTCCACCGGAATTTTTGTGTAGAGTTGTGTTACACCAAAGCTAACTAGAATATCATTATCATCAATTTTAAGATCCTAATGTTTTCCACAAAATGTGTTGAATCTTTTATGTATGAGAACTTGTGGCCTACTAATGGTTTTAGGGTTTTTGCAAGGTATTTTGCCAGATTGTAAGTTGGTGACCCAATGGTGTTCACAATTGGTCTTAGTGGCACATCATTTTTATGAATCTTAGGGAGTCCATAAATTCTTGGGATGATAGGGTTCTTCGGGGTTAGTCTCTTTTTTAGGTTATTATCTAAAGAAGACTCATTTATGGCTTTTTTAACCTCTCTAATGATCCTGGTGCTTGGGTCTTTCTTCAGTTTTTTATAACAGCCTGTTGTTGTGAGATGTTCTTTCATCTTAGCTTCATAATCAAAGGTGTTCATCACTACTTTTGCATTTCCTTTGTCCGCCTTCATGACCATAATATCCTTATTCGCTTTTAAGTTTTTAATGGTTGCTATCTCATTCCTAGTCAAATTGTGTTTAGGTGGTTTTGCTTTTCTTAATATCACTGCACAATCCTGCCTTATTTCTTCTGCTGTGTCCTCGGGGAGGGTCATTACGGAATCTTCAATGGCACAAATAATGTCTTCAATCGGAATTTTATTAGGTGCAATCAAGAAACTTAAATCCTTCCCTAAAACATTTAACTCATCATTATTCAATTGTTGGTTTGATAAATTAATCACGCTTATCTTCTTTCTGTTATTAAATTCGTCTGGAGGTTGTTCAACCATGTTTGGTTTGTTATTAAATGACATCGTTTGGGCTTGCGTCTGTTCTGTACATGATAGCGTTTTCTTTAAGGTTAGGTCAAAACTAGAAGGAGATATGTGATCCGTGTTGTCATTACCATCAACCTAGTTACGCTTTTGTACTGCATTGTTGTTAATGTTAAAGTTTATATTGTTGTCTTCCCGGTCTCCTCTCTCGTTATCTGTTAACACCTGCATATGTACGCTATCCTCATTATTTTCTAGCCGGTCTATGCTATTAATACCTGTTACTTCCATTTCTCCAGCGTTAACTGTGCTATCTGCTAACCGAATTGTATTATTAATACCTGCCAATTTTATATCTCTAACGTTAATTGTGTTGTCTGCTGCTAACCGATTCGTGTTATTAATACCTGCTGCTAATTTCATATCCCCAACGTTATCTGCGCTCTCTTTATTAATGATATTATCCACAAACGATGGTCGCTCCTGTTTTGTAAGTAGTTTGAACATCTTCAGGTGCGTTGTCCTCAGGTTTTCGGTTGTTCATTCTACTTTCATAACCATGCAGGAGTGAAACCGGGACCATATGTTCTCATTAATCTTAGTAGCTAATGTTAACTGGAGATGCAGGAAATCTCTAGATAATTCATTGAGGTGCTTCCTTACTTGTTTTATCTCTTTCCTTACCAAATCCATACTCGCGCGTTTTAAAATTGCTTCATTATTTTTCACAAGGTTATGCTTAATTCTGGCGAATTTAGGTATGACTCCATTGTCTCTACATCTTTTTAAAAACGTTAGACGCACAGTTCCCTTCGAAATACCAATTCTCTTCTTCTCCAGCTGCTGAATTTCACCCAGCGTTTCCCTTCCATGTAGGGATCGGATGGTTTCATTTAGGCTTTCACATGTTGCAGTTTTCTTCATGGGGGATTGGATACCTATGTAGAGTTTTTGTTCTCGATGCGTTTCGACTCCATAGTTGAGTCCATCTTCAGGAGAAAAGGTGTCTCGAAGGAAACTAAACGAATTTTTACATTATTTATATAGTTATGTTTAGTTCTTTAGAGAGCCGACTTTGATTAAATAATATAACTTAGTGTATAATTCCATTATTAATTAATGTGTTTATGTAAGTATACATTAATAATCCTTATTACTTATTCAAAGTTTCCTCTTCAAAGTTTTTATTAAATGATGTAATATACCAATATAAACTTAGTTATGTACATATTTAAGCGTTGTTTATTATTATTCTAAAAAAAAAAATTCAATTTTTTTACCTCAAATGTTATGTATTGATGTGTCGCATTATATCATTGTAATTTAAATTATGTTTAAGAAACCTTTAGTATTAGGTTTGAATAAAGAAAAAAAAAATTAAAAATTAATTTTAAAAATTATAATTAAATTTATAATTTATAATTTTTTTTCTTTAATTTTAATTTTTAATTTTGTTCCCCTTTTTGTTTCGCAGGGAGTGAATGATTGGTTTCCAAGAGTCACCTAGGGTAAGGCCATCATCCCTAATGAATTTTCTCGGGTGTTTCTCAATCTCTATTGCTTCACGTATATGTCTTTTGTTGTAGTTATCCTCAAGTGCTAAGACTCTCGCTTCTTCAATGCAAACATGGTGGTTAGTCTTTGATGAGCTCAGCTACTGTTGACTTCTTAATTCTACCATGAATAACATCTGCACAATGCTCCTTTAACCTTGTCTGAATTGAGCATCCTGTCTCACCTATGTAAATGTCCTCACATGAGCATGGAAATGAGTAGACACCTTTCCTTAGTTTTGGGTTGATGGGGTCTTTAGCTTTGTCTAAGAAATTCCTTAGGGAGTTAGGAGGGAAAAATATTGTCTTGATCTTTTTCTTTTTCAAAACTTCGGCAATTTTATCTGTTGTACCTTGGATATATGGGAGAAAAGTTCTACCTAGGTCTTCTTGTTCATTATTACGATTTTTAGTTTCAATGCCTTTCGCTCTTCTGAAGGCGTTGTTGATATGTTTTCTTTTGTAATCATTGTTTTGGAGGGTTTTCTCAAGGTGTTTTAGTTCGTCATCAAGGTGTTCCTTATCGGATATTCTATGATTCCAATTCCCATAGCGTGCAACACCTTTGCGATTCCAGTAGTGTGCAGACACTTCTATGATTCCAGTAGCACGTAAACCTGTGACTTCAAAAATATATGAAGGATGCTGCAAATCACCATGATGATTACGTCAATCACACTTTATTTGAAATAAGCAAAAAAACGTAACAAATCATGTATAATTGAGTAAAGTTACCTCGTATAATCAAGATGAGGCTTCAACCATTTAAACATAGGGAAAACAAGAAAAGATAAGGAAATAGATAGGATGGTGGATAGCATATGGTACAAAAAGAGTAGCCTATTTGAGTGCAAAACTGGTTGAAAACAAATCCCAACATCTCCCCCGGGACTGAACCTTTGCATTCCCTCAAGCAACATGTCCTTCATAATTCTCCTTGGGATTCCTTCTCCCTTACAACTTCTGCAGCTTTGGTCAGGAGATCAAGAGTGGTGGAGTCATATTGTGATGGATGATGCTTCTTACGTAAGAACTTGATTTTAAGTATCTTATTATATATTTTCAAGGTCTCCCTCTGATGATACCACTTCCTATATTTTCTGAATAAAATTTCACACTCGGAATCCTTCTTTTTAAAATCCGCTCTGAGAATCTCGTTCTCCTTCTTCAGGTACACATCCAATACATTATATTATTTTAACTTCCTTCTGAGATTGCTTATATTTTTACTCCCTTTCTTCTTCTGAACTTCCTAAGGGACTTCTGAAGGTGCCCCTTGTTCCATTGTTGATTCCTCTTCTTCTGAATCTAAATAAGGAAGGTTGAGAGGATTTATTTCCATAGGGTCCTTGAGTTCAATTGTTTCATCCTCAATAGGTGATTTGGAGACAGAAACCAGCCATAGGGTCAGGGACCTTGATTTCTTCTTCTACAAGAAATATCTCAGTATGATGTTCAAGTCCCATCTTACTGCTTTTTTCTACTTCCTGTGAATATTTTATCACACTCTTGATCTAGTAACATAAAATTCCTCACAATTTGTTTAACAAAGATGCACAGAAAATAGAAGAAACATGAAGAAAGTATATGCAGAACACTAGTGGAAAATCACATTAGAGGATTAATCTTCCATTATCTTCATAATGAATAATATCAGTACAACATATAGACATCCTCAAAGAGGAAATTTGAATGCCTTCGAGGAAATTCGAGTAGCTCACTGTGGCAAGCTTAGATTTAGGAAAAATCCCCATCTATGAAAAAATCACTCTCCAACTCATAGCAAGAAGTCATGAATTAGATAAATGGACCTAGCATGACAATGAGTGACCAAACATTAGCTAGTGAGCATCTTTTCAGGAGAAAAATATGGAAGGAGTTGAGGCAAAAGCTAGAAAACTTTCCCAAGTTACCCTAGAACACCTAACTCATCCTAATCGTAGAGAAAAGTAGGAAAAGTTGTTATATACCTCATAAAAGTCGGATAAAGCAGGATAAGGGCGCCTTAACTTAGAAAATTACGGTAAAATCTAAATGAGGGCGCTATTATGGATAAACATCACAAAGGTGGTCAATTTATGCACTAGGAACCTAACTAGCATGTTCTAAACCACTAGGAAGCATAAAATAATGAATAAACCAACATCTCTATGGGTTAATTATTCCAACACCCCCCTTAATCCTGACTTATGTGAGTGTAATATAGGTGTAGGTCCCTGGTAACAAATACCAAAGGTCACCCTTACAATTTAGTAGTCCAACCAACCAAGGTAAAAGAGGAAAGCCACATGGGTAAAACCTCCCCTTAAAATGGACATGAACCCTACCAAAAATGTTAATGATGCTCTCAAGAGCTGAAAATGTCTAGAGATATCTTAATCCTTGGTAGAATAAGATCATGCTCCCAAAAAATGTGCTTGATTTCTCTACTAATGGAAGCAAGCGAATATGGGAGCTGCTTAAACTTGCTCATTGAACCAAACAAGGTAAGAACAACGCCAAGAATATGAAGATCATCCTAGAACTTGAATTTCTAACCAAATGAGGTAGAATCAGCTCCAAGAATGTGTAGATGGTCCCTTGGAATATCCTTTGAACCAATATGGTTGATATTAGAACCAAATGTATCATGGTATGCTTGAGACTAGAACCCAAGCGAATGGTGGTGTCCTACATCTTCAATGCAACTCTGAGAACATGTGCCAATGATCAAGTAGAAGTACATAGGAAGCATGTGAACAAGGAGTGTGAATGTAGCATCTCCAGGCTTTGATCTAACCCCCAAAACATTTAGTAGATCACCATTCTGCACACCAGTAGACTCATGTGAATGAGAGGAATCAAATTCCTCTTCAACTTCTAGAGCATAAATTGGCTTATCTTGCTTAGAATTCGAATTAGAAGACTCATAGGAGATCATGAGAGATGAATGGATGAATCAATATTCAAAAACTATAGTTCCATTAGTTGAACCTTATTCATCATTAGCAGCTACATGCGAAGGAGAGAGATCTTATTTCTCAACTTCTAGAGCCACAGAAGAAGAGCTCTCTTCAATTACTGCTTCATGAAAAACAGAGGAAGCATTTGAATCAAGGATAACATCTTCAATAGGAATTGTATGTGTTGAATATCATGCAACTTCTTCTTCTTCTTCTTGAACAAATTCTTGATAAATGCATGAGACCAAGACATTAGGAGGGAGAGCACTTGAGGAGGTGCTAGATTCACTCCAGGCATTAACTTCTTCTTTATGCACTCCAAAAGCTCTATTCAAATTGATCTAGAGCTGAAATGGAGATACTCAGCAGAATCTCTAAGGTAATGCATATTCAGAGACATGGCCAAGCACATAGCTCCATACGCTCTATCACATTCATTCATCTAATCACACTTCTCATCATAGGATGTAGGCTCTTTCATAGATCCAATAGACACATTAAAGAGATCCAGTCTCTTCAAATGTGTAATCATCTTTTATTTCCACTCAGCATAATTGAATGGAGTAAGAAGAGGAATTGCTTTCATATTCATAATGTTGTTGTACCTACACAAGAAAACACTTAGAAGGAAAATTTTATTAGCTCAATCAAATTGTACTTCGACACTATGCACATTCAGGAGTGCATCACACCTGGGAATCCCACCAAGGTGAAACTAAGGTGAACAGAATCAATTGCCCCAAGATTTTTGTGGTAACTCCAGTACTTCTGGTGCTACAATGGAAGTATCTGAGTGAGATTGAATTCTTTATCAGCTCTGATACCATGTGAAAATTTTATCATATTCAAGATCTAGTAACATAAAATTCCTCACAAATTGTTTAACAAAGATGCACAGAAAATAGAAGAAACATGAAGAAAGTATATGCATAACACTAGTAGAAAATCACACTAGAGGATTAATATTCCATTAGCTTCATAATGAATAATATCATTACAACATATAGACATCCTCAAAGAGGAAATTTAAATGCCTTCGAGGCAATTTGAGTAGCTCACATGTGGCAGGTTTAGATTTAGGAAAAATCCCCATATATGACAAAATCACTCTCCAACTCATAGCAAGAAGTCATGAATTGGATAAGTGGGCCTAGCATGGCAATGAGTGACCAAAAATTAGCTAGTGAGCATCTTTTCAGGAGAAAAAGATGGAAGGAGTTGAGGCAAAAGCTGAAAAACTTGCCCAAGTTACCCTAGCACACCTAACTCGTCCTAATCCTAGAGAAAAGAAAAAAAAGTTGTTGTATATCTCATAAAAGTAGGATAAAGGACGATAAGGGTGCCTTAACTCAGAAAATTAGAATAAAATCTAAATGAGGGCACTATTGTGGATAAACATCACAAAAGTGGTCAAGTTATCCACTAGGAACCTAACTGACATGTTCTAAACTACTAGGAAGCATAAAATAATGCACAAACCAAGGTCTAGATGGGTTAATTATTCCAACACTTCCTTTAGAGGAGCAAAAGGTTCCTCTACAAAAAGTTGTGGAAAATTCTTTTCAGGCTCAATGATTTCAACTTCCAAGAAGGGAAAATCAAAAACATAATCATTCATGAATTTAGGATTTTCATGCTCACCTCCAGTTTCTATTATCTCTCTATGTTGTTCATATTCTATTTCAGTTTCCACCTGCAAGGTCTCTTTCAGTTCTTCAAGCTTATTTTTCTGAGGATGAGCAGAGGATTCTTTACTAGTGGGACAAATGTGAGGCTTTCTTTCTATACTCCTTACAATCACCATTTCATATTCTTCCCCAAACTCTGGTACATCCTGTTGAAATAATTGTCTATCTCTACTTATTTGCCCCTAGCAGTTACGGCTGGTGTCCCCTTCTCCTTTGGGTTTTCCTTTACTTCACTTTTCCTTCTTTTGTGAATTTTACCTTTGACGAAGGATTCCTTCTTGGTTTCACTTATCCCTATATCTGTAAAAACATCAATTTTTTCAACAAAGACCTCTCTTTGGAAGGTAGAATCACTAATGCCCTTCTTCGAGGATTACTCTTCGACTTCTTGGATTTTTCTTTTACCATTTGAAGTTTGGTTTTCAGTAGAAGATCTACCTTCTGATCATTTTTTTGTAATTCCCTCTTCAGTCATGGGTTCAAGATCCTCCCCTTGTACATATTTCACTTTTTCCTTGGTAGGAGGATCTTCAGACTTCTTCATGGACTCTAATCCTATTCCCCTCGAAGAGTCTCCTTGTACCTCGATTCCTTTATTATAAACATAAGGAGTTTCAACCCTCTTCATAAGCTCTGTCTCCAACTCCTTTGAGGATCATCCCAGTTCATCATATCATTTTTATCTGGTAGGGTATGCATTAGATTCCTTCATCAATTCTATTTCCAGTCCCTTCTCCTCATTGTCTTTCTTACCCTGAGAAGTCTGATATTTATCTACTTGTTCAATCCCCAACAGACTCCCAGTGACTTCTAAAGAAGGCCCTTGTGCACTCTCAATGTTCAAAGCTTTATCTTCTTTATTGGAATTCCCCTTTTTCCAATTTCCTTCTTCCTCTGGGAACTTCCCCTGGAGTGTCGCGAGGGTTCTACAAACTATTTTGAATTAGAAGGCTCAAGAGTATTCTTTTTAAATCCCCCCAGAAGAGAAAGTGTTCCCAGGTCTGCTCCTTTTCCAACTCTTCCCTCTATCAACAATCTAATAATACCATGGTTAAACAGACTGGTCTCTACATTCTGTGGGTGTAATTGGACGTGGGTTTCCATCTTAGTCAAACTTCTCAATAAGTAGAAAGGCATATTCATTTTCTTAATTCCATTAAAATGCAGTAAGAAACTAATATGGTATTCGAATGTAATCGTATACATGCCTTCACAGGTGAAGTATTTCGGCATTGCGTATAATACATCCCTCCATTCTTCTATGAACCAGGCATGAGGAATCCCTTTACTCTAATCAGGGTTTGCATATTCTTAGACCAGGAACTGATTATGGTCACAATCTTTCATTGGTTTTCTATCAAACCATCGTTCACCTTATTATGGGAGTCATGTGCATTTGGAAATGGAGTCCTCAGTTACAATCAAGGTTAATTGCCCCATTTGTGCTACATGGCCATTGAAAACCTCTACAAATGCCTTGGTCACCTTAAGATCATATCCATGTAATTTCTCACGGAAGGATAGCCACCCTGCGTCTCTAAAATATCCTTTGCAAACCAAGAATTTTTCCAAGAGTTATGCTCCTACAGGTTCATATCTAGATATGGTAGACCTTTTCCACTTCTTTGTTTCTTATCACCCATATTCTCTAGCTTGCAGGGGTATGTTAGTTTCGGATTCTCGCAGTATGTTCTCTACAAGCCAAAGGAAAGGTACGAGGTATCGAGTTCTTTCTTTCTCAGATTGATAGGGCGTAAAATCAAATAATTTGAATCATGAATGTGATTCAAATAATTCACTGGTAAGGACCGTATGTTTATGCAAATTCATGATTACAGTGATAATCATCATTAATAGGATGGGATGATGGTGTAACAAGTATCATGCATGAGCCAAATTCGTACAGTAACTTGCCAAATTAAAACAATGATGTTTCCTACACTTGTTACGAATCCCAAAATAAAGGATGATCTTACCATAATTTACCTGGGTACGATCCTTTGTGTCTGTGGATCCGATAATCCTCGGCATGTGAGAAGGAGTTTCCACACATGCTAGATCATATTAGTCTGATAGTCATTGTGATAAATTACCACTGGACTTTGAGGATAACGGTTACTAGAATTCGAATGTCCTTACCCCTTCTAGATATCTCAGTACTATACTGAACACCAAAACATCATGAAGGCACTCCATACCGGTTCTAACTCAAAGGTCTGATGATAGCATCACTACGAGGCTTGAGTTGGAAAGACATGATGTTCTTCCATCGAGTCATACTCAACTAGTTTTCATGATATGTCTATCTTGTCATTGGCTTAGCTCACCTACCCTTCTCTTCATGGTGAACTTGTGGCTTTTTAGTCGGTTGGACATCACAACATTTCTCAAAGATAGAAGCCCCAATCATCCCATGCTCTACTACACATTGTTTCAAGTTGTTGGAACACATAACTCCTGCAAAATGGTCCGCCTTACTGAAATTAGATCTTTTATTTGTTGTCATGAAACCATATTGACAAACCATGTCTATTAGGACCCAAAAAATAATATTTCATTCAGTAATATATTCTATCGGTACTCAATCAAATTATGTGTTCTATCTGCACTTCTCAAATTATGTATTCTATCTACACTTCTCAAATTATTTGTTCTATCTGCACTTCTCAAATTATTTGTTCTATCTGCATCTAATGCCATCATCGCAATTGGAAATAGTGTTTTTTCATTAGCAAGACATCTCAACAATAACTAAGTAGATCGCTATGCATAGTTATTCCAGTAGCATCTTGTTCTAATACACAATGAGGCACGTTATCAAAAGAAGGTGTTCCAGTAGTCCAATGATCATGCGGGATATAGTCTAGCGCTACTGGAAGAGAATACTCCAGTAGTTCCTCTTCTTACTATACCTTGTGCCAAATTATCGGAAATGGGATATATTTTGTAGGAAGTGTATATACACTGAAACTACCATGCAACCAGAACCTTCTTTACATTGTCCTATGTTAGGCCTTCAATGTTTCTCATGGTCAATTTGACATTATCGGAACCTTTTATTTTGGACATTATGTTCCAGTGTGTTGTTAAGAACTACTGGTGATAATATGCTTTTTTCCCTTGCTTCTATTTATTTCAATGGAAATTTATTTCTTCTATAGTATCTCTGGAGTCTTCATCTCATCAATTCTCTATGCAATCTCCTTACACATGAATAAAATGGGTTGATGTCGAATGTGTAGGAGATTCATTGGATTACTGGCCCTTAAAGAATGTTGTTAACGAACATGAGGTTAACCACCAATAATGTCAATGGGAACCAAGGCACCCCTGATGCATCCTAGCAGGTGTGAATGAATGAAATGATGTCAAACCCCCTGCAGGATCCAACAGTTAGGAGGAATTGATGCATCCCCACCTATGTTTGCAAGAAGGCCTTTCATTGAAGCGTACAGGCCTCAACGTATCACATGATCTCTAGTCTTGGAACCCAAATGATATGATGTGTTCGATGGGTCAATACTATTGGATGGAAGTCCTTGATAAAGCCTTCATCAATCCAACATGAGCAAGAACAAAAATTTTATTGCAATGAAAAAATAACTTGGACTGAGAACCTCCTCATCCAAAAGACTAATAAGACTCTACTATCCCGTGTATTTTTCTCAAGCCTGGGCTATTTAATGCTCGCTAGTATTTCATTTTAAGCGAGTCTAGAAATACTTAAGAAAACTACAGGGGGTATCTTTGTCATGGTTGATGACCGAGCACGATAAAGATTTAATAGTAAGCTCGACACAGTTCATTTTTTGTAATTATTCCACTGAGGCCAGATAAATAGATAAACATGTACTCAGTAGACATCCCTCTCATGGTTTAATGAGCATCAGAAGTAACAAATCAAGCTCAAAATTTATTAACTGTAAAAGAATTTTTTTACGTTTTTATGTTTTTCTCATTTTTATGTGTTTCTTATGTTTTATTAGTTTTATTCAGACCATTATTGAAAGAATTCAAAGTGGAGAATCAGAGATAAGGATATTACCTTCCTTTCTTACCACCTCCATCTCATTTTTTCGGAGAACAGTTGAAATAAAATTTTCCTTGGAGAATGGTTTATGTTACAATTTCAACCTGTGTCCATTCACAAGAAAAGAAGTCTTATTTTCATCAATGGTCTTAATTCGAATTGATCCATTCTCAAAGATGGCATCTATCTCATATAGTCCCAACCAATGAGTGGTCAATTTCCCTTTAAAATTTTTAAATTTAGAATCAAAGAGGAGTGCCCAACCACCAAGCTGGAACTATTTCTTTTGAATCAGTTTATCATTCCAATTCTTCCTTTGTTGTTGAAACAGGGTAGTTTTCTGAAAATGCAGTTTTCAAAGTATTAATTTGAAACTCTATGGGGAATAGGACTTGCTTTCCATATACCAATTCATACAAGGTGAATCCAGTAGTGTTTCTCTAGGAAGTTCAACAGACCCATAATTCCTCTAGAAGCCAATCCACCCAATCCTTGTGGTGTGATTGTACGGTCTTTGTTAATATGGCCTCAAGAACCTTATTCGTAGACTCTAACTAACCATTTTCTTGTGGATGATATGGAATCAAAGTTTTATGTTTGATCTGGTACTACTCATAGATGTACTTAATAAGTTTAGAAGTGAATTGAGTCCCTTGATCTGTGACGATCTCTCTCAACACCCCAAATCTAGTAAAAATCTCTTCATACATAAAGTCTACAACTAACTGCTCATTAGCTCAGAACAAAGCCTTGTATTCCACCCATTTGGTCACATAGTCAGTGTAAACAATGATGTACTTCTTTCTCTTTGACATTGGGGTGATGGGCCCTACAAAATCAAGGGTCCATTTTTTTAATGGTTCAACCAGCAACTGTGGATGTAATGGAATTTCATTGGATTGTACTAGTCGTCCCATCCTTTGTAAACTATCACAACCCTTAACAAATTGTTTGGAATCCTAGAAGGGTAGGCCAATAGTATCCTACATGTTGTACCTTATAGGTTGTTCTTTGATCCGCAAAATTCCCACTGCATGGCTCATCATGGAAAACCTTTAGAATATCAAATGTTTCATCCTCTCATACACATATCCTGATGATGAGATATGGCCCTATATGGAATAGATCGCCACCAATCCATGAATACCCATCACTTTCTCTAACAATATTTTTCTTTTCTCTTGATGACAAATGTGAATGAATCTTCCCTGTGGCTGGTTTGTTCATGATTTTAATATTTAATTCTTGTAGCAGTAGAAGCCACCGCGTGATTATGCCACTTGTGACTGGTTTATTCATCAAATACCTTATAGTAGGGTGATCAGTATGAATATATAATTCGTATCCCGTAATTTAATGCTTGAATTTGTTAAGTGCGTGCACTACTGCCAAGAATTATTTTTTTGTAACAATATAGTTTAAATCGATGGGTGAAAGATTTTTACTAATAAAATAAATGGCATAATGAATCTGATTTTCTTTCTGTCCAAGGACATCCCCTAGAGTGATGTCTGAGGAATCCATAGATAAGTGAAATGGGAAGGACTAGTTAGGCCCTCTAAGTATGGGAGTGGTAGAAATATTCTTTTTCAAAGTCTCAAAAGCACACTAACAACTATCATCCCAAAGAAAGCTAACATCTTTAGACATCAGTTTAAAAAGAGGGGCAGCATTTTGAGTGAATTTCCCAATAAATTTCCTGTAGTACCCAGCATGGCCAAGAAAACTCCTCAGCTCTTTTTGATTTTTGGTGACTGGTAGTTTTAAAAGGACTTCTATTTAGCAAGGTCTACCTCCAACCCTGCAGCAAAGATCACATGTCCTAAAACTAATCCCTTGGTTAATAACATTTTTCACTTCTAATTACTCAAAGGAAGGTTTTCTTCCTGGCATCTAATCAACACTTTTTCGAGATTCTCCAAGGCTTCCTCAAATGTATCGCCATAGGTAGTAAAATAGTCCATGTACACCTCTACATAGTCATGGATGAGATCTGAAAAGATTCCTAGGACTACCCTTTGAAAGGTAGCGGGAGCGTTACACAAACCAAAGGGGAGAACACAATAGGAAAAGGTTCCCCATGGACAAGTGAATGTGGTTTTATCCTGATCCTTCAATGTTATCTAGATCTGATTATACCCGCTAAACCCATCCAAGAATGAGAAATACTTTTTCCAAACCAAGGTAGGGGAAAATAGTCTTTCATGATGGCCTTGTTCAATTCTTGATAATCTATGAAGGGTAGGGGAAAATAGTCTTTCATGGTGGCATTGTTCAATTCTTGATAATCTATGCATATCCACCATTTTCCATTCTTTTTGGGGACTAAAACTAAAGGTGAAACCCACTTACTATCAGATATAGGATAGATAAAATTGGCATTTAATAGTTTTTGCAATTATTCTTTAACCACCTCCTTGAGGGTTGGGTTCATTCTTCGCTAAGGTTTCCTAACAGGTCAGGAATTGTTTTGTATATAAATATGATGTGAGCACATTTTAGGTTCAATTCCCTTCATATCATGATAATCCTAGGCAAAATATCTAGAATGTCTACATAAGGTTTGAATCATTTTTTCTTGTTGATGAGCAGAAAGAGGACTACCAATATGAAGAAACCTACCTATTTGAATTTCCACCGGAATACTATGACAATTTTCCTCCTGCATGGAGGACATTGTAGTACTGAAAAATGAATACAAAGTCATCAAATCAGTTTTTTCCTAAATATTAGCTTCCACAATTTGGTCTAAAGGAAATGAAAATAAATCAGTCGATTGGGAAAAATCATAACCAAATAGAAAAGTACGAACCTAGTTTTCTTCTGTCCTTTCCTAGAATTTTATTACCTGATCAATGGTGTAAATGGGTTGAATCATCTCTTCATCGCTAGTTGAGTTATCTATCCATGGAATATATTCTATTTCTACAAGGGGTCTTACTAGTGGGAACAATGTTATTTTTTTTAATGCATCCCCTTGAGAGATGATCATGTTACCATATCTGCATCCTATAAATGCATTGGCAGTAGCAATCCAAGGCCTCCAAAATATGACAGGATGGCCTCCTGAGGAACTCTTAGGATGCAACACCATAAAATATACTGGATATGTCCAAGAGTCCAAGGCTACTATCACATCTTCTAGAATCCCTTATGGTTTAATCTTGGATTGGTCATCAAGTTCAAGGGCTGTAGGGATTGGTCAACAAGTTCAAGGACTGTAGGAGTTGGACATATATTTTTGAAATTTAAATGTTTCATAGTCCCTATGGTCATAATTTTGATTGCTAATCCAATATAAATCAAGGTGTTAGGGAGACAGACCCCATTGATTTGCATAGAGACAACGGGATTCCCAGGATCTATGTACTTTTCCATGAGATTCATTCCACTTATAAGATCAGTAGTTTCTCCAACAAAGTAAATGATGGGTGGATCGTTTATTTTCCTCTCTGGCTGTTTTACACACAATTCCTTTACCGTTTTGGAATAGATGGGTATGTATTTTAAGGCTTGAAGGGAATTTTAATACAGAAATTCTTAAGTTCAATGAGCAAGTCATACTCGGGATTAACCATAGGTTTACGCAATTGTAATCTCTTTGGATAGGGTGGTTCTTTTGAAGAAGACAGTTGCTCTAGATGGGAAACTGCTTGATTAGCTACAGCAAGGTTTCATCATCAATGACTAGATCAGAAATTGAATCCTCTTCTTCCTCCTCAACAATGATGGGGTTTGAATTTTGAAGCACCTTCTCAAAGCATATATGGATATATTGCAATCCCACGGGAGTGACTGTGTATGTGGGGAAGGGCTACATATCAGCTTGAAGAATAGACCAAGTTGCTTTATTGTTTGGGTTAGCAATGGGTTGGACAGGAAGTTGGTTTTTCCTAGGGGGATGTGGGGCAAGAAACTGAAGTTGTTGAGGCTGCATAGCTAGTCGTTGATGTTGAATAGGAATTTGTAAATAAGGTTGAGGTGGATGAGGGAAAGGTGAAAAATGTTGAGGCTGCATAGGATGTTGGTTTTGCATAGGGTAAGGGTATGGAGGCACAATCCCAAAGCCATATCCTCTCCATCCTTGTTGCCAAGGATGGGTCTGAACTGGTTGTTGGGGCCATTTCTTCCAAGGGAATGTTTGATTCCAATTATAATGTTGTCCTGGAAAATGTGCAAAATTTGAAATAAGAGGGTGACAAGGCATACCCATTGGACGAGGATGCCACGTATTTTTAGCTTCTAAAGTACATAATTTCTTTGTGGCCTCCTCTTCTCCTTGACACACTAATTTCAATCCAAGTATAGAAGGGAACCGATCCGTGGAATGATCCTCTACACAAACACCACACATAAAAATTCTATTCAGAGGACATTCTTTTAATGGATGCTTTTCACGAAACTTAGAAAAAAAAATAGCTAAGGTTTCATTCTCCTCATCCTGTCTTTTCCTAGCTTGAAATGCATCTAATTGTGTGTTGAGAGTGCCAAGAATGTCAGTCTTAAAAATTTCTAAAATATCACCCAATTCTATTATAGTGACCCCACCTGATGTGCTCTTAAGATTTCAAGGTCGTTTACATGTTCAAGCTTGTACCATTGAATACTTCATGCATAACTCACCAATTTTCTCAAGAGGTAGTCAAGAAACATCTCCATCCCCCATTAGGTTGAGCACATTCATGGATTCATCTGAAATGCCCCTTAAGAAAATAATTTTTATGGTTTCTGCATCCAATTTATGTTGTTTAAAACGTTGGAGGTTATATCTAAATAGTTTAAGGTAATCCTCCAAAATTTCATCTTTATCCTATGTCATCAAACAGATTTCCTCTCTCAACCCCCTTGCCTTGCAATACTCTTGGTACTTTTGAAGGAATTCCCTTCTCATCCCATCCCAAGTTTTTATTGTGTCATCTCCCAATCCCATGAACCATCATAACAATGAATCCTTGAGAGTGGCGGGAAACAATTTCAATTTATGTGCATTATCAGATTAATCATAGCTTCTAAACAAAATATCAAACTCAAACAAAAAGGAATCAATATCATCACTTACCCGGCCATAGCAATGAGGGAGTCCAGTAGGAGGAATGTTCATCATATGCACATTCACAAGAGGATCAGTGATGGGAAAACCAAAAGTTACCTCTTCCTCATTGGTATGTACCTCCTCGCGACAGTTGTGTGTCTCTCTTCTAGACTTGTACTACAGGAAAAAGGTATTTTTCAATACATCACAACATTCTATTAACAATCTAATGTCGGTGTTTTAATCACACAAATAGAGATTCAACCACACTACAACTCCTCAAATGATAATTAGCCAACTATATGAAACCACCTGTATGTTCCAAACCAACTAGTTATCAAAACAACAATGATTTTATAACAGCTAACATAACTATCAAAGTGCTCAGGAAACAATTGTACTATTGTCACAAATTGAAGAGATGCATTAAGCTATACTGCTCAAATAAATAATCCATATAGAAGAAATATTATAGGTCTAGGTCCTATGTCGATGATATAACTTATGGACTCTCGAGTTTGCAATTCTTCAACTACTGGGAAACACCAAAGAAAAGGATCCTCTCAAACATTTGCAAGCATCTGATATAAGTCCAAACATTTATCATTAATCCTACTGACTCTAGACTGAATTCGCAACACCATCCCACAAATATGTCCATTCATTTATCATAAGTCCTCAAATTTAAATTGTTTTATAGTAACAAGTTAAGGGTGTTTTATCTTTTGTTTACTAAATCTCACTATAGAACACAAATGGTGGATTATGTCAAAAATCCATAGCACTTCATGCACAAATTCAACTAAAGCTAGAGTTCCTTAAAGTTGCTTTCAAGATAACTTCCCTAAACAATTTCATACACAAGAAGAAACTTATCCCATGAACTACCACACTTAAACACCCCTCCAATATTTAAGAAAGATTATTATTTCAACACAAGTAACCAAGATGAATCATTTAAAGGAGAATGGTATATCTCCTCTCTTGTTTTAATTATATAGTCATACTCTTTGTTTCAGAAGAAATATTTCAACTAATATCAATTTTCATATTTTCTTTGTTGTAATTTCTCTTTAGCTTCATTTCTATTGTAAAAAGGAGACTCCATTTATGTTGTAAAAAAAAGACTTGCTTAGATATGATAAGCAAAGAGAAACCATCTCTCATCCTGCTCTAGGAGACCAAATTAGAGTAGGAAGAAATAATGAAAATAGCAAATAGAACTAGAAAATATGTGAATGCAAAGCATTCAGCTCAAGGGGAGATTCTGGTGGTATTTGCACTATGTGGGATCCCCAAATACTTTCCCTTGACATCCATATTCAAACCCAGCATTGGCTACCTAACATCATTAACCAACTCAAGTTCAGGTAACAATCTCAACATTTTCAATATGTATTTACCCATGCATTATCAACAAAAATCTATTTTTTGGTAGTCTCTGCAAAATCTCAACAACATTATCTTGACAAAGGAGAGCATTGTGGATGGAAACTTCAATATAATATTGAATAACAAAGAGAAACAAGGAGGGAGTATAGTAAGAGCCACCTTCCGATAACATATGGAAGATCTCATTGCAAAGTGGGATCTGAGAGACCTCAAGCCTATAAATGGATGCTTCACTTAGTCAAATCACAGGTTGGGCCCAAGACACATAGTTTCTCATCTGGATCATTTTATCCTTCATATTTAGCTCTTTTTCGGAAATCATACCTTAATCTCCCACATCATCCCCTCCATGATCTCAAACGACAAACCTATTTATCTCATCTCCCAAGGTCAACCAGATCTTGGCCCAATCCAGTTATGCTTCAAACCCCCAATGGCTCCAAGACCCTCGATCCCTCGATCCCTTGACCTCATCTCCTCCTCTTGTGTCTGCCTAGATGATTCCCCCTCCTTCGTTTGGGAACAAAATCTAAAATGGACCAAACTAGCACTCAAGGACTGGGAAAAAAACTCTTACATCAATCTATCAAAAAAAGAGAGAAGCCCACAACCCACCTTGAATTTATACAATTAGAAATGGAAATTGTAGAGATCACCACTCAAATTCAAAAAGAGGAAAAAGAGATTGGATATCAGGTCTATAAATCTCAGAGAGAGAAGAAGAGCAATGGAGGCTAAATTCTAGGAGCCTATGGCTCAAAGCAGGGGACAAAAATACTTATTTCTTCCATCACTAGGAAAAAATCAGAGAGAAAAGAAACAAATTCAAAGGAATCAAATCTAGGGATGGATCCCTTATTATGGGATTTGCAGAGATAAAGGAGGCGGTCAAAGATCATTTCCATCATTTGTACACCGAAGAAATACCTGGCATTACAAACTCAAACTTCTCTCTTCTAGACTCTAACATCCCTTCTGTGATAACAGAAGATGAAAACTCATAACTAAATCAAAGAATATAAGAGGATGAAATTATTGTAGCAATATGGTCACTTGCATTAGACAAAGTCCCTAGACCATACAGCTTCATTGTTCATTTCTACAGAGCTTGCTAGGATATAGTGAAGGAAGACCTTAAAAGAATGTGCACCTACATTCAAAAGAAGCAAAAGGTAGGAGGCAGAATGAACTCTTCATTTTTTTCTCTCTTTCCTAAAGAAGCAAAACCAACATCTTTTTCAAGATTCCATCCAATATCGTTGTGCAATTCCTCCTATAAAATATTTACCAAGATTATGGTAAACATATTGAAAAAGATCCTTCCATCAATAATTACTAAGAACCAAGGTGGATTCATGTAGAATGGGAAAATTATAAACAATATGATAGGGGTCCACTCTAGTAAAGAGCACAAGGAATGAGGTATATTGATTAAAATCGATATGGCAAACGCCTTAGATAGAGTAAGACTATCCTTTCTCTTTAAATTTATGAGTAAATTTGGTTTTGACAATTTCATCAACATCATCAAGGTTTGTGACATTGGACCATGGATTTCCCTGCTAGTGAACGACAGGTCCACAATTTTTTTCAAAAGCAATAGAGGTCTACGGAAAGTCTACCCATTGTCCCCCTCCCTGTATATTATTATGGAGGAGGCTTGAGTAGAAAGCTAGAAACATAAAGAAAAAATGGGAATGTCCCGGGCATATTTATCACCAAAGGAATCAAAGCTTTAAATCACTAACACTTTGTCAATGACAGGATCCTCCTAGGAGGAGCGTCAACAGTAATTGCCGCTAGATTTAGATCATTCTTGGATTCCTTTCTGGACACATCAGGTGGAGCTACCAATGATGGTAAAAGAAAAATTTATGGTTGGAATGTCAAAACAGCAGTCCTCCAAGACATTGCCAAAATTTTGAGATTTCCCTACACCAACACTTGGAAGAGCTTCAATTACCTAGGTATGCCTATTTCCCTCTCATCGCCCAGCATGGAAATTTGGAATGATGTCATAAGGAAGATTAAAGGAAATTTCAAAAAATGGGGCGAAAATTGGCTTAATTCAGCTAGGCGCATTGTCCGCATCAAGTCAGTTCTCTCGGCACTACCTATATACAAATGCTTAGCTCTCTTGGACAAAAAAGGAAAGTTGTCATGGATCACCATGGAAATATGGTGATTTATCTGGCAGGGAGGGAATTCTAACTCTAAAATGTTCCAGCTTGTCAACTAGAATTGTTTTTGGCACCCAAAAACATGGGGGGTTGGGGATAAAAGAACCATCTATCTATCATGAACCGAGCCTTAAGCGCTAAAATATTATGGAGAATGATCTCAAGTAAGTTGGAATGGTGGAAGATTTGTTTTCATAAAAAATACTTCATAGGTAGAAAAAAGCATTGTTTGGACAAGCCCCTTCCAAAGAAGAAAGGCTTCCCGAACTGGAGGCTGCTCAAAGCGGTAGGTCCAATGATTCGGTACAAACTGAATTGGTACCCAGGAAATGGGAAAACAATAAACAAATGGAATGATAGTATCATGTGTGAAATTCTAAATCACAGCAAATCATGGAGCTAAGTATACCTCACAGAGAAAGAATGAGCAGAAAAGATGAATTACAGTGAAAAATGCAGTAAAAATGAGAAGACAATTAATCATGCATGAGAACTCAGATAGGAACAGAATAATATCACATGATACAATAATCAGTATAGTCAAAAATGA
Source organism: Larix kaempferi (assembly GCA_027924585.1). Classification (NCBI taxonomy): domain Eukaryota; kingdom Viridiplantae; phylum Streptophyta; class Pinopsida; order Pinales; family Pinaceae; genus Larix; species Larix kaempferi. The sequence continues at coordinate 16,485,465 of BSBM01001219.1, read as the reverse complement.
TGTTACAACGGAGAGAATTCGAAACACCTAGGAGAATTCGAGTCTCAGTTGATCTAGCATGGGAATTGTCACCACTAGAGTGCTCCAGAAGACCAAAACTCAACTAAACTGAACCTAAACTCGGTAAATGAAGACACAATCAGTTAAGTGACTAAGGAGGGCGCATCAATGAGTTTTTCATGCAAATCACTCAAAAAAGGGCGCATGAGGCACAATCAATGGAATTCAGAGCACAAACCCCCCACAAGAATCAGCTAACTCAGGTGGACTGAACTAGAACATTAAGTAGGCTCCTAAAAAATAGGGAACTGACTTAAGTGGTCCTAAAATGATGCATGCGGGGCTCATAAGGTGGTAGATGGATCTTGGATGACATCTGCACACCACTAGAGGGGAAATGACATCATCAGCTACTAGGAAAATGAAATAATGCTAGGTAGGACAAGGATGGGGTATAAATAATCCTAACACCCCCCCTTAATCCAAACTTCTGCATCTTGGGCCCTGGCTACTAAGACCAAAGTTCACCCATACAATCAAATAAATGATAAAAAATAAAAGAATTGTCCACGAACCAAGGAAATGGGGAAAACCTCATGTGAAAACCCCCCCCCTCAAAAAAGGACAGTAGGAAGCTCAAACAACGTTCACACCAAGTAGAGATTTGAGATAGACAAATCTCTTCTGAGTGAAAAACTTAGTGAATATGTCTGCAATCATCTCCTCTGTAGGACAATAATGCAGTGAGATGGTCTTGTTGGCTCCCTGATGTAGTGCATGTGTACCTCAATATGTTTAGTCCTCTGCTTTTGTACCGAGTCACTGGAGATCCTGATGGCACTTTGGTTATCACAAAATAGGTCCACTGAAGTAGAATTGAGAATGCCAAACTCAATCAAGATCTCATGCAACGAAACTGCCTAGATGGGTGCATTCACATCCCCTCTATACTCTGCCTTTGCTGAAGAAAGTGCAAGTGTTTCTTTCTTTTTGCTTGACCAGCAGATTGGTCCTGATCCCATCATGAATACGTACCCTGAATTAGACTTCCTATCAATACTATCTCCATCCCAGTTTGAGTCAATAAAACCAACCAGATCTAGTGGAGCACCAGCAGAATAATGGATACCAAACTCTCTCGTACCTTGCACAGAGTGCAAGATCCTCTTAGCTGCTTTCCAATGCAACTCATGTGGCTCCTGCATGTACCTAGCCACAGCACCAAAAGCATATGATAGATCTAGTCTCAAATGTGTCAAATACAACAAGTTGCCAATAAGTTGTTTGTAAAGAGTGCTATCAACCTGCAAGGGTGTGGAACCACCTTCTTCCAATCTAATGCCAGATAGGAAGGGAAAGGATGTGGATTTGCAATCATCCATATGAAACTTTGTCAATAAATCAGATGCATACCTCGATTGTGAAATCATGATCCCTGAAGCATTTTGAGTCACTTCAAGACCAATGAATTGTCTCAACAGTCCCATATCGGTCATAGTGAATGCTTTGTTAAAAGAAGACATATTGATGTGCTTCAACCCAGTAGCAGATCCACCGATGATGAAAAAGTCATCCACATACAAAACAATCAACAGTATACATCCTCCCTTCTGTTGCATGTAAACATTGCAATCAAATTTGCATCTTTCAAACTTTAGTGATAGTAAGAAGGAATCCATCTTTGCATACCATGCCCTTGGGGCTTGCTTGAGCCCATACAGTAATCTCCTCATTCTGCATACCAAGGAAGGATCATCAGTGTACCCCTCAGGTTGTTTCATGCAGATCTTTTCTTCCAAGTCACCATGTAAGAAGGCACTCTTTACATCCATGTGATGTACCTCCCATGCATACGAAGCTGCAATGGCCAAAAAAAACCTTATTGAATCCATTATTTCTACAGGAGAGAATGTCTCATTGCAGTCCAAACCTTGGACTTGTGAGTACCCCTTTGAAACCAATCGAGCCTTGTACTTGGTTGTAGATCCATCAGATGCAAGCTTAGTTTTGTAGATCCATTTGCACTGAACTAGTTTCCTCCCTAGGGGAAGAGGGACAAGATCCCATGTCTGATTGTTCTGTAGTGACTCATGTTCTTCATCCATGGATGCTTGCCATCTCTTATCATAGAAAGCCTCTCTGTAAGACTATGGATCAGACCCCACCATCATGAATCACCTCTCAGGGAGAAGTGGATCTGTATGGAAAAGTGCAATGTTTGCATCTTGGTATTGAGATCTTGTTCTTCTGTAGTCAGATGGATATCCAGCAATGTCCCATGTCCCCAGCTGCCTCAATAATATTTTGAGCCCATTTAGGCTTTGGATTGGGAGTGGGTGTTGGATCTAGATCTGTATCAGATAGATCTCCATGCTCAATATCTAGATCTGAATCATATTGATCTTATTCTTCGGAATATGAATATGGATCACTTGTAGAAACATCATTAGGAGCAAATGAACGAGGTAGATTAGTTATACCTTCTTCTTCAACTTGTTGAAGATCATGCAGTGGATCCTCATTGAATTGAACACTTCTCTCAATGAAGCATCTCTTGGTTGCAATCTCCATGAGCTTGTAAGCCTTTCCATCTTCTGCATATCCAAGAAGGATGCATTCGCTACTTTGAGGTTGAAGTGATTTCCTCTTGTCAGAGGGGATTCTAGCCCATGCCTTGGATCCAAAAACCCTCAAATGAGAGACATCAGGTTTGTGTCCCTTTAATGCTTCGAATGGAGTGACCCCAACAACATATTTGTGGGGTACCCTATTCTGAATGTATGTTGCACAGTTCACTACTTCTGCCCAGATATTTAATGGGATATCTCTTGCTTCAAGTAAGCAGGTATCCATCTCTTTCAATGACTTATTCTTCCTCTCTGCTACAAAATTTTGTGGTGGTGTGTACGGGACAAAATGTTGCATTTGAATACCTTCGGAAGCACACAGCTGCTGCAAATCCTTCTTGATGTACTCCCGTCCATTATCATATCTGAGTATCTTGATCTTCCTTCCAGCGGTGTTCTCAAATAAGGATTTGAAAACTTTGAAACATTCAAACACCTCATATTTATGTTTGACAAAGTAGATCCAGCAGAACCTAGAGTAGTCATCAATGAAGGTCAGAAGGTATCTAGATCCATTCATTGAAGCAGTGGGAATCAGTCCTGAAACATCACTATGAATCAGATCTAGGATGGAGGAATCTCTCTTTTCCTTTCCAACATCATACTTTTGCTCTAGGTGATTCCCTACCAAGCAACCTGTGTAGATTCCTTGAGATAATTTTATGTTCGGTAAAGCTTCAACCATATCTTCCTTGTGCAACTACTGTAGGTATTTGAAGTTTAGGTGTCTGAATCTTTCATGCCAGAGTCTGCTTGTCTCATTTGCATGATTCAAGAGAGCACTTTGATGTGAGTATGGTAAGAAGCAGGAGAACTCATATGTCTTGGAGGCATGATTTGCAACTCCTTTGGCTATCAACTTCCCAAGTGAGATTTTTGTAACCTCAACTATGTCAGGTCCAAATGCTACTTTCTTTGGTGAACCTGTGTGTGTCATCTGGTAAACAGACAACATATTAGCTGGTAGAGAAGGCACATACAGTACATTGTTGAACTTTCCATGCTCAAGTTGTATAGGACCCTTCCCTTCAGCAAATATTTGATAGTCATCTCCAATGTGTATGCTTGGTCCATTAGTGAGATATAATGAATAAAATGGCTCTTTGGAGGAAACCATGTGGTTGGAGGCTCCAGAATCAATAAGAAAAGCTTGGGATTGTGAGAACCCGGCCTTCAATGCATGGCATCTCTCATGATCTTTTGACTTGCCACCTGGATTAGTCTTCCTTATGCCTCCAGAGAGGGAAATGTTATGTTGCTCAAAGAGTTTTTTCCATTAGATCTATGGTATTCTTCATACAAGAACTCTCAGGATGATTACCCTTCTTGCAGTATGTACACTTGGATTTCTCAAATTTCTTTTGTTTGTCCTTCTTGGAGCTGGAGGCTCCTTCTAATGGACTTGAATTGGCATTCTACTTGGGTTCAGATTGCCTCTTCTCCTTTCCCTTGTGTTTCCCCTTTCCATTTGCACTTTTTGCTTCTCCAACCACAAGAGCTTGATTTTTGGAGGCCTTCAAGGCGCCCATCTGGATCAATTTGTCTTGTTCTTGGATGAGAGATTCAGTGAAAACATCTAAGAATGGAATCTTCCAACTAGGGATTGACATTTTCCCTAAATGAAAGGTAGAGACAAAGATGGAGAACTCAGGACCTAGCTTGCTCAAAATGAATAGCACCAACTGCTCATCCTTCTTCTCAATGCCACACTGCTTGCATTGCAAGACCAAAGATTTGAATTTGGAAAAGAATTGTTGGATCGTCTTGAAAATTCTCGGTTGAAGAGAAATCAAATAATTCTCCAGAATATGGCCTCTTAGCTCATCTTGTTTGTCGAAGACGGTCTCCAACTTCATCCAAACCTCTTTTGGAGTCTTCAATCCGTCAAGGTGGAAGAGTATATCTCTAGAAATATGAATACACATGAAACCAAATGCTTCATCCAATCTATTTAGATAATTGGCATTCTCAACAGCTGCTTGAGGTTCGACCTCCTTCCCCATTGTTACATTGTACAGTGCTGACCATCTGCATATCAGCCCTCCAATCAAGGTAATTGAAGGGTGTCAGAATCCTAGGAGAGAGAGGAGAGTTTGAATTCTCCATTAGAACTGTTAGAGCGAATACAAGGTGGTACTGTTGCAACTTCTGCACTTTCAATAACCTGCAAAAAAATCTCAATTTTTTGAGATAGACTATTGATCACTGCTTTAGGACAATAGGCACATTTTTCCGGATCCTTCACACCTGGCTAGACCTCAAAGGATTTCTCCAATGAATTCAATGCAATGGCACCAAGATTTGTTGTGGAAATATAGAGGCTTCTGGTGCACTACTGAAAGTAGTTTCTCAACCTATGCTCACTGAGCTCTGATACCATGTGAAATTCTAAATCACAGTAGATCATGGAGTTGAGTATACCTCACAGAGAAAGAATGAGCGGAAAAGATGAATTATAGTGAAAATTGCAGTAAAAATGAGCAGACAAATAATCATGCATGAGAACTCAGATAGGAACATAATATTGTCACATGATCCAATAATCAGTATAGTCAACAATGATGTTACAATGGAGAGAATTCGAATCACCTAGGAGAATTTGAGTCTCAGTTGATCTAGCATAGGAATTGTCACCACAGGAGTGCTCCGGAAGACCCAAACTCAACTAAACTGAACCTAAACTCAGTTAACTAAAGACACAATCAGTTAACTGACTAAGGAGGGCGCATCAATGAGTTTGTCATGCAAATCACTCAAAAAATGGTACATGAGGCCACAATCAGTGGCATTCAGAGCGCAAACCCCCCACAAGAGTCGGCTAACTCAGGTGGACTGAAATGGAACACTGAGTAGGCTCCTAAAAAATAGGGAACTAACTTAAGTGGTCCTAAAATGATGCATGCAGAGCGCATAAGGTGGTAGATGGATCATGGATGACATTTGCACACCACTAAGGGGGAAATGACATCATCAGCTACTAGGAAAATGAAATATGCTAGGTAGGACAAGGATGGGGTATTAATAATCCTAACATCATGAACACCCCCCCATGAAGAACATTCAAAATCTCAGTCCCTTGAAGTTGTGGATGGAAGAACAAGGAATTAAAAGACTAGTTGATATCTCTATTTGGAATGAGGATGGCAATATATGGAAAGGTAGGAAAATTTTCAACATGTCCACATGTTTACGACCCCTCGTGGACATGCTTCAAATTGCACCATGAGGGTATGCCCCCATCAACGGCAGCGCCAACTCCCGTGGCTGGGGAAAACAAGGGTATTCAATCAAAGAAGGATATAATATGGAATTACATAACATTCCTCTCCCTCCAATCTCTGAGATGTGGAAGCATATCTAGCATGAAGACTGCCTTCCCAAAGTTAACACTTCATGTTGGGTGTTTGCTCAAAATAGATTCTAACTGCAAATAATCCTAGAAATAGAGGAATCCAGGGGCCCTCATGGTGTGCACTATGTAATGTTGCTGAATAAACAAGACAACACCTATTCATATAGTGTCCTTGCACTATCAAGGTCTAGCAGGCGGCCTTCTTGGAAATACCAAAACGGTGGACAATGCCATCAAATTGTAAGGAGATGTTCACCTCATGGCATGAACATTATAGGGGGGACCTTCAAAACAAGTTCCTCTCCTCAAAAGGGCATAGAATACAACCCCCAAGTATCTATGTTAGAATGTATGGCTGGAAAGGAACGCAACTATATTTCAAGGTCAAAGTGAACCCCCAAGAAGAACAACCATAAAATCTCGTGGACTGTTGAAAGACTACATTATGAGAAAAAGAATCCCAAACCACAACATAGTACAAAAGAGACCTTCAAATTCTCATTTTGGTAAAAACTAGAAATTAAAATTTACAGGTGAATAATTTCATAATTGGCAAAAATCCCAAAGAATAAATCTTCTATTCTTTGATGGAGCCTCAAAGGGAAATCCAAGGGTGAAAAGCGTAGGGGGGATTATCCTAGATCCCGATGGAAAGGAAGAACTATGCTTTTAATGGGGACTTGGAACGGAAACAAATAACCATGTAGAAGCTGCAAATCTATACCAAAGTCTTTTACAAGCACATTCACACGGATTAAATCATCTCACAATGATAGGAGACTCTGAGATAACGATCGAGATGGTGCAAAGTAGCTCTTCTCCCAAGGACATTAAGGACATTAATTTTTTCTTGCTCGATGGATAACCAGGATAAAAAAAATGAGAAAGCATTTCACCAAAATAAACTTCCTTCATGTTCTGCGTCAACACAACCAAAGGGCATATGCAATGGAGAATAATGTTACTAGGAGCAACGAGGGAATTCTTAAAAAATGGGGCAAATTCAATGAACCACATCCCCTAAAGCTACCAATGCATAGATGTCAGCATTCAATTTATGTCACTCCTCCAGGTACTAACAGGACCATGTGCAGTTTTCGCAATCCCCTTCACACAAGGGCGAGCTTAGGGGGAATTTACTTCGCCTCGATTTGTAAAATGTCTCTCTAGAACATTCCAAGGAGATGTGGGATATATCCCTTGTCTCCCACCAGGAAAGTGTCGCCTCTAGGAAGACGACCATGCCTTCATTGTTTGAAGGATTCCAAGATAAATTCAGGATTTTTTCAAAATCCTTATCGCAGACCAAAATTGCAGGTCTCTCTAGTTAGCATGAGGTTTCATCACAGTCGTTGTGTGGCAAATTTTTGATAATGTAGTTTCAAATTTCTCCTTGGATTCCCTTGTTCTTATGGGTTAGCTACCTATGGGGTCGTGATCCCACAACCTACCATGATTCATTGTTCTTTTGGGCCTCCCTTCCCTCTCCCTGCTCACAGTCTAAAGTTATCTTGGAAGGGCTTCATCTACGACTAGTTTGAAAATCCACCGGCGTTTAATATTCACGACAACATTGTTTGGAGGTCTCAAGAATTTGTAGGGGAAGAGCTGGTGAGGAATTTGGTTAACACTTGTTAGGCTACAAAAATGGAGTTCCCAACTTGCAGCAAGAATATGTACAAAGAGATTACGGAATTAAAGAAGGCTCCAAGAAGACATGAAGATCATATCAAAGGCAACAGCACAAATATCCTCTCTATCTCTTCACAACTGCAAAACATGGGAATGCAAAACTCCTCCATTGTTGAAACATTGGATGCACATCAACAACATTTGATAGTCATGGAAGAAGAGGTAGACATTCTTCGAAATTCCATCAACAATAGAATCAAAACTCCACTTCACCACCCTCGAACAAAGGTAGTGCGATGGAGGAAGAATTTGACCGGTATAGGGAGGATGAAATAGTACAACGGTCTCAAGAAAATATGGAAACTAATGAAGTCTCTCAACCACCCGTAGTCAACTAGGAATCAAATTGACAAGTAATTAGTACATGTTTTGCAAATGCATTTTGGTTCTAGGCCTCTTTTAGAGCTTTTATTCCAGCAGAACTTATAATTTATGCACAATAAAGGATGACTTAATAATTTTGGGCCTCTTTTAAGCTTCTTCCTGGGTTGGTATTTACTCACTAAATGTAAAAACTCTAAAACTCTGCCTTGCAACAAATTTTGTTAATACAATCATAGCCGTTTTTGTGAAAAAACAATACTTGCTTCCAAGGCTTTGTTTTTTATGTATAACCACTTTATCTTATCAAAATATTTTTATCAATAACTCATCACACTTTGTTAGGGAATAAAAATTAGCATATTTGTTTAAGAAATACAAATTGATTATTTTTCGACACATTTTCTTTCTAATTAAAATTTTCATTCATTGTATTTATCTAGTATTAGCGTAGATTACTATTACCATAGCTTAGTACATTTTCTTCACTAATGAGAATAAAAATTAGCTTATTGTGTAGCCCATAGAAATTGGTTATTTCTATGTATATTATATATTTTATTTACAATTAAAATTTTCATTAATTGCATTTATTAACAATTTACAATGCTTGCCTAGATTAACTATTACCTTAACTTTCCACATTTTCTTGTAACTTGCTTTCTTAAGAAAATATATCAATTTAATCTCTTTGCAATTGAGATTTTCATTAATAACACTTATTAGTAGCTTAACAAAACTACCCTAGTTTGACTATTACCTTATTAATTTGAGGAAACAAATCTTGAATCTAAAACATGTAAAAGGCCATATCTAGTGTAATTACCTATTTGACAATATGAATATTCTCAATTTTGTAACATGAACATGTACAATTGCAATTAGACAAATATTCAATGTTCGGTAATTGTTGTTAACAATAGTTTAGCAGTCGGTCATGTTTGACAATTTCCCTTCATTATGATGCAAACAAATCAATAATCTAAAAAGTGAGCTTAGAAGTAGACAAACTCAACATTTTTTGAGTTGGTTTTTTTTTCAACAAAGTAAAAATCCACCACGATCCACTCAACCCCTTAAGAACAAAGTTACATGGTCAAAACTCTGAACCATAATTTCTATCAAAAATCCTACTATATTTACGAAAGAATATCCCTAAAAAATGGGTTCAAGCTTGTCCAGGTAAGAAATGGGTTCAAGTTTGTCCAGTTACTAACTTTGTGATGTACAACATGAATGCTCCAATCTAAAATGCTAAATGCTTAAAAGGTGATGTACAATATGAATGCTCCCATTTCTATAGCTTTGAATATGTACATTTACAATTAAACCATTTTCAATTTTTTGTGTCCATGTTAACCTAAATGTTCATATTTAAAAATCCAATATATTATAAATGTAAATAAAGTTTAGAGATCAATGTGATCCTTTAAACCTTGGTACCGTTAGAATCAATACTTTTACTTGAAATATTAATATGGGATCAATCTAAAATAAGGACAACAGACTTCTTTGAATTATTTAGACCATTTTGTCAGTTTTCTAAACACGTAGAATACAACACATGCACTTAAAACATTGATACTAATTTGTATCGAAGACTAGCCTAAGAATAACTTCACTGCATTATGGCAATGTTTCAGCCATCTCTACAAATATCGATGTCAAAAATAACCTGACTATATACCCATCTCAGCTGAGGAGGTATAGCTGAGATAGGTAGTTACCTGTATTGAAAACCTTAAGAACTATTCAGTAGATGTCTGGAACAGTAGAATAGAATCACAGCACACATCCTGTTGCTTGAAAGATATCCACTGATTCATGGTTATGGCATTAAATTCGTGATTTCCAAAAACAAATTTGCACCTGCAACTACTGTCTATATTTTGCCTCGTAATTTTCTGCTTTCCCCACTTTTCTAAAAGGAGATTCCTTCACTTCTACCCACAAGGTTATTAACGTCCGGAATGCACAATTCAATAACTTCATCAGAAGCAAAAAAACTGTTTATTGTGAGATTTAATGAATTTTACTAAGGTTAATTACCGTGAGATTCAAATGGATTTTCCTAAAGTTAATGTGATTGATAAAAATAAGTGCATGTTTGGCAGGCTAATTCAGAATAGCAATATAAAATCCTTTTAGTACTTTAGTATAAATTTGCAGTATTTCACTGCCAAGTTTAACAATTTCAATGAAGACAATTGACATTTGTTTTAGGTAATAATGCATTGTGTTATGTTGTTTTTACAATCGGATAAACCCAAATGGGGGTTTTGGAACTGCTATTATGGCTAACAGATGTACCGAGTGACCTGTGTGTTCACATAATAATTAATAGGGCTTGTTTTGAGCAGCACATATATATGAATGCAAATTTACGTATGGCATGGAAACTAAAAAAATGAAATACAAAGTCAGTTTAATAATTGGAACCCCAGCACCTGCCACCAATATACAAATGACTGCGGACATAAATATGGAGTTGATGAAGGCGACGAGATGCACAGGGTATGGGGGACAGAGGGAAGGCATTGAGATTTCTTGTTGAATAGGATAAGATATACAAGGTAGAAACAGGGGCAATAAGAACACTGGATGAAAGAGTACAATCGGCCAGGAAATCCAGAAAATTAGAGAATGTGGAGAAAAGACAATCTAGGAATGTCTATTTTTTTTCAAGCAATAATTGCTCTGTAATCAGGTACCAAAAACAAGATGAAAATACATACAAAGTTCAAGAAATGATGTAGACAAAAAACAATTGATAGAATGTAAGAAGGTATGGTATGTAATTATATCCATATTTGATTGCACAAAAGAAATATGACAATGGTCAAACCCCTTGAAAAGTCCATTCGACATTTCTCGAATCTTCTCACTTTTTGTAAAAAATTCATGAATTGAGGTTTCTTTCGCAAATTCAGAAATTTCACCTCATTAGAGGTTCCATAAATCTAACCCTATGAATCATCATCCTTAGGGATAAACTGAAATATAAATTACAGCAGCAAACAGTAGACAATATTTCACTTCACATCAACACCAATACAGTAGGCAATTCAAAAGAGAAGCTACCAAATATATGCCTACAAATTTCAGCACTTTAGAACATAAACCATATCTGAAATCACTGCAATTGATGCAGATTTACAGCAGTAAATATGTCCTATTATCTTCAATATAACTGTTAAATCCCTTAACAATTTCTGCATTAACTTAAGTCAAATCGGCAAACCATATACATCCTGGAAATTACCATACCATAAAGAAAATGATAGCTTAAAATCAAATCTGCAATAAGACAAGTTTGGACAGCTGAAAACTCCATATATATAGACAAAAGATGGAGTTTAAAAACATACTCCCAACTTATCACAAGCTGGTACAAAGCTCCATACTCCCCAAAACCTTAGTGAGGGAAAACCAAGAAAAAGAAATATGACAATGGTCAACACCCCTTGAAAAGCCCATTGGACATTTCTCGAATCTTCTCACTTTTTGTAAAAATTTCATGAATTGAGGTTTCTTTCGCAAATTCAGAAATTTCACCTCATTAGAGGTTCCATAAATCTAACCCTATGAATCATCAGCCTTAGGGATGAACTGAAATATAAATTACAGCAGCAAACAGTAGGCAATATTTCACTTCACATCAACCCCAATACAGTAGGCAATTCAAAAGAGAAGCTACCAAATATATGCCTACAAATTTCAGGGCTTTAGAACATAAACGATATCTGAAATCACTGCAATTGATGCAGATTTACAGCAGTAAATCTGTCCTATTATCTTCAATATAACTGTTAAATTCCTTAACAATTTCAGCATTAACTTATGTCAAATTGGCAAACCATATACATCCTAGAAATTACCATACCATAAAGAAAATGATAGCTTAAAATCAAATCTGCAATAAGACAATTTTGGACAGTTGAAAACTCCATATATACAGATAAAAGATGGAGTTTAAAAACATACTCCCAACTTATCACAAGCTGGTACAAAGCTCCATACTCCTCAAAACCTTAGTGAGGGAAAACCAAGAAAAACCCTAGCTCCAACAAAGCTACTCCAACAAGCTAGAACCACCACTAGCAAGTCCTCCTTGACATCATGCAAGGCATCTCCTATTCTCTTCCTCCTCGACAAGTACAATTTAGGGACTATCACCAAATCCTAACTTCAATGCCTCCTTAGGGATCAAACCCTAGCTCTAGACTTCAAGAATCTTCCAAGAAACCCTAGCATCTTAAATCAAAGAGAGATAAAGTACAAAGAAGATTGAACAAGAAGAGAGATAAGTGAAGATAAGATAATTTTATTAATGTCCAACAAATGACCAGTAAAGTAGGCCAAAGGGACCATAGGGTACAAAATGATGTCAATAACAATGGGAGTACTAAAACAGCTCCTATGAAAAGCAAGATGCAAAAAGTAAAATATGATCTTAATCTAAATCTCAAAAAACCAACTCTGAAGATAGAGAGTCGATCCCAAAGGAGATGTACAAAGAAAATAGATTTAGAATTTGTGCTACAAATGGTACAAACCTGTCATGGTCCGTTGGAACGATCTCTCCTAACATCCAAAGCCAAATGGAGGAATCTCGACATAGAAGTCTGCCTGAAGGAAGACAAGAAAGAGGAGTTGCACCATGTAAAATGTTGTTGCCTGAAGGAGGGGGGTTGTCTCTGTGGTCTGGATGATCTCAGCTAGCTACTAGTATGGGATCAAGGTTGGCTATGCCGTTAGGGTCTCATGGAAGTGGAAGTGGAGGTTGTCCTTCGAGTCTTCACAGATCTGGGTTTGAAAACGAGATCATTATCCATCTGCCTCTAGGTGCCCCTAGTAGACGGAAGCATTGTGAAAAAGGAAGTGATCCACTAAGTGGAAGTTGGTCCAAGATGTGGATGTGGCTCAAGGATGAGGGAGTAGAGCCAAAGGACCTCCTGCAAGTATAAGGCCAAACATCTCGGGTCCGGATACCTGAAGAAACTTGCCAGAGTCTGAAGCTCCCTAAAAAGACAATGGAACCACCCTCAGATTGTTAAATTTTGAGCATTAATTCACAATACTCTAGGATCTTTACTGAAAGAACAACATGTACAGTATATCAATGCATATCAATCATAACAAGCATGTCAATCATTCCAAGAAGCAAAAGCATGAGAGACAATAGACACATAGAGTTTCCATGGGGAAAGCCCTAAGGTGAAAAACCCCACAACTTCCTCAGAGATAGATAGAGCAATAGCTCAACCAAAGTACAACCAAAATACACAAAGATAGTCTCCTAGTAGCAGATGATCCTCCTCCTCACTAGTGCGCCACTTTCTGAGTGAAGGAAGAATGAGTTCTGAGTGATCCAAATAAAGATCTCCCGATCTCTATTTATACTTGTCTTGTTTTCCCAATAACCTTATGGGGCCAACTTGTCTAGCTAGGTGCATTAACCATATATTATATAAATCAGGGCCGACCCTTACACATGGTGGTCTAATAACCCATCGGCAAGTTAACATACTTGCGACACTTGTCAATACACATGACGACACTTCCGTATAGAGGAATGACACATCTCTATAGGAGTACAATAATATATAAATGAAATACATTCCGAAGTTACATATACATCAACACTCCCTCTTAACTAGGAAGGTATTTCTTGACACAGATCTACTAGCACAAGTCTTCTTCTCTGGATCATCGTCCTCGAATCATCATCATCATCACTGCTGCTGCTATCTCAAACAATCTCTGTATCTACTCATCATAGGAAGTTCTACAGAGCCAGTCCTTTTTCATACTTGATGTAGGCCCACCACCTGCAGGTCTTCATCATCACTGGCCATACTGTGGAATCCTCAGGACTTATTACGTGCGTCACAAAACCTGGCGGTCGCATCCCAAGCTGTTACGAGCACACAGCTCTACCTGTCGGATCTCCTAGGAGCACATTACATGTGACCCATCACAAAACCTGGCTGAAGCATCCCAGGCTGTTACGAGCACACAACTCTACCTGTCGGATCTCCCAGGAGCACATTACATGTGATCTCACCACAAAACCTGGCTGAAGCATCCCAGGCTGTTACAAGCACACAGCTCTACCTGTTGGATCTCCCAGGAGCACATTACATGTGGTCCACCACAAAACCTGGCTAAAGCATCTGAGGCCTTTTTCATCCTGTCCAGATCTCCCAGGAGCAAATTACATGTGGTCATGACAAAACTTGGCTGAAGCATCTGAGGCCTTTTTCATCCTGTCCAGATCTCCCAGGAGCAAATTACATGCCATAGGACAATGCCTCGAAAGAGCATCTGAGGCCTTTTTCATCCTGTCTAGATCTCCCAGGTCTACTTACATGTCCTCCCAGAGCAATGCCTCAAAAGAGCATCTGAGGCCTTTTTCATCCTATCCAGATCTCCCAAGTCTACTTACATGCCCATTTGCACAACCTCTCCACGGCCACAGAGTATCAACCTGATACTCTCCATACATCATCCTGATGTACACATGATCATCATCACTGCATCGTCCTGATGCATGTCATCTGGAGAAGCTCGTCATCCACGATCATCCTGATCATACAATGCATCTACCTGATGCATACCAAGTATCTACCTGATACATATCACCATACACAGTGTATCCACCTGATACATATATAGATACATGATCCACACAATGTATCTACTTGATACATATCAACATACATGATCTGCCTGATAATACAACATATCCCCCTGATACATATACAGATACATGGTCCAAGCATCCAACATGATGCATACATACATAAATGATCCAACTGATCATATCCAACATCCAACATGATGCGTACATACATAAATGATCCAACTGATCATATCCAACATCCAACATGATGCGTACATACATAAATGATCCAACTGATCATATCCAGCATCCAACATGATGCATACATATACATAATAATGTAAATGATCCAACTGATCATACAGAGCAGAAACTAGAACATCATCCTGATGCTCATCATCCAGCGCTTACATCCACAGCCATGTGAAGGATCCCCCTTCCACCATGCTAGGAATGGCTACAGCAAATGTCTCCATCACTTCTTCCTCGAAGTGTCATCGATCCGAAGAACACCAAGCCTCTCTCTGAAGTACTCAAACTTCACTCTGGCTAGTGGCTTCGTCAACACGTCTGCAATCTGCTCATCTGTCGCAACATACAGGAGCTTCACTGCTCCCCTCTGCACCATATCCCTGATATAGTGATATTTGATCTCTATGTGTTTCGACCTGTCGTGGAACACCGGGTTCTCAGACAGCTTCACACAACTCTGGTTGTCACAGAAGATACCAGTAGCCTCCAACACTAGATCAAATAGCTCAGACAGTAGCTTCCTCAGCCATACTGCCTCACAACTAGCCGAATAGGCTGCAACATATTCTGCCTCAGCTGTACTCAGTGCTACGTAGGACTGCTTCCTGCTAAACCAAGAGATCACACCTGATCCCATACTGAAGCAGCACCCAGATGTGCTCTTCCTATCTGCAGCACTGCCTGCCCAATCTGAATCAACATAACCCTGCAGGTTAAACTTTTGATTCGCTTCATACTTGAGCCCATAATCAACTGTACCCTTCAGGTACCTCAAAATATGCTTTACAGCAACCAGGTGAACACTCCTTGGATCCGTCAGGAACTGGCTCAATGTGTTCACCGCAAAGCAAATATCTGGTCTCGTGTTCGTCAGGTACATCAAGGACCCAATCATTTGATTATACATAGAGACATCAACCGGCTCAGATGAAGCATCACATAGAAGCTTCAGGTTTGATGCCATAGGTGTGGCCATGTCCTTGCAGTCCATCATCCCGAACCTCTTCAGGATCTTTACTGCATACTTCCTTTGTCCAAGGAAGATTCCATCTGCACTCTGCCACACCTCCATGCCAAAAACAGATAGTGCATCATCCCCAAGTTCTTCATCTCGAACTTGGCAACAAGCTTCCGCTGCGTGTCGGCAATCAATCTATCTTCACCTGTAATAAACAGGTCATCCACATACAAAAGTAGTATCAATGGATTGCCTTCCTCAACCTTGTAGTAGAGGTTGGAATCCGCTTTACTCTTGGTAAAGCCCAAACTAGATAGGAAACTGTCCATCCTACCATACCAAGTTCTGGGAGCTTGCTTCAAGCCATACAAGGCTTTCTTCAATCTGCACACATGTGACTCCCTATCATGTGTTTCAAAACCGAGTGGCTGCTCCACATACACTTCCTCTTCAACTACACCATTCAAGAAAGCAGTCTTGACATCCATCTGGTGTATCTTCCATTTCATCACTTTTATACTTCTCTATGCTGCCATCTACAGCATGCTTGATCTTGTAGATCCTCTTGGAAGTCACTACGGACTCCCCTTCAGGTCTTGGTACTGCATCTCAAACATCATTCTTCATGATCGACGGATCATGGCATTCTTCCATTTCTTCATCCCAGATCCTGGGAACTTCAATATCTTCAATAAATATCTTTGTTGCTGGAGCAAATGTTGTAGTCCTTCTTTTGTAGGTGAAGGTATACGATCTTTCCTACAAAACAAGTTAAATTGCATGATTAGAAACATCTCATAATTTTCAAAACAAATTCTTACACATAAAGAAATATGTCATGCAGTCATGTAATTATCTTAGCCAGTGCTTCAATACAACATTTATCCATGTTCCATAACTTTCTAGATGCCTTCCAGTCTCTACCAGAACATTGTTAAGAGTTTGCATAGCTCCCAACATGTCAGCAAAGAGGTTTCATTCTAGATAAGTAGCAATGGAATGTTGTACAGTGCCATAGGCCTACTTACCCATCAAATGCATATTAGTAGTAAGTTGTTCATTAATGCAATCATTCTAATATGCATAATACACATCCTAAATCTAGGAACATAAGCATATACATCATTGAACAATATTATTTAAACAAACAAATATGCAAGAAATGACAATTAAAATACTTATCTTTGTTTGTTTGTTGGGTGGACTCCCTCTGAGTCTTTGTTTCCTTACAGGAGTTGCTGGAGTCCTAATCTGAAGTAGCTTCTTCTACACCTTTCTGTTGTGGAATGTAGAGAAATGGTCAACTCCCTCTGAATATCTGCATCCTTGCAGAAACCACTGGAGTGTGCTCCCTCTTGATCTTTGCTTCCTGGATTACCTGTTCTTGAACTTATATTCATTCTCGATCCCTATGCATGCTTATTAGTATCATCATTGTGTTATCCTCGAGATCTCATACATAATCAAACATTCATAATAAAAAAACAATAATCTCAAGCATGTATAGTCAGGATCATTTCAAACAGAAATAATAACCATTCTTATGGTTAGTCATAAACATAATATACCTAAACCCGTGATTACTCAAACCTATGACTCTTCTGGTTAGTCATATCATCAATTAAGGTAAGAAACATAATATGCATAAGCCCTAGATTACTCAAACTTGTAACTTCAAGAGTAATCATTATCAATCATACAAAAGTATACGATATATATAACAAAAACATACCTGGTCATCATATTTGCTAGTTATGTCTAGCAATGTGTTCTTGTTCTCTTCAATGACCTGCATAACTCATTAGTTAACCTTTGCAAAAACAAATTATACATACCTCTATGTGATCCATGACTATGGATGAATCTTTGTCTTCATAGCATGTTCAGGTTGTCCCTTTAATTTGTACAATCCTCCCTCTTGCTCTCCAATCACTACTGCATCATCTATGGTCTTTCCCTTTGGCTACATTAGAACTTGGCCATCCACAAATGCAACCCTCATACCTTTTGCATCCAATGCGGATATGGAGAGTAGGTTCTTCTTGAGCCCAGGTACATACAAAACATCTTTCATCTTCAAAGACTTCCCAAAGTCTAGATTGTAGGAGGCCTCACCACTTCCTTTGATAGGGTATTGGTAGTCATCACCAAGTTTCACCTTGTGGGGTGACTCATGTTCAGATAGATTAGCAAAGGATTCTTTAAACCCAGTCATGTGTTTTGAAGCCCCATTGTCAATGAGTCAATCATTACAACCATGAGAGATAGTACCTGTGAGAGCAGAGATTAGGACATACTCTTCTTCGCTTGATGAGTCATCATCATTACTTTCTGCTCTAGCCTTCTTCTTGGGAGGTTCATCATCCTCGGCAGCATGAGCATGGTACCTTCTTTTGCTGCCTTTCTTCTTCTAGGACATACTCTTCTTCGCTTGATGAGTCATCATCATTACTTTCTGCTCTAGCCTTCTTCTTGGGAGGTTCATCATCCTCGGCAGCATGAGCATGGTACCTTCTTTTGCTGCCTTTCTTCTTCTTGTTGAAGTTTTTGTTGTCCTTCTTGTTCTTGGGACAATTTATGACAATATGTCCCTTTTCATTATAGGTGAAGCATATTCTCCTTTCTTTATGGTGATGTGAAGATTTCTTGAAGTGAGATGGCTCTCTCTTGGACTTCCCTTTCTTGGTGTGAGCTATGAGAGCTTGATCTTCATTCCCCATCTTTTCTTCTCATGCCACAAGCCTTGCTTCTTCTTGTGAGCATTCTTCCCGTAGTCTGCTGAAGGATACCAACTTCTTTCTTGCACAGATTCCTTGAATAAAGGAGTCCCATGACCAGGGTAGGCCATTCAGAGTGGTCATGACAACTTCACCATTCTCCACCATTTCATCCACTGCTTCTAGTTGTTCCTTGATCTAAGAGACCCTAGAAAAATAAGATTGAATGGATTCTCCATTCTGAAGTTTTACCCCTTTCAATTGGTTCCGCAGAGTCATCTTCTGATTTATGTTCTTCCCTTCAAATAGCTTGGATAGTGAATCAAACATCTCTTTGGGTGTCTTCAGAGATGACACATGGGGGATGAGATGGTCCTTGATAGAATCAGCAATGATTCTCTTTGCCTTGACCAAGTTCTTCTTATGCAATATCTTAGCCTCTTCATCCTCTGGGATAGGGATGTCTTCTTTTACATATGAGTCCAACTCATTCTCTTCCAGGATTAACCCAATCCTATACTTCCAGGCTCGGAAGTTATCAGCTCCTTCAAGCTTATTCTCAAGCTTGGTGTGGTGAGACATCTTAAAGAGTACTTCAAATGGAAATAGAAAAGATTTAGGTCTTACCACTTGACTTGCTGAAAACTGGATCCGGTCCCAGATTAGGGCTTGTTAGAGAAACCCTAAAAAATTCAAAATATGAATTTCAACTTTTTGAAAGGGTAGAAAGATGCGCCTTGATGAGCTGATCAGCCTGGTGTATTCAGAATTTGAGATCTGCAAAGCTTCACCCTTCAGAAATGCCTTTTTGTCTTCCCGGGGTCACTAAGGAGGACCCTGAATTAGGGTTTGAGTTTCCTGGAGATCTACCCAGCCAAAAATCTCAATCCAAAGCTCTAAACTTCGATTTTTGCAAGGATCTTCCAGCTATGTCTTCAGATTTCAGAAATTCCTATTTTTGTGGAAACCCTAATTTTTAGGGCCAAATCTAAAAATGCTCAAAATTGAATTCTGATTGGACAGATAGATTCTCCTTGATGAGTAGAATAAATCTACTATACTGCTTTTCCAAAATCTGTGGAGAGAAACCCAATAAATAAGAAACCCTTGGTTTCCGTCACTGCACAATGTCTTCTTCTCAGGTTAGCTCTAATACCATGTTAAATTTTGAGCATTAATTCACAATACTCTAGGATCTTTACTGAGAGAACAACATGTACAGTATATCAATGCATATCAATCATAACAAGCATGTCAATCATTCCAAGAAGCAAAAACATGAGAGACAATAGACACAGAGAGTTTCCGTGGGGAAAACCTTAAGGTGAAAAACCCCACAACTTCCTCAGAGATAGATAGAGCAATAGCTCAACCAAAGTACAACCAAAATACACAGAGATAGTCTCCTAGTAGCAGATGATCCTCCTCCTCACTAGTGCGCCACTTTATGAGTGAAGGAAGAATGAGTTCTGAGTGATCCAAATAGAGATCTCCCAATCTCTATTTATACTTGTCCTGTTTGCCCAATAACCTTATGGGGCCGACTTGTCTAGCTAGGTACATTAACCATATATTATATAAATCAGGGCCGACCCCACACATGGTGGTCTAATAACCCATCGACAAGTTAACATACTTGCGACACTTGTCAATACACATGACGACACTTCCGTATAGAGGAATGACACATCTCTATAGGAGTACAATAATATATAAATGAAATACATTCCGAAGTTACATATACATCAACACAGATCTCATAGTAAATTGGGAAATGGAAAATGAAGTGCTCCTCAATCTCAACCACTAAAGATGGCATGCCTAACAAATCCTATTCAATCAATCAATCTAGTGATTTGTCTCCACCCTAAGTCTATGAGAACCTACCCTAAACTAGCCCAAGGGAATACGAAGGACATGCACCTAATGGCAGAGTGTGTAATGGGACCAAACAATGAGCTAGTCCATAAGAACTAACCAATGCTCGATGTAGAAGGCCATCTTTAGATGTAACCCACCCTAAGGGTTGATCTAGGTGAGCTACACAAACTGCCTATAGATATCATCTCAGATGATCATGTTCATATTTTGCTTGGTAAGTAAGAGGTGGCCAATTGCATCCAGGGAGTATCTAAACAGGGGAAGTCGATCCATTGCAATACCAATAGACTCGAAAAGATTCAAGATCCCCACATTCCTGCAATGAGAGCAACCTAAAGGGCTAGCTCAAGAAATAGACTAACATGAACAATAGGCCAAGTACAGATACCGATCTTGTCCCTTTGCAGAGTCAGCAAAGCTCCAAATGTGGTGTAGGAGTGAGACAAGGTCGAATACTGTCTGGAGCCAAAAGGGTCGAGCACCACACTTAACAAGTACACAAAGCTGGAGGGGCTGTCTTGCATTTGATAATGCAACAAAGCAGGAGGGTATGCACTCTCTCTACTAAGGCCTAGTCAGACTCTCCTAAACATGGCTCCCAAATCTCTAAACCATAGAGCATTGTGGGTTGGACAAGGCTGTCCATGACTCCATGAGAGACATCTTAGACGATATGTCCTGGAAATGGTTCTGAAAACATCGTCTCTTAAAAGGGCTAAGGATCCATAGCCCTTGTTGACTCAAGGATAAAGGACATGTCGCTGACTGAAACAAGGTCCTATGAACTATACCCCCACGGTAAGTATGGGAGGTAGTGATCTCAATCTCCTCTACTCTAAAGAAGAAATGGTGATCCAAGAGGGTCTTCTTTGACCCATTAAATATCATAACCTTGGCTTTACCCAGGTTGACCATCAACTGACAAAGATCACAGAAAAGGGATAAGGCATTCAATTATCTCTACAATCCCTCTAGACATGAGGCCAAAAGGACCACGTCATCGACGAAAAGCAGGATAGAAATCAAGACCTAGTGGAGAAGGCACCATTGTCATCCTACATGTGCTCATGCAGGAAGGACTCTAGCTCATCAATGTAGATCCCAAATAAAGTGGTGGACAAGGTGCACCCATGTTTGACCCCATTGGCACTACTCTTGATAAAGTTTGATACCTCGTAGGCTATGTGGAGACGACCAAGAACCATCTCATATAGACACATTATGGCAGTCGATAGGGTCTCATAAATGCTAATGTCTATGAATGTTTGGAACAATGCCTCTTTGGGAACGAAGTCGAATGCTTTATGAGAGTCTACAAAGCAACAATAGACTTCTGAAGAGAGATGTTGTGCCTACTCAATGATGGCCCAAAGTGCAAGAATGTGATCAATGGTCTGGCATTCTAATCAAAATCTCGCCTATCCTCTAGCTCTAAGTTGTCTTTGCTCAAGCTCCCCAGAAAGCTTCATATGGAGGACTGTAGCATCGAATTTTGAGAAAGTGTGGCCAATCATGATCATTCTATAGTTATTGGGATTTGTACTAGAGCCCAATTTGTGGATTGGGTGACTAATGTGGCCAAGGTTGTGGGAAACCTATATAGACCACATGGTTGAAGTTCCAGTGTTACAAATATCGTGTCGGCGAACATATCGCCAAGGGTCCAAAAAGAAAATATCAGATTTATTGAGGAAAATGTCAGCAAACATTGGCAATATATCGACGAAATTAAAAAATATAAAAATATTAATTTTGACTCAACTGATATTTCTCGATTTTTCCCGATTTTTCCCGATATTTGCCAATATTTTCCCATTTTTTGCCGATTTTTCCTTGACATCGCAAAAATATCGCGATTTTTCCACCACAAAAAATCGCCCAAACATCGCGGCAATGTTTGCCGAAATTATCAGCTGGCAGCAAACATCGCGATGTCGGCAATATATCGCCGATATTTGTAACAGAGGATTGAACAAATCAACCAAGTGACAATCCAAGGCGTGGAGACCATGCTTGAAGAGTTTTGTCTGGAACCCTTCCTCATCTGGTACTTTGTTGGTATTCATCACCTAGTCTGCCTTTCAAAATGGGTGTAATCTAGATCAGGGGTTTCCCTTGGACATCATAGAGGGAAGAGGTGTTGGAGAACATGGATTTTGGATCAAGATCAAATGAGAGATAGGAGTGGCAAGGGAAGATGGCTCACCAAAAGTTTTTGGGGGAATGGATGAGGGAAGCCCTCAACTCCCACATCCTCTACAAGATGAAGAGGTGTTTCTTATGGTGGAGGAGACGACGGTGAGAATCCTTAATATTGAGTTAGGAGGGGTGATCATGAGTGAAGGCGCATCGAAGCTAGATGCGGAGTCTTGCAATCCTTGTCATACAATCGATTCATGAGGCAGGATTCAAATTTAGGGGAAAGGGAGGTGGACTGAGTGGAGTGGGGGTTGGTTTTAAGCACAACTTCCCAGATGGTGGAAGAGAGAGAGAGAGAGAGAGAGAGAGTAGCGCTCCTCTTGAATTGCTAACCCAAGTGTAAAAAAGAAAAAGCATAAATGTATGATTAATGATGATAATGACTCTCTCCTTCCTCTATTTATATGAGGTGAGAAGGGTCTACAATGACAAGTGAACTTAGTTTGCTATAAGCAACCTACAAGACAAGTAGTTCAACACATGTGAAGCACTCTACTCCAAGTGACACATGTCAAGATCTAAAAATATGATAAACAAGCAAGGCTCCAAAGTATGAATGCCACACCCCAAGGTCCGGAGCTCCTCCAATGCACCAAAGCTCCAATGGATCTCCAAAGGTTATGTGCCTCCTCAAGGACCACCACGCCTGCATGCCCACTCTCCTGATTCAAGCATCCGCAAGTCAAGTGTAAGCCTACATGCAAGCAACCAAGCAACCCCAAGTTGTCTAGGGCTCAAGGCCCTCCTCCAAAATGCCCACTGCTCCTCCTCCAATGCAAGGCATCTTCCAAGCATGTAACCTCCCTCCATGCACTGACTACATCAAGTCAACAAGCTCCATAGGTCTCCAACGCTCCAAGAATGTCATGCAAGCACCATACAATGTCTAACAACCAAGAGTAAACCACCTCTAATGTGCAAGTCCATAACACAACATCAAGGGTTAACCATACACCATGCACCCCACATCTCATGAATGGTGTAAACACTTTCGGAATAACCTTGAATGCTAACATTTTTCTATCAAATAGCAAATCTGATTTTTGTTTCTCTGCTATACCATTACCAACCTACCTATGAGGAAGGAATTATCAAATTTGATATCTACCTATGAGGAAGATCTGTCTCAGCTGGTAAGAGTTTTCAGTGCTCTTGTTTCAAAATCCAGCCCAAAAAAGGTTTGAAAACCCTCTCTCTGAAAGTATTGCCTGCCAATTGTAACCACCCACCCACCCAAAATTTGACATCTTAATACAAAGGTACCACAAACAGGGAAATAATTATGACGACAAAATGAGGATAAACTGCACATCATTTTTCTCTAGAAAGAAATGCACAACAGAATTGTTTGTCAACCTGTACAAGTTGAGTGTGCCTATAGAGAGCAATAACAGTAATTATTTTATATTGGAATCAATATTTTCTTAAGGTAGTCTGCTAGAGTTGCTGCAATCTTCGATCTAAGGAATTTCATCTGTATGATATGCTACTCCAAATTCCCAACTAATTGTAGCAAACAAGAGCAGAACAAATGAAACTTCCAAGTATGCACTTGTGTAACTAAGCATACATAATTAGGGCTTAGCTTTCAATGAAAGCTTTTACTAGTGAAGCAGTGGTGTAGTTATCTTAAACCCTTCTTGTATAATCTTGCTTGAGCATGTGATCAAAGTGCAACAAGCAATCTTTGGGACTTAAAAAGCAGTATAAAAGTAATATTACTATTTTGCAAAACATTTCTCTCTAAGATTTCCACTCTCCAAATTGCAACACTAGCAAAAACATATTATATGAATTTACAGGTACTATTATCCATAATGTAGAATCTCTTTGTTTCATTCCAGTGCTGGCCATGTAAATCTGTAACTGTTGTATTTCATATATTGCTAATTCACCATATAACATGTTTCCAAATTTCTATCATTATCACACCTCTGCAATTCCAAATTTCTATCATAATCACAGCTCTGAAATAAAACTTCAAAGAGATAATTCAATAGCTGGACAATTTGTGTATTCTTCACCATTGTTAAATATTCTGCCTTCCCTTACCATCTGTGTCTACCAAAGAGTTCCCAATGACCAGTCTAGCCTAAACATGTTTCAGCCATTTCTTATTCCATCCATTGGGTATCCCAACAAAGGAGATGATGACCCCTCTACCCTAGACCTGTTATACCCATTTGATCCTGAGGAACGCCAGATTAAATATTTTCTCCCACTCGTACACTTAGTGAAAAAACACTCTATGCATTTGACTGATCCAGTGGGCCTTGTCTTCTAGTCCTCTCCATCTTCAACTTGATACTTGGACTCAGAAGGTGACAGTGATTATCCAAAGTTCCAAACTAGCTATGGTTGGATTCTCATGCTTGGGCACCTACTTTCAGCTATGTTCTCAGCTATACTGTTGTAATCGCACCTAGTGGTGAAAAGGGATAAATAACAATCAACTTAATGAATAAAAAGAAACAAGCTGATACTTGGACCTGCTAAGGCTATTTTTGAAATCCTTTATACACTGCTCACCCCTCTAATTTTCATCCCTTATAGCTAAGGCATCTGCTTCACAAAAAACTAGATCCACCATCTTTGGAATGTGAGAGGGCATACACATTGTAATGCAACAATTTGGAAGGTTTTCCTCTGCTAAATGGCATGACATTCATTGTGTGTAGATCTTTTTATTGGAAGGGGATGGTACACAATTTGCTCAAGAATGCACCTAAAGAATACACAGCCCATAGCACTTGTGTGCAATACTAGATAACGCAATGAAAAACAGTGAGGATCAACTAGATCTGGACATTGATTCTCATTGTTAGATATGTAAAGATCTTTATCTATGACCATCTGCTTCACAAAAAAACAGATCCACCTTTCCTTTGTTTTTGGCTTCTTGGAGCAACGGCATATCCAACTCTCTTGATGCTGCACCTGGTCCACAGTACAAATGAATGAATTGTATAGCATGCCCACAACCTGGTTTCAAAAGCCCTTTTGGCTTCCAGGTATTATTTTAAATAGAGGCCTGTTTATCTTTGGTTGGAAGGGGATCTTATGTTTTATGATGCTGATGATTGGTACTTGCCATAATAATGAATTGCATAAAGCAAATAATACACAAATCACAAATATGAAAGCTTATAAGAACCCAACAAAAGAAAACTTCAAGTTCAATGCCAACCTTGTGCAAAGAATTCCAAAATTTATGTACTATAGAGTTTGATGGAGTTCAAAATGCTCAAGCTAAATATCCCCTGGAGTCCAATGTTCCAACTGCGCAATTTATGTCCCAACCTCCAAGTTCCAAGAGTTCTGAATGCAGGGCTTCTCCTCTGCTCTCACAAACCAATTTTGCAGGAAAGAATGGCACATTTGAGGTGGTTTGGACCTTAAAAGTTAAAAGGAACTTTCACGTTATCTTACCCCCACCCCAGCAAGCAATTTAGTTTTCAAGTACTTTTTCTTAATTTGTCTTTTTTTCTGCTTTTTGTTTATTTCTGGGCCTTTTCTGTTGCCTGTTTCTCACAGGACAAAAACCTGCAAGAAACAGCCAGCAGAAACACTGATCATTCTCAAGACACAGGTTTCCCATCCAGAAAATGGAAATAAACAGTGGTGCAGTTTTTGAACAGATTTCCACCAGAAACTGCCCACTCAGGTGCAATTTATGGTAACATAGCCTGCAAGACTAAAATAAAAATATTTGAACAAGTCTGCCTAACATAATTGGTGGAATATCTCTGCAATGTATACTATACTTTATCTCTCAAAATCAGCCATCAGAGAACTACCTGTAGCCAAAATGTACATTTTAAACTGAATTGGACTAATAATGGAGATCAAGAAGCAAATCAAAACACAAATGAGGCACTGGTTCACTAGTAAGGTCAACATTGTTTCAAACTGTTAGGCAGGGTTCTATTCCAGTTGCATATACCCCACCCGAATGGAATTGGATCATGAAGGGATGTGGCCAGGTGCAAGTTCCCACAACTTTGAAAGAATAGATACCCTCAACCTGGCTTCTAAGCTAAAGGACGGTCATAATATGCAGTGCTAACCCTCAGGGTTTCAACCAAAAATGTATATCAAAACAAAAATAAAAAAGACTTTATAATAACACAAACAGATACTTGCCTCTTAGTTGAATGTGACCATAATCATAATTGACAGTTGAACATGAGAACCAACCGTTACAAATATCGGAATACTACCGTTCGAATGCTGTGTGGATGGTGATCATATAAGCTAGTTCAGCACTTTAAAAGTTCCATATCACTTAAACTAAAATGCTATTAAGTAGTTATTTAATTCCTTAATGATCTGAGTTGTTGAGAGAATCACTAATGGATGGTTGATCTGTGCTAGTGTCTGCTAGTTATGAAAGGCAATTCTATCCTACAGGCAGAAGAGTGAGTATTCAGGGCCAAACTGCAATGCACATAAATTCTCTTTTTATTCATGTAATTCTGTTGGACGGTTGGAACCATCAGCATTGGATATTGGCTCAGGTTTTTCGATCTAAGAGTGAGCCTTACTGAGTATGTAAGGCCAATACACAGACCATCCGAAGCCTGGTACAGGGGTAACTGGAACTGTGTTGATAACCAAAGACAGCCCCTCGATACATTAAACATTGCTGAAAAAGTAAAAACATCATGGTCTTGCTCCCCAGGAACACATGATAGAGACTAAATTCTGGCACAGGGGAAGCTAATCAGCTTGGTAATGCAGCTAAAAGTTAGACATCTGAGACAAAACAAGGAGAGTGTTTGATTGTCCACCAAATCTATTATCCTACACATTCTCCTCCGAAAATTTCAAGCCAACAGAAAAAATGGCCTTGCCATTCTCTGGTGACCAGAAAGGCCAGTTTGCAAATTCAACAATTAAAACAATACCAATTCTTTGAACTTCGTCAAATCTCTTTCTAAAGCTTTATCTTGAAGATAACTCAAATATGGCAAATCAATCAAAACCCAAAAGATGACTATTAACCTTCAGGCCTAAGACAAGTTTGGGCCCTTCAACACCCGGACCAGACCAAAATCCAGAATAGCTATTACAACTTCGAATTTAAAAAGGAACTGCATAGGTATAATCAATCCAAAACAAAAGTAATCCACAAGAAATTTGATATACATGCTACACTTTCAACCTCAATTACCGAATTGAAATTACAAAATTAAAACCACGCTTGCTGTTCATTACTGTACAGGCCAAAGGCTTTGTAAAACTAAAAAGCCTCCGCTGCTAGAATCCATAAAAGCCCAGCAGGAGATCTCATACAAATTTATTATCAATTTATCCTAAAAATGCAATGGACAATCGATTTAAGGCGTTCGATCACAAACCCAAAAGAAAACCCTAGATACCCTATTAGCAACCAATTTACAGCGAATCGAACCGATTCGAAATGGGTTTTCATTTATCGGCACGCTGGCTATCATAATCAACGACCTCCTTCTCCGTCACTGACCTGGAATGCTGTACGATGGAGCGGCCGATGGAATTGATCCACTCCTCCTTCTCCTTATCGCTGTCTGCGATGAAGTACATGGTCTCTCTGCTCGTCGACAGCTCGAAGGCGAATGGCTTGTTGAGGACGTCTTCGGCTCCCTTGACAGTCAAGCAGGTGCTGACCGGAACGACACCACGGGGATTAGAAGCCCTTGTGATGTAATTTTCTTTGAACCAGAAGAGTTTTCCCTGCTTCAGAACAAACCACCTACGCCTCCATGTTTTGATGTACTCGCCCTGCTTCATCAGCCATCCCGAACGCTCCGGGCCGTTCCAGAAGTCGACGCCGTGGTCATTGTTGCTCTTCATTCTCCAAAAGCTCGCCATTTTGCTGGCATGGATATGGATCGATCCGTGTTGATGGATGCAGAGTAGTTTGCGGGATCATTGTAGGGCTTTTATAGGCCTAGTGGTTTTATGGTGATGACCGCCTTGCAACTAAGAGAAGATGAACGACCCAAAATTGTCAAATGCAACTCAATCATTGTATGGGTACAGCCCGCCTTAAGGGCATTCGAACGGCAAGGGATATCACCACCATGCAGGGTTGGAAGCATGGAATTTGATGACACATTCATCCGAATAATTTTGTTTAATCATATTAATCAATTTAGTTTAATTTTCATGATTGGTATCTTGTATTTTGGATTTTGGATTTTTGAGTTTAACAATTTTGTGATTGCAATTTGGTTGTTAAATTCTATTTATGTTTTTATGTAGTAGCATATTTACTTAATTTGTTGTGGTTGGTGAACACCGATAGATCACAAGTTAAGTGTCACAAATAAAGTATAATTTAGTTTAATTTTCATGATTGGTATCTTGGATTTTGGATTTATGAGTTTAACCTTGTGATTGCAATTTGGTGGTTAAATTATATTTATGTTTTTATGTAGTAGCACATTCACTTAATTTGTTGTGGTTGGTGAACACCGATAGACCACAAGTTAAGTGTCACAAATAAGTATAGTTTAGTTTAATTTTCATGATTGGTATCTTGGATTTTGGATTTCTGAGGATTTTGGATTTCTGAGTTTAACCTTGTGATTGCAATTTGGTCGTTAAATTCTATTTATGTTTTTATGTAGTAGCACATTCACTTAATTTGTTGTGGTTGGTGAACACCGATAGACCACAAGTTAAGTGTCACAAATAAGTATAATTTAGTTTAATTTTTATAATTGGTATCTTGGATTTTGGATTTTTGAGTTTAACCTTGTGATTGCAATTTGGTCGTTAAATTCTATTTGTGTTTTTATGTAGTAGCACATTCACTTAATTTGTTGCGGTTCATGAACACCGATAGACAACAAGTTAAGTGTCACAAATAAGTTTAATTTCGTTTAATTTTCATGATTGGTATCTTGGATTTTGGATTTCTGAGTTTAACCTTGTGATTGCAATTTGGTCGTTAAATTCTATTTATGTTTGTATGTAGTAGCACATTCACTTAATTTGTTGTGGTTGGTGAACACCGATAGACCACAAGTTAAGTGTCACAAATAAGTATAATTTAGTTTAATTTTCATGATTTGTATCTTGGATTTTGGATTTCTGAGTTTAACCTTGTGATTGCAATTTGGTGGTTAAATTCTATTTATAGTTTTATGTAGTAGCACATTCACTTAATTTGTTGTGGTTGGTGACACTTACAAATAAGTTATATCCATACATGAGCTACTAGTTATCCATATCCATCCATCAACTACCGATTATTTTTTATATTTTTTTTCTTTTATAATTGTTTATTTCGAATTTGGAATGACGGCTATAAAATCAATCTCGATAGTACACTTGTCTCATCCTCATGCAATCTAGGAAATGCATAGGTATTAGTCCACCCCAAATTCTAAGATATAAACACATATCCGTGTAACAAGGTTTTGCATGCTTGCATGAAAATTAATATTTTTCAGTGCCAACTAGTAAGGTTTTGGGATTCACAATTTATGAAAGAAGGATGGGAATTGCATACAAATTAATAAGGATTGGAATTGCATACAAATTAATATCTTTGAATATCGATTAATTAGTAAGGTTTTGGGATTCACAATTTATGAAGGATAAAAACTGCGTGCAAAAATGTCTTTATGTACCAATTAGTAAGGATTGAAATTGCATGCAAATTAATATATTTCAATGTCACTTAGTAAAGTTTTGGGATTCACAATTTATGAAGGATTGAAATTTTTAGAATATGAGTATTTTTAAATAGAATACATCGAAACTAATTTTAAGTATCAATTAATTAGTAAGGTTTTGGGATTCACAATTTATGACGGATAAAAATTGCATGCAAAAATGTCTTTATGTGCCAATTAGTAAGGATTGAAATTGCATGCAAATTAATATATTTCAATGTCACGTAGCAAAGTTTTGGGCTTCACAATTTATGAAGGATTGAAATTTTTAGAATATGAGTATTTTTAAATAGAATACATCGAAACTAACTTTAAGAGGTCAAACACCTTTCCTCAAAGAGATAGGGGTTCTACACTCGTTGAGATTGAACTTAGATTGTTTATATGGTCATGCTCTATCCTAACCACTAAACCACACTCTATAGAGGTATTTGCTTTTTAAAATCTCCACTTTAATTTGGTCGTCAAAGTGGGCTTGGTTATATGAAGCGTGTCATTTTGAACTTTCTAAGTAGATTAGAAAGTGCAAGCACTAACACACTTGGAGTCAAACTTGGATAAATGGAAGTAAACTCTCAGATTCATTGCGAGGCCAAAGTAGACCCCCTTTCAAAGAGCTTGTTATGTTGAGTGTCCAAAATTAACAAGCATGATTGTGAATATATGAATAACGATGATGAAAATTTTGGAAGCACACTAGGATGGTGAAAACATGGAGACGCCTGATAGACACATCATTATGCTTAAGCCTCATACTTTCCCTACTCTATTAAAAATGTATAGTCTTATCTGGGGAGGGAAATGATGCCCTAAGCTCATGTACATAAGTCATTGAGATTGTGACCTTGATTAATCATATGAGGTCTTGGACCTTGTTTTTGCTTTGGTCAAGTACACAATTATTTCTTTAAGGGTAAAGCTCTCTATTGTAGATAGTTTGATTAGTCTCCTCTAATGCATTATAGTACTATGGGAGGTCATGTATTCAAGCCCATCTACATCTAATGACCACTCAATATAGGTAGTCATTGTTTTTATATTAGGTAGAGTCTCACATAAACACGATGCATTGAGATTTCCCAAAAATGTTGAAAAGGATTAGAACCATCATTAGAGTGTGGGTCATACATCACAATCAATGTGATAAAAAGAAATAATCTTCTTTTTGCTACACTTGATTGGATATGAAGGAAAGATAAATAAGAGATGACATGGAAGATTTTATTTGCCGACTTACAATTTTAAATCACATGAAATATTGTCTTAAGATCTCATTGCGACTTTATTAAAGCGAGTGAACTTCAAAGCTTGCACTAAGAGAGATTTATGGTTTACATAATATGAGATTTTGGTTTTTTTCTTCATTATGTAAAATCTTAGATTTGCTTTCTCTCTTTCTATATATATATGTAAATGATTATATCATAAAAGATTAGTTAAGTGACCATGAGTTAAACATGAAATCTTTCCCTCCATGTAAGGGAAATCATGGTTTGATTCTCTATGATTTCTTTGAAATGAAGTGCTTAAAACTTCAAAACCCCCAATTTTACAAAAACACATTAAAATAAGTAAATAATTCTCATTTATCAATTAAAATTACTTAAATAAAAGTAAAACTAAATCAAATTTAAGTGTTTATTTGTATTTCAATTTTAAATTGATTTTTAAAAATAAATTGAAAATATTGATATGAAATATTTTATTCAATAATTATAAAACATAATTTTTTTCATGCAAATGTTTAAAAAATCTTTTTTTTTATAATTTTTATAAAATTCACTAAAATAATGTATTAATTACATATCATTTTCAATTATCATAATTTAATATATATTAACCATGCATAATTCAATTATTATATTTATTAATATTTAATTTTATTTATAAGAATGTTGATGATTCAATTATTATATTTATTAATATTTAATTTTATTTATAAGAATTTTGACGATGTGATTTACTTTTCAAATCACGCTTTCACAAAATAATTTAACAAATTTTGATGGCAGTGAATATTAAAGTTTATTAACCACTTCTCCAAGAAAGCTCTTTCTTTTCTTAAAAAAATAAAGTTTATGTTTAAGGAGATAGGATGCTGTGATGATATTTTAAAAGTTTTTTTCTTTTTAAGATAGTAAATCTATCATAATTCAATTGTCAAATTAGTAATGAAGACATCGTCACTTTTTGTTATCACTAAATATGAATTATGTAGTATTACGTCTTCTAAAGCTTCCCTATATAAAAATTTGTCTGGTTTATAGTGAACATTCCACTTATCTTGAGCCACGTTAACATATTGTTGTACGTCCAAAAAAATAAACTTCCAATCAAACACAATTAAATCTTCCTTAAAAGCCTACGTTTTAAAAACTATTATTATTGAAATATTTAACTTTTTAATAATATTATATAACATTATAAATTATTTATTAAATTATGATATAGTAGTCGGTGGAAGGTGTCATTAGGTAAATAATCCAAATTTATATTTTAATGGATATAAATATTTAACTCTTAAAAAAATATTTTATCATATCTTAAAATATTAAAATAATCAATCTTAAAAAAATATTTTATCATATCTTAAAATATTAAAATAATCAATTTATATAACTTTTAATTAAATATATTATCTTTATGATACTTCTATATTATAATTCTATATTATAATAAATATTTATATTTTATAATAATATAATTGTATGTTGTAATTTGATTTTACATTAATACACTCATTTTGGTTGAGTGCATATGTTGTAAATAATACTACACTTCTTACATCAATATAACATGAACGTATAAACCATTTTGACTTTGTCATATTGGCCATTTTTTAGTTAATAAGTTTTAGACGCAACCTATAGCTTAGTTGTAAAAGTCATACCATCCTCATACCTAACACTATAAACCAACTAGTCGCTCAAACCAACCAGTCAAAACTACCAAATAGGACAATGAAGTATGCCAAAAGTCCTTATGGACAAAAGAGAGTTAAATATTAATGAATGTCCAATCAATATATATTTTAATAATTATGGACAAAAGAAGTCTTAAATATTCATGAATGTCCAATCAATATATATTCTAATAATGAGGAAGGTGTCATTTTATAAATCATTTAAGTGGTGACAAAATTGAATGGGATATTTGATAAGGGGTACTTTGGTGAGGGTAGATTTTTCAATGAGATAAAGTTTCATCAAATTTGATGATTTGAATTAATTGAAAAGAGTTCACAATTTTTGGAATAAAGTTTTATGCACAAAGTTCTTAACAATGAGATTTTGAAATGTAACTTCCAACCAAGTTTTTATTAAATTTAAGATAATTTTTGTTACATAAAAAGTGATATACATATTCTTTGTTTTACATTTACTAATAATAATCATATTTTGTAAAAAACAAAAATGAGGTTTTTAAATGTTAAATGATTTTGTTTTATTAATTTTTTATTTTAAAATGTGATAGATTTGTAATGGAAATTTGTTTGTTGAAATTATATAATAATAATAATAATCTATTTTTTACGTTGTAGTTAAGATATATACCAATTTGGTGTATGAGACCCCCTTGTTTATGGGACAAGGGACCCCTCCGTATAGCGATTTGATTACTAAAGTCTACAAAGGTGGCATAACCTACCAAGCTAGCCCCCTTCCAATTTGAACCTATTACCTCGGAGGAAACACATGTTCTTAACCATTAGGCCCACTCTAGTTGTTTCAAAGGTTTATAAATTTTTAAAATTATTTTATGTTGTTAGTATCATTCAAAATAAACAATATGTTATTAATTATTTTATTTTAAAAAATATATAATATATAAAAAAAATGAAAAAAAAACAAACACTTCAAATTTTATTTTTACAAAATGGGTAACTAATTTTATATAAAGGTTGATGAGAGTCAACATCAAAAAAGCGTTCCATCAGTCCAGAGAGGAGAAATTCTATCAAGTCTGCAACAACTTTTTACCCCATATATAGTCATCCAAAAATTTGTTGCTAAGCAGCTGCTACCTTCAACAATTTCACTACTATATATTCTTACAACTAGCCTAACACTCAACTACAAAAAAGAACATATAACAACTAAAAAACTAGATAGGGTTGTGTGCACCACTCATGTTTTGGTCATGCTCAGCTTCTTGTAGAATCTTTACCAGTTCTACTTCCTTGTCTTTGAGCTCTTCAGAGCTTGAGATATTGACAACTTCATTGGGTTGACGGACATATGAATCCTTGGATTCCCAGCTGCTTTGGTAGTCTATTACTCAAGACTTCTGAACTGCTAGCAATTCATCATGTTTATCAATCGATACTTGTATTTTATTCACCTGGGATTTCTAAACTTGAATTTTTTCCTCTACATCATCCAAACGAATATCCAAATAGTTAACCTAAGACGAAGTTTGATATATTGTGTGCTCCATTTCATCGTGTTTTTTCACATTGTTCTCAATTTTAGGGATTTGGGCTTCCCAAATACGTGCATTCTCTTCCACTTCCCCAAGATGGTTGTTTAGACAAGAGGTGAAGGACGCGAGTTGGAGGGAATTTTGCTCAATGTTTTCCAAACACGCTTCCATTTTTTACAACTGAGCATTCGACTGACGGAATGCTTCTATTAATCCTTTAATCAACGAACTCATCCACTTCATTTGGTGCCTAATATCTCTTATATCTGCCTTGTTATCCTTAATTCCCTCATACATTTCCTAAATATTCTCCTCGATGTCCATTTCCGAGTCTTTCTCCGGCCGAGTTAATAGGTCCCCTGAGTTGCAAACGTCTCCGATTCTCCAAACACTTGCACTTTCTGGTTTTGCCCTTAGCCTCTCCCTGATGCCCTGAGAGACTGGAGGTACTACCTCGGAGCCTGTATCCCAGACTTCCCAGGTCCAAGAAAGGGTAGAGGATGAACAATATATGCGAGAAACCACCTGTGAGAGGTGCACTATGCAATGCACTATGCTTGAGAAAGGAGACCAGTCCCCAAAAGAGCCAGGGGTGATTTCTAAATTTCCACTATCCTATGAGAGCATCCTAGAACTCCAACACGAAACCCTCCCTTTTCAATGCACACCAAAAAACTGAAAGCAATTAACAATGGGATTTATCATGCAAGAAGACTACTTAATTTCTCCTCACTCCGAAGTTAGAGACCATATCACGGAGCCAAACACGTTAAGGCTCTTTGTACCTCCTTCTTCAATGCTTCTTTCAAACCTGACTCCAAGGCATATGACTCGCATCACTTCATATTTATTTCCCACCTAAATCATGACGCTAGGTGGCAGGGGTATCAACTTGGCATGTATTTGGCACATATTGCTACGCCGGTAGTTAATAGGAGCCCATTTTGTATTGTAACACATGGAAACAATTTATGGAAGGCATTGCCTTAATGAAGGCCATCCATTCAATTTGATATATCCACAAGGAGTTGGATAGCTTTGTTGGCAAGCATGTTTGCATGGGCATTATTTTCTTGATGGACATGAAAAAGTTGAACCTTGTTGAAGCATTGAAGAAGGATTTGTATTCTCGTTTGAAGTCTACCAGAGATCTTATCTTTAGGCACTGTTTTTTGTCTTGCTTGAGACACGATTAGCAAAGAGTCCCCTATGATAACAATTGATTGAATTCCCATCAATTTAGCTTACTCCAAGCTTATAAAAAGGGTGAATCTTTCAGCTTGGTTATTAATGGCTATGCTTAAGCTGCATGAGAGGGTTAGAGCTACACTTCCACCATGATAAAAAATGATCCCCCCCACACCTTCCACTCTAGGGAAAAATCAGACACTTTATTAATAAAAAGTTAAACAATAATTATGTTAAGTACTCATTTTAACATGAAAAAGAAAATATTGAATGCACATTTTTTTCCAAATATATATTGGAAAAATACTAATTATTACATATTTTTGTATATAACTATGTGTTTCATACTCGATTACAAGAATATTGCTATAACGTTTCCTGCTCTCAATCTGACCAATGGGAAGGGACATTACTAACTACGGTCTTCTAAATTTCTCTCCATATTCATATTATTGAGAAATACGCATGTAGATGCATAATAAAAATACACAGCGGAAATTAAATACATCCAAACACACAACACATGCACTTACAAGCATAATCATTACAAGCATCAATTAAAACATTGCAGATTCAATACAAAAGAATACTTATCTTAAAGCAAAGAAGATCCAAGAAACAAACTATGTAAGTGCAATTTTCCACCCAACCGTAGGCACTTTGTCCAACATATACTATTTCTACTAGGAGGCCACCCCGAAGCTAGGCTATGAGGCCACCAGGGCGAAGGAAACACCTACAGGATTCTGTCTCTCAGCCCACAACCTATTCTACTCACTATACTTAGCCAAAATCTCATCCAAAGCTCTGCAGGGATCTCATTAAGCCATCATAGCCATGTCACTTCTTCAAACTTCCCCACACAACACAAGGAAGGAATTCTCCTTCATTGATCCACAATTCCCTCAGGAAATCCAACCTTTGTTGAAATTTGGTTGAGCTTTGATCTTTAATTTTTTTAGATGCAAAGACTTGAAGCAATGAGACAATTCAATCCATGAAATTCATACAACCATAACACAAGATATACCCTGGGAAAAATCCTCAAAATTATGAGAACAAAAACCCCAGTAATTCTTCTCAGTATAATATAATGGATAGCAGAGAATGATTTCTTTTACAACATAGCAGATTTCTTTTGGAAGATAAGAGATCACAAAACTTCTTGGTGAAGATACAAAATCAATAGAGAAGAGAGATCAATCAGATGTGTGCCCAGCACAACAATAACAAGCATGAACAATACCCTGCACAAAGAGAAGCGCCCTGCCTTCAATGGAGAAGAGAATTCGCTTCACCCTAGATTCAACAATCTTGTATAACATATTTATACATTCTTCTCTTCTATTTTTAACTTCTAACTTTAGGATAAACTCACCCTCAAACTGGATGCATTAATCTTGCATGGAGTGGTGCGCCCCACTTCTCACACAATGCTTCATCTCATTGAGCTGTCACTTAGGATGAACTCGCCTCTTAACTGAAAGCTTTCCCACTTAGTTAGGTGGCTAACTTAAGTGTCAACATGCAAGTGTCACAACTCACGTGTCATCTTTTAGTTTAACATAAGTGTCGTCATGCAATAACACTTAGTTAAATAGATCTTCTCTTTAACTGAAGTGTCGTCTTTTAGTTTAACTAAAGTGTAAATACTTTAGTTAACTAGTCCCTTTTATTTAACACTTAGTTAACTGAAACCATGTTGATTGATTTACTTGAAGTGGCCACTGTGAGTTCTTTAGTTAACTGAGACATATCTTTAACTGATGCTTTAACTGAAGCATTGATACTTAACTGAAGCTTTATAACTGAAGTTTTAATAATTCGAGTTCTCTTTAATTAGTTGAAGTGTCTGCATGGGCAATTTCGAATTCTCTTGATCTCTATGCTTTATCTTTTATTTCTTTATCTCTTACTGCATGGTCAATATGTGCTAACTTTAATTATCCATCACATTATATTATACTAAGAAGAATTATCGGATGTTGTGATCATAGTATATTATTCCGGACCAAATGATCATATGCTAAAGTAATTCACTTTAGAGGTGATCAATATCTAAAGGAGACTTAATAGCAATCTCGTGATCATGGTTAATAATATATCACACAACATTAAATGCTTTTAATAAGTAAAGCATGACCTTTATACGGAAGGTCCACCTCTATACGAGAGGTCTATCTCATGGATACCTTTATACGGAAGGTTCACATGATAATCATGACTTGACATACACAAGTATGAAGCCTTGTCCAACAAGACTTTACAACGTTATTACTTTGATCAATTACCTCTATACAGGAGGAATAACCTTTACACGGAAGGCAATCAAAGTGCTCACCTCTATACGGGAGGATCAATCTTGATTACACAAGATTGGTATGGAGAATGTATCATGATGATGTATATTTAACACTCCCTCGCAGCGAGGGAGGCATTCTCTGCCATACCAAGCTTGTCTCAGAAGTACCTGAACTTCATCACTGACAGAGGATTTTTTAACACATCTATAATTTGCTCATCAGTAGCAATGTATTGAAGTTCATTGTACCTTTCTAGACCATGTCTCGGATGAAGTGATACTTCATTTCAATGTGCTTCGACTTGTCATGAAACACTGGGTTTTCGGAAAGCTTGATGCAACTCTGATTGTCACACCTAATAACAGTAGGCTCAACCTTTTCACCGAACAACCCTGCAAGTAGCTTTCTAAGCTACATTGCTTCTCGACAAGCAACACTAGCAGCTATGTATTCTGCTTCAGTGGTGCTCTAGGATACAGAGCCCTACTTCCTACTGGACCAAGATATCATAGTTTATCCTAGGCTATAATAGTAGTTGAATGTGCTCTTACGGTCCACAATGATTCCTCCCTAGTTTGATTATGTATAACCAAGTAACATGACTCCTCCACTGGAGGCATATCTGAGTCCATATGAAATTGTACCTCGAAGGTACCTACGCACATGCTTAGCAGCTATCCAGTGTCTATGTCTCGGATCAAACATAAATTGACTCAGAATGCTCACAGCATAACATATATCAGGCTTCAAATGTATCAAGTACATTAGCGATCCTATAAGATGTCTATACAAAGTGGGATCTATTGGATCTGATCCAGAGCCTGACTCGTGGAGTTTCCTCAAATTGGAAACCATCGGTGTAGTCATAGATTGCAATCTATCATGCCAAACTTGCACAATATATACACATTATACTTCCCTTGAGATAGAAAAATTTCATCTTTTCTTTGCCATATCACAAGGCCAAGAAAGTAGTGCATTTGACCTAAGTCTATCATCTCGAACTCTGATGTGACCTCCCTCTTGCACCAAGTAATCAAATGTTCCTCTCCAGTGAGAAACAAATCATCAACATACAGAACTAATATCAATGGTTGGTTCTTCACTACTTTGAAGTACAGATTTGGATCAGCTTCACTCTTACAAAAACCCAGTTTTTGGAGGTAGTTATCAATTCTGGAGTACCAAGCCCTGGGGGCTTGCTTAAGCCCATATAGAGATTTCTTTATCTTGAAAACATGGGACTCATTCCCATGCACCACAAATCCTTCAGGTTGTTGAATATAAACTTCTTCCTCAACCTCACCATTGAGAAAGGTTGTCTTCACATCCATCCGGTGAAGTTTCCATCCTAGAATAGATGCAAGTGCAATCATTGCTCCGATTGTGGTGTAACTTGCCACAGGGGAAAAGGTCTCATCATAATTAATGCCTTCTTTATGAGAGAAACCTATGGAAACGAATCTGGATTTATACTTCTCAATGCTACCATCCGCAGCATGCTTAATCTTGTAAATCCATCTGGAAGTCACAATGGACTTCCAATCAGGTTTGGGAACAACCTCCCAAACATCATTATTCATTATAGATTTGTACTCTTCTTTCATTGCATCTTTCCAAACTTGCTGCTTTGCAACTTCTTCATATGAGGATGTTTCTGAATCACTGATGTGACTCATCAGTGCAACATACCCTGAATATATGTCAGGTTGCTTGCGCTCTCTGGATGAGCCTGCTGGTGCTCCATGTTTCTCTACATTTTCTAAGATGTCTCGGCACCAAGCAGATCTTCTTTTAGCGGGAGGTTCATCGGGTGACCTCTCAACTAGTTCCACTAGTTCTTCAAGAGCTAGAGAATCTGAGGCATCTTCTGGTTTCTCCCTCTCTAACTCTGAAGGGGGAGAATCAGACTCGGGATCCTCCATCTTTGAATCACATTGAATCTCTTTCGATCTTTTGAAAGCAGCTTCCTCATGGAAGGTAACATCTAGGCTGAATTCAATGTGTCTTTCACTAGATACATATATTCGGTATGCTTTGAATGACTCGCTATAACCCACAAAGGTGCCTTTCTTTCCAGAAGGCTCCATCTTTGTTCTCTTTACTTTCGGTACATGAATGTATACTAGGCTCCCAAAGATCCTCAAGTGTGAGATTTATGGATTCTCACTAGTAAACACTTCTTCTAGTGTCTTCTCATCTAGAATGGCATGCGGGCTTCTATTATGGATGTACACAGTTGTACGGGTGGCTTCTTCCCATAATGAGGTAGACATATCTCGATCATGCATCATGGATTTTGCAACCTCACATATGGTTATATTCTTTCTTTTGGAAACCCCATTTTGTTGAGTGTTGTATGGTATTGTTAACTGTCTATATATTCATGCATCACTACATAGCTCATTAAATGCATGTGAATCAAATTCACCTCCATTATCAGACCTTAATGCACGGATGTGATTTTATTTCTGATTTTCAACTAGGGCTTTAAACTCTTTAAATTTGCTAAGAGTTTCACTATTAGCCTTCATGGAATAAATCCATGGCTTCCTAGAAAAATGATCTATGAACAATACATAATATAAGAATCCACTCAGGGAGGGGGATAACATGGGACCACTTACATCAAAATGTATTAAGTCTAACACCTCTTTAGATCTAGTAGAACTGCTAGAAAATATTTTCTTAACATTCTTCCCAGGTGCACAACCCCGACATACACTATCATGCTCAAAATCAAATATGGGCATACCTTTCACCATCTTTTGAAGTCCTGGTAGAGCTTTGTAGTGTAGGTGTCCAAGCCTTCGGTGCCATAGCTCGCATGGACTGATAGTGTGGTGAATCATAGCTTGAATGTACTTCTTGAGTACCTTGTAGAGTCCTCCCTCTCAAACTCCAATCACAACAATAGATTCTAGGCTTTTGTTCTTCGGCCATAAAAGTGCTTTGTTATCCATGAAGATAACTCGAAATCCTTTGTCTTCAAGAACCAAAACTGAGAGGAGGTTCTTTTTCAATCCTGGAACATATAGAATGTCCTCCACATGTATAATAGCACCGGTGCTCAGTTGGAATGAGGTGGATCCAAATCCTTGGATCGAATTAGTTGAGTTGTCCCCCAACTCTACCATGCACATAAATTCTTTCTCTTTTAGATTGGTGATGGTACTCTTGTAACCAGTCATATGTTTGGATGCACCACTATCAATCAACCATGCATCTGAATTTGTGATGACGGATCCCGAAAGGGATGAGACAAGATAATACTCCCTTCTTGTCTCCTTTTCTTAGGATGCATTCTTTTGAGTGATTTCATCTTCTATGGCGGTATAAGCATGAAACTTTCCTTTCCGATTTGCTCTACAATCTCTTGAGAAATGACCTTTCTTGTTGCAATTGAAGCATCTAGCTTTTGACTTGTTAAATCCTTTGTTGAACTCCTTCTTCTTTGAATGAGAGAATTTCTTTTGGAAGAAGGGTTTCTTTCCTTTTTCATTCTTTCCGTGAGGGAAAGATTTTCTTCTTTGATGCACACTGACTTGCTCTGGATTCTCCCCTCCTCTTGGAGGAATTCATGCCACAACCTTTCGAAGTTAGGTTGTACCTCTCGGCCATTTACCGCAGCCAAGAATGTCTCCCATGAGGATGGGAGACCATGAATAGCGGTTTGGAGAAGATCATCTTCATCCACCACTACTCCAATACTAGCAAGTTGATCTCTTACTTGAGAGATCTTGGAGAAGAAGGAGGCCACTGTCTCATTCGTCTCCATCTTTAAGTTTCGAAGCTTATTCTTCAATGCCCTCTTTTGACTTGGGGCATGCTTCTCATATAGATTAGTCAATGTATCATAACATTCTTTCACGGTCTTCAACGGTGTGATCATGGGCATCAAGTTTGTTCGGATATCCATCATCTATTTCGGGATACATATCTATTTCAGGATCATCTATTTCGGGATACATATCTACTTCAGGATCTTGCATGATCTATTTCAGGATATGCAGTCCAGTCACCAGTTTGATGCCTCCAGCACCTTATCCACCTTCTTCTAGCACCCGGGAGCCACTTTCCACAGAGTTTTAGCCCTCCTAAGCTGAAAGGCGCCCTCTTCTCACCTACTGACTGAGAAGGGCGCACTTGCTCACCTACCACTGCAGATTCACTCCAGTTACATTCAGTTAGCTCCGATTCTGATTGATTTCACTCCGATTTCACTCCTGACTGACTGTTTCACCTCCGATTGACCTCCAGTTCGATTAGGTGACTTGCTCTGACTCCAGTTAGCCTCCCATGCGCCCCCACTGAGCCTCCAGATCCTATATCAGTGCTACACACTTCAGTTACATTTATTATGATCAGTTAGACTCAGCTTGACACCTGGATGACTGTTTGTTGTGATTGATGAGCAACACCGATGATTGATGAGGACTCCTAGATTGAGTCAAGCTACTCCATTTCAGTGATTCGAATGGCCTACTTAGTCAATTCGAATTGCCATTGACAGATATTGGATTGTATTGTAATCTATTGTAATTCATTCACCCTTTCTGGGATAGAGAGCACTGCTGCATGTTTTTGCACAGTTTTGCACCATATCTTCTTATTCATCTGTTGTGACTGATTTATTTGTTCATTAGATCTGCTGTGACTAACTTTACATGGTATCAGAGCCATTGCAGGGACAAGATCTCTTTTCTACAGGTGTTTATACAAGAAGATTTGACTGAATTGCTAAAAATTGCAAAAAGTTTGGCATGAGATATCTCAAGGGCATTCGCTCATGTGCATGCAAAGCTTGAAAATTATTCCAATACCACTCCAGAAGCTTGAGTTACCACATAATTCCTGGATTTGATACATTGGACCCATTCAACATTGCTTGAAATCCAATCCCAGGTGTGATGCAACTCTCAAAGGGTGGATTGTTCGACCTTATTGTGATTGTTCTTATGTGATTTGCAGGTTAATTATCTCCTCCAAGTGCATTCGCTACATTCTGCATGCAAGCTTCCCTACAGCATTTCCATTCGCTATAGTTTGCAAG
This sequence comes from Larix kaempferi, assembly GCA_027924585.1. Classification (NCBI taxonomy): domain Eukaryota; kingdom Viridiplantae; phylum Streptophyta; class Pinopsida; order Pinales; family Pinaceae; genus Larix; species Larix kaempferi. The sequence continues at coordinate 16,442,208 of BSBM01001219.1, read as the reverse complement.
CAAGCCTCTTCTTCATCATTTGACTCGCTCCTAGCAATGGAATACTCTTCTTCAAAGCCTATCCTCACCCCATTCAATTATTTTGATTGGAAAGATGATATGGAGATCATATTACGTTCAAAAGGATACTACCGAGTCACTCTTGGTCTTGAATTGGAGCCAAACAATGTGGCAGAAAGAACCAAACACTACAATAAGCTTGATGAAGCTTACGGTCTTCTTTGTCTCTCCATCTCCAAAGATCTTCACTTCCATCTTAGCGGATTGAAGACTCCAAAGGCCATATGGGAGCAACTTGAGACACTATTCGGCAAGCAGGATGAGCTTAGGGCTTTTCAATTAGAGAATGAATTGATTGGCCTTAATCCTGAAAATTTCGAGACCATCAATGAATTCTTCACAAAATTCAAGAACTTGAACTTGCAATTGAAGAACAGTGGTGTTATCAAAGAGGATAAGCAGTTGATCCTCTCCATTCTAAGCAAGCTTGGGAAAGATATTCGGTATTTGTCTCCACTTTCAATTCCGGTCGGCTAACTACCCCGAATTGGAAGATGCCTACCTTGAATGCCTTCATTGAGTCCGTTACGAAAGAGCATGACAAGTTGATTCAAATGGGGTCCATAAGCTCCAAAGATTCAGCCCTATTTGTTCAAGGACCCAAGATCTCGAATGGTAAAGGAAAGCTAAAGAAGGAGAAGCCCAAATTCGAGCCTCACAAGCAAAAAGACAAAGGCAAGCAAATGGATGCACCATCCAGTTCGAAATCCAAGCAAAAGGGCAAAGAAGGTAACCAAAAATCTAAATGTACTTATTGTAACCGTGGCTTCCATCCCGAAAGTTCATGTATGAAGAAGACTATAGATCAAATGGCCCTCCTTTTGGAAAAGAACAACATAACCCTTCCTGACGGTGCAAGGAAGAAGGATCGGAATGACGATCATGAAAGAGGACAAGCACTCATGGCAACGGTTTCGAAGCCCACTCTCTTGATAGATTCGGGTGCATCAAATCATATGGCTGCAAATATTGATTCTTTTTCCTCATTCGATCCAAACAGCTCCATCCCCATCCATTTGGGAGATGACTCAAAAATTTCTTCAAAGGGCAAAGGTACGATTCATGTAGATCATGGATGCTTTCAGAATGTTCTCTATGTGCCTTCCTTAGCTTCGAATCTCCTTTCTGTTTATCAAATGACACATACTGGTGATCCAAAGAAAGTCACATTCAGCCCTAATACAGTTGAAATTTCTGATATCAAAAGTGGAAGACTAGTTGCGGTTGGAAAGGCAAACCACACTGCAAAATGTTATGAGTTTTCGCACTTTATTCCGCTTGCAAAGCCCACTGCTCTTCGCACACATGGTAATGAGGTTAGTAGGCTTTGGCATGAAAGATTTGGACATCTAAATTATAAGTATTTGCTGCTGCTATCAAATAAATCCATGGTTGATGGGCTGCCACAACTCCGTTCCTCGAAGGGAATATGCACCGGTTGCATTATTGGGAAGCACCCCGAGCACAGATTCGACCGCGGCAAGGCTAGCAGAGCCTCTACTATTTTGGGATTGATCCATTCTGATATCAGCGGTCCGCTGCCCCATATGTCATTAAATGGTTCAAGGTATGTTTTGACATTTATTGATGATTATTCTCGCTTTACATGGGTATTCTTTCTCAAAAACAAGTCAGAAGTGCTTGGAAAATTCAAGGATTTTAAGGCTTCTGTTGAGACCACCACTGAGAGCAAGATCAAAGCTCTTAGATCTGATAATGGTGGGGAATATATCAAGTCCGAGTTGCTGCAACTTTGTGCCCAAAGCGGAATCAAGATCCAACATACAGTTCCCTACACACCCCAGCAGAACGGTGTAGCGGAAAGGAAAAACCGGTCACTGAAAGAGATGGCTACATGCATGATTGAATCAAAAGGTTTGGCTGCAAATCTTTGGGCTGAAGCAATCAATGTTGCTGCATATATACAGAACCGAGTTCCACATTCATCCGTGAAAGGTATGACTCCTTTCGAAGCATTCTTTGGTCACAAACCGGATGTGTCCAATTTGAGAGTTTTTGGCTCTACTGCATGGGCTAGAATTCCTTCTGAGAAGAGACGAGCTTTGGATCCACAAAGTATCGAGTGCATATTGATAGGATATGGGGAAGAATCAAAAGCATATAAACTCATGGATATCAGATCTAAAAAGATATTCATAGAGCGCAGTGTGCAGTTTGAAGAACCGCTTCAAGAATTGCAACTAGTTGAGGAGAAAACTGCCGATTCACCGCCTTCACCAGAAGAAGATTCGAGCAGCGATAATGAAGGTATGAGTTCTGATATTTCTGATATTGTAGAAGCATATGATGATCATGACATATCAGGTTCGGAATCCGACCATTCAGATCTCCCTCAGTTACCAAAGTGGGCCCAAAATACTCTACAATCTGCTGGTTCTAGTCTTGGAAATCCTGCTGATCCGAGACGAACAAGAGGAGACTTTCAAAGGGCAGGTATGGCTCTTTCTATTGCTGATCCATTTCTTCCTGAGATTTGTTATTTGATGGCTGGTTCAGATCCCCAATCATATTATTCAGCCCATCGAGATCCGAGATGGAAAGATGCCATGGATGAAGAGTACAGTTCTCTTCAAAAGAACAATACATGGGAGCTAGTTTCTCTTCCACCTGGAAGAAAATTAGTGAAGTGTAAATGGGTCTACCGTACTAAAGTTGCTGCTGATGGCACTATCAGCAAATATAAAGCAAGGTTGGTGGCAAAAGGTTTTTCCCAAGTCCAAGGAGTGGACTACACAGAGACCTTTGCACCGGTTGCAAAGATGGATTCCATCCGCCTTGTTTTAGCTATTGCCGCATCCAAGCACTGGGAGGTGCATCACATGGATGTGAAGAGTGCATTTTTACATGGAGACCTTGCTGAAGAGGTCTATATGCAGCAGCCAGAGGGTTATACATCAGATCCATCATTGGTTTGTAGATTGAAGAAGTCTTTGTACGGGTTAAAACAGGCCCCAAGAGCTTGGTACGCAAAGATGGACTCCTTCCTTCTTTCTCAGAATTTCCAAAGATGCAAATCTGATCCGAATGTCTATCTTCAGCGAGTTAAAGGTAATTTGTTGGTTATTGTACTTTATGTTGATGATCTGCTTATTACTGGTAGCACACTTACTTCAATAAACAAGCTAAAAACTGCCTTAAATCTAGCTTTTGACATGAGCGATTTGGGCTTGCTGAGTCACTTTTTGGGCTTGGAGATAGCTCAAAATTTCGATGGGATCACTATATCTCAGCAAAAATATGCTTCCGACCTGTTATTGAAGTTTAATATGGCTGAATGTAAGGCAGCCCCATTCCCATTCCTCTCAGGAATCAGTCTTGAGGAGGGAGATTCCACACCGCTTGCAGATTGCAGTATGTATCGACAGTTGATTGGTTCACTACTTTATTTGACACACTCTAGGCCTGACATATCATATGCCGTGAGTGCCGTGTCAAGATATATGCAGCAGCCACATGAGCTTCATTGGCGAGCAGCCAAGCGGATCTTGCAGTATGTGCAAGGTACGAGACAGTTTGGCATACATTATGCTGCAGATTCTGAGCTAGATTTCATTGGTTTTACTGATTCAGATTGGGCAGGTGATAGCATTGATCGGAAGTCCACTTCCGGTTATGTTTTCATGATTGGTCATGGTGCTATTTGCTGGTCCAGCAAAAAGCAAGCAGCCATTGCACTTTCTTCAGCAGAGGCAGAGTATCGAGGGGCAGTCAATGCCTGCATTCAGGCAGTTTGGTTGCAGGGTATTCTTTCCGAGTTTGGTTTTGGTGGCACTACTTCGACTGTCCTATTTTGTGACAATCAAAGTGCTATCAAGATCTCCACAGATCCAGTTCAGCGGCAGAGGACCAAGCACATTGAGATTCATATGCATTACATTCGACAGTTGGTGCATGACCGCACCATCATTCTGCAATATTGCCCTACCGATGAGCAAATTGCAGACATCTTCACCAAGAGCTTCACTGAGAAGAAGTTCTCTTACCTCCGTTCACTGTTGGGGGTGAGTTCCATCATGGTGGAGACAAATTGATTCATTATTATGCTTTAGACTTGAGGGGGGGCTTTCTTCCCACTGGGTTTTCCCTCTTTCCTCACTTAGTTTATTTTTCAGCATTTTTTTTGGATTATTGTATTGGGGTGACCTTTGGTCTTAGTTACCAGGGCCCCACATTATTTTAGTTGGCACATCATAGTCTAGCTTGAGGGGGGGTGTTCGGATATCCATCATCTATTTCGGGATACATATCTATTTCAGGATCATCTATTTCGGGATACATATCTACTTCAGGATCTTGCATGATCTATTTCAGGATATGCAGTCCAGTCACCAGTTTGATGCCTCCAGCACCTTATCCACCTTCTTCTAGCACCCGGGAGCCACTTTCCACAGAGTTTTAGCCCTCCTAAGCTGAAAGGCGCCCTCTTCTCACCTACTGACTGAGAAGGGCGCACTTGCTCACCTACCACTGCAGATTCACTCCAGTTACATTCAGTTAGCTCCGATTCTGATTGATTTCACTCCGATTTCACTCCTGACTGACTGTTTCACCTCCGATTGACCTCCAGTTCGATTAGGTGACTTGCTCTGACTCCAGTTAGCCTCCCATGCGCCCCCACTGAGCCTCCAGATCCTATATCAGTGCTACACACTTCAGTTACATTTATTATGATCAGTTAGACTCAGCTTGACACCTGGATGACTGTTTGTTGTGATTGATGAGCAACACCGATGATTGATGAGGACTCCTAGATTGAGTCAAGCTACTCCATTTCAGTGATTCGAATGGCCTACTTAGTCAATTCGAATTGCCATTGACAGATATTGGATTGTATTGTAATCTATTGTAATTCATTCACCCTTTCTGGGATAGAGAGCACTGCTGCATGTTTTTGCACAGTTTTGCACCATATCTTCTTATTCATCTGTTGTGACTGATTTATTTGTTCATTAGATCTGCTGTGACTAACTTTACAAAGTTATCTTTTATCGAATCATAGATGATTTGTCTAGCCTTAGCTTGATTATTCTTGAAATTGATGCGCCCTGCATTTATCCTCCACCACAGTGGATACATAGCCATCCAAGTCATGTTCCTCTAGGATGTTGAGAATCCTAGCCTTCCAAGTGTTGAAATTTGAGCTTCCCTCAAGACGGTCTTCCAGTCGTATAGAGACTGATGCCATAGTCTTCAAATCTTGTGCTCAACTTCTCAAGATCAATGTAGGCTCTAGATGGCATGCAAAACTGGGCTCCTTCACGCCTTGAGCTCTGATACCATGTTGAAGTTTGGTTGATCTTTGATCTTTAATTATTTTAGATGCAGAGAGTTGAAGCAATGAGACAATTCAATCCATGAAATTCATACAACCATAACACAAGATATACCTTGGGGAAAATCCTCAAAATGATGAGAACAAAAACCCCATCAATTCTTCTTGGTATAATATAATGGATAGCAGAGAATGCTTTCTTTTACAACATAGCAGATTGCTTTCGGAAGATAAGAGATCACCAAACTTCTTGGTGAAGATACATAAGTAATAGAGAAGAAATATCAATCGGATGTGTGCTCGACACAACAATAACAAGAACGAACAATACCCTACACAAAGAGAAGTGCCTTGCCTTCAATGGAGAAGAGAATTCGCTTCACCCTGGATTTAACAATCCTGTATAACATATTTATACATTCTTCTCTTATATTTTCAACTTCTAACTTCAGGATAAACTCGCCCTCAAACTGGATGCATTAATCTTGCATAAAGTGGTGCACCCCACTTCTCATGCAGTGCTTCATCTCACCGAGCTGTCACTTAGGATGAACTCGCCTCTTAACTGAAAGCTTGCCCACTTAGTTAGGTGGATAACTTAAGTGTCGACATGCAAGTGTCACAACTCACGTGACATCTTTTAGTTTAACATAAGTGTTGTCATGCAATAACACTTAGTTAACTAGATCTTCTCTTTAACTGAAGTGTTGTCTTTTAGTTTAACTAAAGTGTAAATACTTTAGTTAACTAGTCCCTTTTATTTAACACTTAGTTAATTGAAATCATGATGATTGATTTACTTGAAGTGACCACTGTGATTTTTTTAGTTAACTGAGACATATCTTTAACTGATGCTTTAATTGAAGCATTGATACATAACTAAAGTTTTAATAATTCGAGTTCTCTTTAATTAGCTGAAGTGTCTGCATGGGAAATTTTGAATTCTCTTGATCTCTATGCTTTATCTTTTATTTATTTATCTCTTACTGCATGGTCAATATGTGCTAACTTTAATTATCCATCACATTACGTTATACTAAGAAGAATTATCAGATGTTGTGATCATATTATATTATTCCGGACCAAATGATCATATGCTAAAGTAATTCACTTTAGAGGTGATCAATATCTAAAGGAGACTTAATATAGCAATCTGGTGATCATGGTTAATAATATATCACACAACTTTAAATGCTTTTAACAAGTAAATCATGACCTTTATACGGAAGGTCCACCTCCATACAAAAGGTCTATCTCATGGATACCTTTATATGGAAGGTTCACATGATAATCATGTATTAACACACACAAGTCTGGAGCCTTGTCCAACAAGAATTTACAACATCATTACTTTGATCAATTACCTCTATACTGGAAGAATAACCTTTACACGAAAGGCAATCAAAGTGCTCACCTCTATACGGGAGGATCAATCTTGATTACACAAGATTGGTCTGGAGAATGTCTCTTGATGCTATATATTTAACACTCCTTATCAGCGAGGGATGCATTCTCTGCCATACCAAGATTGTCTCGGAAGTACCTGAACTTCGTCACTGACAGAGGATTTGTTAACACATCTGCAATCTGCTCATCAGTAGCAATGTACTGATGTTTCATTGTACCTTTCTATACCATGTCTCGGATGAAGTGATACTTCATTTCAATGTGCTTCGACTTGTCATGAAACATTGGGTTTTCAAAAAGCTTGATGCAACTCTTATTGTCACACCTAATAATGGTAGGCTCAAACTTTTCACCGAACAACCCTGCAAGTAGCTTTCCAAGCCACACTGCTTCTCGGATCAGACAAAAATTGAATCAGAATGCTCACAACATAACATATATTAGGCCTCAAATGTATCAAGTACATTAGCGAGCCTATAAGTTGTCTATACAAAGTGGGATCTACTGGTTCTTATCTAGAGCTTGACTCATGGAGTTTCCTCAAATTGGAAACCATCGGTGTAGTCATATATTTGCAATCTATCATGCCAAACTTGCGCAATATATCCACATTGTACTTCCCTTGAGATAGAAAAAATTCATCTTTTCTTTTCCAGATCTTAAGGCCAATAAAGTAGTGCATTAGACCTAAATCTTTCATCTCGACCCTGATGCGACCTCCCTCTTACACCGAGCAATAAGATTTTCCTCTCCAGTGAGAAACAAATCATCAAGATACATAACTAATACAACGGTTGGTTCTTCACTACTTTGAAGTACAAATTTGGATCAACTTCACTCTTACAGAAACCTAGTTTTTGGAGGTAGCTATCAATTCTGGAGTACCAAGCCCTAGGGGATTGATTAAGCCCATATAGATATTTCTTTAGCTTGCAAACATGGGAATCATTCCCATGCACCAAAAATCCTTCACGATTCTGAATATAAACCTCTTCCTCAACCTCACCATTGAGAAAAGTTGTCTTCACATCCATCTGGTGAAGTTTCGATCCTAGAACAGATGCAAGTGCAATCATTGCTTGGATTGTGGTGTACCTTGCCACAGGGGCAAAGGTCTCATCATAATCGATGCCTTCTTTATGAGAGAAACCTCTCGCAACGAATCTGGATTTATACTTCTCAATGCTACCGTCTGCAGCATGCTTTATCTTGTAAAGCCATCTGGAAGTCCCAATGGACTTCACAGTTGACAAAACAAATTATTACAACATACTTAACAAATTTGGTCCACATAACATAGCTGCGATTTCATTCATAAAACCATATAGAACCATGCATCGATATAAAACATTATGACATCACATATTCAAACACATTAACATAAGAAGAGACAAAGACATATATCAATCAATCGCTTCCATTATTCATCAACTTGTCTCATACATCGCAGAATCATTACAACTTAGAACAACAGTTGCGATCAAAAAGACCAAAACCAGATAGATGCTCCAAATAGGTCGATCCAAAGATAAGAACAAAGATGCTAAGATAGATCATGCCTAAAAAGATACCTCGGTGTAAGATTCCCTTAGGCTTACAATCATACTCCTATTTATAGGCTCACTTGTTTGTTACAAAATGGTCCAAATGACCCATTACTAACTAACTTAACCAACTATCCCGCTTTTGTCGACTCTTTTATACTTCATGACCGGTCCTTTGTTCCTGTCGATGACCCTTTTGTCGCTTGGTGGTACTGCACTTGAGCGCTCTAGATCCATGCCAACAGGTCCCCAACACAAACTTGTGGCTCTACCTCGAGCCACCTTAGTTGGAAACTGCTGGTGTGTTTACCTGCATCTTGAACTCGTCATAAGCTTCCTTGATTTGGTCGACTGCTTCCTTGTTCACAACTTTAATCGTCATGAATTATGCTACTTCATACTCCTCTTCGTCTTTCGAAACAATATTTCTAGCACCCATAGTGGACGAGGTGTGCGAAATCTAACTGCTCCAAGTGTATGGGATGACTTCCACTGTTTCACAGAACTTGAGAACTGGATTTGTCATCTTGAACCTGTTCCGGCACATCTGTTTCACGAATTTGATCATCCTTCGTTGTAGCCGTAGTGCCCTTGGAATTGGTTCTGTGGCGGTCAAAAGGCCCACTTCTCCTCCAGCAACTGCAGCCCGTGTCGAGTTGCGAGTATCCTGCTTCGTCCTTTGGTCAGTATCCATTGGTCGAATGACACTTATTTTCTTCCTAATCATCCGTGTCGATGCAGTCTCCGGTTGCTCGTGAACAATTGTCGTCCTCTCCCTTGGCGTATCTTGTGTGCTCGTACTGGAGATGAATTGTGCCATTGCAACTACCTCTCTTCAATGTTACTCTTCGCTCTAACTCTTGTTATGTAATTTATTCACTAAATACAGCAACGCACAGTGATTCGAACTGTCCATATGTGCGTATATTTATAGCTTCAATTTCCCGCTTCTCGTTCATCTTGTCTATTTTGGACAATGATTTCCAAATCGTCCATCGATTTTACCGAATCCTTCACTGATTTACCGAATCCTGTGCACTCATTTGTCATTAATTGTGTCTTCATCCACTCGCGTTGTCATCCACTACTGCATTTATTACCCGACTTGACCCATTCGTACCTCGTCAGATGTCGATAGGCCCCGAACCTCGTCGCTATTCCATACTTCGCCATTGTTCCATTGACATACATAGTGTTGTTGACAGACTCCCAAACTTTGCAATGTACTTAGGATTTTTTTTATTTTTTTTTGTCGACTCAATTGATTTTTTCAGTCACTATGCACCTACTATCTCAATAGGGCTTTAGCCGGATTTCGTTCACTAAGTTTGTCAACAATGTCCCATATAGCTTGTGCAACTGCACCACACCTCCGTCAGTAAATAAATTTATAATGTATGGACCAAGCCAATGCATCTAGAGCTTACCTAGGTGCTTCGCAAAATTACTGTCATAGAGGAGAACCATGTCTCTGCGCTGGAAGTGTTTCTCCTTTATGTGGCGATCATGCCATGCTTTCTGTCGGTCCTTTTCTACATGTTGATGAAATCCTGCGATGAAGCGATCTTCTTCGAGCTGTAACAGCTGCACCAATCTTTCTTCAATGGCTCCGTCGTCACTCATTACTGTCATTGTTGCAATGCGCAGACTCGGGACAATATACTCCATCGACATCACTGCTTCTTGTCCGTATACTAAATTGAAAGGAGTCTGGCCTGTCAACCTTTTACATGTCATTCTATAGGCCCATAGTACCGCTGGAATCTTCAAATTCCAGTCGTCACGGTTTGTGTTACACACCTTGGTGAGTGCATGCTCCAATATCTTGCTCAGCGCCTCCACTGCGCCATTCTCCTGCGGGTGATATGGGGTACTCCTTCGATGTTGGATTTGAAATTCCTCTGTCATGGCTCTGATGGTTTGATTGACAAAATGAGTGCCTTGATCGCTCATCAATATCTCTGGGCACCCGAATCTTGTAACCACATTGTCAAAGAGAAATCGCTCTGTTGTCACAGCTGTGCTATCCTTTACTAGTGTTGCTTCATCCCATCTGGTCAAGTAGTCAATCACAGTGATTAGGTATCTCGCACTTTTTCTTCTTACTGGTGGGCTAATGGGTCCCACAAAATCTACTTCCCACTTGTCGAAGGCTTGTAATGTTAGCTGAGGTACTAGTGGCATTTCATCCCTTCGTGATGGTTTCACTGTCCTTTGACATACGTCGCAGCTCTTAGCATAGTCTGTGGCATCATCATGCACTATTGTCCACCATAGTCCAGCCCTAAGTATCTTCCTGGAAGTCACGCGCCCTCCATAATGACCTCCTGCAATCCCATCGTGAGCTTCTGCCAATACTCTTTCTTGTTTGTGCGGAAGGACGCATCGACGAAGGAATTCATCTTGTCCCATATTGTAGAGTTGTCCCATGATTAGTTGAAAATCAACAACCCTAATGACTAGCTACTTCTTCTGACTGGTGGTAAACTCCTCCGGTGCGCTTCCCGTAGCCAAGAACTAAATAATTTGTTCATAATGGTCATCAACCATTCCAATCTTGAATAGTTGCGCATTGGACAAGCCTTTATCAATGCTCCTTGGTTCTTCGCTTGATTCAATCCTTGACAGGTGATCAGATCCTGCATTCAATCGCTCTAGTTTCACAATGATTTCAAAATCAAACTCCTGGAATAGCAGCAAACATCGACAGATATTCCCCCCCAACACAAGCTTATTGACTAAGTACTTTAATGCGGAGTGGTCAGTAAACATTTTGAAATGTCCTCCAAGCAAGTAGTGTCAGAATTTCTGCAGTGCATATACCATCACCAGGCCTTCTCTCTCCATCGCCGTATAATTCTTCTCCGCAATGGACAACTTCCTGCTCGCAAATGCAATCGGGTGGTCAATCGACCCTTCTCCTGGCTGGGACAATATCACTCCCAGCGCTACTGATGATGCATCCACATGGACATGGAATTATTTCTTCCAGTTGGGGAATACTAATATCGGTGTTGCGACCATCTTCGCTTTCAGTATGTTGAGGCTCTTTTGGCACTCGTCGTTCCACTCAAAATTTGCATCCTTCTTTAGCAGCTTCTCCATCGGTGCAATAATCGTTGCATATCCCTTGATGAACTTCCTGTAATATCCAGTATATCCCAACGTCACCCTTAGCTGCTTCACCGTTGTTGGTGGTGGTAGGTCGACAATAATTGGAATTTTTGCTGGGTCGACCCACATCCCCTCCTTGCATATGATATGGCCCAATAGGATACCGAATGGCGCACAGAAAATACACTTCTTTAAGTTCAACGAAATTTGATGTTGTTGACACCTTTCTAGCATCAGCCTTAGGTTCGCAACGTGGTCCTTAACCAGCCCATATACTGTCCAGTCGTCCATATACACTGCCAAAAATTTGTGAATGAAGTATTTAAATGCAGCGACAACCATCCTTGAAAAGATTGCAGGGGTGTTTTTAAGACCAAATGGCATCACTATGTATTGAAAGCAACCCCATTCTATCATGAAAGTTGTTTTATGTCGATCTTCCTTCATAATCTTAATATGGTGGTATCCTGAAAATCCATCTGTAAATGAATATATCTCCTGGCCTCCAACACCTTCCAGTACTTCATCAGTGAATGGCATAGGGAATGGATCGTGAAGGCATGCATCGTTCAATTTCCTTAGATCGACACAAATCTGGATTTTGTCGGTCTTCTTATCTTGAACGACCATTGGGATGATCCATTCTGATTCTTCGACAGGTTCTATGATTCCTGTGTCCAGCATTCGCTCTATATTAGCTTTCACCCGCTCCTTATATCTGGTATTCAGTCTATATGGTTGCTGCTTTACTGGCTTCGCATAAGGTTTCAAAGGGATCTTCATCTCACCCAGGTCCCCAGAAATACCCTTCATTTCTGAAAATTTTGTCAGGAATAAGTCTTGAAACTCATGCAGTAGATCAATAACTTTTCCAATTGTCGAATCATCCCAATAATCTCCAATACTAGCGAACTTGGGATTTTCCTCCAACCCAATATTAACCTTCTTAATTTTCAGTGGTTTTTGGAATTTGTTTCATGGTATCTCTGGTGCTTCAACATTGCGACTTCCCTCCGAGTCTGCGAAATAAATGGCTCCAGGATCATCCTCATTGTTACGTCCTCCCAACACATTATAACACTCCATCATCATTTCCGGTGTCGTAGTCCACTTTAATTCCATTGGTCTTTCTGTCGGAACTATTTCGAGTTCCTTTTCGTGGATCTCCTGCAATGCATTGTGGATGAAAGGGTTCTCATCAACGAAGTTGAAAGTTTGGCTAAAACTGATGGTCAATTCTTCCCATGTAGCTGTTCTTTGTCGCAATTCTACTGCGATGTACCAGCTTCGCGGTACTTCATCTAGCGTATGGATCACCTAGTCCATTGTATTTCTTCCCGTGGTAGCATTCAGTCTCCCCAAACCTGACTTCCATCAATTGTCGACATAGTTTCCAGCTCGTTATTGACGACTTGTGTGCTGCCCACCACCTTGCTGGCGTAGCCTTCAGTTCTTCTTCTAACGCCAGCAGTCGTTGTGGTTCTGATACCTTTTCTTCAAATTCAACGATGAAGATAGACATATTAGGTAATCCTTCATATGGCAGAAAATCACATACCTCCGTCGCTACCCATCTCAATGACTGAGTGATTAGTGCGCACCTTCTGAATGATACTTCATGCAATCGATTCTGCCATTTCTGACAACGCTGAACTAACACTTCGCCACCCTAATTCCTCGTCGGCAGTGGGATTGATGTAATCCTCTAAAACATTGTAGACATTGTCGCATCCTTCTGTAAATTCATCCCTCATTGGTTCGACGTACCTTTTCCCTTCCAGTGGATAAAGCGGGGGATAACCCTCATGTCGCAATTTTCAAAGGACATTGTCCTCTTCTTAAAATTGATGACATCCTGATTCTCCATTGCCCAGTCTATTCCCAACATCACCAGATACGAACTTTTATTTTCAACTATCTCTATGACGTCAAAGTTTGCGTAAGTATTCAATCCTTCTACTTCAACAGGGAGATGGCATAATCAACCAATTGGTGTGACCTTGCTCTAATTTTCCAATTGAAGCTGCACAAGGGACCATACCAACTGCGGTTTACCCATCATCTCCCATGTTGCTTAGTCAGGATGTTTACGTCCGATCCTAGATCCAAAATGATAGAATCTACATTGTATGCACCAATATGGGCATTCATCCTCGTCTCTCTTTCCGTCTTCTTCCTATGCAATCGGTTCACTGTCTGATCCTATCTCCCTTCCTCCTGTCGATACAATAAACTAGTTATCTCTGCTAGTGCGTCTTGATCCTCCGCTAACGTCAAACAACTTTCCAGGAAATTCCTTAGGGTGTTGACCTTCCCTGGTGACCTCTGTGAATTTGTCGTATCAAATATTGGCGGCATCTCATAGACAGGTTCCTTCTGGCCTATAGGTGGCAACTTATTCTTTCTCATCGCATCTCGCGCTTCTAAAAAGGTTTCCTTCTCTGCTTCCACATCAAATCGAACCTGTTTCTGGGCTACAGGCCAAACAATAGGCAGTGGCCTATCTTCTCTTGTCGCAGCTCTGCCTCTGGTTACTACTGGGACGTTCACGGGTCGACTTCTTATCTCTGCTGAGATCTTCTACACATTTGGATTAGGATTTTGATTCTAATTTGCATTCGAATTTGGTTGTGGCTGAGGCGCATTCTTAGTCTGCCACTTCACAATCAATTAAGGACAATCTTCAACATTGTGTTCTGCTACACTACAATAGGTACACTGTTGAGTTGGATTCAGATAATCCCTCTGATAATGTCCAATATAGCCACAATTATAGCACATAACTGGTCCTTGACCTCGACCAAAAGTTACTCCACGGCCAAAGCCTCCACCTCGACCTCCGCAAAATCCTCCTTTGAATCCTCCTCGTGACTGATTGTATTGCTGCTGGTTATATTGCGGTGGCTGATACTGCAGTTGGTTGTACTGCGGCAGTGGTTGGTTATACTGAGGTTGCAGTTGATTAAAATGCGATTATGGATGATTGTACTGTGGATGTGGTGGATTGTACTGTTGTTGCGGTTGTATCGGAGGTTCCTCCTATCCCTTCATAAAAAAGTGTATCCTTAGTTCTCTCTTGGAGCAAATCATATGCTCTACAATCCTTCTCCTCATGGTCGACCGATGGATAGAAATTACAAAAAAGGTTAGCCATCTTTGACACAATCTTCTGTAAGTACACACATTCTTCTGATTGATGTCCACTCGTTTGACAAATTTTACACCAGGGCATTCCTCCTTGATTGAGTGGGTTTGGTGCACCAGATTGTAAGTATTCCCTAAATTCAGGGCATTGATCCTTATGGTGTCCTTCATACTTGCATCGACTGCATCATATTTCTTCGTGAACTTCCTTCCCCTTCTTGATATCCTGTAGTTGTATCGTCAAGTTCGCTAGCTGCGCTTGGATCTGGTTCATGCCAATCCTTGTTTCATCAACCGACGAAGCCTAGAGCTTCATCGCAATTTACAGTGCCTCTTCCTGGGATACAATTTTTTGTTGCATTAGTGGCATCCAAATGTGCGGTACCAGTCTCGCAATGAACCATTCTTTATGTTCCATGTCACTTATTCGAAAACTTACTTTGGCCATCAAATTTTTGTAACTTTGATCGAATTCCCATACTGATTCATTAGGAAATTGCTTTATTTCCTTCAACTCTGTGATATACTGCGACTCTGATTTTGGTTTCCTAAATTTGTCGATCCATCCTGCTCCGATTTGTGCCAATTTTTTCAGGGGAATCCCTGTAGGTACTTATACAAACTTCATAAACCAATCCAGCGCATGACCCCTAAAGGTTGTCGCCAATTGTCCCTTCTTAATATCATCATCTTGGACTTGTTTCACCATCCACACCGCTTCACATAAGAACCATTATTGTTTGGAATCCTCAGTCCTGTTACCCTGAAAAAGAGGCATCTTTACGTCATCACCTTCCATCCTTGGTTTTCTATTGGTGTTTGTAGATCCGCTACTCTTACTACTATTCTGACATGCAGGACAACCTTGCGAAGAGCTTATATTTCTTCTTCTGAATTTTGGCGCAGTGCACGGGGTTGTGCGTACGTTGTAGCTTTGGGTATGTCCTTCCTCAGGTTCAAGCGTATCCTAGTCATTCTCTTCGTCACAATAGGGTCGCTCAGTCCCTTGTGGTCCCATTTCGCAGTTCTCTGTTCCAGTCGCACTAGGAGACTCTCTCTCTATATCAATCCTCCTCTTCTTCTCCGGCCGGAACCTCACCCCACTTCGAAGGGTTCCACAATGTTCCGCGGCTTCCCTAAAAAATTCACCGTAGCTCATATCCATCTACCCCACATCATTATATCAGACCCGCATCCACGTGGTACCCACAGCCTCCGCACACCTGAGCTTTACTCGTTGAGGTTCATCTTTATTATTCCCTTTTCACAAATGATCATCTTGATCCATAGTTTTAGTGACAATAGATACCTTCCTCTGGGTCCTTTGAAAAATTTACTTTCTGCGTTGTTGTATGACTTAATGGTGTCGACAACAAATTCAGTAATGTATCCTTCCAAAATACTGTCTACCCAAACTTTGACAGACCTTGAAGCTTTGTTGTTCACCCGTTTCAACTGCTGGATTAGTTCTAGGGTCCAGTGTTCAGGCTCACCTCCTTGGAAATTCTTCTTCTGAAAAGTCAATTGTGCCAACCATTCGTGTAGAAATATAGGAAACTCGCAGAAGAATACTTCGTGGATATCAGAGTAAATGTACTTTTGCATCCAATCAGTCGTTGACCATCCAGGTTTCCGATTTTCTTCTTCAATGAATTCTTGTGTCTTCTTGTGGAACCATTCCTTGATCTTCGACTTTGTCGGATGCCACAACATGTCCTCTCTCCTTTCGCACTAGGGTCCCGGCAACATAACCATTTGTT
Source organism: Larix kaempferi (assembly GCA_027924585.1). Taxonomy (NCBI): domain Eukaryota; kingdom Viridiplantae; phylum Streptophyta; class Pinopsida; order Pinales; family Pinaceae; genus Larix; species Larix kaempferi. Next base: position 16,425,886 of record BSBM01001219.1, on the reverse strand, counting down.
GACACAGTTATGTTGACAAGGGTTCACTTCGCACTACTGTCAACAAACATTGACATAGACTCCCTTAAACATCGACCCAAAAAGGTTTTACCCACGGGGGGTTCACTCAGTGAAATTGTTACATAGCACGATCGTTCTCATGATATTAAAGAATATCCCTAATTTCACAAGTATTGGAAAATGCCTCCTAAAATTGTATTGTTGAATCCCCCTCCTAATATACATTTCCAATTAAAAAAACCTCTAGTTTCACCAGATATTGTAGGTATCAATTTTTATCAACCCATTTTTAATACCCCCTTTATATCATATTATCAAGTTGTAACAAATAGGAGCCCTAATGCATCTTAGTATAAGCAAACATGATGGTAAATAAAATAATAGTATAATGTTAATAATGATCCCACTGGGATGGTAGGGGCGACTATTCATTTTGTATCATTGGATAGTGGAAGACCCAAGGAAGGGGAAGACAAAATGCATAAAAGGCAACCCAATCAAGAGATCAATGTAATAAAGAATGTAAAAGACTGATAATCCAATAGTCAATGCCATGCTTATAAAATATGAGAATTGCAGATGTTTCACACCATAACCTGCCAATCTACAAATTTTATATCATGTAAATACAAGTATAGCCTTAGAGAGCTCATGTTTTCTATAATACTAATAAATTAAAATCCATAAAAATGCAAAATTGAAACCCTTTCATGGATGGACTTCCCTACCTTCTTCCTATCAAAACAAACATCATTGATGTTTGAACTCAAATGAACAAAGAAAAATTCTTGTTACTTTCCAATAACACCATATGATCATGTGCAGAGCTTGGATTTGGGTCATTCACAAGATGCAATGAGTTGTCTCCACTTCCTCTACATTTATTGTTGCAATCAAGGGAATTAACAACATTTAGTTACCTTTTTCTTGGGTTATATCTAGTCTTTACAAGAATTAAAAAAATTCATAAGCATAATGATAATATTATAAAAAAATATTTGAAATCAAATATTCTAATATAAAATGTTTTCATATACAACAATTATATATATATATATATAATGTAATAATATTAATATTTTTTATTTAAAATTTATATGATAAAATTAATAAAAATATTATTTTAAATTAAATATTTTACTATACAACAATTTTATGTGAGGTTAAAATGTCATTTTTCTTGTAGTGCAAGGGGACGTGTTTGCATTCAACCATGGAGGCTATTATGATGATATTGATTGTATTTTTTTAATTAATAAATACGATAATTAACTATATAATAATACAATTGATACAAAGGAAACCTAGCACCATGGACACAAAGGGAACACGAGATCCCTATCTAGAAGGACTTTTCCACCTTCGCTCGATTGGGTGCTTTAGGTGACAAGGTGGCCTACAAAAAAACCATGCAAATCATGAAATGAGACCATTGGCTAACAAGTGATAAACTATAACAACAATTTGCTAAATGAAAAATAGATGGTGGTTACATGTAATAGAAGACTTGAGAGCAGAACAACCAAGAAATGCACTAGCTAGCGGGGTGACTCCAAACATTCCTGAAATAACAATGCAATCATTGTTGGGTTCAGGAAATACCCCTTTTTGGCCATCTTTATTACATCATTTTGCCCTGATTACATCCTATTTTCATAAGCTATACCTATGCCTTTTCTCCAGAACAACCAATGATATTGACAGGTATAATTCGTTATTGCTTTATTTATTTTATGCCTAAGATTGCCAAGATTCTGGATCCTAGTCTTTGATTGATGCTAATCTGTGTGACTTTATTTAGTCAAGATCTAAAGCGCAGGTGTATCAACCAAGTGGCGCCAGCTGCTACTCATCAAAGATCGATTCCTCATAACTCCAAGGGACATCGCATTCCTCCAGGAGGATCTGTAACAGGCCTCCACTAAAATAGAACCCAGCTGCAACAGACAAATCGCATTCCAGCTTGCTAGATCCGTTGATCCATTGATTACTGGAGTAACAGCTTCTTCATTAGTAACAGCCTTGTTTAATGCAGCTGTAACAGTTAGCTGTGACTTCGCAGCATGAAGATCATAGATCTTCATTACTGCACGAGTTTAGTGGATCATGATCTGTACTTTTAATGTATAAATATGTGAAGGCTCTCGTAGCTTGGGGTTGGACAATTACCATTTTGTATAAGCTGTAACAGAGCACTGAGACTGTTGATTTCCATAATTAATATGAGAGCAGAGTTCTTCATTTCTGTGTCTTAATTTGTTGTGATTCTCGGCGTCTCTGTTAGAAGGCCAAGGCCTGCCTTCTCACAGACATAGCTGGTTTAAGTAGGTAGGACTAATTTAGCTTTCTTTCTGTGTGTGGTGTGGAATTATTGTAGATGTTACTGTTAGCTGCAACAGAGGTTAGCCTTCCTTCTGATAGTATGATTGCATCTTGAATAGATGTAACATAGTGGTGTGATAGTCGACTGTGTAGGTTAATTTAGCTTAATGCATGTGTGTTCGAATTAGCTGTAACAACCAAGCTCAATCCCAATATCTTCTAGTTGTTTATGCTTTCTAGGATTTCCAGTAATTATCAGATAGGATTCGAGCTTACGTTTAGATTCCGGTTGATGTTGTATCTCCAATTGGTTTATTAGAGTAGGCAGATTGTGATTGAGTAACAGTAGCTGCTAGATGGATCATTTTGGTAAAGATTGAGTATCGTAGTTTGATAATTATAGGATTTAACTTCTTGCAAAAGTAATCTAGTTTATTTCTATTCTGAAATTCATAAATGCTAGGTTGATCTCTGTAGGAAGATAGCTGCAATTGAATTCCTAGGTGTGTGAATTAGATTAGTTCTTTCATGGGATGAGGTTGGTTGAATAGATTGGTAGGATTGTTATCTTCATTAGTTAATCAACTGCTTGACATGTTTATGCACAAATTATGCTCATTTCCATTGAAATAAAAGACCTCCATGGGTTTGACAATTTATATTAACCATCTTGTGTGTTAGCTTTAATTAACTGACATATAGGGTGACCAACAATCATTAAGAAGATGAAAGCATACATATTTACCAGAGAAAAATAAGATACAAGTAACTATGTCTATGGTTTACTTACCAGAGAAAAATAAGATATTTTGTCTATGTATGTTTTGGTGTAACTACAAGAATAAATGATGAAATATTTGGGTTACATGAGTTGTCTTCTTTTAATGTGTTAAACGCATATGTTACATAATGAATATTTATGGTGACTCACTACCCTCGAGAGGATTATGTTTTCTACCAAGTCTTCTTTTCTACCATTGAGTAAAATCCTCATTTCAAATCATTTAAAATGATGGATTGAAAGTCTTATAAAGAAACAATCATTTTACCTAATCAAGTTGGAGGCTTGTTTTAAACCCTACAACCCGAGAGATAATCAACGACAATGCACGACACATTATTGTTTCTCTCTAGTCTATAGGAAAATTATTTGTATGGAGTTATGGGTTCCATGTTAAAGGGGATCCAAGAGCTACATATTATGTAGATATGTCACAACATATAAAGCTAGGCTAATTTTTCTTTTAGTTAAAATGAGCTTTGACATATAAGTTATAATGCAACATTGGAATTATAATAATTTTTTATCAATAAAAATATTGTTCCAACCTATTCAAGCTAGGGTTTAATTTAGGCAATGATTCATTAAATCCTCATTGAAGAAGCACCCATTCAAGGGGACAAATTGATGAATATTTTTGTTATCTATTTTTATGTTTCAACATAGTGTGATTGCATTTCCAACATTGTGGTTTTCTTATATGTTTTTTATTAATGCGTTTATGTTCCTTCTTAATTTCATTATGTTATTGTCCTAATCTTAAGATATTATTCAATTTCATCTAATTTTGAATGAATATTTATTAGCTATGTTGATTCTCAAATGGACATGATTCAGGAAAGAAAATTGAAAACACCCTTGGAGGGTTGATCAAGGGGAAGACGGGGATTATCCCAAGTGAGGATTTAAGCAACTCATGTATCAGAGGATGCAAAAGGTTCAAAAATGAATCCGAGACCCACAATGAAGATTTGGTAATGTTGTTAGGGATGGAGGTCAACATTATGGGTACGATATCTGCAAAAGGATACGCCACTTCCTCTTCTATCATTAGTGGGTAGGTACCCATAATCCTAGCTTCTTGCATGTTCAAGGACTATGCTACTTAATGAATGTAAGCCATCGAAGAAAGGATGATGCACTTCTATATCCAATCAGTCCCAACTCTTACATTCTCATACTCTGTCTATGGTTTATATAATGCAGGAAATAAAGTACATTTAGTTAGACAAAAGAATTCTACACTTAACTGTAACATTCATGTGGATTATCTATCAATAGGATTAAAATGAAGAAAATGCTCTATGTATATTTGTACTTATGAATTACAGAGATTTGTTGTACATAATAGTGCTCACCCATATATGATATTGATATGGATTTAGAACCATATAGATTCAATACGCAAACATATATCAAAATGAATAAATTGTGTAGGAAAAAGAAGAGCATTTGTTTAAAAACATGTTAATTGTTCTATTGGCATTTAGGATACATGTAGCCAAACCATTATATTCTTGGTAGGATCACGTATAATTGTTAAGAGGCATTGCACGCATGAATGGATTAATATTGTTTTAATTGCATCTTTTATACAAAATAAAACGCAAACTTTACAACGTATCCACAACCTGAAAATGTCAAGCGATACCATAAAATAGTTGCCTATTACAAAGTATACAAAATGGGAAACAATAATAACTTTAATAAAGTCTGAATATCCACCTAGAATTGATCATGGGCATACGTAAAGGATATGCATATAGTACCCTTAAATCTAAAATGCAGGGTATGTGTAAAGACAGTTCAAGTTCGTCACAAGGAAGGAAATCCCTCCCACTAGTTCCATAGTCAAAGTAAACATTTAGCATAGAACCCGCATACTTGGAAGGTTCTCTAGAAATTCTTGAACAAGGAAGTTGGAATTCACCCACATAGAGTAAGGAGAAATAACTTTAAATATTGGGGGTAAATTTTATGAAGTGAAATTGCCTAACCCTGGGTTTGATGGAAACCCTTACCCTACGAGATCCCCGTCGTAATTAATACACCAGACTTCAATGTTGTGACACATTTCAGGGAAATCTTAGGATCATCAATACTCAACATAGCACTTGCTTCAAGCAATATAATCAGAGTTAATATACTAGCACAACCACATTTTTAAAAGTGGTTGTGCTAGTATTTATGAACATTAATTTATTGATATTAATGTTAATACTAACATTAACTTTAACATTAGTACTAATATCATTAATGTTTACAAATTAATATTATCAATATTAATGTTAATATGTTAATATTTTTTTTTTCCTCGGAAAAAGTCGTAATTTTATTATCAGAAGATACAAAATTACATTCTGCAGATATATGGAGAGCAAAAGCTGCTCCATACATTGTCACATATAAGTGGGTACAGTAAATGAGCTCGGGAACAAACCCTCATTGCACAGAAAAGAACTAGAAGCTATGACCATCCACAGTACACTTTGTAGCAGACCCTCCACAGAAAGATATAGATCCGTCAAAACCGAAACCCTCATCGAAGGAAGCAGAAGATCCATGTCTGTGGACAGAGCAGCAGACACGGTAGACCTCCCAAACCGGCAAAAACAGCCAGCAAGCAAACCCCTAATGAAGAAGCAGCCAGACAAACCCCATTTTGGACTGGAGCAGTCCGCCGAAGCATTCCGCTTAAGTATCATAGCTTTCAGAAAAAAAATACAAGTACCGAAGTACCCCAGTAACAAATACACCCTAGAACAGGGCCACCACAAAAACCAGAAAAGAACCGGCTCGTGATGAGCTGCAGATAGGTGAAAGAAACCCTAAGAAAAAAAACTGCAAGAATTGCCAAGAAGGTAGCAAAGCCACCGGATCTGCACGCCAAAGAAAGTCCACTGCAAACCGCCGCCACGGATCCGTGCACTTCTGTGGCGATATACCCTTCTTGGTACTCCTCCTCGCGGTCCTCCTCTCATGGGCTCCCTTCACCAAGGCCTCCACGCAGGACGCCGATCACTCCCCACAGCCGCACTTCGCAGGCCTGCAACCGCCATATTACGTCTCTGAAATTCAAGACCGCTCCATGTTTTTGCAGAAACGGCCATAGCCAAAATTCTTCGCTCCGCAGGCTACAGCCTTTTCGCCAGGACACTGGAGATCGTGGCCGCCAACCAGAAAGCAGCCGGCATGCTGTCATGGTGGAACGGCACAGGAACGCTCTTCGCCCCCAGCGACTCCGCCTTTTCCCGGACCACCAAGAGAACGCTTCTTTCCTACAATGTCCTGCTCTTGCACGCTATCAAACCGATAACATGGAGAAAGATGGAGGCACTCCCGGCCGGCACCGTGCTACCGACTTTCTTGGACGATCGTTGCCTACATATGTTAATATTAATATTAATATGTTAATATTAAAGATAATAAAAATAAAATATTAATTATTATTACAACATTTTAATATTCATATATGGATAAAATTTTGATGAGTAAGACTAGTATAAAGTACATATGCTTATTCTTTTGATAAATATTATGTTAAAATATAAAAATAAATAAAAACATAATTTTTATTTTTATTTATTTTATTAATAAATTTGATTTTAAATACTTATTTGTCTAATTAATTTCTATGTAAATTTAAAGTGTATGATAATGTAGAAAATAAATGTGTTTTTAAAATGTATAATAAACTAGAAAATATCTTTGAAAATAAAATAAAATCCTTATATCCAAGATGAAATCTTGTCACATTATTTCTATCTAAATTTAGTGATGGAGACAATTTACAAATTTTGACAAAGACACCTTATTTTTGGAAATTGTTAACTTATTAAATAAACTAGCAAAGGAAATAAGGGACTCTAAACCTACTCAACCACAGAAAGGAAACAACAGCCATTAAAAGCTTTTCCGACCTAACTAGAACACAGCAGAAGAGAGCATTTATATATGATTTAGAACACAACAGAAGAGAGTATTTATAAATGATTTTTTAAACCAGGTATTATATACAAATTTCCAAATCGAAATATCTCTTATATATCTATAAAATCAATCTATATGACAGTCAATCTAAATGACAGTTTCTCATATGTAGAGTAGTCAATGAGCAGTATGTTTTCTTGTGATTGTTATAGACAAACCGTAGTGTTGTTTCTTGTGAAAGTAGTGTAGAACATATTTGATTCTCACTATAATAATTGTTTCCAGCACACCTTTCATTGTTGAATAAATGACAAACATTTAAATATATAAATTTAAATGTATAGATAAGGGATTTATTTTCCAAACCTGTAAATATTAGTAGCTGATACCAGTTTTCATTGAAATGTTAATAAACTAAAAGAAAACCAAGAGAGAAATAATTATATTTGGAAAAAATAATAACAATAGGAGGATGGCTTTTTTCAAATATATATATATATAACATTAAAAATTAAAATTTAAAAATATAAATATAATAACAAGTGAAAAATGGGAAAAATCATAAATTGAAAATTAAAGATGGGAAAAATCATAAATTGAAAATTTATCATAGAAGCAATCGATATTTGAAATTAACATTTATGAAAACACCTATAGCAAATGAGCATTGTGTTTACAAATAGGGTTTGTCTGGAAATTGTTTTTCCTGTAACCAACAAAACAATCACCCATTAAAATTTCAACCTACCATTAAAAAACAATGTCACCATTTAAAGACAAATGCTAAAAATTAAATAGAAAAATCACCGTGGCCATGGACGCGGTCGAGAAGATTCCAATCAATACGCAGATCAACAATATCATAAAATACAAAAGAGATATCAAGATGACTATTCCATTAAGTGGGAGATCACCTTATTCAATAATTCAATCATTACCATGCCCGTCAGAATTATCAAAATTTCAAGTATCTATGGAAAAACATGGGTAGCCTAGGCTTACCAGGGAGATCCTCGTTCCGGTTGCTAGGAAGATCCCTTTATTCCTTAATACAAAATACTATCCCTCCTTTGTGGACAAAATCCATACTCACAATGTCGTATACATCAACAATATGATACTTATATCAGAAATATATATACGATTAAAATAATGCCACAGTACCACAGCTGAGCAAACAGGGAAATAATGCTCTGTGTATATACCGGGAAGAAAAAACGAAACATTATTGAGAATGAATGAAGATTCCATCAATCTTATCTAACCATTACACTTAACCTCCTCTGTAGAAAGAACATAGGTGGTATGGAGTGGTTCAGCCCCAACCTCTTCAATGAATAGAGAACACCAGAGGGAAGGAAAACTCAGAGTTCAAACAAAGCACAAGAAAAAGTGTTATGGTTGAAGTGACACAAATGTCGAGGCCTGAGGGCAAGTGGTAAGTTAGCACCTATTCATTCAACCATCATATTAACTCAGCTCAGACGTATTGACGAGACTAAAGCCCTTTCATATCATGCTTTGGAAATATCTAAGCCGTGGATCATAGGCGTGCTTACCAAGTCGACTATTTGGATGCTAATGCAACCATTCACTTGTGTTGAACCTCAGAGATTGGGTTCCATGCCAAGCAGGTGTATTAAATAGACACCTTTTTCTATAGAAACATGTATGATGAATCAATGGAAAATGTTACGGATATCTACCCAAGTATAGTATGCCATAACTTTGGAACATGTCCATTAAATGTAAAGCAAAATTTTATATAATAAGTTATGAAAGTGTAGCAAGAGAAATGTTATTTGGGTGCATGAAATCATAAATAAACTGTTTTGGTTTATAATCGAAATTTATACATTAGAGTAAGGTCATTCATAAAATATTTAAGTTTATACGAATGCTCCAAGTGTGAAAGGTAACAATTATGTATATATTGTGCATGTAATAATATGGGTGGAGGAATTTAATAAATGTGTGGTTCAGAAGTATGAATCGACCTTTTTTTGAATTGATAATTAGAAAGGATATAAGTTTAATGTGTCTATTAGAATAAGGGATATGAAGTAACTTATAGTAAGACTTATATGATTTTTTTAATGGGAAGTGTAAAAGAATTATATATGTAAATATTTTGGGTATGGAAAATATAGGTCATGGGACTTAGAAAGTTATATTTTATATGGAGGTAATCATAAAATGTTGGTATTAATTATCATGATATCTGTAACATAAAATGGATGTTAAATAACGTGAATGTTCACTAAAAATAATAAAAACTATGAGATACGTAATCATAGTTTTGAAGATTAAGGACACAAGTTCTTTTGGGCTTCGCTAAGCTTGCATGTGAAATAAGGAACATTGAAGATATGCATCGGAAAATTTTGGTTTACTTCCGCAAAATAAAAATAAAATATGACTAAATTGAGTATACATTTGAGTGTGTTACATCAAAATACTGACATGAAGAAAGCGCAAGAATTTCACGTGAACATAATGAAAAGAAATCATTTCCGCATTATGTGCAAAGAATACCCAGAAGTTGAGCGGACGCCTATCCCCAACTGGCCTTGGGACCAATGATAACACCTTCCAATCCTTGGCCCATTCAACCCCTACTCATGGACAAAAAAGACCAACCCCTTGCAAAATTCAGGAACTCAGGGGCTCGAGTGTTCCGAATAATTTTAGGAATTTGAACTAGTGGATATCTGAAGCTCGTCCTGATGAAGAATCAAAAAGAAATTTGAAAGTGAAAGCACAATAGGAAAGTATGGGAAGACATGAAAAGAAGAAGAGAAAGGCCAGTAAGGGTAGTAAATTCCAAATCTGCAACAAGGGGCTCGAGGAGGATTCCAGTTGAGATGTGTACACAACCAAATCTAGGGGCAATTGAAGCAACCAGATACAATGGTCATAGCAATGAATGCAACTAGTAATTGCTCACCACCCTCATTCAATTCATGCCATCATTTTTTTGTGAAATTTGTTTTAAGGTGGCATGGCACGAAATCTCCAACCACAACCTACATATATCCAAAGAAACAACCATTGAGCATTGGAGCTCTCCCAATCCTTTTTTGTTTTTGTTTTTTTTTTGCAAAAGAAAATTATATACAAATGTTTAAGAGAAAATGCAGGAAATAAGGTATGAAAATATCTAAGAGATGGAATATGTTTTTTTTATTCTACGTGAATTGGCCCTTATGTGCATAAAAAGTAATCTTTTTTTAGATGTGGTTTTAGAAGATGACTGTTTTTTTGTTTTTTGTTTTTGTTTTTTAATTTGTGACAACCACAGAAATGTAAATCAGGCTTCATGCAAAAATTTAAAAAAAAATCAATTGTTGAGTTCGATGCAACTGAGCATAAAATTTGTACAAGTCAAATTACGCTTCTACGTGGAAGATGCATGGAGGAGCACCAAAATTCGATATAAATATAAACAACAATGGAGATAGGAGTTTCCCAAACATTTCCTTCCCAATTGGATTGCAAGTGGTATAAACTAAATAACTAACTATGAAGGCCCCAAGAGGAATTCAATGGGTGACAAAATATGGATGGGAAAATTGCTTGCGTCATAAAAATGTGAACCTCGACAACTGAATGGAGGCACAAATCACATTAAATTATTCAAACAACAATAGGAATTTAAAAGTACATATCACATTTATGGATGGAGGCACAATTGACTAGGAATTTTAGAGCACATCTTATCAAGGGGAAGATCACATTTATGAGTTTTATTACTTTCTTCTGATTTTTTTACTACCCATTTTCATGGGCCTGGGGCCAACGAAAGCTTAGATAAATCCCATTCATGAAGAAAATTATTCTAAAAAAACAATACTTTATAAGTTCAATGATTTGGAAGTATAAATCCAACCCACGATTTGGAGGTTATTCTCTAGCAGCAGTTAGGGCTGATATGAATCAATCCCATGATTTGGAGGTATGAATATATCCCGTGATTTGGAGATTATTCCTTAGCAAAAACTAGGACTGATATGAGTTCAACCCACAATTTGGGGTTATGAATTGAGCCCATGATTTGGAGGTATGAATCCATCCCAGGATTTGAATATTATTCCTCATCCCACCCAAATAAAATAACCCCCAATATTTGTATTGCTATGTCAAATTAAAAACCCCCCCTTGACCCCTTAATACGAGGCAATGTATTTTTTAGGTTTTTAGCAGTATTCAAAACCCCAATATGAATGGACGTGATATGATATTTCCTCTCTAGTGAAGCCCCCGTGTCGACACCCCTGCAATTGAACCATATCGTGCTTTGCCTCTTTTGATCATCTGGGGCACATGGCTAGCCCACAATAAGGCGATATTTCAGGAAACACCCTCTGTTCCGGAACTGGTGGCCTACCACAGTATAGATATCCTCTCCTATTTTCCACAAGGGAAAAATACTCTCGACGTTCGAAAAATATCTATTGAGAATTTCGACTCTTCCAAACCGTGGGCATATTTTGACGGGGCGGCCCAAGATCAACAATGTGGTGGGGGCGTTGTTCTTCACATATCCTATACTCATTATTACCACATACAAATGGGTCTTGGTTATGGCACAGACAAATTTGTTGAACTCTTTGCTCTAAAACTATTACTATGCTTCGCCCTTGAAAAAAATTGCACACACCTACAGATTTTCGGTGACTCCATGCTTGTGAACAATTGGGTAAACATAACACAAAAATGTCACATTCTTCTTTTAAATAATATTCTAGATGATGTCTTGAGACTCTTGAGGGAATTTGAATTCTTCTTGTGTCGACATGTCTATAGGGAGCCGAACACAAAGGCTGACAACCTCTCAAAACAGGGATTGAACATTCTTTTTGGACATTGGAAAATTTTGAAAGAAGAAAATGGAGGACATACAAATACTATCATAGAACTTTTATAGAGGGTTTGGCGACTATAAATTTCTAAATGATATCCGTCTTCACAAAATGTATATAAAAATATATATGGACCTGTATATGGGACTCTCTGTTACTTGATTATGGGTGCCCTATGGGGACCGAAGTCACTCTTTCATATTTTGATGCACATCATGGCTAATGAAATTATGCTTTTTTCATTGGAAAAAAAAGAGTCATTGCATATAGGTTGGTTGAAATAGTATATGTACGACCTCCATAATAGCAACTTCTGTATCTATTCGATTCAAATTGTAGTCAATCAACAACTCTTTCCCTGCAGCTACTGATTTTATTGCCCATGCGAATACACGGTTTACTTCACGCCCCTCAAATATGAAACTGGGTAGCTTATTTGTTGTTGCAGGTCGTGTATTTTTATAAATCCTGTAATATTCCCCGTTTCTTTTGGTCTTACATCAATATAGATTGATTCTCCTTTATTATGATTAGTGTCTTTTAGTTGTATGTAATTTGCAGCTACACCATATCTTTGCATATTTTTTTGTATATTTGACTAGTTGTATCCAATCTTTGTAGCTGTAACACAACCCGACATACTCCATCAATTTAGTTGATCTGCTGTTAGAGACCTTTATGCCATCCATGGAAAGTAGCCCCAAACCATAGCGATGATGGAGCAATGCGGTATATCCTCTCGTTGACACAAAAATCAATGTTTTTTTGAAGTAGATCATTAGGTACCTATTGTTTCATCATATGTTTGTACCTCAAGGGAAGCTCGATGTCGCCTATGCTCTCATAAGCATAAGAACATGACCCTCCTTTAGCAAGAAAAAATTTAAAGCGTCTATTGAATTTTATTATGATATTTTCACCTCTAATTGCTCTTCGCCTGTTAGACCTATTAGATGTTTTCCTTTCCTCTTTTCTACTTGAAATTGCCTCACTCGACGAAGATAAATTTGAAAAATACCTATTCAGTTGTAAATCCCGTAACTCTCCATCAAATCAATGTTATAGTTACCAAGTGTGATAAGGGATTTGAGGAAACATCTTTAAGAAACCACAAGATCATAAAGGTTCCACATAAAACATAATTTAATATTAGGACATCTTAAGGTGAGGGTTACACATAACATATAATGATGGGTAAGTTACCACAATCAAGAGGGGCGCTAGGAGAGGAGGGCATCTCAATAGGACTCAACCAGATTTGAACCTCCAATGAAGAGATCTAAAGACTTCACACAAATTTTCTTTAAAATGATGTGTTTGAACCAATTAAAGTAATCCACTAAGCTATCACATTTTACATATAAGACATGCTTAATAATAATTTAAATCGGAAAAATAATGATTGTTGTTGGATATATGTTATTATTTAATTATTATTTTTTAACAAGAATATTTCATGTTAGGTTAAAACTTAAAACTTGTACTAGGTGAGCACACGAAGTTGGTGGGCCTAATCCAACATCTAAAAGACCCACTCAAGTTATGGAAATTTAGAATGTGAGTGTGTTTGTAGAATCTAGGTTTAAGGAGGTATAAGCATAGTAGGTCACTTGACATACAAGCACCAAAACACGTGTGTTTTAATTAAATAAAATTATTTTTACTTCACCAAAATTTGTGAATATTTTTCTTAGATATGAAAAACAACGCTTCCATAACACGTGTCCATTCTTGGCATATAGAAATGTGCACAAGTTCTTAATAAATTGAAATTGCATATTAAACTAATTTCTTTTTGTTTTACTTTTAGAGCTCAGGGTCCATGCAAATATCCTTAAATCATCACAACAAACCTATAAATGGAATATTTGTCTTGCAAGTGAGATATGGGAATTATTTTGGTGATCAATGGACCATGTGTGGCTCTTGATTTTATATTTGTGGTTTGGTGATGCAAACTAGGTAGGTGCTCAAATAATTGCTTCTAGGGCTCACAAGGCATGCATAGGGCCTATAAACAACACAAAGTCCCTATAAAGGGAAATGTGGGAAAACAAGTTTGAGATAAGAACAATTTTGATGTTTGGCATAACATTGATGGGTTAGTTAGGTTAGGTCATTCTTTAAGTATGAAAATTAGGGACTCAAATCCTAAGAGTTAATAGGTCTTGTGTCCCACAACATCATTTGTATACATAAATTCGGGGCATAGGTCCTAATAGTTTCTTATGTGATTCACATTCCATACACATGGCCCCAAACCTCCATAGAGTTCATGTGAAGATGTAACCTTTCACTTACAATTAAGATATGCTTATAATGTTTTACATTTTTTGTAGCAAGAATAGCTTTTGTGGTCTAGGCCACAATTTAGGACTAAAACTTAGAGACATAAACACTAGGAGTTTCCTCAAGGGATCATGGATCATGCACATTCATTTAGACTACCATAAATTCATTGTAGATGGAATTCCTTCCCCATAAGTGGTATATGTGCACAATTTTGACATTTTGTGTAGAATGAATGGGTATCATGGCCTCATGGAAATTTTTAATGCCCAAAACCAAGAGCTTAGACCCCAATAGTTTATTTTATATTTCATGGGGCATGCACAAGGTCTTTAACAACAAAAAATTCTCTATAGAGGGAAATTGTTTACCTATGAGTGGTATGTGGGAATGAATTTGGCAATTGGTGTACATTGGAAGAGTGTGTTTAGCAAAAGGAGCCATGGAATTAGGTCCTAACAATTACTAGTAATTATTATAGACCATGCATGGGGCCCAAGAGCATCATTATTATTCCTAGGTAATTGGAAGACCATTAATAGGCTACATGTGGTGGTTGAGGCATTGCTACTATCTTTGGAAGCCTATAAACCTTGTTCAAGGCCTAAGGCCTACGTTTCCTCCTACCACCATGTTTAGGGCCTCAATAACCATAAATAATGCTGAAAATACCATGCCAATAAAATCCCCACTCTTATGCAAATAATATCCTCATTAATTATTATGTGTTGGTTCAATGCATCTCTACATTGATATCTAAATCAAGTTGGAATTTGGAAACTCCATAGCATTAATTATTCCCGCTACTATTCATATATTATTAAGTAAATCTACTATGTATGCATAGTTATTGCCTACTATGTAGAGGGTAGCTATTAAAGTTACCCCCATGCTCAACTTTGATCGTTGCTAGTGTTCCATTCTAACCATAACACAAGGTGATATCAACATCTAGTTGGTGAAGACATCATTGGTTTCTCAACATGGATGACACTATTTATGGTAAATATTGTTGGTGTGCCACTTCCATTTGTCTCTAGTAGCTCCTCTCTTAAATTATTAGTTGGTTAGTGAGGTTTATTCACAATTTACACATTGATATGCCTAGCAAAAGTGGTTCATAAGACCATGGGGGACCTAATCCCACTATGCCACGTGTGTCTATGGGAGGTACTCCATATATTATGTATCCATGTACCAATGACAAGTGGATAGATTTATTTGAATTCAAAATAATTCAATCTTTCATTATGCGTGAATATATAGAGAGTACAAGGAATGGAGAGAGTGCAAAACAATTGGAATGCACCCATGTTTTTCATTCAAATTGAATCCTCCAATGGTCCAGTCATAAAATCAATTGTCCCACATGTAGAAATGAGCCAGCTCCTCGTCGATTATGACTTATTGGTTTCTATTTATTTATTTATGAATTTATTCCGTTCATTTATTTATTTTACACTTTCGTGTTCTTTGGTAGGATAAAAAATCATATTCTTGTTGAAGTTTTGGGTGGTCTCATGTATATTATGACAGTAATCACTCTCTTTACACCTAATTCGCTCTAAAACACATATAAGGAGTACTAAAACTCCTACATTCAGCTATATAAATTTTTGACAACATGCGACGAATATTAAAAGGCTACATTCAACTTAGATTGTGGCATAAATTTGTGTTACTGCTATTTAATATGGAATGAATACGTAGACATGCAACATGTTCACCTCATTCAACTGTGCAACAACAAGGAAGATGGGTTCATGCCGTTCCAAAAATATGCAGCGACAAGACAATAGGGCTCATGCCCTTCCAAATCCATGCATTAACAAAGAAGGTATGGCTCACGCCCTAGATATTCACGCAGAGCACTCAAAACAACTCTGGGAGTATAAAATCAAAGAAACCAATTGAAGAGGCATTCAAGTAGGTTTTACGACATACCATTTGGCCTTCCTGGCTGGTCGCTTTCTCCCGATCTGAATATCCTTTGACGCTTAGACGCTCCTCCAATCGCTCCAGCCACGTGGTGGGGTCGTGAATGCAACGTCGATTTGGAAAGTTTCACAGGGCTCTAGCAAGGTTTCGACGAGACAAGGTGGGGCCTAGGATGAGGATATGGCCACCGGGAGAAGGGATGGGGATATGGCCACCGGGATATCATGGCCGCTGGGAGCAGGGATGGGGATATGGCTGCCGAGACATCATGGCCGCCGGGAGCAGGGATATATCGAATTGGTCGAATATGGGAGCGAGGGCATAGCTATGGGGTATAGTGAGGGTAGGTTTAATTTATATTTTTATATTTTTTATTATTTATATTTTGTTTTTATATTTTTATATTTCTTAATTTTTTGGTTTTAGTGATTGTTAATATTTTAATTTTTTGGTTTTAGTGATTGTTAATATTTTAATTTTTTGTTTTGTTTTTTCAATAAAATTGTAATTATTTATTGCGAATTATATAGGCGTGCTAGTGGTAAGAATAACACTCTATCACTACTCTCTGTTTAGCTGATAGTTAATTAGGCTTTGCGGGCATGCATACTTCAATGACCATGGATGATGGTGACGGGTTATATTCATCCTTAGACGTTATAGAGTAGCATCAGCCAACCATGCTAACCTAGCAATACCACATTGTTAAGAACATGGTCTCGTGGAAACATCCCATTTCAACCACAAATTGATCATAATGAAAGGGGAAGAATTTATATGATTGACGTGAAAGTACCCCTCAAACCACATATCCTCGAACACTAAGAGAAACTCCATCAAGTCTACACGAACAAACATAGGAAATGCAATAATCCAAGTGACATCTTTCAAATTATGATGCTTTTACATGGCTTAGAACACACTAACCCCCTAATACTCTTTGAGTGGTCTTAAACCCTATGACTATTGATGTCATCACCTCCTGACACACTATATTGACCCTAAACACACTCACCTTATCAATAAACTATAACCATGAAACCCTATGAACTTTGTGTCCCCTATGAACTTTGACACAGTTACTATGTAACACTATGACCCCACACACGCTAACCCAGTGTCAACAAGCCTATGAATTCTGGAGGTAGCCTTTTCACCGAAAAGATGAAATAGAGTGATTTTATGTTTATCAAATTTGGTTTCAGCCTCGCCTGTTCTTTCTCTTAAGATTTCCAATAAAGACTCTAATGGTATGAACTTGCTCTTTGAAGAACGCTGCCGTGGCCTTTCTGGGTTCGTTAATGATCTATTAGTGGTATGAACAGGTCCGATTTGTTCCTTCTCTTTGTTAATTAGGCCTCCGCTGTGACAGGAGTCTGAAACCATGGTGAAAGTTCTTCCCAGAGGCACCTCATTCACGATCAATCGGAAGTCTTCATCTGCATAGATTGCAATCAAGCTCTGATTTTTTTTAATCTATGCCTGTGCTTCATAGATCTGATGTTAAAATAAATTGGGACTCACATAGATCTATGCTAGTATATACCAATTCAGTATAAATTCAACAAAATGAAAGTTAAAACAGCAGCCGGGCGACTGGGAGAGTAGTACCTGTAATGAGCTTGAAATCACAGGGAACTATACATTCATCATTGTCAGTGGAGTTACTCTTGGGAAACAGTGTGCCGTGGCCGTTGTAGTGAAAGAGGAGGACGTCTCCGGCGTTGGCGCGGCGAATCATAGCGAGGAGAGCTGCACGAATATTTTCGCCAGTGGGCTTTGTATATGCCTCATCCGTGTCGATAAGGAGATGAATGTCATCTTTGGCAAAGCCGAAGCGATGAATGAGCGTGCTTTGCGCCCTCAAAACATCGTTTACGCATCCGTGAAGTTCAAATTTGGAGTTGGGATAATTGCAACCCACCAACAGAGCATATTTTCGTTTGGCCATGCTTTTAATTCTGTATTGATCGAACAATCAGTCTGATTGAAAAACCCCAATAGCAAGAAATTAAGGGCTCTTAATTCTGATCTGATCGAAAGATAAAGCAAGGAATTAAAGGCTTTTAATTCTGATCACAATATCTCCTTGTAACTACCTCATATATGCAATATCTCCTTGTAACTACCTCTTATATGCAATATCTCCTTGTAACTACCTCATATATGCAATAGCTCCTTGTAACTACCTCTTGTAACTCAAATAGTACCACCAAAAGGTATGATAGCATGCAATCTTCCTAACTAAGGTCAGGAGGGTGGTATGAAGTGGGTATAAAGACTCATAACAATTTGAAGAAAGTGGGTGTACCTCAAATGTGGACAAACTACCATAGTACCCACAAGACCTAAAACATAAAAGGTGGTACAAATCATAAGATATCCCAATATCAGTAAAACACCCAAAAGGTAAAAGGCAAGGTACCACAAAAATATTATCAACAAAATGAAAGGACCATAAGACAATCGACCAAGGTGGGGTACAACCATTCATCTCTCTCTCGAATGTACCATTGTTCCATATAACTTGAAAGACCATCATCACAGTAAACGGAAAAGTCCACACGGGTGATGTGATCACGTGGTCCTCTAGACTACTCCTACGATCAAGCGTTACTGGCTCCATGAAGGGGTGTTCAGTCCCTTCAGAAGACCATCTAACTCAACCATCTCGAAGACCTAGGAGAAGAGGACATCACACATGATTAAATAAGTATTGGTAACTACCGTGTATAAACTCAAAAACCCTAAAGCAACCGAGCGTGCAGAAGGGGAGCTATGAAAAGACAAGGCTCGCAGGCCAAAAAAACAAGCTCAAAAAACTGTACTGGGACCGATGTCACAGTAAGCGAACTGAAACAAAAGTGGCCAAAATGCCAACAAGTAGCACTAAAAAGAAAAATACCCTCTAAAAAGGTGATAATGCAAGCAAACTTCCTAACTAGGAGCTGGAGACCTCGACAAATCGTATCCTTCGCAAGGTGATGAAATCCAAGTCGAACAATACGAAGTGAGAGACCGAATTTGAAGGATATCCCTCTATCGAAAGGGATCCTGGGTAAAAGAGCCCTAGTAGAAAAGTCACTAAGCTACCTCGTTCATGACACGTCGGAAAAGGTTTTTAGCGCTTCTACCTTATCACCCTTGTATCACCAGTATGGTGGTCGGAGAATACAAGGAAGACAATGATCGATGTTGCCTTAGGGCTAAGTGGAGTGCGGCATTCCACAAAGTCCGTCCGGTTCTCGATCTCGCGGCGGTTTAACCCCTGAAACAACAGGAGGCCCCTCCACAAACTGGTCGTGACCGTGTCAATAAATACTAGAGGATTTTAGTTCCCTAAAGACAACGACTATGTCTCAGATGAAAAATGACAAGGGGGAATTATTTGGATGCCTATCCCTGGTGTCCTACCTAACTAACAAATTCTTTTTATCCTCAAGCGAGGTTAAAGTGTGTTGAGTTAACGAGTTAAATTTTAATGGTTGTATTACTCAGTCGGGTGATGGAAGTGAAACTCGTGGTGTGATGACTGACTCAAACCATGCAAATGCATATGAATAAAATAAGCCTTTCCTTTTAATGAATGCTAGCTAAGGTAAGGAGAGAGTTCTTTCAAACTATAACTACTCTTTCAAATTAAATGAATCCAACAATAACTTTCTTCTACTTCTAATGACTAAAATGCATGACAATGTTTAAACCTAATTAGCAAGCATAAGCATGACATTGTGATATTGTGAATAATCGTGTATGCTAGGACACATTATTTCAATTTAAAACCCATGTAATGTAGGCATATTTTGATATGAATCTTGAGAGTTGAGATCTGGTAAGGCTTTAATGTTGAATAAAGTAGGAGATATAATATACAACGCAAAGAAAAATCACAAGATCTTTCAATTTTACAAGTGAAGGAACAATGACAAAAACCATTAAAGATGATGCACGATAATGAATAAATAAATAAATAAGCATGACAACATGAGAGAGAGCGAGAGAAATGGGGTAGACTCGTATTCTATTAAGATGAACAATTAAAGGTAATGAGGTAAATTTGAGGACCTCTCTTCCAAATCTTAACTCTTTCTTTTTTGACATTTTATAATTGTAATATGTTTACTAAGTCAACTTTGATTAAGTACACATTGAACAATTACATTTAACATGTCATATTCCTGTTTATATTTAATAAAAATATGTCTTGATAACTTATGGATCCAAAACATGGACTATAAACCCCCCAAGATTCAAATCAATCCATCCCCCTTACAAAATTATGGTCCTATTAATTTTAAAAATGTTACAAAAAAACCACATAATGTGTATGGAAGGAAGATGTTTACAATTTGTTGATTGCTAATGAAGAGGGCTTTTTGTGGCTAAATTGTTACCATGGTTTTCTGGATCACACATAACTAACTTGGTAACGAAATATTGACCTTGACATTGAATTCTAATGTGATGGTTTATTTTTACATGGAAAAAGTGGATTTGATATAATAGTAAAAAATCACCATGAAAAATAGTGATTCTAATAGTAATAGACCTCTTGTTGCAAATCTGTTCATAATTTTTACTATAAGCGAAGCAATCAGATTCAATTAGATATCCATGTTAGATGTTTAAGATATATTTCCAGTCATATATGGAACTCATCCCTCCATGGCTTGTGGAGTGAGATATTGATTGTTGAAACCCAATGTAAAAACCTTTAGTGTTAGTGCTTCTACTAATTATATCTCCCAAATTGAGCAACGAAACGAAATTCCACTTGCCAATTTCTTGAAGTAGATGTTGATGATGTTTGATGACATTAATGGTACATCACATGTTTTCTTAAATTTGTTTATACTACCCTGCTATTCCCCCTAGGAATCAAGGGTAGCTCAGGCCCCCCACATGAATGGACTGTTGAGATATTGTAACTTCAAAGAATATTATATTTGTACTTTATTATTCCGGAGATGTTTCATTCCTCCGTGAAGATCTTATTGTATATCCGGAGATGTTTATTCCTCCGTCGGAATGTGGTAACTCGGGTTATTAGACTTCCCTAGTAGGGGTCGGCCCTGTATGTGTTATGTGGGTCAAAGGGTTATTAGACCACCCTAGAGGGGTCGGCCCAGTTAGTTGTAGTGGGGTATTTAACCTATTGGTTAAATACGAGCCTACGTGTACCTGTGTAAAATACATGTCAGTGTAGTGTATAAATAGAGGAGGTGTGTTCCTCATTTGACACACTCACTCACTTGAGAAAGGCGCATTTGTGGAGGAGAGGTCTGCTATGGAGGAGAAGGAGCTTATGCTCAGGGTTTGCATCTTTGTATATTGCTGGTCATCTATATTGAGGAAGCTTTGCTCGGTTTTCTACCCCATGAGGGTTTCCCAGGATAAATCTCTGTCTCTTGTGTTTATGCTATGCTTGTTGTTTCTTCAGTGATCCTGTATATGCTATTATTGTGAAATGGAATGTAATGCTGCTATTTTCTGTCTTAGCATATTGAATTTTAACATGGTATCAGAGCTAACCTGAAGGAAGACAAGGTATGGCACTAAAGACACTTGCTTTACTTACGACAATTTGAAGGTTAGGGTTTTACATAGCAAAAACCAGTCATCGTAGCACTTTCGCTATAAATCCGTTTTGGCGAAGTTTTCGGATCTGAAATTGTTACAAGACAAAGCTAAGATCTCCAGGTACCTTGTGTCCAAAGGACAACCTCTAATTCGTTGTACTTTGTGATTTATGATCTGTACAATATAGGGTTTCTGCCTCTTCCAGATCTGAGTCAAAATCAGGTGACCTTGGGAAAAAGGTCATAACTTGGGCTAGGAAGCTCCAAATGAAATTTTGTGAAACGTGACAGGTAGTACACAGACTGTACTATATCAAAAAACTTTTTCAGAGGCCGAAGTTGAACCAGTGACACGTGGCACGCCGTACAAGTTCGCTCTCCTGTATTATCCCATAAACAGGTCACGTTGCGACACTTGGCATAACTCTCTCTCAGAGAATCCAATTGAGGTCAGACCTGTCAGGATGGAAAGATAACAGGCCGAGCTATCTCATAAAACTTTTTCAGAGGCCGAAGGTCAAACAGTGACACGTGGCACGCCGTACAAGTTCGCTCTCCTGTATTTTCCCAAAACAGGTCACGTTGCGACATTTGGCATAACTCTCTCTCAGAACATCCAATTGAGGTCAGACCTGTTAGGATGGAAAGCTAACAGGTCAGGCTATCTCAGAAAACTTTTTCAGACCCTGTGGATCAAAAATTTCGGAGTTACACCAGAAACAATTAGGTACATATTTTTGTCAAAACAGAATTATTTTTTGGTACCTTCATTCATGGCTTCCGGAATTTAGGGCTTTGAAGAAAGTTGGAATTTTTGTAATCGGAGACCACGGCTGGATGCTACTCATCAAAATAGAAATTTAGAGATCAAGATCAGAATTTTTGGTTGGGAAGAAGGCCGGGCTTGATTAGACCCTAGTTCGGGACTTTGATCAGAAAAGTGGAAAATTAGGGCTTCTGTAAAAATGGGAATTTTTGAAATCTGTGACCACGGCTGGAAGCTCCTCAGAAAAATAGAAGCTTAGAGCTTTGGATCAAACTTTTTGATGGGGCAAAAGAGTGGGCTTCATCAAACCCCAGTTCAGGGTCACGTCCAGTGAATCCGAAAGTTTCAAAGGCAAAATTGAGGAGTAAAACTTTGCAGTTTTCAAATTCTAAATATATCAGTTTGATCAGCTCATCAAGCTCTAGGTCCAGTTCTTGCAAATCAAGTGGATGGGGTTAATCCTAGAAGAAGATGGATTGGTCACCTACATAAGTGAAGGAGTTCATGTTTCAGAGGGAGATGAGGCTAAGGCTTTACATAAGGAGATTACAAGCGATCTCGATAGGTATGACTCATCGAGGTATGTTTTGAGATTTGTTCATGATTAAGTTTATGGTATGTTTGTCTTCATGTTATTACAGTTAGTACAATCTTGATTTTAGATTTGTTGTATCACCTTAACAAAATTATGAATGCATGATAGAAGATATTCATTGGTTAGGGTGTTGACACTTATGATTGTACTAATGCATTATGGTGTTGTGTGAGGTTGAGGTTGTCTGCTAACAAGATACAGGTACATCACAAAAGACAAATCAGGCTCCATGACCATGAAAACATGAAGACAAAGAATCATCCATAATCTTTGTTCTGCTTACGAGGTATGTATGACTTTGTTATATTATGCTTAACCTATGAGACATGCAGGTTCTAGCTCAGGATCTCTAAATCATTGAAGAGGTTGTTTAGGTATGTTGTACATAACCAAGTAGGTATACTAATCCAGGTATGTTTCCCATGAATCTTACCTTGTGTTAGGATCCCTTATATAAGTATACTTGGAATGATTGGTTATGCTTATTCATAAAGTTAGTAATCAAGGGATTATGCATATTATATCTTTTATCAATGATATGCATGAGTAAAAGAAGACTTCCCTGAAATCTTGAATACTAATGTTTATTAACTATAATCATGACTATACGTTTTTCAAGAACTATAATGTTTTGATAGCATTTAGAATATACTAATGAGTGTATGTTTGTGTATGAGATCATGAGGATGACTCTTGAGCATGCACAGTGGTACAGAATGAATAGAAGTTCAAAAGACATACAGAAGATCAAGCGGGAGGCAGCCACACAAACATAAAAGATAAGTATTTGAGTTGCTATTTGAAATAGTAATGATATTGCCTGCATGCATATTTGTATTCCTAGAATATATAATGCTGAGTGTAAACATTCATAGAGCATTGAACAGTATACAACTAATGTGCATATCTTTGGACAAACATTCCATTATTGCTTGTCTAGAATGAAACCTCTTTGCTGACATGCTGAGAGTTGTGCACACTCTCGATAGTATGTTCTGGTAGAGATGGAAGGCATCTAGATAGCCACTGTATGCATACAGGATATGGGAAAGTGTTGTGCCAAAGTATTGGTCAAAATAGTTGCATCACTATGTAAATGATATCTGTATGCATAATGGGTTATCTTTTGATGATTATGAAGTATTACTAATCATGTACTTAATTTTGATTTGTAGGAAAGGTCATGAAGAATGATGGACACCGTACAAGTGGTGGATGTTCAAACAAGAAGATTTACAAATCAAACAAAATATAGAAGGCTCGTGGCTAGAAGATTCTCTTAGAAAGGGGAAGAGAATCACGACAAGATGTTTGCTCCAAGTATGGTGTAATTAAAGAAGAAGTATGAATCAGGTTCTGTATAGGTACCTAGGATCGATAATAATTTGATAAGCTTAATGATCACCATGGGTGATGTGGATCTCAACCTTTGCTACAAGGTTGAATATGATACACATATGACATGGATGCAAGAAGGAACTCACCACAGAGTTCGAATGATATTGAGGCTCATATCAGTAGACCCATCTAACGAGAGATGGCACAGATAGATATGCAGAAGATCATTCAATGCAGAAATGAAAAATGAAAGATCTCAAATTGATGCTTTACTTCCTAGGTCTGGAAGTATGGCAAGGCTCAGAAGGAATATTTCTCAACCAGGGAAAGTATGATGAGAAATATGACTTGAGGTGTTGGAATGGCCACTCTTATGGATTCCAACTTGAAGCTGTTAGGGGATAACTCATCAGAGTTAGTGGATATAACTCTGTACAGTCAAATTATTGGGTCTTTGATATATCTAACATATACTAGGTTAGATATATGCTTTGTTATGAACACCTTGAGTTAGTATCTAGTGGAAACTAGATGTGTTTACCTGATAGTTGCAAAGTATGTGATGAGGCACATAAAGGACACGATAGAATTTGATCTATGCTATCTTGAAGATCATGACTTCAGATGGCTATTCAGATTCTGTTTGGGCAGGAAGTGTATCAGACAAGAAGAACACATCGAGAGGATGTTATTGTCTGGGATTAGCCATGATCTCGTGGTTTAGCTGGAAGCAGTCTAGTGTGGCTCTCAGCACAAGCGGAATATATGGCTGCTTGCTCTGCTAGTTGTGAAGAAGTTTGGCTTTAGGATTGTTTGACTTAGAGATAGAACCAACTGAGATCCTATGTGATAATTAGAGTTGTTTCAAGATGACATAGAATCTAGTGTTCCATGATAAGTCAAAGAACATAGGGAACTAACAAGATATGACACAGAAAGGAACTCTAAAAGTTTGAATTTGTAACAGGTTACCGTTGTACTAACCAAGCCTCTACGTCAAGTGAAGAAGTTACCAACCAAACCTCTGTCTCGAGTGAAGTTTGAATACTTCCGAGACAAGCTTGGTGTAGTTCAAAAGGACCCTCCTCGAAAGGGGGAGTAGTATAGTCACTACTGATGAGATTGTCTCATCAAAAGGTCGTTGATGAGGTAACCTGTTCTCTACACCCAGTTACTTAGAAATATTTAGATTTAGGACTCTTATACTTAGAATACTTAGCTTTACTTATACATGCTTTTGATGATAGATGTATTGGTGAGAATACATGCTAGATGTATACATGTTTTGGTGTGATGTATACATGTTTTGATGTATTAGTAAGAATACATGCTAGATGTATACATGTTTTGGTGTGATGTATACATGTTTTGATGTATTAGTAAGAATACATGCTAGTTGTGATGTATACATGTTTTGATGTTAGATGCATTAGTAAGAATACATGCTAGTTGTGATGTATACATGTTTTGATGTGATGTATACATGTTTTGGTGTATTAGTAAGAATACATGCTAGTTGTGATGTATACATGTCTTGATGTTAGATGTATTAGTAAGAATACATGCTAGATGTGATGTATACATGTTTTGATGTATTAGTAAGAATACATGCTAGTTGTGATGTATACATGTTTTGGTGTGATGTATACATGTTTTGATGTATTGGTGAGAATACATGCTAATGTGATAACTGCTCTTGTATAGACGAGAATGAAGTCCTTGGTGGACTTGAGGGGATTGGATCATCCCTGGACTTTCAGTCCTAAAGAGAGCCATAGATGTGAGGTCTCCGAGAATGAAGTCCTTAGTGGACAGTTGAGGGGATTGGATCATCCCTGGACTTTCAGTCCTAAAGAGAGCCGTAGACGTGAGGTCTCCGAGAATGAAGTCCTTGGTGGACTTGAGGGGATTGGATCATCCCTGGACTTTCAGTCCTAAAGAGAGCCGTAGACGTGAGGTCTCCGAGAATGAAGTCCTTAGTGGACAGTTGAGGGGATTGGATCATCCCTGGACTTTCAGTCCTAAAGAGAGCCGTAGACGTGAGGTCTCCGAGAATGAAGTCCTTAGTGGACAGTTGAGGGGATTGGATCATCCCTGGACTTTCAGTCCTAAAGAGAGCCGTAGACGTGAGGTCTCCGAGAATGAAGTCCTTAGTGGACAGTTGAGGGGATTGGGATCATCCCTGGACTTTCAGTCCTAAAGAGAGCCGTAGACGTGAGGTCTCCGAGAATGAAGTCCTTAGTGGACAGTTGAGGGGATTGGGATCATCCCTGGACTTTCAGTCCTAAAGAGAGCCGTAGACGTGAGGTCTCCGAGAATGAAGTCCTTAGTGGACAGTTGAGGGGATTGGGATCATCCCTGGACTTTCAGTCCTAAAGAGAGCCGTAGACGTGAGGTCTTCGATAATGAAGGGATTGGGATCATTCCTGGACTTCAGTCCGAAAGAAGAGCCGTAGACGTATGTCTCCGATAATGAAGGGATTGGGATCATTCCTGGACTTTGGTCCGAAAGAAGAGCCGTAGACGTATGTCTCCGATAATGAAGGGATTGGGATCATTCCTGGACTTCGGTCCGAAAGAAGAGCCGTAGACGTATGTCTCCGATAATGAAGGGATTGGGATCATTCCTGGACTTCGGTCCGAAAGAAGAGCCGTAGACATATGTCTCCGATAATGAAGGGATTGGGATCATTCCTGGACTTCGGTCCGAAAGAAGAGCCGTAGACATATGTCTCCGATAATGAAGGGATTGGGATCATTCCTGGACTTCGATCTGAAAGAAGAGCCGTAGACGTATGTCTCCGATAATGAAGGGATTGGGATCATTCCTGGACTTCGGTCCGAAAGAAGAGCCGTAGACGTATGTCTCCAATAATGAAGGGATTGGGATCATTCCTGGACTTCGGTCCGAAAGAAGAGCCGTAGACGTATGTCTTCGATAATGAAGGAATTGGGATCATTCCTGGACTTCAGTCCGAAAGAAGAGCCGTAGACGTATGTCTCCGATAATGAAGGGATTGGATCATTCCTGGACTTAAGTCCGAAAGAAGAGCCGTAGACATATGTCTTCGATAAAGATAGGACTGGATCGTCCCTGGACTTCGGTTCAAAAGGTACATGACTGGTTTACATCATTCCTTGACGATGACGATGATGATGATCGTATGATGACGATGCTGATGATCGTGCGGTGATGATGCTGATGATCGTATGATGATGATGATGATGACGATGCTGATGATCGTGCGGTGATGATGCTGATGATCGTATGATGACGATGTTGATGATCGTGTGATGACGATGCTGATGACGATACTGATGATCGTATGATGACGATGCTGATGATCATGTGATGACGATGCTGATGAACGTATGATGACGATGCTGATGATCGTGTGATGACGATGCTGATGATCGTATGATGACGATGCTGATCATGCTGCTGTTGATAGTGTGATGATGATGATGCTGATCGTGTGATTACGATGCTGATGATCGTAATGCTGATATTGATGTTGACATTGATGTACCAGTAACTGTTTGAGTTACTAATGAAGACAAATTGAAGAAAGCTTCCAATGATTTATAGATGTATCATGTATGATGTTGATGACTCCTTGCTCGTGCAGATGTTGTTATAATATCCTTCTCGTTAAGGGGGAGTGTTGAGATATTGTAACTTCAAAGAATATTATATTTGTACTTTATTATTCCGGAGATGTTTCATTCCTCCGTGAAGATCTTATTGTATATCCGGAGATGTTTATTCCTCCGTCGGAATGTGGTAACTCGGGTTATTAGACTTCCCTAGTAGGGGTCGGCCCTGTATGTGTTATGTGGGTCAAAGGGTTATTAGACCACCCTAGAGGGGTCGGCCCAGTTAGTTGTAGTGGGGTATTTAACCTATTGGTTAAATACGAGCCTACGTGTACCTGTGTAAAATACATGTCAGTGTAGTGTATAAATAGAGGAGGTGTGTTCCTCATTTGACACACTCACTCACTTGAGAAAGGCGCATTTGTGGAGGAGAGGTCTGCTATGGAGGAGAAGGAGCTTATGCTCAGGGTTTGCATCTTTGTATATTGCTGGTCATCTATATTGAGGAAGCTTTGCTCGGTTTTCTACCCCATGAGGGTTTCCCAGGATAAATCTCTGTCTCTTGTGTTTATGCTATGCTTGTTGTTTCTTCAGTGATCCTGTATATGCTATTATTGTGAAATGGAATGTAATGCTGCTATTTTCTGTCTTAGCATATTGAATTTTAACATGGACCCCATGACCTATAAGCCCCCACCCCACCATAGGTATCATTGCACCATTCCATCAAGCCTAATGGTATTCTGGTGACGACCTCTAAATAACTATGCATACCTAAATTATGGTTACCATTTTCTTGAGATCAAATGCATGGGAAGGATTAAAAAGGAAAAAAGAAAAGGAGGAAGGGGTCTTCATTAGGTGTATCCTCTTTATTTTAAATGCCTAAAAATTTGGTTATTTTTCATGATTAATGACCTTCTTTGATAATATGAAAAATATTTATGAAAACAAAATAGAAATAGATAAGCTACGCAGTGGCTAGTCCCTGTCGAGCATGAAATGACAAGCGTTTCAATGGATGGGCCATGTCAAATTAAGAACTAAAACGGTTGTTCTCAAATTCCTCAAAAGGAAAATGAAGATAGTGTTAAGTTGTGAGACATGGCATGCCAACATAATCCTTAAACATGGTTTCTACCAACATTCACATATACGAGCTACCAGGATCACCTAGAAAAAATGGGTGTTGTCCTATTTCCCATCACCTCCCTTGCTATCGACATGGTTTGTATTGACTTCTAAATAGTTGGATTAAGAGAGTCTTGGGTAGTGTTGGGACAAATCCCCTCAAGCTCTCTTAGAGTAATGTTGTTCTACCTACAAATTACCTTGTACTTGTCTACAACTATGTTAATGAAGAATACTCTCTTAGTAGCCAATTGATGTTTCATGGGTACTCTTTCATTTGTTATAATGATAGTTGTTGAGTTGATAAGATTTAATATATTGCTCCTCTTATCAACTTTCTCTCTTTTTTTCAACCCCATTTTATTAATACTTTAAGGTACTGGTCAAATCTACATTCAGAAAGATTAATTTCAGTATTTGAAGTGTTTTCAGTTCATTGATTTTTAGATGCAAGTACACATATTTGCAATCTTCACACAGATTTGAGCATTTGTACTAAGTATTGGGTTTATCTAGTGATAAGCGACTAGTAAGCACCAACTTCTGGCCTGTCACATGGAAACTTCTGTTCCAGTCCTAAATAGGAAGGTTCATATAAAGACAACCAATCTTCTGCATTTGTTCCATTTCTACGAACATTACTTTGATGCAAACTTCTGATGACAACATGGAAACTTAGCATGACAAATGCAAGATCGTCTGGCACTATTCAATGGAGGTCTGCCTTCTTGGTGTCACCAATTAACCAAAGCATGCCCATTCTTGTTTCCATTTGAGACAAGAAGGCAATACTTTTATTCACTTTCAATTGGGTTATCTCGTGCCCTACTGCGCTTGCAGCAGCAACATAGTGTTGAAACTTCAAACTTCAATAATAATCTAGAAGTACGAGTTGGTAGGGTGCAGCATCAAAAGGTTCGTGTTTATAGGCACCGTATATTGGATTCAGCTATGAAGGTAATGGAGATAAGTGGAGTACTTTGGAGAGGTTGGCACAGGTCTAGGTCCAACTTTGGAGTTCTATACTCTTCTTAGCCATGAATTACAAAAGAAAGTGCTTGGAATGTGGAGGTCAGGTTCTTGTTCTAAGGAAGTTGCCGTGGCAGAAAATGTTGAGATGCAGGATGTTGAACACCATGGAGTATTTTTTCATACAAACAAAGTCAGTACAATCCCTACAGTTGAAACTGAAACGTTTGTTCAGGCTCCTCAGGGGTTATTTCCTCGCCCATGGCCACCTAATGGAGATTCTTTGTAGGGAAGTCAATTTTCCAAGGTAATAAATTATTTCCGTCTTCTCGGACAATTTATGGCAAAAGCTCTTCAGGATGGGCGGCTTCTAGATTTACCTCTTTCAACAGCTTTTTATAAATTGGTTCGAGTCTCATCAACCCTGTTCAAATACGATTTCCATCCAGGGTTCGAGTCTCATAAACCCCAAGTATTGGGGTCATCTTGTGCATAAGAAGTTTACACAGCCATTAACGATTTCAGTGATAAAAGCAAAGTGCAAAAGCGATTAACCATAAGATAGAAATGCAAAACTGTTCGTTCCATTAAAACATTAGAATAGCAACCAAAACAGTCATCCATTGTTTAAAAAGGAAAATGTAGAAGCACATTTGGATGCCCAACCCTTAAATTTAATACACAGATCAACATTTATACAAACACGCGGCCTCAAGGCCAAACCCCTTAGCATTTTGGGTATTCATGGAATCCTCAAAAGCTCAGCAAACATAGATATAGAGCCAAATCTTACCGATTTGGTAGGCATTGCAGCGCTCAGCTCCTCAACCTCCTCAACCGGCACTGGCTCATCTCCTCAACCGGCACTGGCTATCAACACTAGGCTCAGCTCCTCAACCGGCACTGGCTATCAACACTAGGCTCAGCTCCTCAACCGGCACTGGCTATCAACACTAGGCTCAACTCCTCAACCGGCACTGGCTCAGCTCCTCAACCGACACTGGCTATCAACACTAGGCTCTTACTGTAATGCCGGTTCGCGCTCGTCGGGAGGTTTCGAGCTCGTCGGGAGGAGCAGGCGTAAATTGGTAAGTTTTGTTTTTTTTTAAAGTTTTTTATGTTATATTTGTAGTTTTTTTTATATTTTTTATATTGCTACACATTAATTTTAATTTTTATATATTTAATTTTAATTTTAATATTTATTAATTTGTAATTTTTATTTATTAATTTGTATAATTTTTATTTATTAATTTTAATATTTATGTATGTATTTTTTTCATATAAAAAATAAAATAAAAAAGATTTAATATAAAAATAAAAATAAGGTTTAAAGTTTAAAAATATTTTTTTATTAAAAAAAATAAATTAAAATTTTAATGATGAAGTCAGTGATAACGATGATGACAATGTCAGTAGTGATGACAATGACAATATCAGTGACGAAGATGATGATGATGATGATGATGTTGATAACTAGATCATCGTCATCATTGTTGTCATCACAACCATCATCTTCGTCATAGAGATGATCATCATTATCATCATCATCATCTTCTTCTTCAAAAACAACAACATCTCCTTATCTTATGTCCATTACACCAAGGGCACTACAATTGGCAAGGATGAAATCTTTCCTCCCTACCATTTCCAAAGACATGTCCATGATCGAGTCATTGTCAGAAGAGCATGCCATCCTTAAAGTACAATATCATCGGTATCACTCGATGTAAATATGATGGATGTATTTGACATCACCCTTTTCAGAATCATTTATTGGGGGCATCTATTTTGAGGTTTTGGAAAAGACATATGGTCCTAGGTTAAAATATAGAGTCTTAGGAAAGTACAATTGCCTCTAGGGATCATGGGACTACATAAGGAATCTTTGGCCTGTGAGTAGGTTATGTTGTCCATTTTTCTATTTAGAATGCCATGGAAGGTTATTTAGAACCATACAATGGTTTGAGGTCAAAAACTAGGATGTTAAACCATACAACCACCTATGGGGATCATGTCTTGTATATAGTGCCTCAAATAACCACACTAGGCTACATATGGAATATGCCTTGCCCATTTGACTAATGCATGAACTAACCTTTTATTAAAAGGATAATGTTTACCAAGGAGATTTGTGGACTAGGTGCATCTCTTATTTGCATTGCTTATATGCATGATTTTTGTTAGTTAGGCACCTTACTTATGTGCATGATAGGTAAGGTGCATATGTTAGTTACATCCATTAAATTTAGTGTGTGAGTTATGAATTTATATTTTTTTTCATTATGTTGTATCTCTAATTAAAAAATCTTCTTGGTACTAGCGATGTGATAAGAATGCCTACAATATGGGTCACCTGGGTAACAAGATGTATTGTTTGTATCCATGCACAAGGTTAGGTTCGGAAGGAGTTAGGCACGCTAGTGGGTTAATTGTTATAATGGGACATTAATCGTTATTTAAGGGCCACTATGTTAGTGTTTTAGGATACTAGTAGATTCATGGCCTATGGTTAGTGGAACACTAACCATAGGTTATGGTTGTGAATGTGAATTAGGTTCATAAGTTCCCCAAACCACCACACAAGCATGGAATTGGGAATCTTTAACATGTGAGTGAGATATCTTTATGGTTTTGAGTCTTGGCACACCAAGGATGATTTTTTATGTACATGGAAACATCTATTACCAAAATAACATGTATTAATTATAAAATATTCTTGATGACAATTTCATGAGATAATTGATGACATCTTTAACCCACGTATCGATAAGAACTTTAACCCACATATCAATAAGTACATTTTGGTTTCAAATGGGACATTGATACATCATTTCTAGCATGTTTAAACAATTTTGGACCTCCTCCATTTCCATAAGTTGTAAGATAAAATGAAGAGAAATCAAGGTTTTTAAGGATTGGCCGCATACTCCCTCTGTTGCCAAGAATCTTAAGATGATTACGATGATGATGATCAAGATGGGGACGATGATGATGATGATGATGACGACGATGACGATGATGAAGATGAAGATTTCAAATGACAATGATGATCACGATGACGAAGAATGGTGACAATGATGAAGACGAAGATGATGATGATCATGATGATGAAGATGATCATGATGCAGATGGATGATGACGATGATGATGATCATGATGAATGTGATGATGATGATGACGATGATGAAGATGATGGTGATGATGATGATGATGATGTTGGTGGTGATGAAAACGACAATGATGATGAAGACGAAGATGATTACGATGATCATGATGATGATCAAGATGGGGACGATGATGATGATGATGATGATGATGAAGACGACGACGACGATGATGATGATGACGATGATGAATATGAAGATTTCAAATGACGATGATGATCATGACGATGAAGAATGGTGACAATGATGAAGACGAAGATGATGATGATCATGATGATGAAGATGATCATGATGCAGAATGATGATGACGATGATGATGATGATGATGAATGTGATGATGATGATGATGATGATGACGATGATGAAGATGAAGGTGATGATGGTGATGATGATGATGATGGTGATGATGTTGGTGGTGATGACAACGAGAATGATGATGAAGATGAAGATGCTTACGATGATGATGATGATGATGATGATGATGATCAAGATGGGGACAACGATGATGATGATGATGAAGATGACGATGACGATGATGATGATGATGATGAAGATGAATATGAAGATAATCATGATGCAGATTGATGATAACGATGATGATGACGATGATGATGATCATGATGAATGTGATGATGACGATGATGATGATGACGATGATGAAGATGATGGTGGTGATGATGATGATGATGATGATGATGTTGGTGGTGATGAAAATGACAATGATGATCACAATCATGAAGATGATGATGATGACGATCATGAAGATGATGATGACGACGATGATGAAGAAGATGATGATGATGATGATGATGATGATCCTGGTGATCATGATGAAGATGGTGATCATGATGAAGATGATATTGATGATCAAGTAGTACGTCATTTGGGGTAGCATGATAATTGTACTGCATTTCCTTAATTATAAGCTTCTCTCTGTTTCGAGAATCGTTTAATATTCTCTACTAAACATGGCCAACCACGTGAAGGTGGAAGCTCTTATGGCCCCTCCCCCCCCCTCTCATCACTCTCAATTCCCCAATATAACCCGAAAAAAAATCTATGTACAAAAAAATTAAATGTCTTTTCTCATTCATACTAAATAACAAGAAAGGTTTCTAATTTTAACATACAGGAAAATGGAATTAGCTAAGAAACAATTAATAATTTATTATTAGTAATGCATACCTGATCATAAACTTCAATGTTTTTCATCATCTTCTTCATCTGAGTGATCGTCTGTACTATCATCCGATGATCCAGATTCAACATTGTAAGGATTGGCCATATCATCATCGTCGTCGATGTCATTTATGATCATCATGTCATCGTTGATATCATCTTCATGGACATTGTTTGAATATACATCATGATATGATTCAAGAAGTTCTTCGACATCTTCTTCTGGAACAAGAATATCATCTAACTCATGTTGATCATGATCATCTTCAACGGTATCTTCTTCTTCGAGAACGTCTTCATTACCTTCATCTACGTTATACTTTACCAGCCTTCCCCTTGGATCGTGTCTCACAGCAAATGACCAACCCGCTCTACCTGGAACCTCAGAGTAAAATACCTGTTCACATTGGGTTGGAAGAACATAGGGCTCCGTTCCTGGCTCAAACAACCTTGTATTTACCATGGTAAAACCATTATCATGTTCAATAATTGTTTTATCGGGATCACGTTGATTCAATAGACACCTGTACCATTTGACAACGAACAGAAATACCTTGAAGGAGTTAAATTCACACTGAAGAATGTCTTCCAAATACCCATAGTATCAATTTTCAGATAGTTCTGGATGTCTGTCACTTCTAGAAGAAACATTGGTCACCTCAAAGACTGCAGATATCCCACAATCAGATGTTTTCTTTGTTTCATCCAACTTTTTGATGCGATATCTACATCCATTGCACCACATAGCCTTATGGTGTTTTACCTAGTACAACAAGCCATATAGGAAAAGATTACCTAATGACACCATATTTATGATAAAGTAGTGCATGTTTATTATAATGCCATAAAAGAAAAATAATCAGCGTGATGTACAACGACAATATTTTAAAAAAAAATAGTGTCGTTGATTAATATGCTTACCTACTTATCTTTTAAACCTCTTGCTAAATCGATTTCCCTTTGTGTTATATTGGTGTCTCCATTGCGATGTGCAACTTTAACCAATGAAGCCACACCTTCCCATGATATTCCATGACCAGATTGTTCACATTTTTCGATCAGTACCTTCATCCAGTCAAGATTGTTTGCGATATATAAATGAATCGCATCCCACTCTCGACCAACTATTTGATGGCAATAAAATTAAAATTCAATGAAAATGTATATTAGTCACATAAAAAAGTATATAATTACAGTATAAAATGATGCAAAATAGTAAATAAAAAAATAGAATATGTATGATATATAAACATAAAAATCACCAGTGAAGTGTGTTATATTACCTTTCACCTTCCTCGATCTACCTTTCCCCTTTGGGTACTCCCCTTCGAAATTGTTTTTGGAGTCTGGATCACAAATGCGGCGTAAATTGAGCTTTGACGCCAATATAGGAAGATATTCACTAATGTACAACATGTTTGGTATACCATATATCCCTCCATCATAGAACCCTCAGCATATGCTCATTGTTTGACCAAACCCTTCATAAATTTCAAGTGACTCTCAACCATCCACATGGACCTTGAGTGCGCAGGTCCACACAGTTCAATCTCCTCAACTTGGTGTATGAGGTAGTGTTCCTGTGCATTGAAAAATGCTGAAGGTAGATGCTTCTGCATTTCACACATGAGACGAGGAATTTCTCTCCTCCAATACTTTATGTCTTCTTTATGGAATTCTTTAGATGACAACCATCTACAAGTGACATGACAACCCAATCAAGAGATTAAAGAAAAAAGTCATTATATTACATAACATGAAGTAGAGAATGAAAATCAAATTAAGAAAAAGTTCTATGTTGAATTAAACAAACAGTAAGCACATGGAAAAATCACCATTTACCTCATGTATTTCCCGAGACTATATACTATTTGCTTGACATTGTTGTCGAAGTTGTCCGGGATAGAGAGAGGTAGAACATACTGTAACAATAATATACAAATAGTTTCAATATATTAAAAAAGAGTACTAGACAAACAACAATACCAACCATATTCACTGGAAAAAGAAAAAAAATAATTATTAAATGCATACCATATTAATTATTACCTTCATGAAGACATTCCAATCGTGCGTTTTCACCCCTGTGAAATCACCTTTCTTTGTTATGATATTCTTCATGTTCGCACAAAATCCGGTGGGAAATTTAATTTTTCGATTGACTTCTTTTACAACATTACTTTGCTGGTCCGTTAACATCCATGGAAGTGAGTTTATATTAATTTTCTCTCCGTTGCTATGAAATTGAATGATGTCTTTCATTTCATGGTTGTTATCTTGAATGTCTTTGCAAATTTTGACAATTTTTTCTTTGTCACTCCTTCCATCCAATATTCACCACAATGTTTCAGTCACATTCTTTCCGATATGCATTGTATCAAAAAGATGAGCAATTTGTAGGTGCTCATAGTAGGGAAACCTACTAAATTGTCTAGGATAACTTTTCATTCCTCGTGGAAGCCCATTAATGCCTTCATGATGATCACATGAACGACAATGATGAAATTGAATATTAAATCAATGTCAATTACACTAAACAACACACAATATAATAAAATACAATATGATCATATACAATGATTGATTATAAGTACCTTGACGATTTCTATTATATTGCAACTTCCATAGCTGAGGTGTCATTCTCTTTGGTTTTGATGCAGTTTCTTGCTTGCCATTGAAAAGATGTTTTTCGGTAGTTCGATACCTGTGATTCTTGGAGAGGAAGTGCCTATACTCATCAAACACCTCATTTCCTAAGCTTTTTGAACGATGAGATTTGATCTTAGGACCACAAACTGGACATGCAAATTTCCCCTTTGTCTGAAGACCTAAATAAAAAGATGGAATATCAATATTGTCTATTATAATTATATAAAAAATGACTAGATTATTTAGAAAAACATGCATGCGTATTATATTAACTAGTAGTTCATAAAATTAAATGCAACTAAAGTGGAACTTATAATTACATACCACAGAAATGGGTTAACCCTGGGGCATCATGTATTGTCCATACAAGCATTGTATGGAATTGGAATTGCCTTTGTCGTATTGGTCTAGATAAGTCATACATAGTGATGCCATTCCATAACTTCAGTAGCTCGTCAATAAGAGGTTCGATATATACATTCATATCTTTGACTTGGTACTTACTTGATTGATTTGAGCATATAAAATAAATATTCTGATTAGTACCATTTAGATATATAAACCATATTTCACAATAGAAAAACTTTAAATATATATATAACATTTTGAGACAAAAAACGACAAATGAGAATATACCACTGCATTAAAAAAAAACTGCAGTGTTCGTACCTGGAATAATCATCGACAACATTATGTGCTCCCTCTTTATTGTCAACCATGGAGGAATGTTGTTGTTGATAACAAAAATAGGCCACACCAAGTAAACAAATCTCATCTCTGCAAAAGGATTGACACCATCTGCTGCCAAAGAAATCCTAAGATTACGAGGTTCGTCTTTAAAGTGAGGCCATTTTTCCTCCATATCTCTAAATGCAGACCCATTTGTAGGCATTCGAATAATGTCGTCTTGACTTCTGTTTCGTGCATGGTAATCCATAAACTGTGCTATGTTTTTGCACCTGAACAGTCGTTGCAAATGGGGAATAATGGGAATATAACGTAGAACCTTGCGAGGCACCTTTTTAGTTACTTGATCTGTGCAATATCTACGGATATGACATTCAGGACATTCTGTTGCAAATTCATGCTGGTTGTAATAAAGAACATGATCATCGGGGCATGCATGAATTGCTTCATACTGCATTCCAATTTCTTTCATGATGGCAGATAAATCTCGATATGTGCGAGGTAAAATATTTGAGGTGGTAACAAATATTCACCTATCATGCTACAACAAATAAAAATAAAAATCTAGTTAATATAATATAGAAATAATATAAATGAAACAAATTTCATCCGTAGTAATTTGACTTATATATGAATTAACAATAAAATACATGACAATCATATATATTTTGTGATGGAATATATTACATACCTTAACATCCGCGTGATTGATATGTTTGAAAAACCATTCATAACCTTCAAGTTCATTACCAACAATATAGCAGAGAGAAGATTTGTCTTGGAGCCGTCATAAAGGGGTTCGTATGCCTTGTCAAGAAGAGGTATATCATGAATATCATCAAAATGTTCATCATTTTCATGATCATCATCATCATCCATTCCAACATTAAATGAATCATGGATCAAAGTATTTGTAACATCATCTTCAACTATGTTATCAGTATGATCATCTTCTTCAATGTGATCATTAACTTGTTCTCCATTAATATTCATAGCTCCATCTCCCTCCGGTACTTGTTTTGGAAGCACTTGCTGATCCGGACGATATGCCATAGGATGTCTTTCCTTTATAATTACATGAAACAATCAATAGATAAAAGTTGATATAAGAAATTCAAATGCAAAATGTAAAAATTTCAAACGCAAAATGTAAAAATTTATGTGATACATTAGAAATTTAACAAATTTTGTACTGTTGGGATGAAAAGAACAACGACCAATTGTACTGTTGGTCCAAAATAAGAAATATTATAATAATACATAAGAAATATTATAATAATACATAAATTTACAAAAGCAATCAAAATAAAAACATATATAATGCAAAACTTACAAATGGATGGTATTCATGTCCCCCCTCGGCGTGCCCATGCTCCCTACAATGTTTTGTGGCTGTTGTGATCAAAATTATTCTCCTCTTAAAGCCCCTGCATTGATTACATGGACAATAGCATTTACCATCACCCCTTCTTTCAACTCCTTCCCACAATCTAGCAAGCAATTGTCGATTTTGTTCATCTGGATCAGGAATATTCGTAGTTGACATTTTCTCGTAAAGAGCTTAAATGAAGATTATCGATCTTAGAAAATGAAGCTCCACAGTACTTTGCTCACTTGAATAACAAAAACAACGAAAAAAAATCTACCGAACAAAAAAAACATCCGCAAACCGTCGCTGGTATGGCAAACATGTCGGAATGGTTGGATATTTATAAATTTTAAAAGTCAAAAAGTCAAACCGATGTCGGATATCCGACGACTCTAATCTAGTTACCGTTGGGAAAAATCCGTCGGATATCTGACTTCTTCGGGTTAGAAATGGAGTCGGTTATCCGACATCCAAAGTGTCGGTTATCCGAATAGGCGTTAGATATTTGCGGATCCGTCGGATATCCTACGTGCCTCGTCGGATATTCAAAATTTCGTCGGATATCCGACGGACGCCTCATGAAATTAAAAAAAAAAAACAAAAAAAGTAATTTTGAAAGAAAAATCCGACGACACAGTCCATTTCGTCGGAGGTCGTCGGATTTGCTCGTCGGATTTTGGGTTCAAATCTACTAGTGATTGTTCACTAATAAAAAAAAAGTAACTTGTTATTCAAGATGAATCAAAGTTACATTAGTTCCATCCCATATAACCCAAGTTCATATTTCTTCCTCCAGATAACTAAACTTGTTTGTATGGTAACCATCCAAAAATAAAGCATACACATCATACAAAAATTGTTCATCATTCACATTCTAGACAACTCTTATCATCTAGACATCAAGACATCTCTAAGAATTGTGAGAATTGATGATCAATTAGCAAAAGACATCAAATATATTGCAGACATAAACTAAAACAGATATGAAAATATAGTAGTTTCCAACATCAGTCAGCTGGCCATCCATGAATTCTTCAATCTGTATCATGCCATCCAGGTCCCCGATAGCTTCTTTTGAGAGACAATTAGCTTCCATATTGTATTCTTTGAAAATATGTTGGAAAGATATCTCCGAAAAGTTAAACAAAGATAAAATTATGTTGACCCATTGTTTAAGGTGTAAGACTTGCAAGTTACTCTTCTTGTTTGCCCAATCTATAATAATTTTGAAATCACCAAAAATTTGAATCCTGGTATTATGTGAATCTTAAATAAATAAGTTAAACAAGAGAATTCTCTGCAAAGTAGCTAAGTCCTTGCCTATATTGGGTATGAAAGAGTGGAGAGAAGAATGTATTATTATGATAGCAGATCCCACAGTACTTCAAGCACGTGTCCTTCACTCATACCAATGTAGATCTCTTCCCACAAGAGCTACAATAGTCTCCAAAACATTAGTTAGCATTTTCCACGAAGTAAAAAACTAGGCACTTATCTAGTTAGCTCTTTCCATGAAGTTAAAAAATGATAAATGCATCTTTGCTCAAACTTATTGCCTTCTCCAATAAATTCATAATCAAAATCCTCTTCGTATGTCATTATTTTAATGCCTTATCTAATGAAAAGCAAAGCAATTAAAAAAATAGACAAAATTAATAATTAAGTGAAAAAACTATCTAAACCACTTGTACCTAAAGCACATTCTTAATATTCTTTAGAAAAATTAATAGTTGAGTGAGAAAACTATCCAAACCACTTGCACTCTTGATATTCCTCTGTATCTAATTTAATAAAGTATAATATTATAGAAATCTATGATTCTAAAGAAAAAATAAAGATGACTACAAGTTACACTTATATTTTTTTTATGTGAACTTAATGAATAGGAGGAAGGGTCATCTATGAGAGAACATGTTTATGAGTGAGGAATAAGACTATAACTTATGAAAATGTTTTTATGAGAATGTATTTACAAACGAAGAATAAGGTCATGGCTTATAAATCTTTATATATAATAATAAAAAAAGTAAAAGTAATTTTAATTTTAATAATGAATAATCAGTTTATATGTAAATATATCAATTGACAAAAAAATAGATTATATTGAACAAATGATATATAAATATGTAAATTGGAAAAAAAACAATAACATTTTCCATATTGTATTAATTTGAATTTGATATGTAAATATGTAATCCTTAACATACGTGGCCAGATAGTAACCTCAGAGAAAATATCGAGGAATAGGGGAGAGGCGCCAAATGTGGTGCGGGGTCCACGCGAGCACGCCAACGGACACCCAGCAGTCCACGTTAGTTGTACGACAGGTGCCCATTTGGATCCGCCGCGTGTCCAGCACATGTGTTGGGGTTTTGTTAGGGTTTACGTGACAGGAAGGGTTGGCATTTGAACGTTTCGCCCGGGCTGCTCTACCACCCTGTGCAATGTTGTTCGGGACCGGTGTGTGGCCGTTTCGGCACCCCGGTAGTGGTCCGCCGGGGCTCCATTGCCTGCGCAGGCCTGCGTCCATGGTTATCCACCTCGTTGCTGTCAGTGGAGCTGGTGTGAACCCTTCGACGCACGCCCTTGTCCCCGTTTTGGTCGGCATTCCTCCTACTCCAGTTCAGATGGGATGGTTTCTAGAGTTGTTTGGCTGGTGGTTTCGTTCGGTGGGCGTTCTCCTTGGTGCACCAGTCTCCGTGTTGGCGATCCTGATCACGGCATTGTGCGCGTCCTCCTGTGCCAGCTGCGGGGTCGTGAAGGTTGGCGACGACGGTTTCTACCTTCGACAATTATACAGGTAGGGTTTCCCTACCAGCGTCTGAACAGTGTTTATAAACACTCCACCTCGCTTCAAGGATGTCGTTAACCCTGCGGCTCGTTTTCTCGGTGGTTGGATGTGTTTGCTTGTCTGTTTTGTGTTTGTGCCTCGGCTCTGCGTATTCGATGGTTTCTTGGGTTTGTCTGGCAGTTTACTGTTCTGGCTATGCGTGCATGGTTGTAACTTGGGACAGGGTTGGCCTTGCAGGGTTTCGTATGGGATTATTTGTTTTTCTGCAGCTTATATTGGGCGTTTTTGGGCACATATATGGCGTTTTTCAGTTTCTTGGTATATCTGGCCTTGCAGGGTTTCGTTTCTGGGTATATCTGGCCTTGCAGGGTTTCGTTTCTGGGTATATCTCGCCTTGCAGGGTTTCGTATGCGTTATTATGGATATGCTTATTGTAGGGTTTCGTTTCTGGGTATATCTGGCCTTGCAGGCTTTCGTATGCGTTTTTATGGATATGCTTACTGTAGGTTGAATTATGGATATGCTCATTGTGTAAGTTTGCTGGTTGAATTATTGTGTAAGTTTGCTGGTTGAATTATTGTGTAAGTTTGCTGGTTGAATTATTGTGTAAGTTTGCTTGCCGATATGAAAAATTTGCAGTGTAGGTTTTAGGTTTTGATATTCATCTTTATTTCCCTTTACTGTTTGAGGCTGCATAAGAGGTAAAGGCTTGAATTGTGCTTCAATTTGCAAAGGTTCCCTTCGAATTAGGACCACCATATATTCAAGAATAGGGTTTGGCCCAACCATTGTGAATTATGGGAACTGTATGCAACCACACTCGTCTAAGTCGATGTCCTTTATGTAGGCTTATGCTTGAGAGGAAATTGCAATGGTTGGTTGGTTGAATGCTGGTTCAATTATGGTTATGCTCGCTGTAATATAATGTGTGAATGTTTGTTGGTTGAATGCTGGTTCAATTATGGCTCAATTACGATTTTGGTTATGTTTCTGGGAATTATGGCTCATTTATGATTTTGGTTATGTTTCTGGGAATTAGGCAGCAGTATGTTTTTGAACTTGACATCCATCTTTATATTACTGTTTGAGGCTGCAAGATAAGTAGAGTATGTGGATATTCGGTTTGGCATGGCCCCTCGTGGATATGAAAATGTTGTGGATTTGAAATATAGTGTGAATGTTGGTTTAAAGCTGGTTCAATTATGGTTATGCTCGCTGTAATATATAGTGTGAATGTTTGTTGGTTGAATGCTGGTTCAATTATGGCTCAATTATGATTTTGGTTATGTTTCTGGGAATTAGGCAGCAGTATGTTTTTGAACTTGACATCCATCTTTATATTACTGTTAGAGGCTGCAAGATAAGCAGAGTATGTGGATATTCGGTCTGGCATGGCCCCTCGTGGATATGAAAATGTTGTGGATTTGAAATATAGTGTGAATGTTGGTTTAAAGCTGGTTCAATTATGGTGATGCTAGCTGTAATATATAGTGTGAATGTTTGTTGGTTGAATGTTGGTTCAATTATGTATGACAGATTTTGGTTATGTTTCTGGGAATTTGGCAGTAGTATGTTTTTGAACTTGACATTCATCTTTATATTACTGTTTGAGGCTGCAAAATAAGTAGATATTTTAGTGAATATTTTTTATTATTTTTGAGTGACTGTTATGGGAGGGACACCAATTGTGGTGCGGGGTCCACGCGAGCACGCCAACGGACACCCGGCAGTCCACGTTAGTTGTACGACAGGTGCCCATTTGGATCCGCCGCGTGTCCAGCACATGTGTTGGGGTTTTGTTAGGGTTTACGTGACAGGAAGGGTTGGCATTTTGACGTTTTGCCCGGGCTGCTCTACCACCCT
The DNA here is from genome assembly GCA_027924585.1 of Larix kaempferi. Lineage (NCBI taxonomy): Eukaryota > Viridiplantae > Streptophyta > Pinopsida > Pinales > Pinaceae > Larix > Larix kaempferi. The sequence goes on along the minus strand of BSBM01001219.1, from coordinate 16,382,084 downwards.
GTGCAATGTTATCCACCTCGGTGTTGTTTCCCATAGTAAGTAGAATGGCATTATTAGAGCATATATGACCTACTATTTTGGCATTATTAGACTTGAATCTACAATGAAATTTTTTAGACAAAGTAGAATGATGTATGCTCATGTTGTATATCTACTTAAATGGTATATGAGTATAGAGAATTTGACCCAACTTCTCCATTAGACCTTACTTTGTGCTCTCCACAATATCAAGTTGTGTGTAACACCAACCTCAATGCTTATGGTTAACTTCCTTGTTTATGGAAAAAAACATAAATAAATAAGAACTGCTCATTTATAATTAAACAACTGCACTTTATAGCAATAGTACTGAAATACAAATACAATAACTCTATCTGAAGTAGATGTCGAAACAATGCCTCTGTCTGAAAGTAGAAGTCAAAAAGAAAATGCCTTGATCACAAACTACCATTTGGTTGGTCTATACACCGCCTCTGTCTGAAGTACAAGTCAAAACAATGCCTCTGCTTGCAGTAGATGTCAATGACTGGGATTTAGGTTATATCAATCCCTCACCATGCTTGATTGGGGCTGCACAAAAAGAAAATAAATTTATCACAGAATACCATTTGGTTGGTCCATACACCTTCTACCCTATTCTTGAAGAGGTTCGTCACCTCCCACATCATTTTCTGTAGGGTTTCCATCTTGAGACAAGTGGGGTGATCTTACCGAGCATGTTTGATTAGGAATGGTGGGGTTGGTGGAAACAGATTGAGGCCAATTTACTCCTTGCAACCAAGGAGGAATTGAATAGCCATAGGCCTGACTTGTGCATGGGACCCCTGGAATATTTGCTGGTGTTCGATAAGCTAACATAGGATGGGACCCTGTAGTAGTAGGAATAGAGCTGGGGTGTAAACCTACAGGATTATAGCGGGGTATCTGAATGTTAATAAGATCCTGGTAGAATCGTGCACTGCTTGCAAACGCTTCTAATGATCCTTGCATCATGTCCCTTTCACTGGTTGTTCTTAGAGTATCAGCCATCACATTCCTTTCCTCCATTTCTGATGCACTATTTTGGTTCATCTGTTGCACCTTCCTCGCTTCCTTTGCTTGCCTTGCCAACTGCTTCTGGTGAGATTTTTCTTGTCGATTAACCTCTCTTGCAATCCTTTCCTGTGCCCGCTGTCCAGCTGCAATCATCCTTGCTTCCTTCTTTTCCTTTGCAAGATCTTTCTTCCTTTGTTTTAATTCCTGCAAATCTTTCTTCTTTCGTTCAGAATCAACCAAGATGCTCATATACTCTTCTGAAGTGAGCAGTTGTGAACTCCGGCCCAATCGGAGAATGTCTGTCTGTCCTTCCCTTCCTTTCGTTGACACTCTCTCCATTGGCAACTTTAGGAATCTGCCAAGCCTTGGTGTGTTCCCTGGCAGTGGTTCTTCAGCTATGAGAGGTTCTTCTGCTGCGGTATATTCTTCAGTTGCATCCTCGTTGTCTGTGCTAGGATCTGCTACCAACCCACCATCAACATAAAAATGGACAATCTCATTTGGCTGCGAAGGCATATTCATGCTTTCATCGTTGGTGGAATCACCAATGTGTCTGTTCAAGTTCATCATGGCCTCTGCCATCCATGATGGTTGAGATACTTGGGTTGGCATTGACAATGTGTGATTGGGGCTGCCTGGACTACGACAACCATAGACCACATTTATATTTGCCCCAGCATCCACTTATGTGCTGGCTGGACCACCTAAACCCATGTTATCTTCTGCTGCATCATCATTGAATTGTGTTTCATAGACCTGTTCATCATGGTCAGAAGCACCAACTCCTTCGCAATTTCCTTGAGAAAGGGACATGATGTTGTCCACAGCATCTGCCTCTTGTTGGCCATCCAATTGGTCTTCGACATCCTCAAGATCTTCGCCAGCTTCTTGGCCATCCACATCAAATGCTTGGCTACACTGAGTGTCATGCATAAGAGCATCATAATTCAATGGCCAGATACCTGTTCGCCTAAAGCCAGCCTTGATATTGGAGGGTGTGAGAGCCCTTTTGAAAGCCTTGCTTGCAAGCTCAGCTAACTCAAACCTCTTTACCTCTACCCCTGGGTTCTGAGCCATCCATGCAGCACGTTCCGACCTGAAATAAGCCTTGAAAGGCCCAAACACACTCACATCCAGGGGCTGCAACCTGTGAGTGGTGTGAGCAGGAAGTGTTAACAAGTCAATTCCCAACATGTTTGCCTCCTCGATGGTTTGCACAGCAATGTGGCTGCCATGGCCATCTAAAACCAACAGGTGTCTGTTTTCAGGCGAGACACCGCCTGGTACGGATGTTGCAAAGTGGAAAAGCCAATTCAGGAAAAGTTCTTTAGTCATCCATGCATGGGGATGTGCAGCCATGCACGCCCCAGGTTCACAGTTTTGGATATAGTTTTGCAGCCGAGTTTTGCCCTTGAACAAATAAAACCCCGGGATTGCTGAGCCAATTGCATTCACACATGATAGAATGGTTATCCACTCCCTACTCTTGGGCAGAATCTTCGGCACATTCCTGCTCCCTCTCTTTGCAATGACCCGCATGCCACAATTCCTTCCTGCCTGTAACCCTGTCTCGTCGTAGTTCCAAATATGGTCTGGACTGTAAGAGTGTTTCTCATATGCAGAAGAAAGAGTGTCATAGAACTTGGAAACAACCGTGGGGCGTAGATTCAATGCCCTATCTCTGTCCAAACCCTCTGCAGTTCGTAGCACTAGCTCTGGATGCCTTTTTTTGAAACCAGCCCACCAAGACTTACCTGGGAACCCATCTTTGAATGGGTTTGGCCTCCCTTGACAAATTTGAGCAACAGTTGATTTCAGTTGTATCAACTCTAGCCCATGTCCCAATTTGGCCATCTCCTTGCACCACACCACTACCTCCTCCTCCTCTTGTTCAGTCATGACTGTAAGAGGGCCTCTCCTCTTGGTATGGGTCAGGCCATTTATCCAGTAATGGATTGACGTGGGTGCAATCCCATGTTTTTTGGCCGCTGCTCTAACAGAAAACCCCTTGAATTCGACATCGTCAATTGCAGCCAGCATGTCTTCTTTGGTCCATCCTCTAATTGCACTGATTTTCTTCGTTGAAATGGCACCTTGCACTGTGGAAGATGGTGGGAGAATGGGCGATGCTGGAACTGGTGGTGGCGATGGCTCTGTCATTGATGGTGGAACCACAGCATCTACATCTTCCACAGGACCATTCTCAGAATTTGATGTAACAATGTTGTCATTTGGAACACGGGCCCTTTCGTCATCCGATGATGTGCATTGTATCTGGGTACCCCCGCTTCCTTGTGTTCCTTGTGCGACATGCAATATTGACTCTTGGCATGGCTATGAGAATCTGCAACATGCAGATAAATAACATGTGAGTATTATAGATCCCTATGCAATGGAATTACAAACAAATCCACAAAATTGCTCATGTTTAAGATTTCACTGCTGAATGAAATTCTTGCACTTATCTGGGGATTCCATTTTTTTAGGGAAGCATGCTTTGAAAGATGGGAGAAATGTGATTGCTATCATGAATCATCATATCATAAAGTCTCCAATCAGCATCATAGCAGAAAGCCCACAAAGAAACCTTAAAATACAAATATTAACTAGCAAATATTGATTTCATTTTGGTCTCAAATTCAAATGGTTCATTTATTGAACCTAACTGGAACTTATGTAAAAAACACAGGTTCACTAAAGTCTTCAGAGTTCAAGCAAGGGAGCAGAGTGTTTCCATGAAATAGGTAATCTCATGCAACCAGATAAGTATCTCAAAGGCCATTGAAAACTGAGAAATAAAATTAATTAGATGTAAATACTAAATATAACTGCAATTGAAAGATCCTTAGTACTTGCTTCATCTTCAACACATCCAATAGTCACTACATTCCATTCACTTCTCGGCACTCCACACATCAAAGTATAAATTTATATAAAACAAACCGTTCAATAATACCAAGCTAAAAATCATAAATGTCACCAGCCAAATTCCTCCAACAAGATAAAGTACCAAATGTGTTTAACAGCTATACAAGAGTCTAATCCTTCAAATCTTCAATATAAAATTTAGAAAAGAAAGGAATGTAAATACAAAAAAGGATCGTTATATCTTCTTCCATCTCCATTGCACAGCCAAAACAACCAAAAATGTTACCCAATTTAGATCAAACCCTTCCTTGACACAATAAAGCTAGATAATAGAGAGCTAAGCAAAGGGCCAAGACACCATGCCAAGTAGAAGTAAGAACAAAAAATATCTTTGAGTAGAATCAAGGACCTAGAACTGCATTTCAAATACTAGAGTGCAGAACAGCAAGGTGGAAAGAGCAAAGCCAGCATAAAAACTAAGTCAAAACCATCAATTTAAGTGGGAGGAGAAACATGCATTGGCAATTAAGCTTACAAACTTAAAGCAAAACGTCATAGAGTAATGACAAAACAAAGGAGCAGAAAAAATGTATGATGATGCGAGTAACACTACTATCACACTGCTATCATGTCTGTATGTTGTTGGCTGGGGTTACAAATTGGTTTTCAATTGGTGATTTTATTGTTACTATTACTACTGTTAGTAGGGTTGCCATTGCTGCTACTGAATATTTCCCTGTAGTTGAGTTGTTATACCCCTGTATAGATCTGATTAGTATTATATTTCTGCTTCTTAAGTGAAATATCAGGTTTGAAAATTGAGAAAATGTGGACTTGTTAAAGAGAAGCGAGTAACACTACTATCACACTGCTATCATGTCTGTATGTTGTTGGCTGGGGTTACAAACTGGTTTTCAATTGGTGATTTTATTGTTACTACTGTGATATCAATGGAACTGTACAAAAGCATAGAGATTATGTAAATAATTTTCATACTTTTATGGATATTAAAAGTAATTGAAATAGTTTTCATGTTCCTTTCAACAAGTAGGTTACTGTACATACCTGTCACACAGTGCACACACTGCTGGGTTGTTGGGTTGTTGATGTATGGCTGACACTGTGCACACAACCTTTGCGCTATTGAAGGATGGTTGAGTCCTGCCTGTTAAATGCACTGCTTGGCTGATAAACGCACTGCTTGGCTGAGTCTTGGCTGATACATGCACGCACTGCTGGGCTGTTGATGAATTGAATGGATGCAAATGGGTTCAATTGTGTGCAAAGAGGTTGGTTTATAGTTTTTTATGTTGAAAAAGATTGCATAGGGGAAATGACATGGATTGAAGGGTTAATTCTGGGAATGGGAGGCTGGGATTGATTTGGCACCGATCCAATGGCTAGAGATTTGGGTTTGCATGATCCATGTGCTCTTTGCTGCTGGACAGCTGCTTGGGTTCAGTGCAATGCTTGATTTGATGTTCAGATTAATGGATGAAATGAATTTTTTTATTTGCAGAGTTTATGGCATTCGTAGAGGATGGCAGTTCGATTTCTATGAGGGCATTTGTAGAGGACAGCAGTTGGAATTCTGTTTGCTGATCTAATGGTTTAATGGGTTTTTAAGATTATTTTATTTGTAGAGTTTAATGCATTTTTGCTTTTGGGCATTCGTAGAGGTTGGCAGCTCCTTTGGATTTCATGAATTTTAATGGGTGATTTGATTTTTTCAGTGGGTTGGGGCATTTATTGAGGTTGCATGTGTGAGTTGTTGAATAACTCTGTACCAGATGCTGACCCTCCTTTCCCCTTGCAGTGTGCAGGTGGTACTGGGTGATGGAACACTGGATCCTGCTGCTTGATTGTTGCTTCTCCAGTTGTGGTTCATGAGGGCTGATGTGATGCCCAGGATGTACTTAGTAGATTGAGGCTGAGAGGGTTTTTTGATGTTTAATTTGTAATTAATGACAAGACAGAGTGGATTCTCAATTGGACTGGATGGTTTTTAATGTTGGCATTAAATGGACTGAATACTGTGAGCTGGGTCCCAATCAGTTTTTACTCCTATTTTGGACTTAATATAATATATATATGTGCAAAAATAAGTTGTTTAATGTTTTTTAATCTGCTTTGTCATGTGCAAGATTTGGGTGGTTGATGTGACAGGAACCATGACCACTACTGGTTCCTGCACAACAATAGGAGCCTCTCCCCTACACTCAAACCCAAATCTCAATAGCTTGGACGAGCCACTCTGGACAGAAAAAAAACAATCAACACACACAGCATTACTTTACTGGTGTGAATCATAAACAAGTTATTCTTAACCTCTACAGGCGATAGCTTTGAACTATGCATTGTCTGGTCGAGTAAATCACCTTGGTTCTCGAAGAAGTTCACAGCCTATATTGTGAGCGCACTGAGGACGAGAGCATGGCCTAGAACCCAATCAGTGCCCTTCTTTTTTGCAATCCACACGTCCTGTCCGATAAGGTAAATGAATACAGAGGTTTAAATAACAGAACAATTGGGCAAGACCACCAAGGGTGAGGGTCGGCTCCTGAATTGCATCTCCATGAATTGTCATAATTCAAAACAACACAACACTGAGGATTATTACAGATTTGATCAATGGTTGGGCTAAGTGAGCCATCGCTGCACAGAAGCTTATGCGCTTGACGTGAAAACGTGTTCGCAAGAGCCATGAATGCCTGCGACGATGAAAATAAATTTAATAATAAAATAATATTTAATGTTTGTGTTCTTTGCTTGATGACATGGTAAATTTCTGAATTTTTTTTTTATAAATATTTTTTATATCAAAAAATATAAATCCTCTTGTAGGGATTTATGTCACATGCAGGCTGTACTTCACCAATAGAAAATTTTGATTTTCTTTTTTCAGAAAATAGAAAAATATTTTTAAATTTTCAAAAATTAAGTTTAATTGCTATTTATTTATCAATATTACAAAACTTTACACTAAATAGCAAAAAAATTAAGAATTAATAGTAAGTCAAAAGGTTTTGACTTTCAAACGAAAAGTAAAAAAAAATTAGTTGTCGGCAAATATATGGAAGAAGCACTTGATTAAAGTAAAAGTATCAAAAGATTAGTTGTAGTCCGTTAAAAAAAATAGTTGTGATAGAATAAGCACATAATTCAAGCAAAAGTAAAAACAAAATAAATAGTTGTCTATTATTTCTTTACGAAATTGTTGTCGATCCTCGCTTTCCGAGTCTTTCAGCATAAGGAAGGCATCCAAAGATTTACTCCAAAGTGGAAATATTCTAAACCAAAGCAGTTTCTTGAATATTATAAACGAGTAAAAAGAAAGGAGTAGTCGATTCTTTCTTTCTTTTTCAGTTCTTGAGGCCTAAGGAAGGCATGCTAAAGATTTATTCGAAGAGTGAGAGGTTAACCACAAACGCCATTATAAATTTGGACGCACAATACAATATCAGTTAGAGCGAACTGGTAAGAGTGTCATCGCAGTTCTTGTTTATACAGTTTGAATAACGATTTGTCTTTTAGATTTTATTGAAATGGCTTTATTTCACGATTGGCCGGGAATGTTCATTATCACATTACTTTGTTTGTTGGGATGGTTCTCTGGTATCGTTATGGGGCAATTTGATATAAGTGAAACCATATCCGGCTCTGTTAGTTTTCCTGCTTTAGGTCTCACCTGTTTAGGAAATTTAGCGGTTTTTTTTACAAGTTTTATAAGAGGCAGACTTTACTGGGAGATCGGTGCCAAAGATCTTCTCGCCACCTTTGCAGCTCCGAAATTGAAGAACATAATAGGGTGGCGGTATGGTTTTGGACTGACCACGTGTGAGGATAGACAGAGCGTATCTGACTGCTCCGTCGTAATGCTGTCAAAGGAGCCTCCCACTAGTTCGATGACCCAATTCGTGGAGTACATCGCCAATGTTTATAATGTACCGGAGAATGATAGAGTGTATCTTCTTTACTTATAATTACATTACAAGTAATTTACATTTTGTCTATTACTTAGAGTTTATAAATAAAATTCGCATTTGTTTTAATTTGATATTTTATAATTTTACCAGTATCACTTAAATATTAAGTTTTATGTTAGACTATTCATCTAACTCTAAAAACAACTATACATTTTCTTTACAAAGATGTTGATGGGTTGTGTTGTTTTTTACATTTTGTTTACCACTTATAATTTATAAAAACAAAATCACATTTGTTTTAGTTTGATGACCAATAACACTTAAATACTAGATTTAAGGTTTGATATTTTATGTTTGACTATTCATCTAATTCATAAAAAACAACTACAAATTTTCTTTGCAAAGATGTTGATGGGTTGTGTTGTTTTTACTTTTCTTGTTTTAAGTTTTTGTTCAATGAGTGTATTGATTGGAAAAAATTCACATTTGATGTCCAACTCATGTGTTTGCTTTATTCTTATAATAGAATAATGGATTGAGGACACTTCATATGGTGAATTGGTTTTCTTAGTCATCTCTATACCATTGTTTGCATCTCCCTCGTAGTGGGTGGGGTGGGATCATAAACATAAGCTCTAAGAACTTATACCTCTAGATATGAAGTAGGATCATCCAATGGTGGCCCATTATCCAGTTCTTCCATCAACTGGGTTTATGTTTTTTTTACTTGTGGGGCCCCCCGTATCTTACACAAAGTTTCCATATGCATGTGCTCAAGGTAGAACCTACGATGAAACATGATATGTTCATAGTCTAGAAGTTGTATCCAAAAGCGATTATCTTGCTCCAATATTATTTTATTTAAAATAACTTTACCCATTTTTACATAAATGTACATTCAAACAACATTAGTTGTAGATTTACTTGCTAATTTTAGACCCAAGGTAATAAACTTTCCCAAAATGTTGCGAATAAGGGTAGTCTCATTCCAATAATCAAAGGAGTGATTGGACATTCTCACCAAAATTGAAACATGCATTGATAATTTTGTTAGTGAATCAACATAAGTTACCAAAACTCTGCTAAATAAACTATCTTTTTGTTTTTATACTGAGGATTATTGGGCCGAGAGGCACTCTACAGCCCAGTATGGGGGAGATCTTGTTAGTCCAGTGTTTGTCGAGTAACAAAATAATACAAAGTAAACAAAAAAAAGAATAATACAAAGTAAAAAGTAATAAATATTATGTCGGCCATAAACAAAAAAGAATAATACAAAGTAAAAAGTAAATATGAGACTTAAACTAGAGACTTTAGAGCTTAGGATTAGGTGGTAAAAATTATGTAAAGTAAAAACTAAATATGAGACTTTAGAGCTTAGGATTAGGTGGTAAATATTATGTAAAGTAAAAAGTAAATATGAGACTTTAGAGTGTTTGTCTAGTAACAAAATAATACAAAGTAAACAAAAAATAATAATACAAAGTAAAAAGTAATAAATATTATGTTGGCCATAAACAAAAAAGAATAATACAAAGTAAAAAGTAAATATGAGACTTAAACTAGAGACTTTAGAGCTTAGGATTAGGTGGCTCAGGTATTGCACTCAAGGAGCTATTCAAGGAGAGGTTTGCACCTTGGGAGATTTGATCCCTCTCGGCGCTTGATAGAGCCTAGGAATTGGATCTAGGTTGGTTTAATAAAATTTAAATTGGAGGAGGGGTAGATTAATCAATGGTTAAAGGACAGGATCACCCCTCACTCTTGTTTTATGAAGCATCTAAAGGAAACCAAAGAGCATTATATGTACAGTAGGGGCATAATAGATCTTAGTAAATAAAAAGAATTTGAATATGCATGGGGGTTTGGTCATACCACCACCAACAAGGTAGATGTTCTAATCACTCTACAAGGCATTCACATTTTATCTTCTCATCCTATTCAAGAAGTGAATCTAGTGATTAGTGACTTGGCACTTATAATATGAGTCCATGACATCAAGCTCATTTTTATTCTCCATCTATTAGTAGGAGCATTCAAATAATCAACTTGTTATTAAGACAAATCAATTAGAACTCCCTCCTTCAAGTGTTGAGAGCAAACAATACAAAGGTTGATCTTATGACCAACCTGGGCATGACTCTCCTAGTTGGTGAAATCTCCCTCAGGGAGTTGTGAGGGGTCTCCACTCTTATCAAAATACCTAGGAATCTCCCTAATGACATGCAATATCAATGGTGGTTCAATGTAAGAATTACTTTTTTTTAGGGGAGGGGTATTGCTCTTGCCACATCAATCGTTGTAGGTTGTGAGAAGGATTTACTAACCCCCCCTCCCCATGAGCCTTGTATTGCTACTCATGTTGTTATATGGGGCTCCTCAACCCACCTTTTTTTACACCTGGGGGGAACCCTTTTTCTCATTTTTGTTAAGCCAGTGGCTCTGGCTTGGTCTTTCAATGTAGGCTCTCTCCATGGGTTAATTGGCAATGTTTTCACTTCATATAACATCTCTAATGTACCGGAGAATGATGTACTGAGAGATGGTCAGTCCCAGGTGGAACCCCCTGCTGCAGTATGTCAATTACTTGATATATTGTCTTTCTCAGGTATTGGAGAGCCAGGTAGCTGCATGTGCATTCCACTGTGTCCAAAGGCCGAGGATGATTGGACAGAGCTGCTGATCACATCTTTCAAATGTAAAGACAACTTTACCCGTGGGTATGCAATGGTTATATCCATATAGCTTGGTTGACCATCCGTCATGAATCTGTCGTAGCTGATAATTATTAATGATATTATATATGGATTTACTCCAAACGTTCATTGAGAGTTATTTTCACCCAAGTTCCAACTACATTAGCATTGAACAGTTATGCCGAAGGGAACAAATATAACTATTATTATGTCCTTGACATCTTGTTTTCGAGTCGCAGGATTAATTCGACGTCAGGGATGACATATTTGGGAGACTATGGCCAAACATTAGTGCAATATTTTTTATTATTAATGTTATTAATTAGATGGACTTTTTCTCTGTCATTTGCTTGGCTCTGGACACATAACGTATGCCTCGTTATCAACGCCCCAGGGGTCGGCGGCGCCCTGACATTAGCATATCTCCTTCTCGGTTTGGTGTCGTGCAGCAGTAGTGACCTGCAGTGTGGTTTGATAACTGTGCCGTTTCCTGAGAAAGTGGTCAGACAGTTGGTCCACACGGCAGTGGGCACCTTCCATCACTTAGCCTCCGCACATGGAGGTAAAAAGGGCGTCCCGGGGGGCGCCCTTAGCTGACATCAGCTGGGCTAAAAATGCCCCTTCGCGCACATGAAATTGGAAGGCGGAGGCGGAGGCGGGGGCGGGTAAAGCTGCTGGTTCAAAACGTAAGTCAAAAACGCGGTTTGAACTGGTTCAAAACGTAACCTGTAAGCTAAGAACTGGTTCAAAACGTAACCTGTAAGCTAAGAACGCGGTTCGAAACGGTTCAAAACGTAACCTCAGCTGTCAGTTTTGTACTGTACCTGTCAGAAAGCATCGATGCCCGAAGGCAAGCCCAGGCTGTAGGTGGGTCTGCTAGAAATGCCCGAAATCTGAGCTCAGGGGCGCCCTCGAGCGCGCTCGAGGGCGTTTTTTCCCTCCATATGCGGAGGCTAACTACTACACGGAGGGGCACTTTACGACATTTATTTGAGACAAATATTTATATTGTCTTTAATTTAACCGCCGAAACTTTTATTTATTAATTTTTAGATATTTTTTATTTTGTTAATGCCCTAGCGATGTCTAATCTTTTCTCGAGCGCAGAGCTGTCATACATAAAACAAGGTCCACGGGAGGCCACGGTGTCTTGGCTCAGTGTTATGCCCTCGCTGTGGGATAAACTTGTCCTTCTGTCAAGGGATAAGATTCTTCCTTGTGGCCGGGTTAAACCTTGAACTCCTGCATACTTTGTTGAATGGAAGCTTTCGTTGGAAGAAATGGGGCGTTATAAGATTTTGATTTCAGCCAGTATTTTGGGTTTGAAAAATCCCCTTCTGAAGGGTGGGCTTCCTTGGAAGAAAAGAGGTGCCGTGAGAACCGAAAAGAGGAGCTGTGAGAACCCATGGAGAAGAGGAGTTGTCAGAACCCATGGAGAAGGTGAGCTGTTTTTGATTCCGAGGAGCATTTTGGGTTTGAAAAAAACCCTTATGCAGGTTGGGTTTCCTTGGAAGAGAAGGGGCACTGTGGTAACAAGTGGTGGTTTTGATTCCAGCTCAAAAACTGCTTTATCGAGGTAAGCCCTATATGATTTCTTTTTATGGGTTTTTGTATTTTTGGGTTTCGGTAAAAAAAATTACACTGTAATTCGTTCCCAACATTAAAGGCCTTAGGACACGACAACAAGCTACCCAACATTATAGGGGCATTTTGCTTTGCTAATTTATCTATCTATTCTCACTCAACCAGAATAGACAATAAGGGGAATTCGATAGGCCGCCTTCCATTAGTGAATTTACCCTCTCCCTCTCGTCAAGCTTGCTTTTTATGGGTTTTCTGCATTTAGGTTTTGGTAGAATTTTTTGCTCTCTAATTTGTTATTACCTCACCACAATGTGGAAAATAGGGTTTATTAGAATACCCCTCTTTTAGGTTTTTTGGATAGTGGTGGAGGGGCTTTTGTAGTATGAATAGAGGGTACAATTATATTTAAAAAAAATAGCAAATTGAGGGGTTTTAGGTTTTGTAACATAGAAACTAGTGAGACAGTTTGTACTTGAGACTTGCTCATACCATGTTAGCCGAATTTGAGTTTAGGTCGTAATTACACATTATTTTCAGATCATGATCTCGATTGAAGTTATAAAGATCCAGAAATTCGATTCCCCTACCCCCATCATTGACTCATTGATAGTTCCGCTAGTGACTGGATAGGGGAGAAGACTTGGTGCACAGCTATTAAATTGATGGATTTGTTCCCCAGTGTTTCTTCTACATTACTAATGAATTTTCTAAGCCTTACTAGAAGTCATTTGCACTTGAAATTTTGAAAGTTAGTTTTTCTAGTGCATAAATTCCCAAATTATGCAAACAGTTTACGAGCCCCTCTCTGCGCCCCAGGAATCTTTGAATGTTTGCGTGCTTGTGTAAAAATTATTGTGAGCAGTAAGAAGTTAATCACGTTTTTGGTTTTTTATAGAGTTTGAAAAGTTTTGTTTCCTATGTTTGAGCTTTTGAGGAGAATTTCATTATTTTCCTCTCTTTGACTTTTTGAGGACTAATTTAGAGTCCTATATCTATAAGAACTATTGCAACAAAGACAGTGGTGAAATCTCTTTTCAAAGCTCTTTAACCACATTAACCATGATTTTTTGTGCTCCTAGTAGCCTGGAAAAATAAAAAACCATGATTTTTTGTGCTCCTAGTAGCCCTGGAAAAATCAAAATCCTTGAATTTTTATATTGTTAATTACAGGAATTGCTTAGTTGATGAGTATCATGACTTATTTAAAGTTTTATATTATTAAGGACGACTGTCCTGCTTAAATTCTCTTTCTAATTCACTTAAAAATTACACATGTTACACTGTTCAGCTCAGACAGGGAAGATTTTTATTAACCTTTTGGTTGTTATGTTCCCTACTCTCACTTTGGGATAAAGACACATTGTGAAATTATGATTAAAAGGAATTATTTTAACGTGTCTATAGCTGGAATCCAATCCAGACTTAATGATTAATTTATTTGCTTTTCACTTTTCACCTTGGATTGAATATTGACATATGTCGTGAACTTATGTCCACAACGTCAACTACTCTTCAGATTTATTATGCTTCATTATATTTATTGCTAAATCCACCGGTCGAAATTAGGTTACATACATTTATCTCTCTATTGAAATGTTATAGTTTTAGTAAGATGTCTTGTTAATATAAATCATTGGAAGTTATGAAGAAAGCTAAAATTTTTCTATTTGTATTCGAGTCTCTTTTCTTGAAGAAGAATCTCCTTCTCCTCTTCTTCCAAGAGCACTTTCAGAGACAGAAATTTAACCTATCAATAAAGCCAAGTGTCCTGAAAAATTTAGTGTCCCTGGTCCAAGAATTTTCAACATTTGGTAGCCAAGGACAAATATATTGAAAAATATCTTCCTCCTTGTTTTATCCATTTCTCAACATTTCTCATCTTTACCAATTATCTGTTGAATTTCAGTTAGAGTCTAGCAGAAATTTATGTTCAATGAGTACTCCACTTCCAGTTCTAGAGTAATGCTCTAGAGTAAGCATTACTCTGGGATAGTGATTAATGCAACTACCATACAACTAATACAACTACTATACAACCAATACAATCAATATGGACAATACAATCAGATTAATTTGTTTATGTATTTGACATTTCTTGATTTTCAAGGGTGACTTAACACATTACTTTTTAAAATGCAATCTTGTTAAAGGGGTATGTGCAGTCAATCAAATGGGAAGGATTCTTGTTGATTTTCTGTGTGGCATCTGTTTCATTCTCAAGAACACCTTTATGTTCAAAAATCTTAGTATGGGAACATTGACAGGCAACCTAGTTGGAAGGTTTACCGGTATTTTTCTTGTAAGATCAATTTCCTTTTCAAAATAGTCTGTTGTAGGTAGACAAGCAGCAGCAGTAGCTGATTTCATAATGCCCCTTTTTAGCAGCTCTATTGTTATATGTAGATGGAAAGATGGCGTCAGTAGAATTGCATTTTGAACAGTAAGTTGAAACGTCTTCTCTACATCCTGAGGCTAGCGTTCCAATGTCAAGTTTTCCGATATTTTTTTCTGCAAAGTAAAATCTTTGTTCTGTTAGAATAATTTTTGTAATTAATCTATAATTTGGGCCACACATGTAAATAATTAAAATGTGTGTGCTATCATTTAATTAAGCCTAAATATAGTGATCTAATTAATAATTGATTAATTGGCTTAAGGGTATAATTGTCATGAGATTATTGTGTAGATACCATTAGATAATTATTATTTCTATGAGGGGCGGAAATATAATTATGATAAAATTAAAACTGCCCTAGCGGTTATTGTGAACTGCCCTAGCGGTTTATAAATAGGGTTATGGTCCCCATTCTACCACGACGCATTCCAATATCTGAAAATCCTCTCAGAGAGAAGTTGACGCAGAATCTAGTGGCTAGAATTGGAAGATCATCTCAAAGGGTTCTCTTCCTGTAAGGTTTCTCCTTCAATGGATTCAGGTATGCTTCCGCTATTAATTTTCTACTCATTGTTTTAATCAGAAGATTCCAGTATATATAAATTAAGGTTTTCATTTTGTTTGATTATTAACAAGTGGTATCAGAGCGATCAAGGGGTTTTAAATTTTATGATCCTGCTATTAGGTCAATTTTTGAGACGGGAACTGCAACATTTTTTGAGGATGTTGAGTTTGGGGAGAGAAATCAGGCTAGGAATATTGTCCTTGAGGAGGAAGAGGGATCTACTATTGCTTTTGATAATGTACAGGTTTCACTACCTATCATTGATCAAGAAGTAAACTTGGATCCTCAACCAACAGACAATATTGTTCAACCCTTAATTGTTCAACCCATTGCAAATGAGGACATTGCTCCTGAAGAACAAACTCAACAACCTCGAGAAAATATGCCATTAAGGAGATCCACTAGAGAGAGGAGAAGTGCAATTTCGGACGATTATATCGTATATCTCCAGGAACGTGAGGTAGAAAGTGGAATGATGGAAGATGATCCAATCAACTTCCAGCAAGCCATGAAAAGTTCCGACTCTCAGAAATGGATTGAAGCCATGAATGAAGAGTACAAATCTATGCAAGACAATAAAGTTTGGGAACTTGCCCCATTACCAGTTGGTACGAAGCCCATTGGTTGTAAATGGATATTTAAAACCAAGCGGGATTCAAATGGTAATGTAGAAAGATATAAAGCACGTCTTGTAGCTAAAGGCTTTACTCAAAAAGAAGGAATTGACTTCAAAGAGACCTTCTCTCCAGTTTCTACGAAGGACTCTTTCAGGATAATCATGGCACTAGTTGCACATTATGATCTTGAGTTACATCAAATGGATGTTAAAACAACGTTTCTCAATGGTGACATTGATGAAACAATTTATATGGTACAACCAGAAAATTTTGTGTCCGAAGACTCAAAGAATATGGTTTGTAAATTAACTAAATCCATTTATGGGCTCAAGCAAGCTTCTCGTCAGTGGTACTTCAAGTTTCATCAAATTATTGTCTCATGTGGTTTTGAGGCAAATCTTATGGATGAATGTGTGTATCACAAATTCAGTGGGAGTAAGTATATTTTCCTGGTTTTATATGTCGATGACATATTGCTAGCCACAAATGATATTAGCATATTGCACGACACCAAGAGATTTTTATCAAAACATTTTGAGATGAAAGATCTTGGTGATGCCTCCTTTGTCTTAGGAATCCAGACACACCGAGATCGTTCTAGGGGTATTTTAGGATTGTCACAAAGGACCTATATTGATAAAGTCCTCAAAAGGTATGGCATGCAAAATAGCAAACCAGGTGATACCCCTGTCGCTAAAGGAGACAAATTCAGTCTTAATCAATGCCCTAAAAATAGTTTAGAAAGTCAAGAAATGCAGAAGATTCCTTACGCTTCGGCTGTGGGGAGTCTAATGTATGCTCAGGTATGTACACGTCCGGATATTGCGTACATTATTGGCATGTTAGGCAGATATCTAAGTAACCCTGGAATGGATCATTGGAGAGCAGCCAAGAGGGTTATGAGATATTTACAGAGAACAAAAGAGTACATGCTTACATATAGGAGATCGGATCAGTTAGAGATCATTGGGTATTCCGACTCCGACTTTGCTGGATGCCAAGATAGCAGAAGATCCACATCAGGCTATATTTATCTGTTGGCTGGTGGAGCAATTTCATGGAGGTCTGCCAAACAGACACTCATAACTTCATCCACCATGGAAGCAGAGTTTGTAGCATGTTATGGGGCATCCAATCAAGGAATATGGCTACGAAATTTTGTCACTGGGCTGCGTGTTCTGGATGGTATTGAAAGACCACTGAAAATATTTTGTGACAATAAATCAGCAGTTTTATATTCCAATAACAACAGGAGTTCTACAAAATCAAAATACATTGATATCAAGTTCCTAGTTGTAAAAGAAAAAGTACAGAGTGGACAGATATCCATAGAGCATATTGGAACAAACTCCATGATAGCGGATCCGCTTACAAAGGGATTACCACCCAAGGTCTTTCATGAGCACACTGCTCATATGGGTGTTGTCTCATTTGAGGATATTCAAATTTAGTGGGAGTTTATATTATTCATTGTATATTGCTCTATGTTATGTTTAGACTTTATCTATACATTTGGATTGTGTTCTGCAGAAATAAAGTATTCATTTTATTGCACTCTGTTAAATTATGATAAAAATTTGATCTTAATAAAGTTAAGTAGGACCAGTTGGAAATAGGCATGAATAGATCACATTGCATGTAATTTCCATGCTATGCACTCATGATTGATCTATGTCATTTAGCTATGCAGATATATGTGACCATTGATTGGTCTAGTAACGATTGATGTAACAAAGGCCACCTTGATCCTATGTCAGTATAGTTAATGGACCAGATTGTTCGGATATACCCTAAGGACATGATAGCAAATTTTGAGCTCATAAGGTTAAGCACATTTATTTGATTACATATGCATGTGGCCCAGTGGGAGATTGTTAGAATAATTTTTGTAATTAATCTATAATTTGGGCCACACATGTAAATAATTAAAATGTGTGTGCTATCATTTAATTAAGCCTAAATATAGTGATCTAATTAATAATTGATTAATTGGCTTAAGGGTATAATTGTCATGAGATTATTGTGTAGATACCATTAGATAATTATTATTTCTATGAGGGGCGGAAATATAATTATGATAAAATTAAAACTGCCCTAGCGGTTATTGTGAACTGCCCTAGCGGTTTATAAATAGGGTTATGGTCCCCATTCTACCACGACGCATTCCAATTTCTGAAAATCCTCTCAGAGAGAAGTTGACGCAGAATCTAGTGGCTAGAATTGGAAGATCATCTCAAAGGGTTCTCTTCCTGTAAGGTTTCTCCTTCAATGGATTCAGGTATGCTTCCGCTATTAATTTTCTACTCATTGTTTTAATCAGAAGATTCCAGTATATATAAATTAAGGTTTTCATTTTGTTTGATTATTAACATGTTCATTATATGAGGCAAGGCAGGCTCCGAGCATGACTTTTTTTTCTTTCCTTCGTTCTGTTTGTCTTCTTCTTATATGGGCTATCTTGGCCTATGGATGGTAGACTTGTGATCACGATTAAAGGCTTTGCATATGTAGCAGAAGGATTCTGTTAGACATCAAGTATTGGATGAGCTTAATGTATCAATGTACCAAGTGTGCTTTTGAAAAACTTGATCTCTGCCTTGCCATGTTCAGGTTTGTTGTTGGAAACGAGCCTTTTCTAAAGGCATACCATGGTACTTTTATACAGTATACATTTTTGGCACTTCAATATATACAAAATGCGCTAAACAAAGCAAGAGTAAGCAATACTAAAGAAGCAATACCTCTTAATGCATACGTGTAATAGGGAGATACACCATCAGAGGGAGAATTCAGGCCAGATGTTAATGATCTCATGATACATATTTGTTAGTTTCTGGTTAACAATGGGGCACTTTTTATAATTAGTATCCATTTCTAAATTTGCACACTAATGAAAACTTCCCTGTCGATTTTGCCTTTTTTTATGGTACTAGCCAACATCCATTTCTAAGTTTGTACACTAATGAAAAATCCCCTATCGATTTTGCCTTTTTTATGGTACTGGCCAACCACTGGTTGATGGAAATCTTTGGCACACAAATGTATTTGATGCCTGGGTATAAAGAATAGAGTGAGGTACTAGAAAAGGTGCTTGTGTCTACACCCTGTGTTCAAGGATACCCCTCGACACCAGCGGTAGCACGTGCACCGCTGACCACACCACTACCTCAGCCCCAGGCCAGTGTCCATTATGACCCGTCAACAGCATTACACATCTCCAGGTTTATATTTCAGTTTGGATTTCAGACTGGGCAGAAGGAGTCCACCGTGGAGTCAGCAGGAGAATGCAGGAGTTGGGTCACCTCAACTTTCAAGGCTCTTGATACACTACTTTGGGAATTTAAGTAGGCAGGGTTCCTTAATTAGTATTTTTCACATAAACGATTACCTTTTCTTCTCAGCATCAGGAAAATCAAGTACACAAAGAAAAATGTATTATCTTAGCAGACAAAGCCATTAAAATCTGTTATTGCAAGAGTTGGCTTATTCGCTTCTCCATCTCTCTCTATATATATACCAGACTTTACCTTTCTTCATCTAGCTAGCTATGCTTCGTCGGTATCCTTCTTGAGGTTTGAATAAATTTACACAAAATAATGACATCTTAAACCAATCAACCCCCAACAAAAAACAAAAGACACCATTTCTGTCTTAATAGAAAAACATAATAGAATAAAAGCCAGAAAATACCAGACCATCCAAGCTCAAGCAACGACTTTCATGGGTTTCTTGATTGGATCAGTAGGAGACGGTCCCCTAAAGCCTAAGGTGAACGCTATGGAGCGGAATGAACCTCCCCTTTGGTATCCAGCGCTGCTCACAAACTGTAGAATTGGCATTATAATTACCAGTGTTGTTGCTTGCCACCATGTGATCGTCAAAATATGCTAAAATCTCATTCACAAATTCTCTCGACATCACGTAGGATTGGGATTGCTAGGGTTTGATGTGCATGCTGCTTTCACAAGTCTCTACTTTGATTGTTTTGATTCAAGATTATGCCGAAATTAGTATTTCAATGCGGGAGGCCTAGTGAAAGGAGTGAAGTCGCTATGCATGGTTTTAGTAAGCCACGTACATGCATGGTTTTAGTGAGCCACACACATGTACACTTGTTGAATTTAGGTTATTGCTCAGAGTTGTGTGGTGAATGTATAACGTTACATAAAGGGAACACTTTAAACTCAATATTTTTTTGTGTTTTTTTAAATAGAATTTACAAAAATCCAATTATCCTGTACTGACATTTTTGGATTGGGCTTATATATTGACTTCCATTTGACTTGCTTTCTACGTTATTTTTTAATGCATCGAAGGATAATTGTTCCACTTAGTTGATAGTTGATCGGTATATGTTGTGCCTAGTATAAATCTGGGAGAAAACCTTGTTCTGCTCAGTTGATCTGCTGCATTTTACAGAAATAATAGCTTTCACAGTGTAACCTATCAGAAGGTACTCAAATCTATTATGCCAATTTTATTGCAATCTTTAGATCTGACTACGTATTGCAATATAAGCACATACTGCCAAGAACTAAGATGAAAAAAAATCGAGAGATAACAAAGTTGTAACGGATGGTTACAAAAAGAACCTGATATTCAGAGAGGGAAGTTAAGATTGTTCAAATATATGAATGTGAAAATGATCGATTCAAAATACAGATCATGGAAATGAAAGATTCAAAGGTGGAATCTTATGTAAATTGTTAAAATATTTTTCATCCTATACATTTTATATTTAATTTGTATATACTTTAAATTTTATTTAAATATCGTAAAATGTTAAAATCTTAATTTTAGTTGAAAATGATAAGGGCTTTGACTATTGATCTGAATGGGCCTGAATCTTTCCTTCAAAAATACAACTAGACAAAATATATTTGACACATTATTATTATTATTAAAAATCTAAATTATTTAAATTTATCTTTTTATTGTTTATAAGAAAATAGAATTTTACTTTTTCTTCAAAGACACTTCCATAAAATATACCTTTTCACTTCCTTGACTAAGCAGAATTTGAGCCATAAGTCTGTCCATAATATTGGCTGTTTTTTTTGTTGTTTTTTTGTATTAAAGAATTGGGTTCAATTCTGCATATTTGGAATTGTGTCTTTTGATCGGACACAGATGTATTTTCATGCTGTCTGGGCTTCAGCTCTCTAGACGATCAGTGATCTGATTCAATTTTTGAATCTTGATCTCTCTTTGTACTATTTGATTCTATATGAATATCAATAGTAGTTTTTTTCTGTGGAAAAAATACACCTTCAAGAACACACTAGACACAATATGATTAAATATATAGATTTATTAATGTAAATATTTAATTTTATATTGAAATATTCATTTTATCGTATTTCATAATACAACAACAATTTTTGCTTGAACCAATGCCTTTGCATAGTATCGAAATATTTGGTTAATATTTAAATGACAAGGTACAATTAGAGATGTGAAGTAGAGCTTTAATTTATGGTACATAATCATGTGCAAATGTTTCCTTTAAACGGCGTTTAGAGCTTTAAGTTATGGTATTTGTAATCTTATTAATGTTTTATTAATAGTTGTTAACATTTAGATATATCTATTTTTATTTCAATTTTAAAAGGTATAGAGTAGTGGTTCACTTCTAATTTATGTATAAGCAATACATTATTACAAGTTATAAATGTTTCATGACTGTTTTACCTTTTAACTGTAAACTATGTACAATTATTACATTAAAATATTTTTAAACTATTACATTAAATCATTTTTAAGAGGCAGGTATAAGCAGCTTTGCTTTTACCTCCTCTTTTTGGATGCAGTCCATGCCTACATTCAACTCTTCCTCAACTTGATTGATTTCCAATTGGATATGTTCCAAGGCTTGATGCTTGTATGTAGTCATTGCTTCCCTTGCCTCTTATTTAACATGAGAGTAAGAAGTTCCTCTCCCAACTTTGCTTCCACACTATCCTCTACCCATTCTTTCCATTTGTATCACGAAATGGTTTGGAAAGCTTATAAAATTCACTTAGAGGAAATTGAGCTACCACAAATGCAAGAATAGTTCGAATCAAGCAGAGACCTTGAGAGGATTGGAAATGAAAGATGCCAACCAAAGGACACGAAAGGGTTGAACTGGGAGGGAGGGTCGAACCTAATTAACCTAAATAATGAGAAAAACTACAACATAATAACCTATGGAAGAAGCTAAGAACATGCCCTGTCTAGGGCCATTGTGAAGGAGTAACACATAAGAAATACTTGATAAGAATGGAAAATAAAACCAAAACTATGGTGTCCCATCTTGCCACTAGTGGAAGACTCTTGAAGTTGGTTCTCCCATCACCCTAACTTTTCCAAACATCATACTCACCATTATTGTGCATGTTAACATAATGGATTTGGGATACGTCATATGAGTCTCTCGCTGGGTCTCATAATTCCTTAGTGCATGCACTGTCAGGTAAGTTAATACAATTGTTACAATCATCATTACCTCCACCCTACTTGGAGCTCCATGTGCTCTTGTCTGGTGGCCACTAGTATAAATTATGTTTTGATCCTATGTTAACACCCCATCTATATATTGAAATATGATATTTAAAATAATATAATATTAAGTTAAAAAGATATTCAATATCCACCATAGCCTTAATTTTAAATAAAATATATAATTTTGTTTCATAAAACATCCATGTCATCTACATTCAAAAGATTAAGAAAGCCATCCAAACATAACCACTTTTTTTCATGTTTTAGATTATACATCTTTTAAAATAGCAACAAGTGTGATATATTGTCATTTTATTTTTATTTTTTTAATATGCATGAATGAACTTCATATACTGGAATTTTGAAAATGATTCAAAGTTGGGAGTGATGGTTCACTAAGGAATGTTGAATGTTTTCACCTATTTCAAGTATTCTCACCTTGATATGGTTCTATGCTTTTTTGAGGTTAACGAATCCCTTCTTTGGTTGGTTCACCGCTCCTAGTACTTGCATTGTATAAATTCTTCCTTTTTATTGAGAAAAACTTATTATGCATTTTGTGAGGTCAATGAATTCCTTCTTTGGTTGGTTCACCCCTCCTAGTACTTGTATTAAATAAATTATACTTTTTGCCAAGAGAAATTTATCATGCTTAAGTTCTCATTATCCTTTCTTTGCTTGGTTCACCCCTCCTAGTACTTGCATTATATAAATTATTTTTTTAGCTAAGAGAAATTTATTATGCTTAAGTTCTAGTTTTATTTTACTTCAAAATAATTTACAACATTAATAACATTTGTATTAAGATTTAATTGCATGTGTAGTTCCTTCAAATTTGGCTTAAATGCTCACATCATCCAACATTTATGGCTTCCCAATGCTTTTACAAAAACTATGTAATTATGTAGTTAGTTCATTTTTCCTTCTACAACTTTCTTCTTGAGGTAGTAACAGCGAATGGCAATGTCAAGGACATTGCCACCTTTTTTCACATAAAAATATATTTTACTATTAATACCGCGAAATAGTAAATAGGAAAACATACAGCAGGTCATCATACCATAAAGGCATGAAAGAGAATCATAAACGGGCACATGCTGAGCCCCAAGATATCATCACCGAATTCAGGATCCCACCCAAATCCCAAACATAACCAGAAAGGATGCCATATCAATATTCCAGCAACTACACGACCAATAGCTAAACAGTCCCCAAATGGCATAGTATCAAATCGCCATGACATAAATACAAGTAATAAGTCCAAAACAGCCAATGGCCTGGACACAAGTGTCAAATAACATAAAACATAGAGCTGCATGAGCCAACCAAGTTAAAAATCCAACAAGTTGTTGGTGAAAGAAACTATGTACCTGCACAATATATAGCCGAATATAAATATGAGAGAAAGAACAAAACAGGCCACAAGTCCAGATCAAAAGAGTCAGATCCAAAGCAGATCAACCGATCCCCGAGAGAAAAGAAGATCCTCATGCCATTTCTCCCACAAGATAATGCCAGTCGGTGAGCCCAAGGCCCTCTTAGAAAGGATGTCTGCCTCCATAATTACCTCGCAGTAAACATGGGGAAAGTGAATATGCTGAAAGTCACTGATGAATTTCCGAACAGCATCCAACCATTTAGTGAGGATCAACACATTAAGTGAGGTAGAACCCAAAGCCCACGATATTATGGAAGTAGAATCACCCATAACAACAAGTGAGGAAACCTGTAAGCGCCGAGCAAAGTGTAAGAGTAACCAGAGGGCACATAATTCACTGCGAGTATTTGATCCAGAACCCAAATTTAAATGAAGCCTATAGGAAACAGAGCAGTTTAGATGAAGCACCACCCCCGCCCCACAATTACCACCCCCACCAACCGCAGCCCCGTCGAAGAACCCACATGGATACATCAATACCAGAGGAGTATTATGATAACCAGGACGTGAAGCATTCCTGCCACCCGCATGGACTGAAGCGGAATGCTTCTCCATGAATAAAGCAGTGATACGACTGCATAACCAATGCAGATTTATAGCTTTACCATAAAAAACGAAGTGGTTACGGGCCTTCCATAGCTCCCACATCATATAACACGGGAGTTCCAGCCATCCAATAGAGCGGGGGTCGCGGAGCCACCGGCCAAAGCTGTCCTTTAAAGTAGACAAGTGCCAAGCCACAGATATACCAACATAATTGACAATAAGCGTCCAAAGCTCATTAATGAATGGGCACGAGGAGAAGAGATGATCAACCGTTTCCAGGTGCGAACAGCATAAAGGACACCAGCCAGGACCAGAGAAGCCACGACGACAGAGATTGTCCCAGGTAAGAATATAGTTGCCCATTGCCAACCAAACAAAACAACTGATCCTCGGAGGAAGGGCAAGCTTCCAGATCACAGAGTGCCACCATTCCACCATCGGTTTACAGTCAGCAAACAATGAATCATAAGCAAGTTTTGAAGTGACCACTCCACGGGCAACATCCCATGACCAAACCAACCTGTCCGGGGTATCGCATAGATGGATGTTTGCTTGACAGAGGTGCTTTGTGTATTCTGTCCATTCCAATCCCATCGCCCCATGAATGCCAAGTTGACGAGCATTGATCCAACCCCCATTGTTGAAAGAAACAGCATGTGACAGGTTAAAGAGCCCCCTAGCTCGGAGGTGTGCAAGTAGTTCTGGAGTCAAAGAATACGAGGGGGATGCCCCCAAAACAGGATCCATTCCAAGTCTGATATCTCTACCATTGCCAGGGATTCATGAGAGCCATCTTGCCACAACAGAAAAAGAGCCCATAAGCCCGCGCCAAATATTTGAAGTACCATTTACAGAATGCCTGTCAATTCGAAACCAGGACGCCACAGAAGCATGTTTAAGGTATTTTGCCCGTATAATACAACCCCACATAGATTTATTGAATAATACACGCCACAGGCACTTTGCATGGAGAGCCATCACAAACAGCTCCAGATTCTTTATGTTCCAGCGACCAAGAATATATGGTTGTGCCATACATTGCCACTTAATTAAATGAAACCTGTTCTTCACATCCCCACCAGACCATATGAAGCGAAAGAATTTCCCCCGAAGTATGCGAATAATTGAAGCCGAAATTTTATAGAGGGAAAACCAGTATACACCCATGTTCTGGAGAACAACCTTTGCCAAAGTAATCCTGCCACCCAGTGAAAGATATTGCAGGCTCCAATGACTAATGCGCGTATTGAATCTTTTAACAAGCCACAGCCAGTCATTGGTCCTGTAATTTGCAGGTTTGATGAAATAGCCCAAATATTTGGAACCTTTTGATAACTCCTTGAATTCCAAAGGAAAAATACATCTGACACTATGTTCCACAGTCACCTCCAATGAGTGTTTCAGGAAGAAAGATTTCACCATGCTAATGAGCATACCAGTTACCAGGTAAAAGAAATCTAGAATTCTCTTATACTATAGCCATTCAGCCAGAGTTGCCAGCCCAAAAAGCATCACATCGTCCAGAAACAACGAATGGGTAACTGTTACACCAGCCAAGACTTTGATACCCACAATAGCACCCTAGCTTTTAGCTTTGTGAATAGAGAGGCTCAGCCCAACAATGATCAGCAGAAACAAAAGGGGGGATAGAGGACACCCCTGACGGAGTCCCCGAGACGGCTTGAAGTAATCAGTCGGCTGACCATTAATAAGAACTGCATAGTTGATAGACGAAACACATGCCATAATCCACTTCATAACCTTCCACGAAAGCCCAATTTGAATAAGGATCAATTTGAGAAAAGTCCAATTGCCACGGTCGTAGGCTTTAAGCAAGTCCAGTTGTAGGATGAGTGCCTCCATCTTCTTCTGATTAATACTGTGGAAAACCTCCTGTGCCACACCAATCGCGTCGTGAATCTGACGCCCCTCCAAGAAACCATATTGTTCCATAGAAATGTATGAGGACAAGACCGGTTTGATACGTTGTGCAATTATCTTAGAAATGATCTTGTATACTAAATTGCGTAAAGCAATCAGGCGAAAGTCATTAAAACTCTCAGGATGTGTTGATTTAGGTATCAGTGCCAGATAAGTGGAATTTAACGCCCCAGAGACCAGGCCCAAAGATCGTGATTCATCTACAGCATCCCTGAGGTCACTCCCCATGATATCAAAAAAATGTATAAACTCCACCGTCCACCCATCAGGCCTCGGAGATTTGTCCTTAGCAAAATCCCGAAGAGTGTTCTGAACTTCTAAACAGGAAATAGTCTCAAAATTTTTTTCACCCTCCGCATCAGAGAACATCCGAGGATATTCCTTAATAAGTTTAAATTGGACAGGCAGGGAAGTAGTTTCAGGATCAGTATAATAATCAAGAAAATGACGAGAAGCCTCAGATTTCAATTCCCCATCACCACGGATCCGTCGGCCGTCATGATTATTTAGATCCCAAATGTTATTTTGTATTCTGCGACCATCAACATATCGGTGGAAGAACTTCGTATTTAAGTCCCCAGCTTTGAGCCAAATAGCCCGGCTCTTTAAACGCCAGGACTCCTCCTGATTAAGGAGAATCTTGAGTTTCCTTTCCTCCAACATAGAAAGTCGAACATGTGCAGATGGACCCCCAATTAATAGTAAAGTCCCTTAAGGACCCCCAATTTGACTGCAAGCTTGTCCATGGCCAACCGTTCCCTCGAAACATCCGAATTTGCCCAAAGAGAGTGGACACCCACATCAAAATCTGCATCTTTTAACCAAACAGAATTGAATTTGAAAGGGTATATGCGATGATTCACATCAATTTCAAATTGCAATATAATGGGAGTATGATCGCAGATATGAGTTTGCATACACCAAGTTCTATATGTATGAAACGAACTTAAAAGAGTCTCAGATATCAAGAAATGATCAAGACGTTTGGAGATCAAGTTCTCATCAAGCCGACCATTTGTCCATGTTGGGGCTAATGGCCTCGGTTCCACATCAACCAGAGAGTTTGTGGAAAAAAGGTTCCTGAAATAAGACCCCAGAGGGTCCCTCATGGCCGCACATCCCCAGATCTTCTCAGCACTCCATGTAAAATTTAAATCACCAGCGAGAATCAAATTATCCAAAGCCAATAGGTGTCCCGAACAAGCCAGATCTCAGAAAGCTTCCCTGTTGCAGTAGGGCCCATAACAATTTACAATATTTATCACTTGCTCCGAGCCCCTAAAATTGCCAGTCAAAAGTATGCCCAGCGAAGTATTAAAAGGATCCAGCTTAAGGACCCCTGCGTTCCATGCAGCCAGGAGCCCACCAGAAAGACCAACCGCATCCATAGAAGACACACCACCCAGGCTTAATTTTATTGAAGAAAATACGAGCTTTCTCCCCACATACCATAGTTTCTTGCAAAAAAAACAAATCAGGATTGACTATTTGAAGGACTCTTTTGAGGGCCAGTTGTTTGGGCATCCCCCCCACACCCCTGATGTTTAGGGAGAGAAAAATCATTAACGACCCCTGGCTAGGGCTTTGATTCCTCTAAGAGCCTTGGTATCTGGAGAGATGGGATTATTCGGAGCGATTTTGTCAGAACCCCCTAGAGTGATGACTTTTTTATTTTTCCTGGCGCTTCTCGTTTTTAATGGGGAGAAATCCGCCGCCAACCCGCTCAGCCGAGCCCCCTTCGCAATACATTGGTCACCCAACGTATTCAAAATGACAGCAGATGGGTTGTTATTCATCACCTCCTTCTCAGGGTCTAAAGACGTGGCTCCCGGGGGATCAACCACGGATCAACCATGGTAGTATTACAAGGTCCATCTTCAACGACAACCCGGTTATTTAAATAAATAGGGAGAGGTGTCTTTTGGACCATCTCAGAGTAGGATGGGATGTGCAATATACGATCCAAAGTCTTCGTTTCACAAGGTTGTGTGACGGCTGGGAGGACCGATGACAATGGCCCATCCTCAATAGGCGTAGGAATCGGCAGAGTCTCCTCACAATCCGAGGAAAGGATAACAGTAGGGCTATGAGTAAAAGCCAACGCCACAGGCGAAATGGGAGAGTCCGACGCGGTCCCCGGGGAAGAATTACAAACAGGAAGAGGAACATCCAAGGCGGGAGATATAAAATCATACGAGACAATAGGATTCTTTTTAGAATCAGAGGCAGATGACAGCTTTGGATATAAACGACTCAAATAGTTACCATTGTTCCCATTGTTGAGCTCCAATGCATTAATAAATTTAATGTCCAAATCATTCAAAGAATGATAAAAAGAAGGGTCATTGGATTCCAGCTTACCCATTAAGCCTACGGCCGGAGGCAAGATCCTGTTGGAGTATCCGTCAAGACCACCATTCGTATCCACGTCCTTGTCGCTGCCATCATCCGCGGACCAAAAGGTATCGGCCCCCACCGGACGACCAGAAGAAAACCGCTGGTTGCATTGTCGCCAAAGATGACCCACTTGTTTGTAGTTGGAGCATCGAAAAGGGATGCCCCAATAATCGATGATCAAATCCAGCCGATGACCGCGCCAATTGATGTGGAGAACATCAATGAGACCCAAAGATATGTCAACTTCCACTAAGAGCCGACCCATACACCTGTCAAAACCAGTAAGATGCTCCTCCTCCACATGAAGAAACCGACCCAAGCTATTGCCAATAGCTTCAAACGCCCCCCGATTCCATAGAGCAAGCGGCAGGCCAGGAATGAGTACCCATAAATGACACATACGCACAATAGCCAAATCCGGGTCAAAATCAGTATACCACTTTTGTAGCATGAGGCTACCCGCACCATGTAGCCACAGCTGAGCTAAAATGGTATTACGGTGAGCTTCCTGTTCAAACTTGAAGCCAAACCATCCACGAGCCAAAGCGAATACCTGTGGTGTGTATCCCACAATGGGCTTCCATTTCTCCGAGACCCAACCCACAATATCTTTACGGTCCATAGTAAAGTATGAGAATTTCCCCACCATGACTGTCAAGTTAAACTCAACGAGCTCTTCCAAGCCCAGGTCCCGTCCCATCGTTAGCCAAACTTCCCCGGGACGACAGCAGAACTTCTCACTCAAACGGTGAGCAGCTTGTGAGGTATGTCTCGTATTCTTCTCCTGAACATGAGACGGACAAGCCCGCATGCTATCAACGGAAGGGTCAGAGCCAGATGTCATCCCAGGAACACCAGTCAAAGGCAGATGGCCTTTCTTCTCCCCATGTCTGGCGCATGGAGCCCTTGGCCGGCTACGCGAGGCGTGTTGACGCTTGCCATGCAACATATCCCGAAAGTAGGATTCCGGTTTAAAACATCCCGCCTCTTCCATTTGATATTCCGAGGTGGTCATGGAGTTTTCCGCCAGAGCCTGAGGTTCCGCCACATGTTCACCCATTGCCAGGTGTGTGCCGTCCATGCTAAACAACAAAGGAAGCTTCCAGAAACCAGGGATGATGGGTAACCGTGCAGCTCCACCACAGAAAGGGACAAACCCCAGTTCACGACAAACCGGAAGAGAAACCCGACAGTATCCAAGGAAAAAATGATGCCAAGAAATCACGATCCGAATCTAAGACTCACAAGAAAGCAGACTGCTGGAACCTCAGATGACCGGAAGAAAGAACCCCAGGAAACCCTCCAAAAACGCCACAAACCGCCCATCAAACTGGACACTGATAAACCCAGAATGTTCCAAGAGTATATGACGCCCGCACGTTTTTAGGAGTTCACACCCTACACAGCACAAGCTCGAAGCCAGACCCGGCAGCCCAGAAAATGGACCCAGAAAAACAGAAGTCACCTGACAGGGGAATGTGTCCCCAGAAAAACAAACCCTAGTTAATGAAGCCGGGACCAAACTCTTCACAAACGGCTGGGAGCAAAAACACCCGAAAAACCGGAACCCCAAGTCGTGTGTACAAACCGAAGTAAAACCCGGCTATCAAATAGTGACTATAAAAGCCCCCATCATGCACCAAACAGTCACTGTCCCCAGCATATAGGTAGACCCCAAAGTAATACTATTTTACCAATGGTATGAGTAAAATCAGCACCTGTAGGGGAAGAGAGCAACCAAATCAAGGGACAGTTGACCACGGCATCCCCCTGCGACCCACACCATATCATAGCCGGCCGGCACCGACTACACGCAGCCTGAGCGCCACCATCATAGCCCTGAAATTAGCTTAACAGCTACGTTCGGGCCTGGTTCGGTCCCTGGTTGAGTGCCACCGACTAAGCATTTTTTCCAAGGACATTGCCACCTTGTAGATCTTGTTCTGAAAGTAATTCTAAATGACTAATATAATGGTTATCAATATGTATATATTTACAAGGCATATCAAATTTATTTTAATAAAAACGAAATGATACATATATAAAACATATTGTTATATGTTTAGAGGACTCGTTGTTATTAAAGAGAAAGGGGGAGGGGATTTATAAGTGAATAAAATAATCGTTGCCAAAATAAAAGTTGGCATTGGTAACATGATGGTAAATCCAAAAAGTAATTATATATATAAAGGAGTTTAGTTATTATATAAATTAAAATGTATTGTCATGTTAGAAGTAAATGATACATAATTTATGAGTTTCATTTGTATGTTGTTTTAAATTAACAATTTGTTAAGGTAGAATTTTTAGAATATTGAAATTATATATTATTAGAATGAATATATATATATATATATATATATATATTCCAGAGGAAAAAAGCTTTATGTATTATCATCAAAAAGAGTCATAATTACATATACATGTTATCATATAGCCTTCGTAACAGTGTAAAACTGTTCGAGTGTCAAGACCTTCATTGTAATACTATAGTGAGCAAAAAGCTGCGTCATAGTATCGTATTGTTCATCAATAGCTGTACATTTGCAAAAGACCAAAAACAAAGCCAATGAGTGCCTTGAAGTTCGTATTTGAAAAGCTATATCCAACTGAAAGATATGTGATTAAAGTGTTTCTGTGAAAGGTCTATGAAAGAACTCATAGACTTCATCCTCCCTAGATTCCATGCATTTCTATGTTCCGAACTCCATAGTCAATCCTTGCTTGGAAAGTCAATGAGTAGCAGAGTTTATTTATAATATCTAATGTTATCATTTGATTTTATCCACTCTCTCTTTACATAACTAGAGCAATTGAATAACTTTTAGCAAGTGAGGGTGGGCATTGCAAATTTAGAGTTATGCATTAAGTGTTGATCACATTTGTTGAGCTCATTTATTAACTAAATGTAGGCATGAAGGAAAAAATTCTACACTTATTTCCTATATAATAAGATTTGTTTTTCTTCACATTGTCAAATATCCATAGAAACATTTAGTTTTTTATTTTTATTCTATTATTGTTTGAAGAAATATATGTTTACAATTTTGTATATTGATTTTGTTTACGTTCGATCTATATAACTATGTAATGTTCCTTGTCATTTTTAAATATCTGTGAATGCAACTTAGATAGTCTTTAATTTATTCTTCTTCTTAGATTGATGGAGACATAACATAGTAGTATTCAATCCCTGCACTCTCCCTACCAAATGAAAATACCAAATATATTTATTTTTCTACGTTTTCATTTTGGTATGACAAATTAATGTACAATTTATTCTATTTGCCATCTAT
Organism: Larix kaempferi; assembly: GCA_027924585.1. Taxonomy (NCBI): domain Eukaryota; kingdom Viridiplantae; phylum Streptophyta; class Pinopsida; order Pinales; family Pinaceae; genus Larix; species Larix kaempferi. The sequence goes on along the minus strand of BSBM01001219.1, from coordinate 16,350,297 downwards.
TACATGTGTTTCTATTTATTGCTTATTAGTACTTGTAACATAGTTTTTCTTTCAATTTCTTCGACTATAATCCCTACCATATATTAGCTAGACTTGCTTTCAAACACACAAAATTATATTGTCTAAGTACACACAACTTTCTCCCATTTTACAACATATTGAGATTCTTCTCGGGGATAAAGAGTTTCAATATTGGTAATTCTTAACTTAGACATTACAAATTACGAATATCATATTGGAATTATGGCATTTAAGTAGTCTAAGGAATTAAGCAATTATATTGGATATTGCCTTTTATTTGCATTGGAATATAAGCAGTTACATAGATTTCAAAAGTCGAGACAACTTTAATAAACAAAGAATCTTATATTTTCTTATTGTGAATTCCAGAACCAATACAGTAGATGATATTTTAGGAGAATAAATTGATTTATTTTTTAAACTAATATCACTCTTTTATCACGTTTCACTATTTTTTTATGGATCATCTTCTTTGATGTCCAAATAAGCAGAGGTATCCAAAACATTTTATTATACTTGCTCAGGATTATCTTCTTTGGAGAGGCAGTTGTGCCCATTATCTTCTACTTGCAACAAGAAGGATTGGATAGCTTGTCGCCGCAGGGGTAGACACAGAGGTGTCTCCTTCATGCCCCGAGCTCCTGTCACCCAAAATATGAGAAATGAGTTTTCCTTTCAATTACACTAACGGCTATCCCACGTACTACATTAGAGCTATTAATATGTCTCCTTGATCTTGGGATTGGCATGAGGCAACATGAAAGAGAGCTATGGGGAAATCTCAAAATATTTGACACACAAAGTACTGTCACATTGATGCCCATGTTGCTAGAAACAAGATGAAAAAGGTGAAATAGTGTGATAGATAAATATGCATAGAACCGAGAAAAGGGGAATGATCATTATGGAGAACAAAGGAGTGAGGATTTGACGATGCTATAATTTGAATTCAATCAAAGTTATAATTCTCATTGTTGTAATCCCAAGTTTAGGTTTTGCAATGTTGACAATGTTCATTTCATGAAGGTTCATATCTAAACTCAATCAAGAACATACAAGTTAAAAAATTTCACGATGCTTAATATAATTTTTCATTTCAAACAAATTCATTAAATAGATTTGCGTGAAATAGAAAAACCTCTGCAACACATTGTCTCATCATTTTCATAACCACATCTTTGTATTGTAATTCCATTTGATAATTCAACCTTCACAAGTGTTCCTTCAAATCCCTGCAAAATAAACACATACAGTAATGGGTTGGAAGAGTTTAAGCCTATTTTGAATTACTGCAAAAATTCTAAAAAAATGAATTGAATTCATTTGTGATGCAAATAGATTGCAATAATGGTGCCTTCCTTAATTTAGTTTGTTCGATGAAAAATGTAGTCCACTGGGAAGTGATCTCGATTTCACAAATAAGTCATATGAGGAATTCTATGCAAGGGAATGATTTTGCACAGATGTCGTTTGCATCAATGATAGTGAAAGATAAGGAAACCTATATTTTTTAATATGAATACCTAGGATGATGTGTATCATTTTTCTCGCAAGTTGAGGAATCACATAGAGCAAAGAAATGTATCAATGAGCATTTACTCCAATACAATAAAAAAAATACTAATGGTGTCCTTTTTTTATATGGTGAAAGTAATTTTTGTTATTAGATAGCATCCTCGTTGCACTCATAAATATGCCAAAAATTGTCAAAGAAAAACCAAATGCGTCAAGATTTGTCAAAGAATAACACCATTTAGAGAATAATATGTAACTTATTCAAGGTGTCACTACATTTCTTATAGTTATAGTGATATGGCACTACCGTCATCTCATAAGATACATTCAATCCTCCAAAAATATGCGCACAAATATGTGCAAAGGTTAAATGACCATTACATTCAATTCTCTAAGTTTTTTCATATGTGCATAAAAGTCTAATCGACTTATATATATATATAATATATATATATATATATATCAAAATAAATAAAAGATTTTTCGTCTTGTAAAATAACAATAGTTATTGTTCAGAACCAAAGTGTATCAGTGGAACCATTCAATACCTAGGATTACTAGATTGATGGAGACTGGGTATGAGTATCATGCTCTTTGAGCTATAGAGTTTTAAACATTTTCAACAATCATTTGATTTTATCCACTCTCTCTATACATAACTAGAACAATTGAATAACTCTTAGCAAGTGAGGGTGGGCATTGCAAAGTTAGAGTTATGCACTAAGTGTTGATCACATTTGTTGAGCTCATTCATTAACTAAATGTAGGCATGAAGGAAAAAATTCTACACTTATTTCCTATATAATAAGATTTGTTTTTCTTCACATTGTCAAATATCCATAGAAACATTTAATTTTTTATTTTTATTCTATTATTGTTTGAAGAAATATATGTTTACAATTTTGTATATTGATTTTGTTTACGTTCGATCTATAACTATGTAATGTTCCTTGTCATTTTTAAATATCTGTGAATGCAACTTATATAGTCTTTAATTTATTCTTCTTCTTATATTGATGGAGACATAACATAGTAGTATTCAATCCCTGCACTCCCCCTACCAAATGAAAATGCTAAATATATTTATTTTACTACGTTTTCATTTTGGTATGACAAATTAATGTACAATTCATTTTATTTGCCATCTATTACATGGGTTTCTATTTATTGCTTATTAGTACTTGTAACATAGTTTTTCTTTCAATTTCATCGACTACAATCCCTACCATATATTAGCTAGACTTGCTTTCAAACACACAAAATGATATTGTCTAAGTACACACAACTTTCTCCCATTTTACAACATATTGAGATTCTTCTCGGGGATAAAGAGTTTCAATATTGGTAATTCTCGACTTAGACATTACAAATTACGAATATCATATTGGAATTACAGCATTTAAGCAGTCTAAGGAATTAAGCAATCATATTGGATATTGCCTTTTATTTGCATTGGAATATAAGCAGTTACATAGATTTCAAAAGTCGAGACAACTTTAATAAACAAAGAATCTTATATTTTCTTATTGTAAATTCTAGAACCAATACAGTATATGATATTTTAGGAGAATAAATTGATTTATTGTTTAAACTAATATCACTCTTTTATTATGTTTCACTATTTTTTTATGGATCATCTTCTTTGATGTCCAAATAAGCAGAGGTATCTAAAACATTTTATTATACTTGCTCAGGATTATCTTCTTTGGAGAGGCGGTTGTGCCCATTATCTTCTACTTGCAACAACAAGGACTGGATAGCTCGTCGCCGCGGGGGTAGACACAGAGGTGTCTCCTTCAAGCCCCGGTCTCCTGTCACCCAAAATATGAGAAACGCGTTTTCCTTTCAATTACACTAACGGCTATCCCTACCATAAATTAACTAGACTTGCTTTCAAACACATAAATTTATATTGTCTCCGTACATACAACTTTCTCTCATTTTACAACATATTAAAGTTTTTCTCAACATTTCATTTGGATTAGTAAATGGTGCACTTGGATTGGTCATGCAAATTGTATACACACCTGGATCTACCCCTCTTAAGTTACCAACCTATGGCATTTGATATTTATATTGGGCATCCATGGGACTAATCTCAACCAAAGCACATACCAATTCCACCCATAAATCAAAGTAATAAGGAACCAATCCCCCTAAAGATGGCTTGGGCACTGACTATCCATAAATCCCAAGAATTGACATTAACAAGGTCAACCATCGACATTGGTAACACAGAACGTATGGATTGACTGACCTTCACAGTGAATGCCACGTACTACAACATTAGAAGTCCAAACCAAATTACACCATCGTTATCCTTAAAACGCTATGGAAAGATGAAAGACTCTTCATATCTCTCACTTCGAAAAAAGCAAGAGGCATGCCTTCATTCTCTTTCCCTTTCACACTTGAAATTGCAATCCTCAATCCCTGCACTCTCCCTACCAAATGAAAATACCAAATATATTTATTTTATTACGCCTTCATTTTGGTATAAAAAGTTAATCTACAATTCATTTTATTTGCCATCTATTACATGGGTTTCCATTTATTGCTTATTAGTACTTGCAACATAGTTTTCCTTTCAATTTCATCGACTACAATTCCATTTTATAGCTAGACTTGCTTTCAAACACACAAAATTATATTGTCTAAGTACACACAACTTTCTCTCATTTTACAACATATAGAAACTCTTCTCGACGTTTCATTTCCCCCGTTTTGGGGGTATGCTAGTATATATATATATACATCGTGGTAGGCAATTCATGAATCAAATTCCATCCTTGATTTCTGCAATTCATTTATTCTTTAATCATTATACCCAACTGGCAACATGTATATGACAATTACGATCTTAAATATTATATATTCATGAATAAATGAAATATCCCACTGATTCCTTTAATTATTATTACTCATAAAACAATGGAATGGAATGGAATGAGATCTTGTTGTGGCTGACAAAATGGATAATCTACTCTTCGCTTTACACTCTGACACTTGTGTACACATAATAAGGCTGAAAAGTGGTCCCGATAACCCCGTTACATTAATTTGTTATGTCACATTCTGCGTAGTACGTAGAAGAAGACGATGATGATGCCATCTGCATCTACGTACGTGTTTGGCGGGCCGCGTCTGCCTGGAATTTAACGTCCCATAGGACGTTTTTTTCCATCTTAGGACGTATTTGACCGGTAGATATAAAACATAGACGTCAACCTTGACGGCCATGAAAAATTTTAAAACGTACATTTGATGTTTATCTTTTTACAGGTCCCGTCAGAAAATTTAATACCTCCATGAAACTATATACCCTGCAACTGTATTCATTGCCCAATTCCCAGAGTTATCGTGAGTGCTTTTAAGAGTTTACCTTTGGTTTAGGGTTTGGTTGCCACATAAGATTTTGAAATGGAGGAAGGGTTAAAAAACGAATACAGAGGAAGGGACAAGACGAGGAGAGCGATTAAATTTAATGAAGATGAATTCATGGTTGTTTCCTCTCTTCGCAGTTTGGTGGTTTTATGTGGTTTGGTGGTTTCAATTTTCAATGGCAACATGTAGAATGAAGGTGTTGATAGGGTTTTTGAGCAAGGGAGTGTGTTTTCTGGTGGCACGATGATAAGGTTATATATGTACGTGATTTTATTTGATTTTATTATGTGGAATTTTTTAGGTTTAGTGATATTTTCATGATTTTTGATAGATTGGTGGTGGAATTTTAGCCAAACTTTGATGTTTGTGTTAAGCTTGATTTTACGATTTCTACCGCTCTATACTAAGAACAAGGGCCAACCATTGACCTGGTTCTCGATACCATTGGTATTGTCTAATCTTTGTCTAATCTTCTGTGAGCTTACCAAGCAATTTCCTTGGTGTTTAATATTCACGGCAGACCTTAAGAAAGTAAAAGAAATGCATTAACTGAGAAATTTCCTTGGTGTTTAATTTTAAGGGTAGACCTTAATAAAAGAAATGCATTAACTCTATTAATTATGGAAGGTCTTTTGTCCTCTATCTGCATAAAAGGTTGAAAATAAGGATACCCATTTTCACGAATTTAGAAAGATTTGAAGTATCCATGAAGGAAATCATTATCTTCCATTTGCCTTAGATCTCATTTTAAATGCAAATTGTAAAGTATAGAAAAGGTGAGATTCCCCATCTAAATTAATAAGGAAAATAATAAATTAAACTCCTCCTTATTCATGGATAGTGTGGATACTGATGATACTAAACAAAATATATACAAAGTACACCCATCAATAACAGTAGGAGCTAGAATTCCTAACAATACAGGCGAGGTTTTTTTACAAAACAGTAAATTTGACACTCAACTAACTTGTATAAAACGTAAAATGACTGGCACTAAACCCATGTAGCCATCATAGAATTTCCAATTGACAGGCCCTTCGAATTTGAAATTCCAGGCCTGGCCGCAGGACTTTTCTGGCCGACAAACTCCAACCCCACATGGTCCATCGTGATTGGGATATTGGGAATCTATCGGACTCTTGTCGCATTTGACCGATATTTACGCCGTAACTCTGCAAATTTTAGTTTTTTTTGGGTTATTGGTCGTTCGATGGATCGTCCGACAAATGAACGGAGTCATTTCGTCCGTAGATTGTCTGGGTAAACACGAACCCTCCTCCATTCGCGCCACCGCTCCCACCTCTGCCACGTCTTATCTTTCCCGTGACCTTGACTTCGAATTTGACTTGTTCAAGAAGTTTTGTTCCGCGCGTCGATTTCATTAAACCCTCCCGAGCAATCCAAACTTCATAGCATTTGTTGTCAATATTGTTCTTCTGTTGGGAGTAGCGCCATGGTGTGACGCAGGAAATCTCTGTGGCAGAGTGTTGCAGTGTTCACGTTACTCGCAGTCCCGATGCAATCTATTGGCCTTTCTCTGTTCGTGATTGGATTTTTTCCTGTCAAACCTGCTCTCAGCGGTGTTGGTTGCGTTAATTTCCAAGCAGAGCGATGAAATTTAACAATCTCGATCATGCATTTGATTAACGGTGCTTTTTCTCTTTGCAGTGGCGTGGAAAGCTACGAGTCTGGCTGTAATTCGAACGAAGAAATCGAGAACATATCGGCGGATCGGCCGCGTTCACTCTATGCATCTTCAATATTACTTTCTAAGCTCTCGGGATTCGAACTTGCAATAACTTAAAACAATTTTGAGTGAACATTATTCAACCTGCTGTAGCTTATTTAATGTAGTTGCAGTAAGCCGGTTGATCATTGTATCTTAATAGCTTAAGATTCAATGATAAAGAAGCCCACTGCAACTACATTAAATAAGCTGCCGCAAGCTGAATAGCCTTCTCCCATAAACTTTGCACTTAGAATGCTGAATAATAATCCCCAAAAGCTTAAAGATCCAAGAGAATTTATTTACATGTTGACAGAGCAGGCTATTGAAGGTTGTCTTTTCATTCTTTCAACAAGGTGTTCTCTTCCTTAAATGAAAGTATTTTTCCTTTAACAAAGACATTCTTTCTATCCGTCCACTGGGATGTGGTTTAGCCATAAACTGATGGGAGTTAACACAATTAGTCAAATTTCAATTCTCAGCGTATTCTTGTATGGGAGTTTACACAATTAGTCAAATTTCAATTCTCAGCGTATTCTTGTATAGGCTCTATCTGATCCCCAAGTCATATGTCCGGGAGTTTTAATCACACCCGCCTAAATTTGGGTGGAGAAAGGACAATTTTTCTGTCATGGCTTTAGGGTTAGTTATGTTCCATTTTGTTCATTGGCCAAAATTAGTGCTTAGTATATGTTTAGAGTTTCCGAAAAAAAAAGTGTTCTTACTGTTCTATCTCCTGGTTAGGGCTCTAATTATGAGAGGTAATTGATAGAGCAGGGGTCAATATAGTTGTGAGCGTTGTTTATATATATTTATTGCACCATATGATAACCTAAAATTAGAAAAGAAGAAATATTTTTTTTTGAGAAAAAGGCCAACTTGAATCTAAAAGTGTGATGTACTTGTCCACATTTAGATAAATCGACACTTTCATGCCCCAACCACCCACCCTCCTGGGTGATGGTGTGTATTTGTTGGCCCACATTTATAAAAATGCACACCTTGGGTGATGGTGTGCATTTGTTGGCCCACATTTATAGAAATATATACCTTCACCCACATTTATAGAAATGCACACCTTCACCCACGGGTGGGTGGTGGGCAAGGGTGGCCCACATTTATAGAAATGCACACCTTCACCCAAGGGTGGGTGGTGGGAAAGGGTGAAGAATGCACAACTTCATCCCTAAAATCATAGGTAACAAATGCACACCTTCACACAAGAGGGTCGGGGATGGGGTGAAGAATGCACACCTTTGCCCCCTAAAATGAAAGGAAACAAAATTTTCCCTAAAATCATAGGAAACAAGATTTTTTTTTTGAGAAATACACGGCAACTCAAATCTAGGAGTGTGATGTAGGTCTAAATTTACATAAATGGATACCTTCATGCCCTCACCACCCTCTTCGCATGCTCTCAGCAGCAGGGATTGAAGCCATGGCCCTCATGCCAAATCCAATCCTCTTCTTACTGCCATTGGCACCCACCAATCTCCTGATACCCAACATCATCTTGATCGCCCAGCCAAACACGCAGATGGAGATGAAGGGCAATTAAACCTCATGCCTGCTCTGTGCATCTCCCAGAATATCTCAGAATTTTTTAGACGTAGGGGTTGAGGCGCCACCAATCTATAGTACTTACGATAACCAGACATCTGTTCAATACATGCATTGCTTTATAGGCATTAGTAAGAGCTCTTGAAAGTAGTGGGGGTTGGGCCCTAAGAACTTTGCTCTATAATGAAAAAAAAACAAATGGGTGGGGTGTCGTAGTGTAAAGCCATCTACAAAAATTATGATACCAATGTTTCCATACTTGACAGCTCTTCAATAGGCCATGAAGCCATGGGCCGTGGATTTAAGCCAAGCTAGTCCGAAGACTCGCAATTCCTCTATCTCAAGTTGGAGGAGTGAGCTTAAGTTGGGTGCAATTCCTCTAGCCGAGCTTGGCGTCCTTCCTTGCTAGCAAGCCGAGAAACTGAAGTTGCAGAGTCAGTACTCCATGCTTTCAAAAAAATATGAAATAAATATTCGTTGGGGTTTTATGGACATGAATCATAAAATTGGGCCTTTACCAATGCTTAATCGAAGACTATTTTTTTAAGGGGTGATTTATGATATGAGAATGTTAAATGGAGAGTGGATTTGATCCATGGATTGGAGTTCATTTGGTAATTGAGGTATTTTTTTAAAAAAATGTGAAAGTCATGTTTTTGGAGCAATTCAATTTTGGCATAATATTTGTGCACATTTAGATTGTGAAAAAAGTGATTTGAGTTGTCTTCCAAGATTGAGGTGAAAATTTGGATTAGATTTGTTTGTTAGTTAAAGTTAACCCAAAGAGTATATTGGAGAAATTTTTTTCAAGTATAGAAAAAATATTTTTGTATTGATAATTCAAAGGCATGATCAAAAAATTGGGTGCTATCAAGATGCTTCAAACTATTGCGAAGGGGCCTGATTTTGAAATAATACCACTTTAAAACAAGGCATTATTTTCGTTTGGGGAGTGAAAGAACCTTTTAGTGATGGCAAAAAAAAATCAAAAAAGTATTTTAACTTGATAGAAGTAGTACAAGTTGATACTAGGTGAAAGTGAAATTTTAGATGTTAGGTTTATAAATAAATTGCTCTTGAAATATATTTTTGACAATGGTTTGGTTAATGGATCAATTCCAACTTCCAATTTAAGGTCTGATTTAGAACCTTTTACCTTTTGAAGTGCTTGATTAGTGGATTGGGCATAATTACAAAATCGACAATATTTGATCATTTATGCCCTTCCAATTGTAATGGTGTTGGAAAATTGATGTACCATAATCTAGGGAAGCATGAGTTTTCAAGATTGATCCCAAAATGTCATCATTAAAAGTTTGAAGTCTTTCATTTCAATTAAGTAGAAACCCATTTAATGCTTTATTGATTCCTTGTTCGAAAATTGGAAGTATTTTTATTGAGTTTTGGTAGATCAATGCCTCATTTGTTGATCAACCGTAATTATTTAAATCATGCACTCCATCATCTATCATGGCTTGAAGTTTCTTCTAATTCATCAATCACCTTTGTTAATTAGGTTTATCTTTACCATTTGACATTTAACTTTGTTGAACCGACCATCCTTAATTCATTGATTATACATTGTTGATGCAACAATCAAAGCACACATTTAGGGTTTGTAAAGAATTATATATACAACTGATTATTGAACAAATATCATCTCTAAAATATATGTAAGGAGGCGGTTAGGGTTTGTAGTAAAACGAATCGAAACCTTCTTACCTTTGGGATCCTTATTATATTTTGGCTATCTACATCTCGAGGGAGGAGAGGGGATATTTATTTGATATTTCTATATTCCAAGTAGAGGGAAGAGAGAGGTTTGTCACATTGAGACCATTGCTACATTAAGCGTACTAGATACCTCTTGAGGGGAAATCCGATTTCCATGAGGGTGTTGTTGGTTATAAATGAAAGGTGAAATCCGACTTCCATGACGGTGTTGTTGGTTATAAATGAAGGTGAGGGGATTTCCCATAGATATATGAGCTATTTACGTGTATGGTTGTGGAGAGAAATAAATCTATGGTTTTGAAATCAGTGTTGAAAGAGGAGAATCACAGGAGGAATGCATTGAACAAGACATTGATTTTTGTTAATCTAGTAGAAGCCTATACTATCACTATTCAGTATAATCAATAACTTAATAAGTAAACTCTATACAGTGTAAGCATGACCATTGCCGTTAAGTTTCAATTTAATTTTGAAATTTCGCATGTTTCATTCTTTGTAGACCTTCAAGATCCATGGAACTTTGGAAGGCAAAGTTAAAAAACTTGGAAAAAAACGTGACGCTAATAACAACAAATGAACCCACGCCGGCATTGTAATGATAATAAATGGTCTTTGTACAGGTCTTGTTTGTATGTTTAGAACAGGGTTTGATTCTGAAATGTGATCCGTGTACTGGTCTTGTAGGTTTATACCAGAATTTGATTCTGAAAACTTCATCACATAATAAGTGTATCTTTTATATTAAAACGTGATTGTCTACGGTACATGTTTAAGCAAAACGTTCCTTGAATGGCAATATAAAACCCTAAAACGTAAAAAACAAAATTTAGTGTAACGGGTAAGATTGAAGTGAAATTTAACACTGCTTTTCACCTTCATGTGCCAGACTATCTGCTCTGAAATCGGATCTCACTATCGTCTCCAGTTACTATCATCATAATGTGCTGTTTAACCCTCAAGGGGAACGAGTTGAGGGACGACCTTGAACCTGGAGACCATATATATTCATGGCGGCAAAAGGCATGTTGCGTATACGCTCATCATGGTACAATTCACCACCTTAAATACAAACTCCATATTCAAATATAAATCATATTCTTCCCAGATCTCTACATTCAATATAGTTTCTTTCTTTATCTGCTTTGCATTCATTAATATACTTGGGTTTTGTATGCTTTCCCCAATTTAGCTCTTCACACCTGTCTTCTTATACCATACAGGGATTTATGTTGGGAATAATAATGTGGTACATTTTACCAAGTTGAGTTCTCGACGTGAGGGCTGTAGATGTGGCCGGGGAGAAAGTGGAGTAATCCTGACTTGCTTAGATTGCTTCCTTAAAGGAAACTGTCTGCGTCGATACAAGTATGGTGTTTCTAAGATTTCTTTGTTATTTCAGATTCGTGGAAGAGGATCGTGTAGTGTTGCACCATCAGATCCAGCAAAGTCAGTAATTGCCCGTGCTGAGTACCTGTTTGAGCATGAGGATGAGTTTGGAGAGTATGATTTATTTAAACTGAATTGCGAAGATTTTGCAATCTACTGCAAGACGGGATTCATTACCGGACCTCGCCGTGGGGCAAGTAGCCAAGTGGCAGCCTTACGCGCAGTAGGTATGGTATGTTTTCTTCAACGATATAAAGTTGATATTGGTGTCCGTGTTGATAAAATTAGACCACCGGTGGGACAAATATCAGAATGGAGAAGCTATCTTGAAATCGCCCGAAATATAAGCCGAAATAAACCAGTAATGGTGCACCCTTTATGAGACAGAAGCAGGGTAGGGTTTTTCAATTTGATGACAGCTTTTATCTATTTTAATAAGAATTTTGACACCTGATGACAGCTTTTATCTATTTTAATAATAATTTTGACATCTGATGACAGCTTTTATCTATTTTAATAAGAATTTTGACACCTTTTATGTATTTTAATAAGAATTTTGTGCAGCTTTGACATCCAAATTACTCCTTGAAAGGCAATTTGTCCGTCAAATTCCATCACCCGTGCATCCTTTTTGATGTACATATTTTAAGATGTTGTAATTAATTGGCACTTTTAGATCTGTCACTTGGTTGGCTTTTTATCTCTAATTAAGATGGCTATGTGTTAGGTTTATGGGCAAGGGATTAAATGAGTTGATATTATATGAGTTTGGAAGAAGTTAAGACATTAGGGATATAGAAATTTTATGAAAAAATATTGAAGAGTTTTATGTATTTTTGAAGTGAAAAAATTATATGGTTTTTAGTTTTTCCTCTCTAATTTATTAATTTATATCATTTTTCAAAATTAAAATTTATATATAAAAGTGATAGGATGAACAAATTGATTTGAAAATAATAAAAATAAAAATTTAATGTTTTTTTTAAATAAGTTAAGGGTATGTGCAAGCTAATGAGGGTAACTTTTGGCATGTTAGATGCAATAGAAGGGGCCAAATTTTTCCAATTGGCTATTTTTTGGATTTTTTTTCAAAACATAAATTCACTATTTGGTCATTTTTAGTCTCTAATATCGCCTATATTTACATAAAATGTGTTTTCCAAAATTTACAATTTTCAATAGTAAATTGTATGTTTCTTTTTTTCCAATGGAAAAAAGCATACTATTTTATATTCATATAAGAAAAATAACAAGTACAATGATGGATCAGTCAAAGATTGTGATGGATCTGTCAAAGATGACTCAAATCACTATATCACACATATTCCAAGTACTGCTAGTCTTGAAATAACCTCCCAATATTACATAGCTACAGATCTATGATGGCAAAAAAATATATCTATAACTCGTCAACTATCTACAGACAAATACTATCAAAAAAGAGTTTATAAAATTCAAAGCTAATATAGGAAGTAAAGAGATCCGCTATCTAGAATCTCCTCATCATAATATTCTTCCCATATAAGCTAACCATCTTCACCTGACAAAGCCTGTTTGGATAAAATATATGCGGCATGATTGTGTTCCATGTAAATGTGCTTGATATCAATATCCATAAAAAATTTCAGTTCTTCCCTCATTCTATTGTACCATTGTGTCAAAGAAATGACTTTCAGCTTATATTCCCCTAAGGCCCATTTTATCGTCACTCTGGAATCACCAAACAGTTTTAGCCTTGGTAAACCAAACAACTTTGCCATCCTCACAGAAGTCCACAAAGCTAAAAGCTCAGCTTTCATATTTGTACCAATCCCACATCTGAGTTTGAAAGTGTAGTAATGGTCCTTATTTAAGAAAATCTTACCCCCAGCAGCACATTGTCCCGAATCTGCGGCACCATCAAAAAAGATAATGGGGTCGTTGAACGTAAGTTTAAAGTTCCCCACTACTCTTTTTGTATTTGTACCTTTCCCCTGTTTAAATGGAAGATAAAGATGTAGTGCTGTAGAAATCACCCCATCAATCTTCACCTCATGGTCTTCAAATAAACATTTATTTCTCATTCTTCAAATAGCCCAGGAAATGAAAACTGGGAGTGTAAGGTGTTCTCCACAGTTTTTTGTCCAAATTCTTAAGCTGGTAACAAATCACCCTGCCTCCATATAGCATCAATATTCAATAGCTTACAAACTTTTCCCCAAATGTATAAAGAAAAAGTGCAGTCCATGAATAAGTGTGTAGCAGATTCTGACCAATTCTTACACAAAATGCATCTATTTGGACCAAACCATCCTTTTTTCTCCAGATTATCCCATGTTTTCATTCTATCCATAAGAACGAACCAAAGAAAACATTTCAACTTTTGAGGCATCTTCCATGTCCAAATGGCCTTATACCACCACTGTTTTGGGAAGATGCATTTTCTTTGAATGATAGACTTATATGCTGTGCTTGCAGTAATGTTTCCCGTGCTATCATTCCCCTTCTAGATTAGTATATCTTCAGCATTGCTCAATCTACATCCACACGAGTTTAATGAATAGATATAGCTATCCCATTCTAATGCCAAAGCACCCTGAAGACCTAAGTATTGTCCATTGTACTAGTAACTGTCACTGCCAGACTTCATCACACTATCCAATGTATAAAAACCCTGTCTGTTCATTCATATTTAATATTCGCCTACCTATCTATATATATATATATATTTTTCAATCCAAAATAATCACCTAGAATACTATACTTAAGTAAAATATTAGAATCCTTAAAAAATACCCTGGTTTTAAGTATTGAAAATTTACATAACTATGTCAAATTTCATGTTTTCTAATAGTCACTTTTTTATTTTTTTGGCAAATGATAAGGTATATGTTTTTGTGGGTGCAGCCTTTCAATGCCTAAATGACGGTTTCAGGATACAAAAATTGGTAGACATGTATAGAACTCGTAGCACTAGTGCAGCGCTATTTTTCCAAAATTAATTTTTTTTTTTAATTATGTAAGTGATCAAGCCTCGAGAACGGTACGTCAAATGTGGGTGCAGCCTTTGAAGGTCTTAATGTAGTTATTTTGACTTGGATTTTTTACAGCATGTAGAGGTCGGTGTCCTCTAGAGTAGCATACAAGTTTTTTTAAAATGGTTGTGAAATGAAAAAGTTACGGAATAAACACTAACAGTATGTTTTTTGACCAACGAAATGATGACACAAGAAAATTAGGAAATAAATAGAAAATCTCAACATTTTTTTTTTAAAATTACATATTTGGAATCTGCATAAAAATTTCTATCTATGCCTAAAATTTTGTTAATAATGGTCGGGTATGTCATGCTGTAGAGAGCGGTGAAAAATAGGCATACTCGGAAAAATGTTGAAAATGTCAAATTAGCTATGGTCTAAAAATTCCCTAGCACAGGTTTGGTAAGTCCGAACCAGCCACATAGGACAATGGCTGACACGCGGGCGTGGGAGGAGTGGGTGATTAGGTGTTCAGGAATGTGCGCGCGTTATGTTTAAATTCAAATATTTTGATTGGCACGTGTTTTGTATATGCAAAACACGCGCGCGTTATGTACATGCAAAACACGTGCACATTATGTACATGCAAAATGCGCGTGCTTTATGTACATGCAAAACGCGCGCGCGTTATGAACATACAAAATGCGCATGCGTTATGTACATTCAAAACGCGTGAGCGTTTTGTATATACATAACACGTGCGCGTTATTAACTTCACAAATTTATTCTTTTAAGTGTTGAATAAATTTATATACCCACCACTCCCTAACCCCTCCTCTCCCTCTCCCTAATCCCCATGACTCTTAAACCCTCCTCCCTCTATCTCTCTCATAATCCTATCACTGCTAACCCTTTCTCACTCTCTCCCCTCCTACACCTAACCCTTGCTCACTCTCTCCCCTCCTACACCTAACCCTTACTAACCCCCTCTCTCTCTATCTCTTTTGTACTCCTCCACCAACCCCTATCCCCCACCCCTCTCTCTCTTCTAACCCCGTGACACCCTCCTCCCTCTCTATCTCTCTATAACCCCTTAACCCGCCCACCCCACCCACACCTAACCACCTCCCCTCTCTTATTATCTCTCCTAATGATCCCCATACCCCTAACCCCCCTCTCTCTATCCCCTCCTCCTCATAACCCTTACAAACCCCCTCTTTCACTTTCACGTCCCTACTTCTACACCTCTCTCTCTCTCTCTCTCTCTCTCTCTCTCTAAACCCCCTCTCCCTCTCCCTAACATCTCCCCCATCCCTAACCATCCTACTCTTTCTATATCTCTCCTACTCCCCCTAGCCCTAAACCCCCTCCTCTCCCTAGCCCTTACTAACCCCCTCTCTCGGTCTCTCTCTCTTTCCTTGGGGCAAGCGGGCAAGTGGCAGCCTTATGCGCAGTAGGTGTGGTAGTTTTCTTTCAACGATATAAAGTTGATATTGGTGTTCGTGTTGATAAAATTAAACCACCAATGGAACAAATATCATAATGGCGAAGCATTCTTAAACTCACCCAAAGTAGAGGAAAGGAACCAGTAATGGTGCACCTGAGACAGAAGCAGGGTAGGGTTGGAATTTGAAAATCAATTCATCGAGTAGATTTTGATGCGTTTTTCAATTTGATGACAGCTTTTATCTATTTTAATAAGAATTTTGACACCTTTTATGTATTTTAATAAGAATTTTGACGAATTTTATAAAATTGCAGCTTTTACATCCAAATTACTCCTTGAAAGGCAATTTATCCGTCAAATTACATCACCAGTGCACCCTTTTTGTTAGCGAAGGATGTACATGTTTTAATATGTTGTAATTAATTGGCACTTTTAGATCTGTCACTTGGTTGGCTTTTTATCTCTAATTAAGGTGGCTATGTGTTAGGTTTATGGGCAAGGGATTAAATGAGTTGATATTATATGAGTTTGGAAGAAGTTAGGACATTAGAGATATAGAAATTTCATGAAAAAATATTGAACAGTTTTATGTCTTTTTGAAGTGAAAAAATTATATAGTTTTTTAGTTTTCTCTGTGTAATTTATTTAATTTATATCATTTTTCAAAATTAAAATTTATATATATCATTTTTCAAAATTAAAATTTATATATAAAAGTGATAAGATGAACAAATTGATTTAAAAATAATAATAATAAAAATTCAATTTTTTTTTAAATAAGTTAATTAAATTTATTATTTTTATTTTAAATATGCAATATGCATGCATTTTAATTGACACTGCTTGTTAAATTACATGGGATTAAGAAAATCTAATTCTTATTCTTTCTTTATGTCTTGTTCTAACTTATCAATGATTGTTGAATGTCAAACTACATGGAATTAAGACAATCTAATTCTTATTCTTTCTTTATGTCTTGTTCTAACTTATTAATTATTGTTGAATGTCTTACTTTGCATACGTTAATGGTTGTTGAATGATTATATTCAAGATTGAAAAAATGTTTTTGCAAGAGAGTAGAATTTCATAATAAATATGAATTGATAAAATTTGATTGGTCTTTCCACTATAAGTAAGTTATAATATTGTTTGTTTTTTAGCTTGAAATTATCATATATAATTTTTTGGTATTCAACTTAATTTTTTTTTCTTGATTTTTTTTTAATATTCAATACATTTATGTGTTTTTTTCTTCCTCGTTCTTTTGCCATGAAAACCTTAACATATTAAAGAACATGTAACCCGTAAATGGCTTACTGAAGGAGATTGGCATGTTAGTTCTAGAGGAATGGTTGGTTGAAGGAGACAAGTGAGTTGCTTTAAGATCAATCCTTGGTTGAAGGAGAGGGACAAGTTTGTTTAGGTAATGCATATTTCTAATTTGAATTTGATTATTTGAGC
Organism: Larix kaempferi; assembly: GCA_027924585.1. Classification (NCBI taxonomy): domain Eukaryota; kingdom Viridiplantae; phylum Streptophyta; class Pinopsida; order Pinales; family Pinaceae; genus Larix; species Larix kaempferi. The sequence continues at coordinate 16,333,106 of BSBM01001219.1, read as the reverse complement.
ATACTATGAACCTTCATCACTTAAAAACATGGTACTAACCCTAGCCTCTAGTGAGACTTGAAATCATTACTAAGTCAACAAGAACAAGGAAGAAGAATGTTCATGTAAAGGAAGAAAATATACAGAATGCACTCCTAGTCAATGAACCCTAAGTAGAGAACAATTTAGCTTGTCACAACCAGAATTGAAGAATTTGTGTCTTAACTTGCAAACACCCATAACATAGGTGTTCTAACCTACGCCTAAGACATAATCCAGTATAGATCCCAACAAAGAGATGTTGGAGAAGTGGAATAATATAATTACTAAGAATTACAATATTTAATATGTAATTAGCTTTAAGTATTGAGGAACACAAAAATTTGAGGCGAATCTATGATCATGGTTAGGATTTGATACGATTTGTAGTTTAGGGTTTTTGATGCTTTTCAAATGGAGGTCTTAGGAGGAGGTGGGCTAGCACCCTCCTTTAGTGACATTTTCATGGGTGTTGCAACAGAGGATTTCAACAAGGACGTAGGGGAGGCTTTGAAAGGCCCTCAAGGAGGGGGGGGACATGAAATAATGGGTGATAGCCAGAGAAGGGTGAACATTTAGCATATAAATCCACTCTCAAGATGAAGTTAGAGGCACCTGGAAAATGTTACCCAAATCTAACAAAATTCCAAGATATGAGGTTACTTCCTCTAATATTAGCCAATTATCCAAGATATGCAAGATCATGTCATGATTGGAGAATTCATGGGGATTTGGCTAGATAAAAAGGCCTCGATATGGTGGATCAATACTAGATGGAAGCCAAACGGGCATATGGACTTGAAGCTAGGTTCAAAAAGGTTTTTAACAATTATTTTTACTAACCTGGAAGACAAAAACATGGTGTTTGAGAATGGCCCATACTTCTTCAATTTGTAGGCTTGTATCTATGCTTTTGGTTTGAAAATTTTAGCCCAAAAAAGGGAGACTTCACCCGTGCTTTGATGTTGATTCACCTCTATTCGTTGCCATGGGAATTTTGGGATGAGGAAACCCTAGAAGGAATTGGAAACACCTTGGGATATTTTGTTAAAATTTTATAGGTTACCAAGCAAGGGCGATATACTTCTTACACACACATCTATGTTTACATGAATGTTTCAATGATAATACCAGAGTCAATATGTCTCAACCATCACAATTAAGAATGGATCCAAACCATCGATTACGAGCACATTCCTTTTCAATGTTGTAGATGTCATGAGAATGGCCATCTATTTCAAGATTTCCCTCTCAATGCTTCGGTCTTGCTAGCCATGGCCAAGGAAGTAAAAGATTTGGAGGGATTTAAGAAATTAACCAACAAAAAAATGTTTGGAAAAAGAAATGTAGCCCTAGAACCCTTGCTAAGTATCAAGACAACCAATACATTTGAAGTGCTCAAGGGGTTTCACACACCAAATAATCCTTAGAAACATCAAGTATCTTTAAGATTGGATATATTTTAAATTTTAGAATCCTTAATTAACTTAGAATTAAAGAAGGAGGCTTCCATCTTGCCTTGTGGAGGTTCTGATCATTGGTCGATCAATATTCTTTTGGACATAAGGGGAAAATCAAAGCCTTGACATTTTTGCTTTGAAAAAATTTAACTGGAGCATCCAAACTTCCAAGAAAATATAGCATGTTGGTGGAAGGAATAAAAGGTGGAGAATGGAACCCTGATGTACAAGTTTCAACAATGTCTAAAAAAATGTAAATGCTCAATTCAGGCATTGGAATAAAACCATCTTTGGGGACATCTTTCAAGCCAAGTGGGAGATAGAACAAAATATGGCTTTGGTTCAATAGCCAATCATTCTAAAAGGTATGGAAGAGCACCTAGTATAGGAAGAAGAAACCCTACAAGAGAAACTAGAGGGTAGGTACAGGAAAGAAGAAATTCTTTGGAGGAAAAAATCTAGTGTTCAATGGTTAAAGGAAGGTGAAATAAATTTTGAATTCTTTTATAAGTCAATTATACAACATCAACATAATAATAAAATCATATTTGTTAAGGATGGACAAGGATAGAACCTCTCTAAATGTGATGATATTAGGAGGGAATTGATATCCTTTTATGTGATGATATTAGGACCACAATGGAATTGCATGGATGCAATCTAGAAAATTACTCAAGACATTCTTAAATTGGTTGCATATGAGAAAAACTCCAATTTATGAGGGGTATCACTATGGATGAAGTGGAACATTTAATGATGGAAACGTCTAAGGGAAAATACCCAAGTCCTGACAAGCTTATGACAAATTTATTTCATGCTTGTTGGGACATTATCAAGGTAGAGGTATGAAAACTAGTGGAAGAATCAAGAAGAATTTTAGAAGTCCTCCCGGTGATGAATTCAACTTTACTCACCTTGATTCCTAAATAGGAAGGTGCCAATGAACTAAATAAGTCTAGGCTAGTCTTTATTTGCAATTCCATATATAAGACAATAACAAAGGTGATCACTAATGGGTTAAAGCCTCTCCTGCCACAATTGATATCCCTAAAGAAATCAAGACACGTAGAGGGAAGTTATATTTTGGATGCTATCATCCTAGTGCATGAGACGATACATTCTCTAAAAACTTCTAAGAAGGTAGGAATGCTAACTTAAATCTGGATAAGTCCAAGGCCTTTGATAAAATTAGTTGGTAGTATATATGGTAGACCCTCCTAGCATTTGGCTTCTCAACTAAGTGGATGGATTGGATTATTTTCCTGACTTCCTCAACTTTGTTCTCCATTATGATTAATGGATCCACTTCTTCTACCTTCTCGCCCTCTCATGGAATAAGACAGGTGGATCCTCTATCCCCTTTCCTTTTTATTTTAATGGCAGAGGATCTAGGAATATGCCTCAAGGTTGAAGTAGAGTAGAAGAGAATCAAAGGCCTATATATCCATGGTGATGATCTTCCCACCTTAGACCAGTAGTTTCTAGTTGATATGGTTCCTTCTATTCATGAGGCAAAGGAAATTAAAAGAGTCTTAGGATGCCTTCGATACAACCATCAATTAAAGTAAGTCCCAAGTTTTATTTTTTAACACTTCAATTTATGTGCAAAGAAAAATTTGAGAATTCTTGGACTTCAAAGAAACTCCCTTCCATCCAAATACCTAGGTTCCCTCCTAATCGAGAATGTCTTGCGCAATATCTCATGGGAGGAACTCCTTTCAAACCTAGAAAAAAGAATGTCAAGCTGGACCTTTAGATCCATGAATTTCATAAGCGGGTTTACTCAAGTCGAGGTAGTTTTGTGGGCCATGCTTCATTATCTATTCTCTTTAGTAGCTACAACTTAATTTGTCCTCAAGATAGTAAAAAATCTCTAGTTTTTTTTTTTGGAGTGAAAACAAGCCAAAAAGGAAATGGGCTTTAGTAGATTGGGAGAAAGTGTGTTTATCGAAAATGGTAGGAAATTGTCAACACATATCTAAGGGATAACATATGGTGGTGCTAGTTAATAAGGGGGAATGAGATCTAAGGGAAATTTTGGAAGAGTAAGTACGTTGAGGACATCGTGATACGGTACTTAATGTGGATGGAAGGTCAAATAAAGGGATCTTTGATATGGCATGCTAGTTGGGAAAATTACTCTCTTATTCAAGAACATAGATTTTGAGAAATTACTAATTAGAGATGGTAGATCATCCCTCTTCTGGGACAACTCTTGGAAGCAACTACCTAAATTAAAAGGCCAACATAAATTTCAAGAGTTTGACATCGTACTAAAGGAAAACTATAGAGTGAACACTCACCATTACTAGAACATCACAAGCTCAGTGCAAGGCTGGAGGAACTGGAAGTCTAGGGAGATTTGGCTAGACATCCAAAATTCAAGGGAATGGAACAACCTGTGGGAACAACTTCAACGAGGAAGAGTCAAAATCTTGGAGGGGATAGATAAACTAAGGTGGGGATGTAGATCAAGGAGTAGTTATACTCTGAAGGAGGCATATCAATTTGTAGCTAGACACACCAACCTCCAAAAAGTGGAGATTTGGGAAAAGATTCATACTTAAAGACTATGGCCCAAGGTATCCACCTTTCTATGGTTGGTTTCCAAAGGAAAAATTCTTACTTGGGACCAACTAATTAGAAGATGTTTTGAGGGGCCTTCTTGCTTCCATTTATGTAGACAAAGTGAGGAGACATGTGAGCACTTGTTGAATCATTATCCCTTTGTACATATCCCCCTTTGGGATAGGGGAGCAATAATCTTTTGTTTGTATGCCATGATAGAGCATTGATGGAGGAAAACTTTCATAAATCCTACTATCAATCATGTTTGGTAACTCTTCTTAGGGTTTCTTCTTTGGGATACTTCTCAATGAAAAAGTAAATATTGATTGGAAAGTGATCAAGGCTGTTAGTTTTTCATCATTTAAATCAATAGATCTAGGATCTTAACTAAAAGAACAACATGTACAGCATATCAAGCATAAGAGACGAGAGACAAGAAACACAAGACATTTCACCGGGGAAAACCAAGAAGGTGAAAAACCCCGCAACTTCCTCAGATATAGAATAAGCATCAATACAAGGATCACAATGATCAAACCCAAGATATAAATATCTGCAGCAACATGCTCCTCATCCACTTGGGCGCACCCTTCTATTCTCTCACTAATGCGAAGTGAGACAATGAGACAATGTGTAAAATGAGAGAGACACTCTCTATTTATACACTAACTTGACTTGCCCTTTACTCAACTAGGTCGGCCCCAACTTAACCACTTAACATAATGCTGACTAGCCGACCCCTCTAGGGTGGTCTAATAACCCTTTGACCCACATGACTCATACAGGGCTGACCCCATCAAGGTGGTCTAATAACCCATCAAGTATAAGTTATGACACTTACAATATAACTTGCGACACTTGCAAGTACACATGATGATACTTCCAATCGGAGGAATAATACATCTCCGTTGGGGATACAATAAAGTACAAATACAATATACAAGTGAATATCTTTCGAAGTTACAAATACATCAACACTCCCTCTTAACTAGGAAGGTATTCTCTTGACACAAGTCACCAATACATATAGGCACAAGTCTTCAATTCTGGAGCTGGATCATCATCACTGGATCACGGAGCATCATCGTCACTGCTGCTGATATCTCAATCAATCTCCAATCTACTCGTCATAGGAAGTTCTACAGAGCCATCCCTTTTTCATTCTGGATGTACTAGGCCTAACCTCCATGTAGGCCTTCATCATATCCATGAGCAAGCCATCAAGTAAGTACACCTCAGGACTTATTACACTACCTCTGCAAAACCTACAAGATCTCCCAGGACTGATTACACTGCCTCTGCAAAACCTGCAAGAGCATCTTAGGACCGATTATATGCCTCTGCAAAACCTATGTACCATACTGTCACCTCATCATCTTCAGATCACCTCATCGTCCACGGAGCACAACCTAGATGCACATCACACAGCACTTACACTCATCGGCATGGGAAGACACACCTCAACCATCCGTGAAAGGCTCAGGCCTTATATCTACGCCATGGAAAGACACACCTCAACCATGTGAGAATGGCACCGCACTTATATCCCTAGCCATGGGAAGACACACTTCAACCATGCTCGGAATGGCACAACACTTATATCGCAGCCATGGGAAGACACACTTCAACCATGCTCGAATTGCACAACACTTAATAATATCGCAGCCATGGGAAGACACACTTCAACCATGCTTGAATGGCACAACTCTTACATCAACGACCATGGGAAGACACACTTCAACCATGTCGAAATGGACCTAGCCCTTATATCTGCACCATGGGAGGACACACCTACCACCATGTGAGAATGGCTCATGTGCATCTGTGTCTCCAAACTCATCACTTCCCCTTGGAAGGAGTCTCGATCTGAAGTACACCAAGTCTCTCTCTGAAGTACTCAAACTTCACTCTAGCCAGCGGCTTGGTCAACACATCGGCTATCTGCTCGTCCATCGCAACATACAGGAGCTTCACTGCTCCTCTCTGCACCATATCCCTGATATAGTGGAACTTGATCTCAATGTGCTTCGACTTGTCATGGAACACTGGGTTCTCCGACAACTTCACACAACTCTAGTTGTCGCAATATATACAAGTAGCACTAAACTGGAGATCAAACAAATCAGACAGTAGCTTCCTAAGCCATACTGCCTCACAACTAGCCGAATAAGCTACGACATACTCTGCTTCAGCTGTACTCAGTGCTATGCAGGACTACTTCCTGTTAAACCAAGAGATCACACCTGATCCCATACTGAAGCAGCACCCCGAAGTGCTCTTCCTATCTGCAGCACTGCCTGCCCAATCTGAACCAACATAACCCTCTAGGTTAAAATTTTGATTCGCATCATACTTGAGCCCATAATCAATTGTACCCTTCAGGTACCTCAGAATATGCTTTACAACAACCAGGTGAACACTTCTCGGATCCGTCAGGAATTGGCTCAATGTGTTCACAGCAAAGCAAATATCTGGTCTCGTGTTCGTCATGTACATCAAGGACCCAATCATCTAACAATACACCGTGACATCAACCGGCTCAGATGAAGCATCACACAGAAGCTTCAGGTTTGATGCCATAGGTGTGGCCATGGCCTTGCAATCCATCATCCTGAACCGCTACAGGATCTCTACTGCATAATTCCCTTGTCCAAGGAAGATTCCATCTGCACTCTGCCACACCTCCATGCGTAGAAGGTAATGCATCATCCTAATTATCATCATATCATCGTCCTGATGCATATCATCCAGAGTATCATCCTAATACTCATCACACATGATCATCCTGATTATCGTCACTGCATCGTCCTGATGCATGTCATCCAGAGCATCGTCCTGATACTCATCACATATGATCATCCTAATTATCGACACTGCATCGTCCTAATGCATGTCATCTAGATCATCGTCCTGATGCATGTCATCCAGAGCATCATCTTGATACTCATCACATATGATCATCTTGATCATCGTCCTGATGCATATACATATACATGATCCAACTGATCATACAAAGCATCCAACTGATGCATATCAATATACATGATCCAACTCATCATACAAAGCATCCAACTGATGCATATTCAAAGAAGTAACTGGAGCAGCGTCCTGATGCTCATCACACAGCGCTTACATCCACATCCAAGGGAAGGATCATCCTCTGGAATGGCTCCTGAAAATGTGTCCCATCACTTCTTCCTCGAAGTATCTTCAATAGATAGTTTTCTTTGAACTTTGTTGCTGGAACAAATGTTGTAGTCCTTCTTTTGTAGGTACACAGTCTTTCCTACGAGACAAGTTCAATTGCATGATTAGAAACATCTTATATATTTCAGAACAAATTCTTACTCATAAATACATATGTCATACAGTCATGCAATTATCTTAGCCAATGCTTCAATACAACATTTATCCATATTTCGTAACTTTCGAGATGCCTTCCACCTTTACCAGAACATTTTTAAGAGTGTGCACAACTCCCAACATGTCAACAAAGAGGCTTCATTCTAGATAAGTAGAAATGGAATGTTGTACAGTACCATAGGCCACTTACCCATTACTATATTAGTAGTATCTTGTTCATTAATGAAACCTTTTCTAAAATGCATAATATACATCCTAAATCTAGGAACATGTACATGACTGAACAACATCATTCAAGTAATCATATATATAACAATTCAAATACTTATCTTTGTTTAGTTTTAGGGTGGACTCCCTCTCAATCTCTGCTTCCTTGCAGGAACTACTGGAGTGTGCTCCCTCTTGATATTTGCTTCCTGGATTACCTGTCCTTGAACTTATATTCATCCTGGACCACTATGCATGCTTAAGTGTGCACTAGTGTCATCCTCAAGATCTCATACATGATCATACATCCATTAGTATAATCTCAATACTATCAAAACATTATGATCCTAAATAAACTTAACATGTATGGTCATGATTATTTCACACATAGGTAATTTGTCACAATAATTAGTATTCAAGGTTTTAGGGAGGACTTCTATTACTTATGCATATTCTTATTGACCATAGGACTCTTCTGGTTAGTCATATCATCAATAAAAGTAAGAAACATAATATGTATAAACTGTTGATTACTTAAACTTCTAACTTCAAGAATAATCATTCATACAAAAGTATAAGATCCTAACACAAGGTAGGATTCTAACTTGATATAGGAAAAACATACTTGGAATATCATGTTGGCTAGTTATGTTTAACATACCCAAACAATGTCTTCTTGTTCTCTTCAATGACTTGTGCTTAGTAACCTGCATAACTCATAAGTTAACCATTGTAGAAACAAATTATACATACCTCGCAAGTGGAGCTTCTATGTATCCATGAGTATTTGTCTTCATGTCACCATGGTCATATGTTCTTGATCTAGAACTTGATTTGTACCTTTCATGTTAGCGGACAGCATCAACCTCATACAACACCATAGTGCATTAGTACAATCATAAGTGCCATAACCCTAATCAATGAATGTCTTCTATCATTCACATGCATTCATACTTTTACTAGGGTGATGAGACAATTCTAAGATTAATCAAGATTGTACTAACCTCAATAATATGAAGACAAACATATTATAAACTCAATCATGAACAAATTTCAAAACATACCTGTATCTCTTCAAGTCATACCTGTCGGGATTGCTTGTAGCCTTCCCATGTAAAGCATCAACTTCATCTCCCTTTGGAACTGGAACTTATTCACTTATGTAGGTGTCCAATTCATTCTTTTCTAGGATTAACCCAATCCACTTTGATTTGCTTGAAAATGGATCTGGAGCTGGATTAGGGTTTGTCAGAGAAACCCTAAAAATTCAAACTTTGAATTTAAAACTTCTAAATGGATGGAAAGATGTGGCTTGCTAAGCTTATCAAGCTGGTATACTTCAATTTTGAAAATTGCAAAATTTGACCCTTCAAAATTGCCTTTGAAACTTTCGGATTCATTGGACAGGACCCCGAACTAGGGTTTGATAAAGCCCACCCTTATGCCCAACCAAAAGGTTCGATCCAAGGCTCTAAACTTCGATTTTTATGAGGAGCTTCCAGCCGTGGTCACAGACTTCAAACATTCCAACTTTTGCAGAAGCCCTAATTTTCCATCTTTCCAATCAAAATCCCAAACTAGGGTTTGATCAAGCTTGGCCTTCTTCCCAACCAAAAAATTCGATCTTGGTCTCTAAATTTCGATTTTGATGAGGATCATTCAGCCATGGACTCCGATTCCGAGAATTCCAACTTTCTCCGAAGCCCTAAATTCCCGCAACAGTGACAAGCCAAGAATGAAGGTGCTCAGAATCCAAATCTGTTTTGACAAAAATATGCACCTTATTGATTCTGGTGAATCTCTAAAATTACAAATCCACGAGGTCTGAAACTTTGGCCTATGGTATCCTGACCTTTTATCTTTCCAACCCCATAGTTCTGACCTCAATTGGATTTTCTGAGAGATATTTATGCCAAGTGTCGCAACGTGACCTGTTTATGGGATAAAACAGGAGAGCGAACTTGTGCGGCGTGCCAAATGTCACTGGTTCAATTTCGGCCTGTGAAAAACTTACCTGAGAAACTACATTCCATTCTCTTACTTTCACTTTCTACGAAATTTCATTTGGAGCTTCCTATCCCAAGTTTTGACCTTTTTTCCTAGGTCCCCTGTTTATGACTGAGATCTGGAAGAGGCAGAAACCCTAACTTGTACAGATCATAACTCACAAAGTACAACGAATCAGATGTTGTTCTTTGGACACAAGATACATGGGTATGTTATCTACTACTTGTAGAATTTTCAAATCCTTAACCTTATCCAAAATGGATTTATATCGAAAGTTCTACGATGACTGGTTTTTTCTATATCAAGCCCTAGCTTGCAATTTTTCGCAAGTGCAACAAGTCTCATAAATGCCATACCATGCCTTCCTTCAGGCTAGCTCTGATACCATGTTAGTTTTTCATCATTTAAATCAATAGATCTAGGATCTTAACTGAAATAACAACATGTACAGCATATCAATCATAAGAGACAAGAGACAAGAGACATAAGACATTTCATCAGGGAAAACCAAGAAGGTGAAAAACCCCGCAACTTCCTCAGAGATAGAATAAGCATCAATACAAGGATCACAATGATCAAACCCAAGAGATAGATATCTGCAGTAGCATGCTCCTCCTCCACTTGTGCGCACCCTTCTCTTCTCTCACTAATGCGAAGTGAGACAATGAGAAAATGTGTAAAATGAGAGAGATACACTCTCTATTTATACACTAACTTGACTTGTCCTTTACTCAACTAGGTCAGCCCCAACTTAACCACTTAACATAATGTTGACTCGTCCGACCCCTCTAGGGTGGTCTAATAACCCTTTGACCCACATGACTCATACAGGGCCGACCCCATCAAGGTGGTCTAATAACCCATCAAGTACAAGTTACGACACTTACAATATAACTTGCGACACTTGCAAGTACACATGATGATACTTCCAATCGGAGGAATAATACATCTCCGTTGGGGATACAATAAAGTACAAATACAATATACAAGTGAATATCTTCCGAAGTTACAAATACATCAACAAAGGCACTTACTCCAATAACAACCTTGATAATTGTGTTCATTTTTCTACCTGACCATCTCACTCTCTTGAGTCTTTATTAAAACTTAGAGCTACCTACGCCTGGCATGAGCTCTTGGCCCCTATAAATCTGCCATAACTAGAAGCATGTACTAAAACATGAAATCAGGTCAAAATATGAAATTTAAATAGGCTTCAGACTTGATGATGACAATGACGATGGAAGCAAGGACGACAAGTTTGGAAATTGGAATAATGATAAACAAAAGTTTAAATTTTAAAACCACTTTAGTTTCAAACTTTCAAAATTCATAATCACTTTTCCAAAATCCAATAACCAATTGATTAATCATGACTCCAAATCCACTTTCATAATCGCATTATCAAATTCCAATAACCACATGATTTATGAATCCATTTTCCTTAATTCCAATCACTCAACCACATTAATTATAAACTAGTGCAAAATATGATGAATTGATTTTAATTCTAATTTATGATCATCCATTGCACAATTTAACTATGCATTATGCTACTACATTGACTAAAAATACATTACCTATTCACCTTGCACATAGACTGGTTGGGATTTGAGAAGGAATGGTTGTCAACTTGCATTAAGTGTTTGAAGCTTGTTGTGATTTGATTCCAACTGCGATAGCTTGCCGAAACATAACCATCATTAACATGTTTATTTTCTACCTGGCTACCAGCTTACCACAAGTGAATGCCAATTAATGCTTTAGTTTCTACCAAGATACCAACTTACCAAAGGTGATTGCCAATTAATGCTTGGATCTTAGGGCTATAGTGTGCATCACACATGATTACTAGTTATAACCTTGTGGCAAAGAGTGGAAAGATATAGAATCATGACTTCTATGAATCATATTTATCAATATAATACATCTCCATCAAATTTAATCTAAGAGAGAGCTATCAAATCACCTTATTTTAAAATATTTTCTTATTTAAATCCATTCATTTTGGACAAGTTTTCTAACAAAAAATTACAACATAGATCCAAAAGAGCATGTAACTATGACTCCCATGCATCACATGCTCTCTTCTTAGAGTTTTACAATCTTGAATTGTACCATTCTCCTCCATTAATATCTTGTTGTACAGTCTCATTGAATTTTGGTCCAAGCCTCCAGACTCTGGGACTAGCCATAGTTGATGAAAACATGAATCCATGGCTATTAGCACAACCACCTAACATTATAGCACACATCCCATCCAATAAGTGATAATTGTTGCATACAATAAACCAAACATGGTTTTGGAGGGTTCAAATCGTGAATGAAGACAAGGTTGTGGAGTAGAATTTTGAAGGCTTGCCCAATATTCTGATGGCATTTGGCCTATGTCGATGAATAAATTTCCCATCTACAAATCCAAGGAAGGGGATGCTATTATGAAAGGAAGAGTGGTAATGAAAATGCAACCATCCTATGATCCTAGGAAATGAGAATTTAAGTCTTCTTCTAAAGTGCGACCATGCTAGAAAATAAGAATTAATTATTAGATCAGGTCTATCATAATATCAATAAGAGCCTACATATGTGTAATTAATACTAGTTTGATTGTATAAGTATTGGGAGGTCCAAACCACAGAATTACAATTTTAATAAATTTAAACTTAATTTTAAACGTTTTAAAGTTTCATCTAATTTAAATTTTGATAAGTAATGTTGATGGAATGTTTAAATTTTAATAAGTAATGTTGATGGAATGTATGGAAGACTTGGCTGGGATTATGCATTTGTTGCTACCTAATTGTCCATTCTCAACTATCGAAAAAATTGAATGGCAAAAATTGGAACAACCCTTCAATTGCAAAGTTACAAAATAATGGTTAATTTCATTATTGAAGGACCCAGGGAAAAATGAAGTTTCTTTCATGGTGAAACAATTATTGTGCCCTTATATGAAGAGTAAAATAGGTCTTGAAGGGCATTGAAGACTTCAAATTTGAAGCCTGGGTTCAAGGAAAAGAGGGGAGCGCTCACATGGAGCCTTGTGAAAATTGTTTGTAGCCGATCTCCAAAGCGAGGATCAAGAGACTAGTTGGACAACGATGCAACGGGGAGGAGTATGATGTTGTTAATGGTAGTATTTATGTTGATAGAAGGTATTGAAGGTGGTGGGTGGAAGAGGAGGATGATGGAGAAGTGGTGGCGGAGGAAAAGGGTGTGAAGATTGATAATGAGGGTGATAGAGTTGGTAGTTCGATCATATTTGGGGGAAAGATCAACTTTCATTGGGAACAAACTTTGCCTATGTTATATTTTCTCAAGCTTGTGTGGACTATGAAGGGAATACATAAACTGGTTAGAGAAGAATTCACCACCTATGTTCTCTTGAGTCAAGGGAATTCGTTGTTGATGAGTTTTATGTGCTGGAAAGACTCATTAGATGAGGCGATAGATACAATGGCTAGGAGATGATGAAGGGGTTGTCGGGGTAGAATAAGTAGAGGGGGAATTTCCCAGTAAATGTGGAGGAAACTTGTATTGGTTTCACCAACTCCAACAAACACCCACCCTGAGATTCTACTTCAATTAGATGAGATCAAATTCAGCTCTACACAATGGATGAAAAATTGGATATCCTAGCAAAGTCTACATGTGGGATTGTATTCAAGGACATGCGATGAGCAAGGCCAGAGCTTTGACATGGCAATGGAAATATCCTTCGATATTCAAGCCCCGAATTTGATCCCAACATTAGACATATTTATCCCCTCCAATGAAGATAAGCAAGCCTAATTTTATGGGCATGGTATTTATTGGGTTTTCATCATCTGGTATGCTAGAACTCTTGCAATCATTTTAGTTAAAATAGATATAACAAACATTTCTAGTTAGTAGATATACTCAGAAAATTATCATAGACGATTACTAGATATACTCGGAAAATTAAAATAGAAAATATGGACTGATAAGATTTTTTTGTGATTGGTCGGGTTTCCTAAGTGGCAAACCAGACTCTATGTATAGTATTTTTTTCTTCTTTTTATTAATATACAATTCCAACCTAGCAAAAAATAAAAATAGGTATTTAGCTTTTAATAGAGATACATTGATGGATAATAATGCTACAATATAATATTGTTTTTAATAAGTAGTTAAGTTTTATTATTATTAAAATAAAGGGGATGCCACAGTCAGGGTAACTGCCCCCATTTGAATCTTCCTATAAAAGGTGTTGACTATGCAATAAATAAGTTTTTGTAATTAATACAAGTCTTAGTTATGCACTCTTTATTCTATTGATATATCAATTTTGGTATTAGAGTTGGCTTCCATAACCACGTAAAATGGATCTCCTCCCTTTTGCATTGAGCCTCTAGTACATGGATTTTCTAGCTACAACCTTTAGAATTATTTTTTTTCTTCTTCAAAGGAACAATTTTCAGATTATTACACAACCTCAACAGCTTATGGATCCTCCTAAGAACTCCAAGAAAAAGGATGATTCCCTTGTAGAAACACAAATGCAATTTTTCCAACATTAACAACAAATTATTTAGCATCAAAATCAACTTCTCCTGACCACACCTAGGTGGAATGTTATTTGGCATTCTCAAAACTTATTGGTACATGATTTGACACTCTCAAAAACTATTTTGCTATGTAGCCTTGTTAAATATATGAGATATAAAATGCAGAGTGGAAGTTTGTCTGTAGCTTGGAAGTTGATCTAATATGTGATGCTCTTATTCCATTTATTTTGATTGTTTTAACTACTCTTAACATATTAATAGTCAGAGAAAACCACAAAAACGACATTTTACCTTAAAGATGCAATTCTTAATGATGGATGGTCCCTTTGATAAGCAAGTATATATTAAATATCAAAAGGAGAGATGCTTTCGGGAGCTACTATAACTCAAAATAAGTTAACTTTAGGTCTTAAAGAGCAATCATTCCTTGGGTAGTATAAGGATCTAAATGCCTCTGTTGAAGAGATCTTTACTTTTGTTCTTGATACATAATTTTATTATCATTAACCTGGCTTGTCGTTAGGTTGCACAACTGATGTGCTTTCCCTTTTTTTGGAATATTCTCATCATTTTTTTATATGTTTTTTTTGCTATAACTCAATATTATTTCCTTTCATGTTGCATTCGCTGCCCGTGAGCATTTTACTATTCTCTCATCTCTTATTTTATGTCATTTTGAATATTTGTCTGCATTATTTTATTAGAAATGGGCCCAACATGCACTTTCTTCACTTTTTATGCAAGTTTTGACCAACCTCCAATTTTGATCATCCCATGGATCACTTGTGTTAGGCAGTATCTTCACCAATTTATCTTCCAGCTGGTCATTATCGAATAGGAATCATCATCCACGTGTCTTACTTCATCATCCTTACTTTCAAACTGAGAAGTGGAATCTAATGGAGGAATGTCTACAAAACACACTTGCACATCAAAGGCTTGTTAGCAGCCTTCTGGTTTTACAAATATAATAACATATGCATAACACTCCAGTTCAAGAATAATTGTTGGTTTAACAGTTTTCCAAGGTCGACAATCTCCGATGGTTTAAATGTGACTTAGTTATCTTTCATATAATCGTATTAGCTAAGTGTAGAAGCCAAAATAACACTGTCCATTCAGGTTATCAACCAACTAAGCATAATTCTTCTCACTAGTTGTGACCAAAGCTATTTGGAATCACTGTTTATTCAGGTTATCGACCAACTAAGTAGAATTATTCCCGCTAGTTGTTACCAGAGCTATTTGGAATTGTGAAATTCACTATCCAAGAATATCAAAGATGCAGGGGATGCCTCACTAAAGCATAGTAAACATGAAGAATAGTTAGAATAGCAGTTGCAACTGCAACAATAGCAACAGTAATAGCAGTAATTAGAATAGCAGGGAAGAATTACAATGAACCACGCTCATAAAACTAACATGAAAGTATGCAGTTAATTAGCAGGCCAAAGAGGTACTATTGATCTAATCAATTTGGTGCACTAATCCACCATCAAGATGGAAATACAGACATAATAAAAACCCAGGAATTCATGAGCATCTGAAGGCATTCAAATTCATCTAGAGTCATTGACCCCCGATGAGGGTGAAATCAACCTAACTGAGGTTGTGACTTTCCTAACTCTACTTCTACACTCCAACTGGATGTTATATGAGTTAGGAGGGCACATCGATGAGTAACTAAAGTCTAAATTGGGTGATGGAACCAAGGAGAACCTGATTCAATTAAATGAAGTGTTTGAATTGAGCTAACAGATAGAGGAGGGCGTCGGTTTCCCCAAATCAAGGAAAGTAGTGCCCTAACTGATAGTTTGACTGAATTTGCATCCATGTCCATGCAAAAGATGCCCTAACTGACTGTTTGACCCAAATTTAATATAATTTTCCCAAATTAACTAGACTAGGACACTTAGGAACTGAATATGATTGACTTGTGACACTTGGACAACAATGTAAGTGCGAAAGGGTGGATTATATCCTAACACCCCCCCTTGATCCATACTTAGAAAACCTGGGCCGTGGAAACAAGAACATTGGTCACCCAATACATCAAAAATGCTAAAAAATCATTTTCTCATACAACCAAGGAAATGGGGAAAACCTCATGGGAAAACCCCCATCAAACTAAACAAGACAGGAAACTAAAAAAATTGAAACTAAGCAAATGCTTTCACCTCCAAAAGAGATATGAGATAGACAAATCTCTTCTCTATAAAAGACTTAATGAATATGGCTTCCACCTGCTCCTCTGTAGGGTAGTAGTGCATAGTGATGGTTCGGTCATGCACTAGCTCCCAAATGTAGTGCATGTGCACCTCTATGCGCTTTGTCCTTTGCTTCTGAACAAGGTATTTTTAAGGATTCAAATAGTATACCTAAGTATAGTATTCTAGGTGATTATTTTGCATTGAAAAAATCATAAATATAGATTTGCAGGCGAATATCAAATAAGAAACATACAATTTACCACTAAAAACTGTACATTTTGGCGAATATTATACTTAAAAAACATATTTGATGTAAACATATGCAATTTGGTAGCTTAAAAATGACCAATTAACGAATTTAGTTTTTGAAAAAATGGCTAAAAAATAGCCAATTGGCTAAATTTCGCCCCTAAAAAATACTATGCTTCTAAACAGGCTCGCTTGAAACTCTGATTATCACAAAAAATGGCCACTGATGGAGAAGTTCGAATGCTAAACTTTGTAAGGATACCGTGCAACAAAACTACCTGGATGGAAGCATTGGCAACCCCTCTATACTCTACTTTATGTTGAAGAAACTGCTAAGGTTGTTTGCTTCTTGCTTGACCAAGAAACTGGTCCTAATCCCAACATGAACACATACCCCGATGTAGATTTTATGTCAATGTTATATCTAGCCCAATCTGAATCAGTAAAGCCAATCAAATCTAATTCAGCTCCTGCAGAGTAATGGATACCAAAGTCTTTTGAATCCTGCACATATTGCAAGATCCTCTTTGTTGCTTTCCAATGTAGCACATGTGGCTCCTACATGTACCTTGATACAACACTCATTGCATATGACACGTCAGGTCTTGAATGAGTCAGATATAGTAGGCCATCAATCAACTTCTTGTAGAGAGTGAAATCAACCAAAGGTGTGGAACCACCTTCCTTCAACCTGATCCCAGATAGGAAGGCAGATGAGGCTGCTTTGCAGTCAACCATGTGGAACTTCTTCAACAAATCAGAGGCATATCTAGCTTGTGCAACCTTGATCCCATAAGTATTTTGATTCACTTCCAGACCAAGAAACTCTCTCAATAGTCCTAGATCTGTCATGGAGAAGGATTTTATCAATGTAGACTTAGTGGACTTCAACCCAATAGCTGATCCACCAGTAATAAGCAAGTCATCCACATATAAAACTATCAAAATGATACAGTCACCCTTCTTTTGCATGTAAACATTGCAGTCGGATCTGCATCTTGTGAACTTCTGTGGCACTAGGAAGGATTCCATCTTGGCATACCATGCCCTGGGGGGCCTGCTTGAGACCATAGAATTATTTCCTCAGTCTACATACTAAGGTATGATCATCTATATACCCCTCGGGATGCTTCATATAGATATCCTCTTGCAAGTTTCCATGTAGGAAACCACTCTTCACATCCATGTGATGTACTTCCCATCGCTTTGCAGCTGCAATGGTCGATACCAGCCTAATTGAATCCATATTTTCCACTGGTGTGAATGTTTCAGTATAGTCCAAGAATTGGACTTGTGAGAACCCTTTGGCTACCAGTCTAGCCTTGTACTTCTTTGTGGATCCATCTGAGGCAGGTTTGGTCTTATAGATCCACTTGCACTGGACAAGCTTTCACCTTGGAGGAAGAGAGACATGTTGGGTGTATGTTATATTCTTTGCATGTGAGTGTGTGTGTGGTGGGGTGGAGCGCCTCCCAGCGGTGCGCCTAACAATCCCCACCATATAGTGTCCTACCATATGGCTTGGGGGGGTAAGATCCATCACGAGTGAAGTGAGTTCAAAATTTTTTGGGCTATTTTTGGGTTTTTTCTAAAAATATGTAATTTAATCCTGGTTAAGGGATTGGGGTCTATTTCTAATTTGGGTTAATTGATTAGTGTTTTGGATGTTGTGGAATACTTACACTTTGTATTATGAGTGGTAAAATATCACAATGAGAAATCAAGAGCTACGGCTCCAAAAGTTGTTGGTTTTCCTAGTTAAGGGTTTATAGGGTAAATCTCTATGTATTATGCGTGAATTTTATAGTGTAATCTATATTTTGCTTAAAGGATCTATATGATTTGCTTCACTGCACATGTTTAAAACTTACATGTGGTATTAGAGCTTGATTATTGGTTTCAGGGGGGACTCCTTTATTGTTGAGGGTTCGAAGTAGTTGATAGATATTGGGTCTGTGATAAACCTGGGTTCAGTGGGAGATTTATAGTGGTGATTCGTGCATTAAAAGATAATGGAAAGCAGTTCGAGGATCGGGATAAAGAAATTAACAGCCAAAATTTTGAGCTATGGAAGATTAAAATTGAGTATGTTCTTGTAGATCGGGAACAATGGATTGTTGTGACTCTAAGTACACAACCCATTGAAATGATGAAAGATGAGTAGGATAAATTAGAAAGAAGGGCAAGGAGTACAATCTGGCTATGCTTATCGGAATCTATGTTGTTGAACGTGTCTAGAGAAGATAGTGTGTTGAAGCTTTGGAATAATATAGGGAGCTTGTATCAATCAAAATCCTTGGTAAACAAGTTGTTTCTGTAAAAGAAACTATATCACCTCAGAATGGATGATAATGACACAGTGACAGAGCATATGAATGTCTACAATACTCTGGTAAGTCAAATAACCTATGTTGTTATTAAAATGGTTAAACAAGATAAGTGTATTACGTTATTGTTCTCTTTGTCGGATTCCTGGGATAACTTAATTGTTGCAATAGGTAGTGCTAGTCAAGCAACCTTAAAATTTGATGAAATAGTATCATCTCTGCTATTAGAAGAAATGAGGCGGAAAACCATGGATACTCATAGCATGGATGCCTTATCTATGAGAGGTCAACCCCAGGAGAGAAGTGAAAACAAGGGATCTAGGGGAATATGTAAATCTAAGGGTAGATCTAAATCCCCAGGAAAGGTTTTGAGGAAGTGTTGGAAATGTAGTAAAGCTGGGCACTATAAAATGGATTGTATATCTAAGAATATTGAGAAAGCGAAGGGATTTGATGATACCCTTTCCACAGAGGCGAAGGTCTCCTCTGAAGAAGTCAGAGGGTATGTGTACCTATATTACACAAGTACTCAATCAATTTGTGATATATGGTTGATTGACTCAAGTGCATCATCTCATATGACTCCTCATAGGGAGTGGTTTTGTGAATATGAAAAGTACAATGAAGGATATGTGCTTCTGGGAGATGAGTCACCAACCAATATTGTTGGACCTGGAAGAGTAAAGTTATAAATCAAGGATGGAAGGATTAGAAATCTCCTTGGATTACTACAGATTCTAGATCTAGTGAGAAAAATGATATCCTTTAGAAAGATGGATGCTGCAGGCGTAAAGAGTTTGTTTGGAGAAGCCTCATGTAAATGGTTCGAGGGTCAATGGCATTGATGAGGGGAGTTTGGTTTGCAGGAACTCTATACAAACTATTGGGAAAAACCATCATCAATGAATGTAATAGTTTTGTTGTGCCCGTGGGAGGAGATCAAGTATACAAAACCCCAACTTCCTCTGGAGGAAATACAATGCTATGGCATCAAAGATTGGGGCATATCGTGGAAAAGGGCCTTCGAGAATTACAAATTAAAGGTATGGTTGAAGGTATGTCTGAATGCACACTAGATTTTGATTTATGTGAACATTGCATATATGGAAAGCAGAATCGAGTAAGTGTTGCATCTGGTGCTACAAGAGCAAAAGGAATTCTAGAGTTAATACACAGTGATGTGTTTGTACATGTGCATGTTCCATCATTAGGAAGATCTGTGTATTATGTTTCTCAAAAGGAACACATGGATTTATTTCCTTCAAAATAAATATGAAGTATTTACTAAGATTAAATAATTTAAGGCTCTTGTAGAGAATCAGACAAGAAAGAAAATAAAGGTGTTGAGTACTGATAATGGTGGGGAGTTCTGCGGGAATGAATTTGAGGAATTATGTAAGAAGTGTGGTATAACAAGGCGAAATACTATTCCATACACACTTCAACATAATGTATTTGCAGAAAGGATGAATAGGAAACTGATGGAAAAAGGAAAGGAGAATGCTCGACAGTGTTGGGCTAGGACAAGAATTCTAGGTAGAGGCAGTGGATACTGCATGTTGCTTGGTAAATTGGTCACCCATGTCAGCATTGGTTGACAAAACTCCACATGAGACATGGACTAGTAAGAAACCCTATATTAAACATATAAGAGTCTTTGGTTGTGATGCTTATGTACATGTTCCAAAGGAGAAAAGGAGTAAATTGGATAATAAAGCTGAAAATGTATCTTTATTGATTATAAAGATGGTGTGAAAGGTTTTAAGCTTTGGAACCCTATAACTAAGAAGATTGTTTACAAACGAGATGTTGTTTTTAAAGAGGTCAAAGATGTTCCTAGCCTCAGGAAGTGACTCCAATGGAAAAGGAACCAAAGAAAGTAGAGTTCGACTTAAAGGATGAAGAATCTAACTCTACAAAAGAAGATGAATAAGAAGAAGAAGAACCTCATAACCCAGTTGTGAGGAGGTCATCTCGGGAAAGAAGGAAACCAAAAAGGTATTCCCCTCCTGATTTTCAGTCTTGTTTTGTTGAATCTGTTACTAATAATGATCTTAGACATGTGAAGGAAGTTGTTGATTCAGAGGATAACAATCTTTGGAAGAAGGCCATGGTAGAAGAAATTGACACCTTGGACAAAAATGAAGCATGTGATCTAGTTGAGTTAACAAATAAAATAAAATTCGTTGGTAGCAAATGTTTGTTTAAGAAGAAGTTGAATGTAGAAGGTAAAGTGGAGAAGTACAAAGCCCGCTTAGTATAAAAGGGATATTCCCAGGTAGAGGGAATTGATTTTGATGAAATATTTTCTCTAGTTTCTAAATTAAATTATATTAGATTCCTTCTTGCTATTGCCGCTGCTTTTGACCTTGAAGTAGAGCAAATGGATGTGAAGACAACATTCCTACACGAGGATCTGGAAGAAGAAATCTACATGAAACAACCATAAGGGTCTGTTGTAAAGGGAAGGAAAGAGCTGGTATGTAAGCTAAAGAAGTCTCTTTATGGTCCAAAGCAATCTCCAAGGATGTGGTACCAAAAGTTTGACACATACATTCTTGGATTGGGGTTTGTGAGAAGCAAGGTTGATCACTGTGTTTACTCCAAACATGTTGGTGATTACTTCATCAATATAGTGTTGTATGTTGATGCATGTTGCTGGTTGGAAACAACAAAGATGTCATAAAGGAGGTGAAGTTGCAGCTTTCCTCCAAATTCGACATGAAGGATATCGGTGGTGCAAACTTCATACTGGGAATGGAGATTAAAAGAGATCCTGTAAACATAAAACTATGGTTGAATCAAAGAAAATATGCTAAAGAGATACTATAGAGATTTAGCATGTAGGAAAGTAAGTCACTCAAGGTCCCTATTCTTGTAGGGGTAATGTTATCTATATATCAATGTCCCAACACACATGAAGAAGAAGAAGATATGTCACGATTTCCATACACCAGTGCAATTGGTAGTTTGATGTATGCAATTTTATGCACCAAACCAAACATTGCTCATGCAATGGGATTTTTGAGTAGATATATGTCAAAACCAGGGAAGGAGCACTAGATAGCTATAAAGAGGGTCTTTAGATATCTGCATGGCACCACAAATTATGCAATCTGCTACCAAGGAAGACCTAGACCAGATATAGTGATAGATGTAAAGGGGTTTGTTGATGTGGAATGGATTGGAGACCTTGATCGCAAAAGATATACAAGTGAGTATGTATTTAACCTATTTGGAGGAGCTATTAGTTGGATGAGCAAGAGACAGGTTGTAGTTGCACTCTCAACTACATAAGTTGAATACATGGCAGCCAATATGCAAGTAAATCAGTTGTGTGATGGCAAATATTGTGTTCAAGTATTGGGTTTGTACAGAAATCTATAAGGTTATATTGCGATAACCAAATCGCAATATTTTTGGAAAATAATCCTGTTTATCTTGCTAAGACAAAGCACATAGATGTGCAATATCACTTTGTGAGAGACATGGTTGAAAACATGAAGGTGTTACTGGAAAAGATTGACACCTTGAAGAATGTTGCAAACTCTTTTACAGTGTCTGTAAGTGCTGACAATTTCTCTTGGTGTAGAGAATCAATGGGAATTGATTCCCTGAACCTATGATCCTATGAGTACATGACCCACTTGTATGCAAAGAAAACAACAAGTGGGAGAATGTTGGGTATATACTATATTCTTTGCATGTGGGTGTGTGTGACGTGGTGGGGTGGAGCTCCTACTAGCGGCGCGCCTGGTGATCCCCACCATCTAGTGTCCAACCATATGCACTAGGTGAAATGCACAAATCACTATCTCGGGGTGGGTCGTATGCCCCCCCTTCCACAACGTGGATAATTTTTGGGTTTTTTCTAAAAATATGCAAGTTAATCCTAGTTAAGAGATTGGGTTCTATTTCTAATCTGGGTTAACATATTAGGGTTTTGGATGTTGTGGAATACCTATACTTTGTATTATGAGTGGTAAAATATCACAATGAGAAATCAAGAGCTGCGGCTCCAAAAGTATGTTTTTTTCCCCAGTTAAGTGTTTCCAGGGTAAATCTCTGTGTAGTATGCGTGAATGTTATGGTCTAATCTCTATTTTGCTTAAAGGAATATGTATGCTTTGCTTCTCCACACATGTTTAAAACTTACAATACAAGATCCCAAGTCTTGTTATTAAGCAGTGGCTCATATTCTTCATCCATGGCTCCTTGCCATCTTGGATCATGGCGGGCCTCTTTGAAACTTTGTGGATCATATCCCACCATTAGATCACACCTCTTTGGATGAAGTGAATCTGTGTGACAGGATGCATGCATGTATTTTTAGTGCTGAGGTATCCTAGGATTAGGAGTAGGTGCAAGATCTGGATCTGCATGTTTCCCAATCTCATCATCAAGATCTGATTTAGTCTCATGGTCAGAGTGGCCTTCCTAATCATCAAGTGCAACAAGTGTGGGTAGATTTGAGAAAGGAATGAACTGTGCGAACTCATATGCCTTGGAGTCATGATTGGCTCTTCCTTTCGCTATAATCATCCTAGAATAAATATTTGTAATTTCAACTGAGTTTGGACTGAATACAACCCTCTTAGGTGGCCTTGTGTGGGTCATCTGATAAACAAATAACAAGCTTGTTGTTAGGCATGGAACATTAAACACATCTCTGAATTGACCATGTTCAAGTTGAATAGTTCATCTTCCTGTAGTTGGGATTTGGGATCCATCTCCCATGTGAATGATAGGACCATCACTGAGATCCAAAGAAGTGAAGGTCTCTCTAGAAGAAATCATGTGGTGTGATGCTCCAAAATCTATGATGAAGGATTTGGTTTCTGAGACTCCTACCTTCGGTGCATGGCACCTTTCATGATCTTCTGACTTCTTCCCTAAATACGACTTTGTTGCACCTTTTGGGAGGGAAATGTTGTTCTTCTCAAGAATTTTTGTCAGATTATCAATATGCTTCTTCATACAAGAACTCTTTGGATGGTTCCCTTTCTTGCAGTTGGTACACTTGGCCTTGTCAAATTTCTTCTGCTTATCCCTTTTGGATTTGGATGCCCCTTCTATAGGATTAGGCTCATTCTTCTTTTCCTTCCTCTGCTGCTTACCCTCACCAATCGTATTCTTTGAGTCTCCATCTAGAAGAGCCTGATTTGTGGAGGATAACTTGGCTCCCATCTGTATCAGTTTGTCTTGCTCTTAAATTAGAGATTTGGTGAATGATTCTAGAGAAGGCATCTTCCAATTTGGAATTGCCATTTTGGCAGAATGGAATGTTGAAACAAAAACTGAGAAATATGCACCAAGTTTGCTGAGAATGGACAGAATCAACTGTTCATCCTTCTTGTCAATTCCACACTGTTTGCATTGCATCACTAGAGACTTGAACTTGGTAAGGAACTCCAGAATTGTCTCAAAACTGTTGGGATTGAGAGTTCTCGATTCATTCTCCAGTTTGTGGCCTCTCAAATCATCTTGCTTGCCAAAATTAGACTCAAGCTTGAGCCAAACCTCTCTTGGGGTCTTCAATCCATCAAGGTGAAAGAGAAGATCTCTAGAAATATGAATGCATAGGAATCTGAAAGCTTCATCAAGCTTATTCAAGTACTTTTCCTTCTCAATTGTAGCTTGTGGCTCAACCTATTTTCCCATGGTTACTCTTTATAGACTCTTGTTGTGCAATATCATCTACATATCTTCCCTCCAATCAATATAATTGAATGAAGTAAGGACTCTTGGTGTCAAAGGATTGAGATTATCCATCTCTAACTAAATTGTAGAGAATGCGACTGACTTCTACTAGGTATGTACCTAAAAAAACATAATCAAACACTGCTTAGGTCAAACAATATGCACATTTTAGGATGCATCACTCCTGGTGTAGCCCATCAAGGAATCCTTGATGAACCGAATGCACAATACCCATGTTTTATGTGAAAATACTTCAACTGCTGGTGCAAAAATGGAATAGGATCAAGCAATTTTGCTCCAAATTTGTCATTGGGCGAATTACTGCTCTTTGGGGGCGAATTACTACTCATTAGGGGTGCAAATTCCTCACTGGTGTCTCTCTCCCTCACTGAATACACTCTAGGATAGTAATCCTGCTCTGTCAGGCTCTGATACCATGTGAAATTCATTGTCCAAGCATATCAAAGATGTAGGGGATGCCTCACTAAAGTAGAATAAACATGAAGAATAGTTAGAATAGCAGCTGTAGCTAGAACAGTAATAGCATTAATAACAATAATTAGAATAGAAATGAAGAATTACAATGAACCACACTCATAAAACTAACATGATAGTATGCATTCAATTAGCAGGCCAACGAGGCAATACTGATCTAATCAATTTGCTACATCGATCCACCATCAAGATGGAAATATAGAAATAATATAAACCTAGGGATTCGTGAGCATCTTAAGGAATTCTAATTCATCTAGAGTGACTGACCTCTGATGAGGGTGAACTCAACCTAATTGAGGTTGTGACTTTCCTAACTCTACTTCTGCACTCCAATTAACTGTCAGATGAGTTAGGAGGGCACATCAGTGAGTAATTGAAGTCTAAATTGGGTGATGGAACCAAGGGGAGCTTGATTCAGTCAATTTAAGTGTCTAAATTGAGCTAACAGACAGAGGAGGGTGCCAGTTTCCCCAAATCAAGGAAAGTAGCGCCCTAACTGACAATTTGACCTAATTTGCATGCATGGCCATGCAAAATGTTCCCTAACTGACTGTTTGACCCAAATTTAATATAATTTTCCCAAATTAAATGGACTGGAACACTTAGGAACTAAATATGATTTACTTATGAAACTTGGACAACAATGTAAGTGTCAAAGGGTGAATTATATCCTAACAGGAATTTGATGGTCATTATGAATTTCTTAATAATTGTCAAAGTCTCTAGTTTTCCTGGGTAAGGCTGGATGAATTTCATTGTCACTAGAAATTTCATTATCTTTTATTTTCTCCTATGCAAAGGAATTACTTTTCAATATTTTTTTTGGTTCGGCTTCTTAAGACCCTTGACTTCCACAACCATTGTTACCACCAGTTTCTATTGTGATAATCTACAAAGGATCTGACAGCTGTAACAAACTCGCAATCAAACTCTCAAGTATGTTGCAAAGAAGAAGAGAAGATGACGCTCAATAATCACTCATAAACACAGAATAATGGACAAATATCAGTATGATACATGGAATAATGAATGTAAAGTGTGTAATACAATGAACTGTAAAGGAGCATCATATAGGATTCGAATTAGCCAAGTGGGGAATTTGAATCTGAGCTCAGAATCTATCTTAGATAACAAGGGAGACATCATCCAGTCAGTAGTATCAGTGATAAATGGTAATAGTCAGTCAAGTGTGTCTAACTGAGTCTAACAGAACCATCTAGGCATAAATCAAGGAAGGGAGACTCCAAGGGAGGCGATGAGGTTGTCATAGGGTCAAGTGGCACTCCAAAACTAGCTAACTAGGAGATACATGTAGTTAGGATGAGCAATCAGTGGAAGAAGTACTCATTCCATGCACTAACTGAGTGATAACTCTCGATAGGTGAGAAAAGGTGCCCTAACTGAGTGATAACTAGTGGTAGGCGAGCAAAGGTGCCCAAAATGGATATGGTAGGTGGCAAAGGTGCACTAGGCATGCAGAAACTCAAAGAAGGCGCATTAGGTAGGTGGGAGGCCAACTGGAGGTTGTACATAGGCTCTGGAGATCTAGGAATAAGATCTAGGTGTTGGGAGGACTGTCAAGGTGATGACTGGATGCATGCAATTGCATGCAGATGACTGGATGCATGCAAAAATGCATGCAGACATGCAAAACTGAAAAATGATGGGGAGAATATTCCAACACACCCTCTCAAGCTATACTATGAGGAAAGAAATGAAACATAAAAATAGGGCCCTGGTGACTAAGACCAAAGGTCACTCTGTACAATCAATCTAACTAAACTAAGTGAGGAAAGAGGGAAAACCCAGTGGGAAGAAATCCCTCCCTCAAAAATAGACTGAAGGATAATAAAGTAGCATGTCATCACTCACTCCAAGAAGTGATCTAAGGTAAGTGAACCTATTCACCATGAAGGTATTGGTGAAGATATATGCAATATGCTCTTTCGTCGGAAGGTAGAGCAGTGAAATGATCTAATCATGCACTAATCCTCTGATGTAATGCATGTGTATCTCAATGTGTTTGGTTCTCTGTCTCAGAACCGGATCTGTGGAGATCTTGATGGCACTTTGATTGTCACAATAGATGACAGGTGGAGTACTTAATAGAATCCCAAACTCTGATAAGATGCCTCTCAGGAAAATGCACTGTGTGGATACATTTACTGCACCTATGTACTCGGCCTCTATTGAAGAAAGAGCTAAAGAAGTCCGCTTTTTGCTCGACCAACATATAGGTCCAGATCCAATCATGAAGACAAAACCAGATGTAGACTTCTGATCTGAGCTATCTCCAGCCCAATCAAAATCAGTATATCCAACTAGGTTCAAAGGACACCCAGCTGAGTAGTGAAGGCCATGAGTCTTGGTACCTTGCACATAATGCAAAATCCTCTTTGTTGCCTTCCAGTGAAGCTCATGAGGCTCCTGCGTGTATCTAGAGGTGTTCATTGTTTACAAAGCAACTTTAATATTCTTCTTTTGAAGGGTATTCACGATTACATTGGTTGTGCACTTAACATATGGTAGTGTAACTCTTGGACCTTCTATGCCATTTTGGAATTGTAATTTTTGTAAAATTGACCACGACAGATCTGTGCAACAAATTATATCTCACTAGTTCAATTTGACAAGTAGGTAAATTTGACAAAAATCAGTGTAATTATTCTGCACCAAAGAATAGCAATTGAAAAGCTAAAATTGCATTAATGTTAGGCCACTGAATCGGCTACTGAATGAACAAATCAACTTAGGAATTCGTGAGCCTTAGAGGGAATTCTAGTCCACTTGAGTTAGACTGGATTAGAATAGCCAAAGAACCCTTAACTTGACTTAACTTCTAGCTAACTCACTAACTGACACTGTAACTTAATGTAACTAACTAATAACTATCCAATTAAGTGAATGAGGATTCAAGAGGGCACAGATAGTCTCATGGTGGCACCTAGTAGTCATCTCAAGCTAACTACCAGTCTCCAAGTCAACCCAAAATAGCAATCAATCAAGGAGTAAATGAAGGGGGCGCTCCAGTTTGACCTAATCCATGCAAAATCCCTAAAAATAGGGAAAACACAAGGATCTTCTCAACTAGAGGGCGCATGAAGGATCTAATGACTGTAAGTAATAGGTGGGACTTAGTGTTATGCATCCAAGTGATAGTTAGGGTCCCACAACTCTAGTAAGGCTCCTAAAATACATGAATATTGGCGCTAGGTGCATGCATGTTAGTGCATGTGAATGTTTGGAAGCTAAATGGCAGTGAAATGAGTCCTAAGAGGTGTGAACAAGGTCTGGGATCAATGGAGACTGGACCTTGACACTGAAAGTCAACAAATGGTGCAAATGTACTAGGAAAACTAAGGAAAATAATGAAATTTTCCTATATGCCTAAGGAATAAATGTCAAGTTGGGGTATATGTTCCAAGACCCGCCTTTAAGCATGAATGACAACAATCTAGACTGTGGGCCCTAGTAACTGAGACCAAAGGTCACCCAATACATATGTGGGCCCTGGTAATTAATACCAAAGTCACCTAAATACAAAGAACTAATGATCCAAAATATAAATGAGGTAAGAAGGGAAACCCAGTGGGAAATAAAACCTCCCCTCTGAAAAATTGGAAGTAAGAATGTCACCAAATATGTTGAAATGATTCCAAGGAGTGATCTCAGAATGTTGAACTTCTTCTCTATGAAGGTCTTGGTGAATATGTCTGCAATATGCTCATTTGTGGGGCAATACTATAGGATGATAATCTGATCATGCACAAGCTGGTGAATGTAGTGCATGTGTACCTCAATATGCGTAGTTCTCTACCTCTGAACTGTATATGTGGAGATCCTAATGGCATTATGATTGTCACGGTAGATGATGGTGGAGGAAGAAAAGAAAATTCCAAACTCTCTCATGATGCCTTGAAACCATATGGACTGAATAGTTGCATTGACAACTCCTATGTACTCTGCTTCTCCTAAAGATAGTGCTATGGTTGCTTGCTTCTTACTAGACCAAAAAATAGGTCCTAATCCAATCATGAAAACATAGCCTAAAGTGGACTTCGATCAAGGCTATCACCAACCCAATCAGATTCTGTGTACCCAATGAGATCCAATGGTGGATGTGAACTATAGTGTATCCCAAACTTCTTTGTACCTTGCACATAGTGAAATATCCTATTGGAAACCTTCCAATGGAGCTCATGTAGCTTCTGCATATACCTGGAGACAACATTGACAACATAGGAAAGATCAGGAAAAGTGTGTGTGAGATACAACAAATTCCCTATCAGTTTCCTATACAGAGAACAATCAATAAGTGGGGTTGAGACACCCTCCTCAAGCTTGATTCCAGACAGAAATGGGAATGCAATCGATTTGCATTCGCTCGTATGGAATTTCTCAAGTAGGTCAGTTTCATCCTTGGATTGAGTCACCTTGATTCTAGAAACTTACTGCTCAATCTCTAAACCAAGAAATTACTTGAGTAACCCAAGGTCAGACATGGCGAATTTACTATTCAAGGCAGTCTTGATGGATCCAATAGAACAAGAAATTCTCCCTGTGATAAGCAAATCATCAACATATAAAACTATCAATAGTAATGAATCACCATCATACCTTATATAAACATTCGGATCTGACTTGCATCTTTTGAATCTTCCGACAGAAGGAAGGAATCCATCTTGGAGTACCAAGCCCTGGGGGCTTGCTTGATTCCATATAGGGACTTCTTCAATCTACATACAAGTGAAGGATCCTTAGTTAATCCTTCTAGTTTTTTCATGTAGATCTCCTCCTTGACATCTCCATGCAGGAAGGCACTCTTCACATCCATGTGGTTCACCTCCCACTATTTTGCAGCAACAATGGTAAGAACAAGTCTTATGGAGTCCATATTTTCTACTAGAGTGAATGTCTCTGTGTAGTCCAATCCCGGTACATGTGAGAAACCCTTCGCAACCAACCTAGATTTGTACTTGCAAGTAGAACCATCTGATGCAACTTTGGTTCTGTAGACCCACTTACATTTTAAAAGCTTCTTGTCGTGTGGTAATGAAATAAGATCCCATGTTGCATTATTATGAAATGACTAAAGTTCTTATTGTATGTCCTTCCGCCATCTTCGATCTTGGTAGGCTTCTTGGAAATTCTTCGGATCTAATCCTACCATCATGAAACAACTCTCTGAGAGAAATGGATCAGTATGAGTGACTGCATACCAAGCATACTATGATCTTGTCCTTCTTCTATTTTGTGGATCACCTGCAAGTTCACCTGCTGCTTGAATGGTCTTCCCAGCCCACTTAGGAAAAGGAACTAGATCTATGTCAAGTAGATCACCATGAGGATCGTGATCTGAGTTATCTTCTGCATCTTCTTCTAAACTGTCATGAGAGCTTTGCTATCTTCTTCTTGATGCAAGTCATCACTATCATGCACCGCTTCTGAAGCAATTGGGATGGAGCATTCGCCCTTTTTTTAATGTACTTCCTAGAGGGGTGCTTCATTAAATTGAATTGATCTTTCAATGAATGTCTTGTTGGAATATGGATCCAATAGTTTTTAACCCTTGACATATTCAAGATAGCCAAAAAAACTGCTTCCATGCTCTGAGGCTCCAAAACCTTTCTCTTTTAAATAGGTTTGTAAGCCCAGGTAGAATTAAACCAATGGACTTGATCTAGAAACTTATGCTTTGAACCATGTGATAGCTCAGTCCCAAGTGAGAATGGGGGTCCATCAACTTCATGCAAAATCTGAATGGGGGTGCCAGTGTACATGTTAGGATCAATTGAAGACTTACAATCAAGAATAGCGAATGCAAATGGAGCATTTTCAAAACTTGATCTAGCCTCTCAAATTTATAGATTAAAATCATTATGTGAACCAAAATATTTTTCTCGATCAAAGTGATGAGAAATGACTGACATATGGTCTTCAGAATTCAATCTGGTGAGCATAGGAATCAATAATGAAGAATGAAAGGCCCTTTCTTCATCAGGAGGTGTTCCAAGTGTTGTATCTTCTACTTCTTCAAGATCATTTGTAAAGGTTGATGAGGATGAAGCTTCATCTTTTGAATCAATGTAGGAATATATCTCATCACTTTCTGCTCCATGTAAAGCAATAGAAGCTTCTGAATCAATGAGAACCTTTGCAACTAGAACAAGAGGAACTGGATCATCTTCAATGGGAGTGGATGGGACACTAGGTAAATCAATCTCTTTGAAAGTCTCTCTTGATGCTTCCATGTGATTGGAAACTTCTGGATCTACGATGAAAGAACATACTCTTGCTATGCCTTCTCTAAGTGCATGGCATCTCTCTTGATCTCTAGTTTTGGAGCCTCCCTCTCTCTTCTTTGATCCTTCAAGAAGAGAGATGTTGTGTTGCTCCAACAATTGGGCCAATTGATCAATCTGCTTCTTCATACATTAATTTTCATGGTGAAAACCTCTACTGCAATATGTGCATTTGGTGTTCTCTTGATTCTTCTTTTCTTTTTCTTTCTCAAAACCAGGAGGTCCTTCAATAGGATTTGTCTTATCTTTCTTTGAATCATACTGCTTATTGTCTTTTCCCTTCTTTGCATTCACTCTCTGTGACTCTCCTGCAGCAAGAGCTTGATTCTTGGAGGGTTTAAGGGTTCCCATATGAATCAGTTTGTCCTGCTCCATTGTAAGAGCCTCGATGAATGTGTTGAGGTCTGGCACATTCCAATTATCCACTTATATCCTAGTGTCTTAAAAGGTAGATACGAAGACTGAATACTCTAGTCCAATTTTTTTGAGAATAGAGAGGATAAGATGATCCTCTTTCTTGGTTATACCACACTGAGTCAATTGTAACACTAAATTCTTGAACTTGGTGAAGAAATCCTGTAGGATCTCTAAATTACTAGGGCTCGGGGAGATGAGCTCATTTTCCAATGAATGGACTCTCAATTCATCAGTTTTTCCAAAGAGTGAATCAAGTTTATTCCACACTTCATTGGGAGTCTTAGATTTAGAGAGATGGAAAAGGAGATCTCTGGAGATATTGATACAAATCAAGCCATACGATTCATCATGCTTGTTGTTGAATTTGGTTCACTCAAAATAGCCAAGTGGCTAAACTTATATTCCCATAGTGACCCTGTAGAGTCCCTTTTTGTGCAGGATGATCTCCATTTCAATCTTCCATTCAAAATAGTTGAAAGGAGTGAGAATCTTGGTCGAAAGTTAATCCATCTGAGTTGTGCTTGCGCTTCTGATGACTGTATCGGTGATCAAATATTGAGTGCTTGCACTCCTGAGACTATTTGGAGATGGATTTTTCCTGCATATGGCTATGATACCATGTCAAATTGACCACAGCATATATGTGCAATAAATTTTATCTCACTAGTTCAATTTGACAAGCAGGTAAATTTGACAAAAATTAGTGTAATTATTCTGCACCAAAGAGTAGCAACTGAAAAGGTAAAATTGCATTAATTTTACGCCACTGCATGAGCAACTGAATGAAAAAAATAACTCAGGAAATCATGATCCTTATAGGGAATTCAAATCCACTTGATTCAAAATGGAATAGAATATCCAAAGAACCCCTTAACTTAACTTAAGTGCTAACTAACTCACTAACTGACACTATAACTGAATGTAACTCATTGATAAATGTCCATTGAAGTGAATGAGGATTCAAGAGGGTGCATATAGACTCATGGTGGCGCCCAGTAGTCATCTCAAGCTAACTACCAGTCTCAAGGTCAGCCCAAAATAGCAATCAATCAAGGGGTAAATGAAGGGGGCACTCCAGTTTGACCTAATCCATTCAAAATCCTTAAAAATAAGGAAAACACAAGGATATTCTCAAATAGAGGATGCATGAAGGATCTGATGACTGTCAGTGGTAGGTGGGACTCAGGGTTAGACATCCAAGTGGCAGTTAGGGTTCCATGACTCTAGGAAGGCTCCTAAAATGTAGGAATACTGGCTACATGAGAAGTGTTTATGACTTTAGATGAGAAGTGTTTGACGAAAAGTATACATGATATATACCTCTGATATGACTAATAATACATGGTATTTAGAGTTGGAATGGCTTAGGAATGATTCTATGAATTGTCTATACATTACTTATCCTCAATTTCTAGTTAATTTGGAGAAGTAGATTTAGCTAGTTAGGTGAATTAATAAGAGGATTTTTTATGAGATGAAAGATATATACATTTCACTGTAGGTTACCTATGCTATGCTTTCCATGATATACAGTATTCATTACTTTCTCATTTTTTTGCATTCGGAAACTAGAAATGAAAACTAGCTTCAATTCGATGAAAATTGGTAACTAGTTTGTAGATTTAAATCTATGTTTTCGTAATTTATGGAATGTACAGCCATATGATCTATTCTTAAAATTATATGTGTGTTGTAGGTGGCTAATTTTCAGGTGTGATACTTTACTTATGAATGCTTCGAGTTTTGGTTCAGTCAATTTAATTCAATTCCTTGCGATAAATGTTAACCAGTTGAATTGGAATTTGGTTGAAAGAATCAACATTCATTGGAAAGGATCTTACCTAAAAATGTAACTTTATTTTGTTGTATGTGCACGCTGGTTGAAAGAATCAACATTCATGTGAAAGGATCTTACCTGAAAATGTAACTTTATTTTGTTGTATGTGCACGCTTAAATATGTTTATAATGGGTGTAGGTTCACTTTTTGGTTCATTGGCATGGTTGTGTGTTGAATTTGTGCAAGAGTAGTTGTTTGTATTGAACTAGTTAACTAGTCTTGTGGAATCATTTTCGTAATTATTATGTTTACTTAATTAGAAAATGGTAATTAGGCCTTATTTACATGTTATTAGGTGTTAATTATCCATTGGTATTGATAAATAATTATTATATAATGAACAAGTGAAATTATGTTAAGTGTCGTCAATTGTGCGCTAAGTGTCGTTAAGTGTCGTAACTAGTACATTAATTACTAGTTAATCATGATGAAGTGAAAATGGCCTTTAGAGATGGAATTTATTTCTTATTTGGCTTGGGATGGATATGTGATCTTGTTAAATAGTGTTAGTAATATTTCCTATCCCTTGGATCAGTTGTTGGAATAGTTATTGAATTTATTTTAATTTATTGGTAATAAAAGAAATTTTGCCATAATTAAATCATGAAAAATGAAATTAAATATTTATTTGATTAATTCGTTGTGCTAAAATGATCTAATTAGCCTCAAAGAGCTAATGGTATGTCCCTAAGACCCTTTGATAGCCCCGAGGGACATTACAGGTGGTATTAGAGTTGTGGTTGCAACACTGCGACTGTTGGGCCTATTGGTCGCTTTAAATTTGCTTTATTGAATGAAAAGTTAATGTGGCCTATGTGAAAATTAATATGAATTCACTAATATCTTTGTGAAAGAGGAAATTATTTGTTATTTTATTGTTTTGAATACTTAGAAGATTACCATAATAGCTATATCCTTTTTATGTGTGTGGTTTAGTTTAATTAATTGAAAACTAGCTTAGTATAATTTGTTCCTTTTTAATTAAAAAAATAATTATTGTTTGGGAAATTAAATAAATTCAATAATGGAATGTTAACAAAACTTAGAATCAATACCTTGTATCTCTTAGTAGGTAGTTAAACCCAGAAGAGACCTAGAAAAGATAACAATAGAGGATGGAGGAGAAACAAACAACACCTTATGGTCCTAAGGAGTAGTATGTAGGAAGGAGGAGAAGTAGTTCATCCTTAGACTTGGAAGACTCAGTTAAGAAGTGTAATGAAAAGATTTATCACCTTCAAGAATATATAATGAAAGAACTAAAATCCTTAAGAACTACCCAAGACAAGACGAAAAAGAGAAGCAGGAAAACTTATTCTATGATGGACTTTCCACCAGTCAGTTACTGCACACCTCCCTTCAGAAAAAGACCTAGAAATCTTGAGAGTAATCTAGAAAAATATTCAAAATACAGCAGTAGTAGAAGAAGAAGAAGATATGAGAAATATTAGTTTATGGGAGAATTGAAAAAGATAAAACCTCCAACATTTGATGGTGAAGTTAAACAAGGAGAAGAAGCAGAAGCATGGTTGATAGGGCTTAAGAATTTTTTCCAATTGCATCATTATTCACCCAACATGGAAGCAAGAATAGATATCTATCTTTTGCAGGGAAGAGCCTCTCTTTGGTGGGAACACTTGGTTAAATTCAAATACATTGATGAATAAAATATCACTTGGAGAAGGTTTAAAAAGTATTTTCAACAAGAATATCTTTCAGAGAGATATTATGATAGTAAGATGGAAGAATTCTTTGAACTTAAGTTGGGTGGTTTAAATATGGATATTGCATATGAAAAGAGGTTTCTTGAACTTTGACTTAGGTAGACTATATAAAGGATGAGAAAGTTAAGATCCAAATATTTCTAAGTGGTTTTCCAACTTTCTACAAGGACAAGATTCAATATGATATGCCACAAACTGTGAAAGAAGTAATATGGAAAGAAAAACATTTTAATAAATTGGATAAGAATAAGGAACATAAGAACTAGAAGGATAAGAGTAATATTAAGCAATATCAAAGAAAGAAAGGATTCAAACCTCCTATGAATAGAAGTGGTAATTTTCATAAACAGCTAGATTCAAATAAGAGACCTCCTGACAGTTGCTGGATTTGTAATGAAAATCACTATGCAAGGAATTGTCCACACAAGAAAGATGACAACCTTCACAACATTCAGGAAGCAACAGTAGGTGATGTTGGT
This sequence comes from Larix kaempferi, assembly GCA_027924585.1. Taxonomy (NCBI): domain Eukaryota; kingdom Viridiplantae; phylum Streptophyta; class Pinopsida; order Pinales; family Pinaceae; genus Larix; species Larix kaempferi. Next base: position 16,297,213 of record BSBM01001219.1, on the reverse strand, counting down.
AAGACTTAGAGGATTTATGCAGCTTTGGAAGGTAGGGAGGAAGATCATCAGTCTCAAATGATTGAAGTGGCAGGTAAGATTGGTAATAGAACTGTGTCTATTTTGATTGATTCAAGAGCTAGTAATAGTTATATTGCACCTAGTTTAGTTTTGGATTGTTCTCTTAAGAAAACAACCTTGAAGTAGCAGGCCTTGTACAATTAGCAACTGGAACTAAAAGGAAAGTCACAGAAATAGTAAGACATTGTCCCTTGGAAATGAATGGTTTAAATACCTTTTTAGATTTGAATATTATTCCTATAGGCTCTTATGATGTTTTGATTGGTATGGACTGGTTGACAAAACGAAGTGCTATTTTGGATTTCTATAATAAAACTTATACATGTTTGGATGAGAAAGAAAAAAGAGTAACAATTAAAGGAATACATAGATCGATATCTTTAAGACAAGTTACAACCTTACAGTTAAAGAAATTTTTTAGAAAAGGATGTCATATTTATGCAACTCACATAGAAGAATCTAAGGAAAAGGAACCTTAGTTACAGGATTACCCAGTAATACATGAATTTGCAAATGTATTTCAAGAGATACCTAGATTGCCTCCTAAAAGAGATATAGAATTTACTATTGATCTAGTACCTGGTACAGTTCCTTCGCATAAATTCCCTTATAGAATAAGTACACTTGAGTTGAAAAAGTTACAAATGCAGCTAGAGGTATTGTTAAGGAAAGGTTATATTAGGCCTAGTGTATCACCTTGGGGAGCACCGATTTTATTTGTTAGGAAGAAATATGGTACCTTGAGACTTTGTATAGGTTACAGGTAGTTAGATAAAGCAACTATCAAGAATAAATACCCTTTACCAAGAATTGATGACTTATTTCATCGGTTGAGGGGAGCTACTGTGTTCTCAAAGATAGATCTCAGGGTAGGCATCATTAGGTCAGGATTGAGGAAGAGGACATCAGTAAGACAACGTTTAGGACAAGATATGGTCACTATGAATTTACAGTTGTTCCTTTTGGATTGACGAATGCACCAGCTACATTTATGTGTTTGATAAACGGGATATTCAAAAAGTATTTGGATAAGTTTGTGATTGTATTATGGATGATATTCTTATTTACTCTAAAACAAAGGAAGAACATGAAGAACACTTAAGACTAGCAATGCAAGTACTTGGAGAACATCAAAATTATGCTAAGTTAAGTAAGTGCTCTTTATGTGAGAACAAGATTCATTACTTAGGACACATTGTATCAAAAGAAGGAATCTCGGTTGATCCAGAAAAGATAGAAGCTATAATGAATTGGCCACATATATTTTATGGGTTTAGCAGGTTATTATCGGGGATTTATAGAAAGATTTTCAAAGATAGCACATCCAATAACTTCATTGCAAAATAAAGGTATAAAATTTGAATGTATGTCTAAATGTGAAGAAATTTTTTAGAAACTCAAAGAAATGCTTACTAGTGCACCAGTTTTGAAAATTGTGAATCCAGATGAAAGCTTTGTAGTATGTATAGATGCATGTCAATAGGTTATAGGTGGTGTGTTAACTCATAATGGACAGATTATTTGTCATGAATCTAGGAAGTTAAAGAAACATGAACAAAATTATGCTACTCATGATTTAGAATTAGCAGCAATGGTACATGCATTAAATATATGGAGACACTACTTCATGGGAAATAAATTTGAATTAATAATTGATCACCATGGATTAAAGTATTTATTTGAACAACCTAATTTAACTACAAGACAAAGAAGATGGATGGAACTACTATATGAATATGATTTTGACAATAAGCATATAAAAGGAAAAGAAAATAATGTGGCAGAGGCACTTAGTAAGAAAATGCATGTGATGCACATAGCTATCAGTACCAGCACTTCAAATTTAAAGGATAAAATAAAAGAGGCAAACAGTACATATGAATTCTTTCAACAGATAAAAGAAGGTTTACAACAATGGGGAACAACACATAAGTTTGAACACTAAAAACTAGAAGATGGAATACTTAAGTATAAGAATAGGGTGTGCGTTCCTAACTCTAAAAATGTAAAGAAAATGGTTTTAAAAAAAATGCATGATGTTCCTTATGCAGGTCACTTTGGTTATTAAAAGGAAGTAGTAGCAATTAAGAAATATTATTATTGGCCATGAATGAAAAAGGAAATTGCATATTACATAGCTAGATGTTTAGAATGACAGAAAGTAAAATTTGAACACAGACACCCTGTAGGATTGTTACAACCTTTACATACACTAGACTGGAAATGGGATGTAGGCAATATGGATTTAATCACGAAATTACCTAAGGAAAGATCATAACATGATGGTATTATGGTAGTGGTAGACAAGTTAACTAAAGCAGCTCATTTCATTCCAGTTAAGACTACACATAAAGCAACTAAAATAGCAGATATTTATATGAAAGAAGTAGCTAGAATGCATGGTATTCTGAAAGCAACTATGTTAGACAAGGATTCAAAATTTAGAGGACGTTTTTGGAAAGGTTTGTTTAAAGGTTTTGGAACAGATTTGGACATGAGTACTTCACAACATCCTTAGATAGATGGGAAGGAAGAAGAGAGTAAATCATGTAATTGAAAATATGTTGAGAATGTATGTAATGGATCAGCCTACTAAATTGGAAAATTATTTTCATCTAGTGGAATTTGCTTATAACAATGGTTATCATTCTTCTTTGAAAGTAAGTCCTTTTGAAGCGATGTATGGAAGAAAGTGGGACAATCCGATAGACGAAGTTATTATTGGGCCAAAATTATTAAAGGAAATGGAAGATCAGTTGGGACAATCAGATAGACGGAGTTATTATTGGGCCAAAATTATTAAAGGAAATGGAAGATCAGATGGTTAGGATTAAACCAAATTTGAAAGCAGCACAGGATAAACAGAAAAATTATGCAGATCAAAACAGGATTGACAGACAGTTTCAGGTTGGAGAATATGTGTTTTTAAAATTGAAACCAAAGAAGAGTACTTTAAACTTGAGGAATTGTTCTAAACTTGTAGCTAGATATTGCAGACCCTTTGAGATTTTGGAAAAGATAGGACCAGTTTCTTATGAACTAGCTTGGCCTCCTAACATAAAAGTGCATAATGTGTTTCATGTCTCTTTGTTGAAACAATATGTGCATGATCCTAGACATATAATTGGCAGGAATATGATATAGGTAAATTGTAGTGTAGATGCTTATGTTTTACATTAGATGATGCATTTTACATGATTATTGTTTACCTAGAATATTTTGATAGTGGCCTTATGATCTTTGTTTAGCATGTTGGTATATTTATTTATTTATTTATTTTTATTTTTTCTTGATTGATAGGTATACATGATGTTGATTATGTTTTATATATTTTTTGTTTGATTAGGTGGAGCCGGAAGGATATTTTCTGGTAGAGCATGTTTCAATTGTGGGCAAGAAGACCAAGTTGCTTAAGAATAGAAAAATCCGGTAGGTTAACGTTCAATGGAGTCATTATACTCCTGAGGATGCAACTTGGGAATTGGAAGATGCGATGAGAGAGGCACACTCTCATCTGTTTTGAAAGTTTTTAGATTTTGCGGCATGTATGTGTATGCATCGAGGATGATGCATGGTTTAAAAGGGGAGGGATGCAATATCCCTTGGTTTAGCCCCTAGATAGTATTATTTTTGTTATGTTGGATATTATGGCACAAGGTGCCAAGACTATGGTTTCCACATTATTATTACTTTTATTATGTTGGACATTATTAATTAATTAATTAAATAAAAAAACCGGATCGACCAATGCCACAAAAGAGAGTATGAGGAACCATGATGTTACGAACAAGGGGTTGTGGGAAAAGTGTTTGCTTTGTGTTTGTGTCTATGTTGATGTTATACACCCTTCTTGTGGGCTTGGTGGACCCTATTGGTTGTGTACCCTCATGTGTTATGTTACTCCTTGGTTTTATTTATTCCGAGATTAATTTTTATAGTGTTAGAGTCTCTCTCTCACCTAGAGTGCCCTCTTGAATTGGGTTAGTGTGTCTCTTGGTGTAGCCTAATGATGTGTAACTCCTATTTTCTATTTTTGGAATGTAACTCATACCTTGTGTGTGTGTCTCTCCCAATTCGAATTGCTCTTGAGGAATTCGATTTTGCTTATGTTGGCTAGTCTCTCTTGGTTCATTATTCATGCTCTTAGCTCTTTTATTTTCCTTGGTACTTGTGAATTCAATTTTTCTATTCTTGATATGAGATTTTGTTGTTTGATACGCCCTTGCTGAGCCTATGCCCACGCTGAGCTACTCTAGAGCCACTGGTAATTGTCCTAAAATTTCCACTAGAGATCCTAGATTAGAAGTGATGTGGAATCCACTTGCCATTGGATTTGAGTTTGTATTATTATATACCTAAAAAAATTGTCCTGGATCCACTAGAATTGCCCTGGATTGGAAGTCGAGGAGGACTTACCGTTGGGTTGTGGTTGGACTAATTTCCTGAAAACTGTCTTGGAATTGCCACTGGAGATCCTAGATTGGAAGTGATGTGGAATCCACTTGCCAATGGATTTGTGGTTGGACTTATGTTGTAGGATTGTGTTTGAGTGCACTCTTTCTTGTGGCATCATGGTTTCGGCTCGAGGGTGACCATTGCAAAGTGATATTTTGGCTTGCATTGTGTCTATGGCTGGGTGGAACGTGGCACAATCGATTTCGATTATGTATTTTGCAAGATAAGTGCTCTATTTCATGTCTATTTCATTTATTTGGATATGATCTCATTTTTATGTGGTTGCACATGAAATGTTTGACAAAATTTATGAGCTAAATGTGGAAGAAATATCTCATGAAGTTTAGTTAAATTGTGCTACTAGTTTTAGAGAAAAAATAGATAACTAGTTTTGGTATTTTGTGAGCAAGTTGTTTGAGTAAATGTTTGATGGTACCTATGCTAAAGATATGATATTTTTTCCCCTTTTATTTATATTATATGTATCTCGAATGTATAGTAGTATTGGAATGATTAAAAACACCTCTCTATAGTGTTTCTAGTTTTTATTCAAATACTAGCTTACCAGTTGAGTTGTTTTATCTAATTTAGAGACTCGGCATGAGAAGTGTTTGTGAAAATTCTTGAGTGAGATATTTAATCTCAGATATGATAATTACACTTGAAATTTATGAAGAAATGTGTGGAATAATTCCTTGATAGTATTTGGATTTGCTTATTGAAATTCTATTTTAATTTTCAATCACCAGCTCCTTCGAAAGAATTGTTCTTAGATGGATTTATGACTTTACATGAGAAGTGTTTGACGAAATTTATACATTATATATACCTCTGATATTACTTATAATACATGGTATTTAGAGTTGGAATGTCTTATGACTGATTCTATGAATTGTCTATACATTTATCTTACTTATTTCCTCAATTTCTAGTTAATTTGGAGAAGTAGGTTTAGCTAGTTTGGTGAATTAATAAGAGGACTGTTTATGAGAATAAAAAAATATACATTTAACTATAGGTGACCTATGCTATGTTTTCCATGAGCTAAAGTAGTCATTACTTTCTTATTGTTTTCCATTCAGAAACTAGAAACAAAAACTAGCTTCAATTCGGCAAAAATTCATAACTAGTTTGTAGATTTAAATCTTTGTTTTCGGAATTTATGGAATGTACATCCATATGATCTATTCTTAAGATTTAATTTGTGATGTAGGTGGATAATTTTCAGGTGTGATCCTTTACTTATTAATTCTTTGAGTTTTGGTTCAATCGATTTGATTCAATTCCTTGTGGTGAATGTTAACTAGTTGAATTGGAATTTGGTTGAAAGAATCATTATTTATGTGAAAGGATCTGATCTAAAAATGTAACTTTATTTTGATAATGTGTATAATGTCTGTAGGTTCACTTTTTGGTTCATTGGCATGGTTTCATGTCGAATTTGTGCAAGACTAGCTATTTGTATTGAATAAATAGTCAACTAGTCTTGTGGAATAATTTTCGTAATTATTATCTTTAATTAATTAGAAAATAGTAAGTATGACTTATTTACATGTTATTAGGTGTTAATTATCCATTGGGATTGATAAATAATTATTATATGATGAACAATTATTAAGTGTCATCAATTGTGCGCTAAGTGCCGTAAATAGTACACTAATTACTAGTTAATCATGATTAAGTGAAAATGGCATTTAGAGGTGGAATTTATTTCTGGTTTGGATTCGTATGGATATGTGGTGTTGTTAAATAGTGTTAGTAATATTTCCCACCCCTTGGATCATTTGTTCGAATAGTTATTGAATTTATTTTAATTTATTGGTAATTAAAGGAATTTTATCATAATTAAATCTTGAAAAAATGAAATTAAATATTTATTTGATTAATCCATTGTGCTAAAATTATCTAATTAGCCTTATATATCTAATGATATGTCCCTGAGACACTTTGATAGCCCTGGTTGAAATTACAGTTTTCTTATTTCCTTAGTAGCAATGCTCCAATGTCATACCAAATTGTAGTCTACGCAATGTTCTCATAGATTGGAAGGATTGTGTGCCAAGGCACTAATCTTAACCTTGGTGGCATTTGAATAAATGGTATTGGAGCATTAAGGATTTATCTTTACACTAGTGTGAGTGACATTAGATACCAACATCTAGTTGATTTGTGACAAAGTCAACATACCTCTTTTGTGCGGTACTTCTCAAGTTCAACTTTTTACATGCCCAAAGATAGAAATAAGAATTTTTACAAGCTCAACCACAAATGATGTCAACATTGTGTAGGACATAATTGATGAAGCTCTGTAGAATCAATATTAATAAAGATTGATCCAATGTGCAAATCTATTTAAGAGAATACTAACCCAAACCACATGTAGAATCTAACCAACATGAATTTGGTTCATTTGGAGGATGGAACCCCTTCAGGGTCAAGATTGACCACATCATACCATTGTTCGAAGGGAATATTGGCATGAAATCCATGCTTGAATGGTTTAGTTCCATACAACCATACTTTGATGTAAAGGATCATAGTGGCACAAAGAATACCAATTTGACAACCATCAAGGTGTTTTTGTTTGCCAAACCTTCATGGGAATCTCATAGTTACCATGTGAAGAGTTTGGTTAGCTTATAACTATGTAGGACAAATTTTTGTTAGTAATGCATGATAGATACTACTTGTTGAGACATCAATAGAACTTTTACATGACATGAAAATGATTACGATTATGTTGTGATTAATTTCATTGAGGAACGTAAAAGATATGTTGTTGAGTTAAAAAAAAATAGGAACTATTACATTGATGTTTACCTGATCAGAGTTGTCTACGGGTGGCTTCTGGCCACAATACAAGAAGCAGTACATATTCAAATGTTTTCATATATTATAAAAAAGCATGAGACATAATCAAAATTAATGAAAAAGATAAATAACAAGAATCATTAATCAGAGGTTGAGTTAAATGGTATATAAGATAATTACCCCCATAATAGTATCCACTACATCTATTCGATTCAAATTGTAATTGATCAATAGCTCTTCACCTGCAACTATTGGGTTTGTTGCACATACAAATACATTATTTCCTTCACGCCCCTCAAATATGCAATTTAGTTTCTTATTTGTTGTCCTTGGTCATGTACTATTTATAAAACCTGCAATATTCCAAAAGCTTTTGGCCTTCCATCAATATACACAGTTTCTCCTTTGTTTTGATTGTTGTCCAATAGTTGTATATAATTTGCAACAACCACATATCTCTGCATACTTCGCGTATAGCGTACCAACAACATCCAGTCATTCTATTTGTAGCATGGTTTGACATACTCCATCAATTTAGTTATAGTTCCATATTTGACCTTTATGGTATCCATGGAAAACAGCCCCAATCCATGCAAGGACAATGGATCAATGCGATAAATCCTCCCATTGATGAAGAAATCTATGTCCAATTGAGGTAGCTCCTTGGGTACCCATCATTGCACTAGATGTATATACCTCAAGGGAAACTCAGTGTCACATATGCTCTCATATTTATAATCACATGACCCTCCTTTAGCAAGAAAAAATTATATGCGCCTACAAAATATTCTCCTTACCTTTTCACCTTTAGTTGATATAGACCTTTTAGATCTAGTACTAGATGTCTCTCTTTCAACCTCTCTTAGTCTATCTTCGTCATTCGAGGAAGATAGATCTAACAAGTACCTATTTGGCAGTACTTGTAGCCAATAGACAAGTACCTACAGTCAATAATATAGGTGGCGTCTCCCATGTTCAACATATCTCATCTTATAGGTGACATCATACATCTTATGTTATTATTGAAGTAGCCATTGTAACACTAACTTGTTCTAATGGAATTCCTTATTTATGAAAGTTTTGGCCTCTTCTAAAATTTTACCGTATTTTCTTACAATCATAGATATAGTGTGTTATTTACTATCCACGGGTTTCCAGCCCTTGGATGAAGTTTATAAGATATTAGGGTAATGAAATTTGGACTTAAATTGTTGAATTGTAGATGGAAGTCTTGTCACTATTGTTAGAAAACTAAAATTGGATTATATTGTTGGTGTTGCTTTGTAATGTATAATGTGGTTGAAACACTATTAAGGAAACCTAAATTGAGGACTCCATGGACCAATTTATCTTCATGTTGATTCAAGAAAGGTCATTGTAACTTTATATATAGTTTGTAAAACTAGAGGTGTGCATAGTAGATAATGTAGTGGTGTAAGTTGTAGTCTGGATGATGGAGAAATGCTTAATAATTCCAATGTGTCTAATATCCAAATCATTGTTCCATTGGATTCTTGATTAGGTGAAAGAAACAATGGGATTCCCTATGGTGCACTAGTGGCATGATGACAAATAAAATGTGCTAATGGAGTTGTGTGAAGTTGATATAAGAGGTTGTCTATAAACTGAAAAAAGGTGGAAGCAAAATCCCTCAATGTTGAGTGTTCAACTACAACCAATGATGGTAAAATAGGGAGATCAATGTGAGTCCATAAAACTTATTATGGGCTCTTTGAGGGATCTATGCATTGATCAGGGGTTGTAGTTGGAAATGTTGAGAAGAGAATGACTCCAATTTCAAAATGCTATATTGGGATATAAATGTTGCATATGTAGGGAGAGATATCCATTGGTTTAGACAACCTCGTGCAATACCATAACATATATCTAAATAAAAAGCACGAGAGGAGCTTACTCATAGAGGGGCATGTTGGAGAGTGCTTTTATTGAATGTTTAAACTATTGAATGTACTCGTAGAATATGGTGGGGTGTTTAGTGCAAAGAGTATAGCTTGGAGTGACATTTTTCCCATTGGAGAGGGCATACATGTCATAGATATACTTGATGTCGAGGGATGGAGATAAATCTGCATCCTTATCACTCTAAGGGCTAGAGGTCACTCTATGGGTCAAACCATATACATTTCAATTTGGATTTACCATATAGAAAAATGGAAAATCAGTAGGTTTTAGGACCACCGCATTATATTGTGCATTATATTTAATTTTACCAGGTGTTATTGGATTTGAACATGTCCTATTTAATAATCCATGTTTATACAGTTATTTAGGCCATGCTCATGCACTCGAATAGTCGAGGATATAAAGAAAGAAAATAGAGTGAGAAGGGGGTCAGAACCTACTGATGGTATTGTGTTCAATCCTGCTTGTTTAATATGCTCCCAAATATACCCTTGCCTCACAAGCCCACTACTTCTAGAGACCAGTTGATTTCAAAACACTAAACCCAAGAAAATCAAATTGAGATGGCACCGTACCCTGGACCAGTTGATTTCAACTAATTTTAGGATATGAGTCCACCGCCAAATTATGGAAAAATGAATTAAGAGGCTCCACTTGTTCGGGCAAGTGCTTGCTAGTTGTTTTGGATCTTGTTCATCGTGTTTAATCAGCAAGAGAATGATGTTGGCTCAAGTACTCTAAGATCTAGCTCATCTGGGTCTCTTCTTCGAGTAGGTAACTTATGTCCAGTTGTTCGTGTTCCAACCTTGCTTTTATCTCTTCCTATTCCGTGAACCTCGTCATTATCACCCCCTAAGAAACTTGTTCCATTCTACCCGCTGGTGGACCGTTGACATTTTGGTAAAACACAAAATAGGGCTCTCTAATTCTTCGAGAGACAGAGCGATGTAGGGACACAAGGTTTGATCATTCAAGCTGAATTGTGGGCTAAATTGTTCATTGAAATCGTCTAGTAGAGAATTTAGACTAAATGCTATGAATATGAAATCAGAAACATGATACCAGAAGTCAGGTTGGGCACGGTGTTTGAAAGGTGGGAGACCAGAAGGTCGGGCGAGATGGTGCATGTTTGAAATGGTTATTTATGTTTTTATTTTTTTTATTTTGTAGTTTGTTTATATATATATATATTATTTTTTTTTATATATTTTGATTTGTTTTATTTTATTTTTTTATTTTAATATATATTTTATTGTAATATTTTTATTTTATATATATATTTATATTTTAATAGTATTTTAATATTTTAATATCCCTCGAAAATGGCCCCAATATTATCTTGGAGAAGTCATCTAGGGAGAAAGACACTAAGGTTCATGAGGAAAACCTAGGAGCGTGATGTTAGGGTTCATGATGAAACCCTAATAGAAGAGAAGAAGATACCCCTATGACCCTTCACATAATCACCACTTAATACCTTGTGACCTTATCACATTAAACCCTTAATAAATTAATATAAATGGATTTACATAGTTTTTATATACCTTTATTAATTCTCTAGAATGTGTAAACAAAATTTCGGACCTAGAAGAGGCACTTTGGGTTAGATACTAAAAACCGCACTCACATGGAAACTCTAAACGGGAAACATGGACGATCCCAAATATTATGTGGGGACATCAGACTCCCTTGAGTCGTAAAACCCTCCCATACCATCAAGGCATGTTTCTAGTCTAACCATGTCAAATTTCGATGCATGTAGGCACAATTTGAAGAAATTTCAAAGTTGGCCCCATTCACTGCTCATTGTGCAAGGTCGATTGATCTGATCCCGGGGTGAGCTTGAAAACAATTCAAAACTCACTTAAGCAAAAAGGGATCAATTATCAAGGACCGTTTTATTGAACTCGATTGCATCCAAAAAGACTTGAATCCAATTTCAATATTTAAAACTCGTTAATCTTCTTTCATCTCATAATTCATCACTTCATGCATTCGACATTCATAATTGTGGAAATAAAGAAAGCATGAGAACACATGAAACAAGAAAAACACATGAGATAAGAGATCACCAAGTTGTTAACGAAGTTCGTCAATCTTGATTACGTCTCCGGATCCGCTTGGAATGTGAATCGCTTTGTATTCCTTTTTTAAAATACGTTGGGACCTTCTCAAAAGTGCTTACATAAACAAGCAACATCTCCTCAAGAAGTTGTTTCACACCAATGAACCTACCCAGACATCAGAAGGGTGGAGTTCTTCCAATGCAATTTATCCACGCTCTCTCAACATCTTCTTTGAGCTTTGAGCCTCGAGCAAGCCTACATTCTCCTTAATCATCATCAAGCATAATGGCCTCCAAACATGGCCTCAAAAGGATCTCCCATCAATCCTCCAACAAGAATGACAAGAGCGATCGCACTCATAACATGGCTCTCAAAACATGTTAGAGGTCACACAACAAAAGACTCTACAAGAGTCATGAACTCCCCTCCAAAATATCTCTAAGATCCCATGCTTAAATGCCTCTCCAAACAATCTCCAAGAGTCTCCTCTCAAATGGAGTTCTCTCACCAAAATGAAGTGTTTTCAACATTGCAATGGGGGTTTAAATAGTGGAATATGACCTCCTTGGTGTGTTCCATATGAGTTCCCCAACTTGGACTTGGTTACAACTTCCCTTTACAAATAGCATGTTGGTTTTCCAACCAAACCAACTTGTTACAACCAAAATGGCATTAGAAACCACTTCCTACCCATGGCATTCAATTTGCACATCAGTGTGAGTTTTCACCTTTTGTTACTTTCCCACCCTTAGCATTACATTCCATTACAAGAAAACATTGTTTCAACCATTTTAAAATAAAGAGTTATGACACACCATGATTCATGGCATATAAAATAAATCCCTCAATAAAATCCAATATAATATGTCGATTCCCACATGCCATATTCCTTGGCATATAAAGCAACCATATCCAAACCATTTGGTGGTTAATCCATGGCATTACATAATAGAAAACCATAGACAACCATATGTTAAATAAATACATTTAAAATGGCATACCCATTCTTTGGCTTGTAATATGGTTAAAACCATATTATAACCATACAAACCCACCTTTAACACTTTAACCACCTTTAACAGTTTAACCCAAAGTCTTTTTATGCAATGTGCTCCAAGACTGGCATATGCCACCCACTTTAAAAATATATCACTATATATAACCTGCGGGTTGGTTGTTTGTTATAACCATATAACAATATAACACACCCCCTTGGTATATGTGGTGGCGGACCATACCTCGTGAGCTACGGTAAACAAAAATTCACTAAAAATAGAATTCAAAAGATTACATATGATACATAGAAAAATTGCATATCATGAGGATTTCTATTATATTCCAACTTTTATAGGTGAGGTGTCATTCTTCGTGGTTTTTTTTTCTATTCTCTTTTTTATCATTGAATTTTTTTTTCTCGATAGTTCGAAACCTATGATTCTTAGGGAGGAAGTGTCATTTCCTAAACTTATTGAACGACGAGATTTTATCCTAGGACCACAAACTGGACATGCAAATTTTTCCTTTATTTGAAGACCTACAAGATATATATATTACTGTAGAAAAGGATTATTAATTTTAAAAATGCATGATATTTTCAATAAATTATATAATATTCAAGTGCAACAGAAAGTTACATACAACAAAAATGTGTTAACCCAGGAGCATCATGAATTTTCTATGCAAGTATTCCATGGAATTGAGATTTTTTTTGCCCTATTGGTCTAGAGATGTCATACAAAATGATGCCATCCCATAACTTCAAGAGCTCTAATAAGAGGCTCAATATATACATCCATATATCTTTAACTTTTTACTTACCTAATTGATTCAACGTATAATTATATTTAATTATACTTCCTGTTATATAAAAGATATTATCATGCAATGAAACAAAGAAATGAAATATTACTTTCAACAAAATATTGCAAACAAATTAAATACCTAGAACGATCATTGCCAACATTGTCTGCTCTCTCTTTACCGACATCCAAGGAGGAAGGTTGTTTATAACAAAAACATGCCACACTGAGTAAGTAGAACAAAGCTCTCCAAATGGATTAACACCGCCAACTGCCAATGAAAGTCTAACATTACGAGGTTCTTCTTTATAAATTGGACATTTTTCTTCTATGTTCTTCAATGCAGAACCATCTGCAAGCATTCAAAGAACATCGTCTTCACTTCTATTCTTTGCATGGTAATCCATAAACTGTGCTATAGTTTGGCACCTGAACAGTCGTTGGAAACGTGGAATTATGGGAATATAACGAAGAACTTTGTGAGGCACTTTTTTCGTTACTTGATCATTTTGGTATCTACTTATTTGACAATGTGGGCATTCGTTTTCTGATGCATATTGTCAATAATATATAATATGATCATTAGGACATGCATCAATAGCTTGATACTCCATTCCAATTTCTATCATAATCACAGATATTTCTCAATATGTGCATGGTAAAATATTTGACTCCGGTAATAGAAATTCACCTAACAATCTATGACATTGAAAAAAACAAGTTAATGTAAAGAATATTAGTCATAAATATTGCATCCCTATTTTACGAATTAATTAACAGTAGCAATAGACAAACTTTATGTACATGTGAGGATGAAATTAATACATTACATACCTTAGGATCTATGTGAGGATGAAAATAGACAACCTTTATGTACATGTAAGGATGAAAATAGACAACCTTTATGTACATGTGAGGATGAAATTAATGCATTACATACCTTAGGATCTGTGTGAGACAAGTGTTTGGTAAACCATTCAAAACCTTCAGGTTCACCAACAACAATATAGCAAATAGAATATTTGTCATTGAACCTTCATAAAGAGATTTTTCATGACTTCTTGAGTAAAAGAATATCATGAATATCATCAAGGTTGTCCTCATCCATTGGAGCAAATGTGTCTTGGAATAATATATTTATCTCATCTTCCTCATTTGTATCTTCTTCCTCCATAGCATCATTAGGAACTCGATCTTCAATATTCTGATCTCCATGTTCCTCACCTTCTAAAGTAGTATTTCTACTACTACTTGGCAAATAGCTCTCTAGTGGTCGACATTTAGGGGGCATTGTCTTTATAATTACAAACGATGCAATAAAATTAGTGTATATACAACACATTAAAATGATAAAACATTTTACAAATACATGATCACTATTACAAAGAGTACATTATATAATGAATAGAATCTTACCAAGGGATGATATTCATATCCCCCTTTAGCATGCCCCTTCTCCCTACAATGTTTTTCATATGTTGTTCTTAAAATTATTTTCAATTACAAGCCCCTCCAATCATTGCAAGGGCAATAACATTTTCCATCACCCTTCGCCTCCAATGCTACCCTGAACTAAGCAAGCCTCCTTGCATTTTCTTTCGCAGTATATTTATACGACATTCTAATTGTCTATAAGAATTAATTCAACTATATATATATATATATATATACTGAAGAAAAAAATCATTTATTCTTATGGAATAAACATGAACTGTCCTAAATGGACCTTACATCAAAGAACCTTGGGATTTTCATTACAACACCAACTTTTATGCATTAGCTTTCACATAGGATTTACATCATTAGTCCTTCCTTATTGCTTTGTATGCCATTACATGTATTGAAAAAAGATTTATTCTTATGGAATAAACATGAACTGTCCTGAGTGGACCTTACATCAAAGCACCTTGGGATTTTCATTACAACACCAACTTTTATGTATTAGCTTTCACATGGGATTTACATCAATAGTCCTTCCTTACTGCTTTATATTCCATTACATGTATTCAAAAAAGGGCCTTGAACATAGGCCATGCCTTAAACCAACTCTATGTTTGAAACCAGTGAGCCATCCTTCTCTTCCACTATTTCCAATTTATCAGGATCCAAATCCAAAGCACATTTAGAGAGCTCATCGGCTTTTGAATTTAGATCTCGGTATACGTGTCAAGGATAGCTACATGAAGGACATCATGAGATGGATTATGGCTATGAGCAAGTGTTGTAAATGGGGAGCTGAAATCTGCATCTTCTTGTTTGCCCAGTCTACCACCATTTTTCAATCTCCAAAGATATGCAAACGGGGAATTCTTCTAGAAATGGCTACCTTCAGGAGATCCCATAACACTGTAAGTTCAACTTTACTATTTGAACACCACCCTGGTGCACACCTGATACATACCTTCAAGCTTTCAAAGTGGTAAAGAACAGTGCCAGCACCTCTAAGGGGTGAATCCCCTGGCTTGCGTCATCAAAGTATGCCCACTAATAGATTTTATCAATTGAAGGAGATACTACCACACTTTCTTTCCCTTTCTTAGGTTCTAATTTGAGCTCCTAAGTCCACTACAAAACCATGGCTGAAGTTAATATATATTCAGCCAATTTCACAAACTGCATTAATTCAACCAATTTCATACAATAAAACCCTAACCAATTCAACCTACAATTTCATGCAGTAAAATTCACAACTATTTAAAAATCCATTTAAATGTTCAATACATAAACCAAAATTATGGGAAAAATCCAATTACAGGGCTCCGCGTTAGATCAAGAATCAACAATCTTGTGAAAGAAGTAGATAGAAACCTAATATTTCATGCATCGAACCATGATGACAAAAAAAAAGAAATTACAAATGTTGCAATGGAAAAATTTATAAATGAGTTTCCCTATGAAAACAAAAGTATATAAATTTCAAAATTATACATTAAAAAGTTAAAGAAGTATATAAATTTCAAAATTATACATTAAGAAGTTAAAGAAGACGTAAAAATAAAAAATATTGACCTTGAAACTCTAAAATCTGAGCTATGTAGATCAAAAATTGGATGTGTTAAACCAATACCTAATAAAAAAATACAACATATGTAAATCAAAAACTGGATGTGTTAAACCAATAACTGGTAGAAAAATCTAAGCTATGTAAATAAAAAATTGGATATGTTAAACCAATACCTGATAGAAAATTCGTTGATCAAATAATCCCCTGAAAAAGTGTCACAACTATAACAAATGTGTCAAAATTTGTTTCACGGACATATATTTATAGATCAACGATTCGCAATTTCGATGAACGTACACTATGGTTAAAATTGACCGAAAAAGAAAAGTCAATGGTTGTTTACCAGTCACATGTGGCTCGCACATGTGAAAATATTTGTTGCTATTATGACTAACGTTCATCGCAAAATTGATGATAATTGCAAAGCGTTGCAAGATCAATGATCATTAGGGCACATGGAAAAAAATCGAAAAAATTTCACACTTTTAATGTTTTTTTTTTCAATGATAAAATTGATTGTATCTCAATCGTCTCAATATTTCTTCGAATTTTTAGCCATATGTACTAGTGAATAAATTAAAAATTATGAAACCCCACCCACCCTCAAAGTTGAAATAATAAGCATGTCAGCCTAATTAAGCAGGGGCAGTAAGTCTTTATCCATTGACCCATGAAGCAGAAACATATAGAATTTTGGCCAGCTAGTGAGTAGAGTAAGCCAACCGTCTCATCCGCATCCCCCAATCCTGGGACTGAACGAAACCATAGTTGCTAGGAAATGATTCTATGGGAAACAACGTTGGGGTAAGCTGCCTTACTCGGTTTGGAAGTTGACTCGCCCAAACTCGCAAGTCTTGTGTTAGAAAAATAGGATCGCAGAGCAATAACAATAAACAAGACGCAAATATAAATCACATAAACACAATACAAGAGATACACCAATATAACGTGGTTCATCCAAGATGGGCTACGTCCACACATAAATTTCCAGTCCTTATTATTATACCATCGAGTAAAATTAAGAAATACAACCCACAGCACATCCGCTGAAATTTCCTCTTCACTCTCTCACAGTCTCTCTTACACTATCATAGAGATCTTTACAATGCTGCAATACATAGTCGTATTACAATGCCTTCATTTTAAAGAGGGATTACCATGGGAAAATACTATGCAACACCCAATACCAAGGGCCCGTAAATCACCCATTATTGACCAAGTCATGAGTATGAAATTACAACATTTTACAAGGCATTTTTTCAAAATTTTCGCTACGCAGGCACTACCCCCGAACCCCCGCCAAGGGGGGGATCCTAAAATATAGTCGTCGCCCCCCCTAGACCCCCTGTGGTGACTATATTGGGGGGGGAGCCCCCCCAAACCCACCTGTCATGGGATGGGATCCAAACACGGCTGAAACACGACCTCTGGATCAGAAAGATCAGGATCCACAACCAACATCTTGGGCAAGTGGTGCTTCATTGATCTGAACTAATACTTAAATTCTTATTTTCTAGCATGGCCGCATTTTGGAAGAAGACTCAAATTCTCATTTCCTAGGATCATAGGATGGTTTCATTTTTATTGCTACTGTTCCTTTAATAATAGCATCCCCTTTCATGGATTTGCATATGGTAATTTTATTCATCGTTGGGATATTGTGTAATCCTTCAAAATTTTGCTCCACGACCTTGTTTTCGTTGAGGGTTCAAATCTTCCAAAACCATGTTTTGCAAAGCCATGTTTGGTTTATTGTATTGAACAATTATCGCTTGTCGGATAGGATGTGTGCTATAATGTAAGGTGGTTGCGCTACTAGCCCGGGGTTCATGATTTCATCAACTATAGCTAGTCCCAGTGTTTGGAGGCTTGGAGAATAATTGAATGAGACTCTGTAACGTGAATAAGTAATGTATTAATAACGAATGTAATCACATAATCCAGAATTAAATTGTGCAACCGGTGATCAGAAATTAGAATTAGAAGTGATTCATCATATTTTACACTAGTTTATAATTAATGCAGATGAGTGATTAGAATTAGGGAATCTGGATTCGAAACTATGGTTATAACTTATCAAAGGGTTATTGGAATTTGGAAATGTGATTATGAATGTGGATTTGGAACTGTGGTTAAACAAATGGTTATGGGATTTTTTAAATGTGATTATGAAGTTGAAAGTTTGAAACTGAAGCGCTTTTAAACTTTAAACTTATGTTTATCATTATTCCAATTTCCAAACCTGCCAGCCCTGCTCAGGCTATGCCTATTTCCACTGTCATCGTTAAGTCTCGAGTCTATTTCAATTTCATATTTCTACCTTATTTCACGTTTTACTACATGCTAGAGTTATGGTGTTGGATATGAGTCTAGAGCTCATGCTAGGGCGCAGGTAGCTCTGGGCTTCAATGGAGACTCAATAGCGTGAGCTGGTGAGGAAACTAAATGAACACAATTATCAAGGATCTTGTTGGAGCAAGTGTCTTGATCACTTTCCAATCAATATTTACTTCATCATTGAAAAGTGGGACATGGAGATTCATGTTGGTAAGTGATATGGTGTGTCACTTCCTTTTTCGCTAGGTATGTGAATGGTTAATATGGAGACTCGAATAGAAGAGTTCATCCATCTGTCTCGGATGGATCTGCTGGTATTTACATGGAGATGAATGTACTGCTCAAAGGCACCCAAAAATCATAAGAGAAATTTTTTCCTTATGAATAGATATCACTATCACTGTTTGCAAGAATCATGACCAACTATGCTTGTCATTTGGCCTGCAAATTAAGATTTGAGGGGAAGAGGCACCTTAAACCATTCCTATCAAAATCACAAGTTCGAACTAAAGTAACTCTTGACCCTTTCTCAAACAGCTTCCATTGTCAAGTTCGACCCTTGCTCAGATTGTTTCAACCGTCACCATTGACCCCTGCATAGGCTACTTCCACCCTTTCATTCCCTAATCATTCATAGGGTATATCATACCCTCTTAAAACTCTAGGGGGTTTTTGTGAGAAAAGGAATGACACATCCACCCCAACACCACCAGTCCACCACCCACCTGCATAAGTCACATCGCAACTAGAGACAAAAAAAGACACCACCCCTAATTATTATTTCCTCTAGGGGATTATGTCTCTCCTCTAGTTCACAGAGTTGAGTGGAGAGAAACATATATAAAGAGCTTCGTTCCATTAGAGGAGCTAAATGATTCAATACTGGTTGGGTTGTTCGTGTTGTTGAATGATTTTTCAGGTATGTGCACCATCAGAATAGTTTTTTGTTGTGATATTTTATAAGTATCTATTTGCTTCTTCTTGGAAAGGAGTGAAGTTTGTTATTGACGTATTTCAAGGAAATAGTTTTGGTATCCATGAACATATTTTTTAGATTCACTCCCTCTTTTGTATTTATCGATCTCTATGTTCATTGGACATTGTACATATTGTATTTCATTTTCATCCAAACTTGATTTTTCTTTAGAAGTTTTATTACTTGTCGATTCGATCTCCATTGGTTATAAATGTTTTTCAATTGATTTCTTTATTTTGTATGTTTTTGAAATTTCTTCTATATGGGTTCTTGGGTTAGATATTGCTTATTAAAAACTATAGAGTGGAACGATGCAAATTTTATCACTATATTAGGAATTGGATTAAATTGTTTTTAATTATAATGAAATTTTGATGTATTATTACATTTTCAAATGAAATGGATGGTTTATTTTAACATGTCAACATTGAAGGGTTCAATATATCATATCCCTTCAAAGTGAAATAGGACCCTACCCTTCAAATTTGATCCCTGGTCAGGGGTACCTCTTTGAACCCCTAGGACGATATGATCGTCATGTGTTTAAACTGTCATCTCAATGATCTAGGTTTTCGACGTGAAATAACTAACTATCATTCAGAGATTTCATGCTGTCAGATTCCATGCTTGCGATTTGATTGCCTCGTATCAAACCCCTTCAAAACACAGTGTTGGACCTGAGCTCTTGGGAAAACAACATTGAGAGTCTAGGGAAAAGCAAGGGAGCAACAACCTCTCCCAATATATATGCAGTGAGTCCCTAAAAAAAGAGCAAATCCAATCATTTTTAAGTAGCCTATGCGTTGAGAATAGGAATAAACGTCGAATAGTGGATTAGTGTTTGCAACCAACTATGACCAGTAAGCTTGTGTTATCTACACTGCATGCCGAAACATTTATACATTACGCATTTAATCATGTTATTTCTTTGGTTGTTAGAAGTTCTACGCATTTTTAATCAAGTTGTTTTTCTGGTTCCTAGAAGCTCTAACATATGTAAGTAGCAATTGTGTAGATTAGCGAGCAAGCAAACTAGAAACTATGGCATGAACTTAACGATGCTAATCAATGGGAATTTACTCTTCAAAGTGATCGTATTTACAAGGATTGCTCTAAATGACACGGATGGACAGTCTATCATTGATAAATATCAACTAAAAAGAAAGCCTACTTAGTCCTTTTAATACACTGATCTTGTTTCACTACAGCATGTTTCTCCTTCAACAAGAAAGAATGCAACATTGATAGATCTACAGACTGTTGCTCCTTCGACAAGAAAGAATGTAACGCTGATAGATGCTTCATTTACGTTCCTCGCTCGAATTAGATAGAATAAATCTTCACTTGCTTCTATTTTTACCTTTGTTGTTAAGTATCAACAAAGGAATCTTGCTCCTAGTTGGCATAGTGGCTGATACAATATCAATGTATTATCGACCAGTGATATCACGTACCACAATTTAGACAAATAGGTGAAGGTGTATAGCATACCATCCTACTTGTATTAGCACCTGAGCTTATCTCAATTGTTGATTCCTTCTATCCAATGGGCATGGAGCAAGGTTAAAGGTTGACCTTGCTCCATGCCCATTGGATGGAGAGAATCGGCAATCGAGATAAGGATGTCCGTGTGTTAGCTAGTCAAATAGATTTTAGTTCCTACAAATTATGTGCATTAACTAGTGTTTCAATTCAATAAGAGATGTTTTGGTATGTACACTAATTACTACGAATGTTCCGACATAATATCTTTATTGAACTAGTGATGTTTTGATAGCTATTTTGAGTCACTATTAGTTATTAGTCCATGCTATAAACATTAATGCTTATTAAAAGTTGTTAAATACTTATGAGGTGAAAATATTGTACATACCTTCAACATTTAAGAGTGCCCCAATTGGTAGAGGAAGCACACAACTTTTAGGGGCAAGCTAAACAAGTACACCATTTTCAATATTTGTTAATGAAGGATTCAATAAAAAGAAAAAGGCCAACAAAGATATTGTGGTGCAATTTAAGAACTCTATGATCACAAACATCAACAAAAAATAGTCTTTCAATTGGACAGTAAGCTACATCCCCATATCAAACTGAACTGTCTTGATTTAAAAGAACATAAAATCAAATGAAATAAATGCAAGAGAACATTCAGGAAATAATTCGCTTAATTATTTCTGCATATATATCAAATTATTCAACAACAAGCATAGGGTAATCTAAAAGCATAGTCGTGAACAACAATTATGCATCCATATTAGCAAATACAATCTCTAAAGAGAGCAAAAATAAATATTATTTATGAGAATAATCTACAACAGAAATGTTTCATTTCCACAAGCTTCCAATGTATTAATGACCCACCAAAATAGTCTAAGAGTGACTCAAAATACAATTGAGATATTGGAGAGTAATCCTATCCACTTGGTTGTTTTCCAAAATTCCAAATGTTCTAAATATTTCATGTTGATAGCTTTGCATGACCATTGGCCAAAGGATCTAAAACAATGGGATCTACTACTTATGCCTTTGCCTTTGTTTATAATACCTAATATGCTTCACTACTAGTAGGGATGTGACGAAGCTATGGAACTAAATTTGACCTTGGATTATATGAAAGAATTTATGCCCCTTTGGTATGCTAGCTTTGCTTCTAGTTTTACCATTGGTGCATATTTACCAACCCAGGGGCATTGTTGATCTTATGCTCCATGTGGTGAAGTTTTAAACCACTCATGTTTTTAGACTTTGTTAGTATTAGCATGTCCCTTCTTCCTTATTATTGGATTATCTCTGGCTTAAACTATGGATACTTGAGAAACCTAGGTTATGCACTAAAATGATTAGGGGGTTATTAATGTGCTAAATGAGTAGTAGTGAACGAGTAGCATTACTTGCCCAAACACACTATTGGTTTGAAATTTGAAATTTGCAATCCTTAGCTCTAAACCAAATACTTCAAAAAAGAAATGTAACTCAATATTTATGTCCCCACATATGAGACTAAATAAAATGGAAAAGTGTTTAATTGGTTTAAATAAAGCATTTTGAAATGAGAATGACAAAAAGTTAGGACATTTCAAAATTAGTTCAACATTTTCAAAGTAATGCTAACGAAAATCAACTGAAGGCAAGCCTCTTATTATAGTCCATCGTTGAAGGTGGGGACTAATAATAAGTGATTTATACAAGGCACACCAAACTAAAAGGTTGATGAATAATAAGATATTTTTAAGGAACATCAAATTGAGAGCTTGATGAATAATAAATGATTTAGTAAGTAAGATAGCACACATAATTTATTAATGTAACAATTGGAATTCAAGTGTTGAATGGTAATCTTATTGACAAAGGATATATTTTTATTAACAAAGCATTGAATTGTGATGTATCAAGTCCCCAAAGCATAAATCACCACCTAATTTAATCACCCATTACTTTTGCAAGGGATAAAACATAGTTTGTCACCGCTTTCTCTCTCCACCAAAACCAATGGAAAGGAAATAGTAGGGTGTGTGCAAGAAGATGAGGGACCTTTTAGATGCAATCCTAGTTTTTGAAAACACGTTCACATTACATAAAAATATAACGCATTTCTGATACCTAGCACTTGGTATGGTAAAACCTGATCTTGACATGTCACTGGACATGTAGGATAGGTAAACATAACGCGTATGTGTTATAGAACTACAAAACGTGTACGCGTTTTGTAAATCTAAAATCAATTTAAATACATAGTCCCGACCACCCCCAATCACCCGCGGTGCATTTCATGCATCAAAAACGCGAATTCGAGCTTGGACAACGTGCCCTAGAGTATTGGAGGAGCCGGATTTCATTATAAGGGAGGAAAATTCACCGGTGGATTGTCATCTAATCAGGTAATTTATTCACCCATACCATTTTTTTGTCAATTCTAAACCTAAATTACCGTTTTTTTATAGTTTAAAACAACCTAATTTTGTAATATTTATCAAATTGGAAATAACCCAATCTCTAATTAAATTCACATCTCCCTCAACCAAGATGAGTGAATAATTACAATGAATACCTTTTCAAGAACTCAAAAATTCCTAATGCAACCAAAAATCGAAAAAAATAGAACTCCTCCCTTTCTACGATGTATCCATCCACATGAAACCCAAATTTCCAACCCTCAAAGGCCATTTCCCCATGATACTAATTGAATAAGTTTCCTCAGAAATGGCCATAACAAGATGAAATGTATGCACAAGCATGAATAGAAAAAATGCATAAAAAATTAGTAACTTGGTTTCTCAAAATTTCATCACAATCATTTGTCCATGAACATAATCAAAATTTCATCACAAGGGTATGTAGCTATACATTGCCTCTTAGTTAAGCACCCTTAACTAAATGCCAAAACACATTAACAAAGTGCCTCTCGGGCCCGCCCTATCCACACCCTCGATCAATCTACTCAACGCTCAGGGATCGTCGATTCAACTCAAAGACATGTCGAGTCTCTAAGCTCATCTACAACCAATTGTATTCCAGTCCACAATTTCCCCATTTTCCCATGTCACTTTTGGTTGGTTTCCATGTTTATAGAACAATGGAAATGGTGAACACCCATGAACTACCTAGAGTGTGTCGTGAGAGTGTTCCCAACCTCGTGAGAGTGTTCCCAACCATGATCGAGTCAATGATATTTAGAGGATTGGTGGCAGCCCTGTATCACCCCTTTTCTTGCCTCACATATCCTAATAGTCCCTCGCCCCTCTCATTTATATATCCAACAATCCTAATCTACACTCAAAAAGACCTGCGGCCCTGACCTAGTAACTACTCCTAGAAACCTATCCTAAAACCCTTCTAACATTCTTACCTATATTGGCCCTTCTTCCCTTGGATGTTGTCCTAACCCTACATCCATCCTAAACTTCCATCCCTCTTAAAGACTGTGTTTAAGACACGGGTCTGAGTTTTACCACCTAACATGCCCCCGGGCATGTTACCTTAACCATCTTTCTAAGCCTAACAAGTCATATCCTATTCTTACTTATTCATTAATTGAATGTGGTCACAGTCCTAGGACTGTGACATTTAAATTTAGTTGTTCTATCTCAACTTAATCTTCATCTTCCTAATCAACCATTTTGTCATATCAATCACATATCATAATACTTGGATCATTAATAAATATACATGTGATAATTATGAGATAACACTGTCATATTCCACTTGTGATATCTTATTAAGTTGACATTGTTGTTATTGTCATTCTAGTCACAATCTCTAGTTGATTATTTAACATCTTAATCATTGATAGTCATCTCAAGTATATGTAATCATATTGGCAAGACAAACTCATACATATCCATTTCATTCCATGCCACTTTGTCCTCCCCTCCAACCACAAGGCGTAATATGTTGAAATAAATAAATTTAATGTTAGCTTATGGAGTTGATGGAAATATTATTTTCTGCAAGGGACGTAAAGGCCAAAACATGTCAAAATAACACTCCTAAATTCCAAGAAGTTTAAACCCAAGTTTGCATGGAAAAGTCACCAATGAGGGTTAAGAAGTGCCTTAACTTCTAGAAAGAAGTTGAACGAAACTTACTTTTTAATTGTTAAATGTTTAATTTTAAGTTTTAAATGTTTAATTTTAAGTTTTAAATGTATGTAAGTGAATGCCATTAAATTTCTTACTTGAGTTTGATTTAATACATTTTCAATTTTGAATAGACGTCATTATATACCATGTATATGTTTCTAATGATTTTCGTATTGATGTTTTTATTGCAGTTGCAGCTATGGACACAAATGCCGAGATACTGATTGAGCTTGACCGCTTGAGGGGCATTAGTGGAGCTTTTAGTGGTGGTGACAGGATTCGCCGCTCACTTGCATCAACTGTGGATGCAATTGTTGACACCATTTCACAGTCTAGCAATGTACTATATGATATTACATCATATAGAGAAAGAACAAGACAAGAATATGCTGATGGGCTAGACTACACTGCAATAAAAAAGTTGAAAATATCCAAAGAGCTCATATTTGCATTGTTTAGGGACCCTCGGTCGGGGGAAATCCCAAATGAAAACAGGCCTCATATCTCTATTGAGTGGTGCACATTTTAACCATTTGTTGATAACTGGATGGACAAATGGTACATGGTTTTTGATATGCCACCACGTAACAATAGGGAAATTCCCCCGTATTTCCTCCGAAAGATGTATGCATAGTTCGTGTTACATAAACACGTAAACTATTTTGATATCTTGCAGTTTCAGGGGATCGGTGGGGGGATGCCCCAAAACCGACCCAATGCGAGGCTTCGAGACCATGATCGTCCTATCCCTACACCTCGCAGGCAGTTTCTTGGGCCAGATGTCCCACCTGCACATCGTGTTATTCCACAGACACGTGATGCATTTTTGAGTTTGGCACGGGCAGTTGTTCGCCATGGCACTATGGTTCAGCATATGGGTGAGGAAGGGACATATGTCCCTGGTGTGGTACATACACTAGTTCATCACCATGCAGGACCATCATCTAGTGCAGGACCATCCACTAGTGCAAGACCATCGGCACATCCCCACCATTCCCCATCACCACAATGATCAATTCAATATACTTTGTTTTTGTTGCTCATCAATTACAAGCTTTCAAACCTTTAGTGCTTTCTAGAACTATAGATCCTTCAAGGTGCTTCAATATTCCTTCTCAATTGTTCATATTTCCCATCAAAACAATGATGAATGAGAAAATTTACCTTTGGTGCTCTTCAACAATAAGCAAATGAAAGTTAAATCATAAATTGTTCTTCAAGTTGGTACAAGTGTGTATATCAACCATCACCATGAAATGGTCTTGAAGCTTGATATCTTATCTTGTGTGCTCCTCAAATATAGGCAAAATGAATCTTTCAAAGACCTTATCTTTGGTGTTATTCAATTGGAGATTCTTCAAGCTTGCTGATTATCTTCTTCAAATATGGCCATATAACCCAACACCACATTGAGCAACCATAAAAGATGTCCTCAATGCTGCACATGCATAACAAAAATAATGATGGAGATGGTGTAAATTGTGAATATTTCAAATGGCGGGCTCATGCTCTATTTGAAAAATAGCGGGATATCTTGTTTTTGCTTAGACAGAGTAAAGTTGCTCTCAGACAGGGACAGTCCACTATTTGTATAGTTCCAAAATGCGCATGCGTTATATAAAGGTAAAACGCGCACGCTATATGGAGAAGAAAAACGCGCACACGTTATATAAAGGTAAAACACGCATGCGATATGGAGAAGAAAAACGCGCACGCGATATGGTTAACCACAATAAATAGGTTAGGTGCACGGCTAAGGCAACGAATAATATCAAAAGAAAACAAATGTTTTGTATGGTTACATACAAAACAAATGTTTTTAGTGTGGGACAAATGTTTTGTATGGTTTAATACCCCCCTAACTCTCTCCCAATAATCCCTAGATACCCCCTATCTCTTTCTAAATATATGTCCCTCATTCTCTCTACATTCCTCCCTATATGTTTCTTTCTCTCCCTTACTCCATCCATGTCCCTACCACCCCACTCTCCATCTCTCCACCTTCTCTTTATCTTCGCCATTATCCCTCCCTATAGCACTCTCTCCCTTCTTCTCCTTAATCACTAACCCTCTATGCCTTTATCCCTCCCCCCTGCCCTCTCTCTCTTACCTTGTTCCTAGAGCCCCTCCCCCATAAAGGCCTTTATACCCTCTTCTAAACATTAATCCCTAAGTGCACAAGATGATGAGGAGGAGGAGGGTG